>CM059285.1:13863264-13968264 GCA_030347295.1 Setipinna tenuifilis
TGAGGTGTGCTTGAGTTTAAAGGTGTCTTTGTGTGTGTGTGTGTGTGTGTGTGTGTGTGTGTGTGTGTGTGTGTGTGTGTGTGTGCGTGTGTGTGTGTTTTGAGTGGGTACATGGAGCATTACTCCTGTATTTGTTTTTGTGTATTTAAATGTGGTACATTCTCCTGTGAGAATGTATATATACATCTGTGCCCGTGTGTGTGTGTGTGTATGTGTGCTTGTCAGCTTTACTGTGTGTGTACAGTATCTGTGTATATCTATGTTTGTAAGGGTCAGTGGTCAGTTCAGCACACCTCACTCACTCTACCTTTTTTACACACACACACACACGCGCACACACACACACACACACACACACACACACACACACACACACACACGCACACACACACACACAAACACACACAAACACACACACACACTTGAAACTTGAGCCCAGCCACTGGCCCTCACAGGTGTGTCTCCTGCTGTTGAAATTCCAGCGACATGAATGAGATGCTTTCAGGCCCCCCGTTCCCATCTAAACCCAACACAGACTCGGAGAAATATTCCAGTACTTTCTCACTGGCTGCCCTCCATGTGTCAGGCAGGGGGGGAGAGGGAGAGGGACAGAGGCATAGGTGTGTGTGTGTGTGTGTGTGTGTGTGTGTGTGTGTGGGTTGGTGGTGGGACTGGGGTGGGGATAACACTTTATCCACGAAGGCAGAGAGTCTCCGGCACACCAATCGGCAGCGCTATCGATCGTTCACAATATGCACACACAACGCAACACTAGGGCAAATTATTTACGCATGCAGGCAGCAAGTGAACACCATCCATATGTAACAGTGCTTAAACTTTAATGTGTCCAAATATATGGACCTGAATAATGGCCATCACAAATCTATTCATCATTGTCCATTCAGACATAGATTGTATATGGGATGCTTTTGGGATGTCGTGCTTGTCCTGTTGTGTTTTGGCTAGCGTCTGTGGAGTCCATAGGGGTATACTCACTTGAGGTCCGGGGATGCCCTGCTGTCCGGGAGGTCCTGGTTCTCCTTGAGGTCCCTAAGCCAGGGCGAGACAAGCAAAAAATAACATCAGGGATGTCTGTATCAGTTCCCTTGTCCTCACCCCTCCTCCTTTCCCTCTCTCCTCCTTTCTCCCTCTATAATCTATATATACAAGTCTATATATACATACACATGCAGTCTGTTAAATACCAGACTACATGTAAGGGTAGTCATTTTACACGGCCCTTGGTTTTGTCTAAATGATCAGTTCTCAAGGGTTTAGAGTCGCCCTCTCTGTGTGTCCACGCTGAAACCAGAGAGTTTATATTAATGGGGACATTTATCAGGCCTAAATACCGTGGACTGTGTCATGTTATGGTAGCAAAGTTTTCCCTCTGTTTAAAGAAGACATTATTTGTATAACTAGCTTATAAACATACAGTTAAATGTTTTTAGTGGACATCCCATATGTCTGGTAAGAGAGAGAGACATACTTAGGCCATGTGAGCAGAATGCAGACACTGTGTTGATATGTTGTTACTGTAAGACAAACTTTCCTAATATGACTGTGGATGTGGCTTGCAATGTGTGGCTATCCTTTAGCTACACCTCACATTAACGTTAACTAGCAAAAAAAAGAAATTCAAGGGTGGGACTTTCTCTAGCACTTATGCGTCTTTATATAAAATAAGTTCCAGAACTTTCTAGGGACAGGAATTGTTCTCAATTAAACAAATGACCCCTGGCCCTCAGAGCTCAGAGCTTTCCACAAATTACAGCAGTGTAGACAAAAAACAAAGGGACTGCTGAACTATGAGAGAAATGTCCAGAATGTGTCTGAAGTCTGCAATACTGCGACACAAATAACTTGAGAGCAGGAAGTGGTTTTCATGTGTGCTTACCATGTTTCCTTTAGAACCTTGTGGGCCATCAACACCAGCAACACCCTATAAGCACAGAATACTTACAATAAGTGTCTAAGCTACAATCGTGTAATTAGGAACTATTACAGTAATTTATGCACATGTTGAAAATGGCTGAAAAGGACTTACAGGCTGACCAGGTGGTCCTGGTGGACCTCTTGGTCCCAGAAGACCTCTTGGGCCCTAAAATGAAAATATTCACATCAACAGTGACAACAACAAAAATAGCTTACAGGTAACGTTTAGTGCTATGGCATCAGTGGCCATTGGACGTTATTGCACTAAACACTACTGCCATCTAGTGGAGGTTACAGCATATCACAACAAAGACATTAGGTGGATGCTCTGACAAGACAAAACACTTACGGCCTCGCCAGCCAATCCCCTTGGCCCGATTTCTCCATCCTCTCCCTGTAGATGAAAAACCACAAGTCAGTCATTGTTCTCAAGTGTAAGTGAGGAAAAGAGAATTTGGGGAATTACAGTACTTTCTGTGTGCTTGTGTTTCGGTCACTCACCCTCTGGCCATCTTCTCCAGGAGCTCCGGGTGGTCCAGGAGGCCCAAACTCTCCCTGTTGTCACAGGAAGACAGATGAAAGGAAGAGAGAGAAAGAAAGAAAGAACGAGCGATAGAGAGAGAAAGAAAGACACAGAGAGAAAGGGACAGAGAGAGAGAAGGAGAGAGAAAGAGAGAGACAGAGAGGCAGAGAGAGAGAGAGAATGACAGAGAGAGAGAGAGAGAGAGAGAGAGAGAGAGAGAGAGAGAGAGAAAGAGAGACAGAGACAGAGAGACAGAGAGACAGAGAGATATTGAGGTTAAACATGAGATTGATACATGTGGGCTATTATTATTAGTGGGCCGCTGGTATTGTTGAAACTCAAAACCTTTATTTAGAAGTGACTGTCCTGGTGTTCCTCAGTACTGTCCTGTAATTACCAGCATTGGATCAAGAGGCCCACCACAGTGTGCAAGAGTGTGCAGATGACCTCCCTGTGATCTTGTGCTAACTGCCCCCCCCCCCCCCCCCCCCCTTCTCTCAAAATGTGCTACGCTACAGCTTTTGTTGTAGCATGGCTATAAAGAGTGCTTTATTCATATGATGATTTGACAAAGGGAATTTTTAATTTTTAAAATGAAGTCTCTCTTTTTCTCTTGCTTTCACGTTCTCCTTTTAAATAAACACACACTAAAACACACACACACACACACACACACGCACGCACACACACACACACACATACACTAGTTCTACCTCTCTTTCTACCGCTAACATGCTTGCATTGTTGTGCCCATTTCAAACAGATCAATGACAATGCTGGTTCTTGTACAACAGATAAACCATGTAGCTGGTGCAGTACAACTAATGTGCTATTGACCACTAGGCCTTGATTAACAGGCACCCCTCCTGAGTCACTAAACCTTTATGAGTCCGTCGATGTAATTACGGCTCTCTGGAGCTGCATGAAAACGGGGGTACAACACAACACAAGCACCCCCCCCCTCGGTTGAGGCTCTTGGATATGTCCTCAGAGTATAAACATGCACGTTTTTCAAAGGTATTTAGTCAATAAACCCTTTCAACATCCTTTTCCACACTTAATTCCCTAGTTTTACTAGAGGAACTGTTAAGATTATGTCATACCAGAGGTCAGTGAGTTCATAAGTGGAGAAAAGAGAGAGAGAGAGCGCGAGAGAGAGAGAGACAAAGAAAGAGAGAGAGATAGGGAAAGAGAATGAGAGAGAAGAAGAGAAAGGGGGAGCATTGGACTCATGCTCTCAGAATTCAGTGCTAGTTCAAAATCTAATAACTCACATTTTGTTTCGGGCTAAATTGGCCAAGACTGTTTTGAGCATTAGCCCACAAATACCATAAGTGGCTTTTACTCTGAAGCATAATGCTCTATTGTTTGCGGAAACAGCGCTGAAAGGCATTTTAATAGTCATCCTAATGTCTGACAGTAATTTCTCATCATTGCCATTTCAATGAATAGTTAAGCTTTTTGTTTAGATATAATGTTCAGACAAACCAATATTGGTTTGGTTATGACCCAGTTGGGGACGCAGACCAAGAATACCTGAGATGTAGATCTTATCATAACATTGTTGAGAGAGAGGGGGAAGAGGCAAGAAAACAGAGAGAGGATATACGAGTGGGAGAGTAGGGAAAAAGACGAGGTGAAGCAAGGGAAAGAAAAAAGGACAAAAGGAATGAGAAAAGAAAAGGGAGAGAAAGAGGGATGATGGTGAAAAGGCTAGAAAACGTGCTAACTTTTCCAATTATGGTCTCTCTTCCTCTCTCTCTCTCTTCTCTGCTCCCTCTCACTTCACCAGCTATGCTAAATGTCTTGTTCTGTTCAAGAGTTTGTGCTCATTTAGGAGGACTTTCCACATCCAAGCTCAGCCCGAGTGAATTGAATTAAAAGTGAGCTCCTGCCTCGCTGCCTTCCAATTTCATTTTGCCTGTCTCTGTCTCGCCAGCGGACTCTATCTCTCTGTGCAGTTGTGTGGTCTGGAAACATTCTGTCTCCTTCACTCACCCTGTGGCCCTTCTCTCCGGGAAGACCAGGAAGTCCATCAAAGCCACGGTCACCCTGAAGGAAAGACACAAAGACACAGCAGTTGTTGTTAGAGAGGCCAGTCCACCCACTGCCACCCACTTCTATTTTGTGATGTGGGGTGATTGTAAGAGGCTTTTTGAGAATAGAAGGGGAGAAAAAAAAGAGGTTGTGTTTTTTGTGTGTGTGTGTGTGGTGTGCGATGTGCATTTCTGCCTCTCACCTTGGAACCTGATTCTCCTGGCATTCCACGGGCACCATCAGCTCCAGCACGACCCTAACACAGGTAAACAGGTTTAGTGCCTACTGCAGATAGGGCAAAAAGCCATTTAAATGTTTCAAAACCATTTCAAAAGGAAGTATGTGCACATGGTTATCACAAAAAGGTTTCTAACTAAATAAAATTGTTTTCAAAATGTTATGTAGTTTTATACTTCAGACAGTATGGAAACTTGCAAACACACAATCTTGACTACACATGATAGGCCATAATTGAGCCCCATAGAAGCCATGCCACTTGTCTAGAAATGCCTTATTGCAGCTTTGGCAATTTTCCTCACTTACACTTACACTTACAGCATCTGGTACTATAGTACTTTAACAGGCACAGACATGTTTTCTACTCTTAAACAATAATCCACAATACAAGACAGCTTGTCTATGGTGAATTTAGCTTGTTTTCAGCCTCACAAATCTTTATTTTTTATGTAATCTTGCAGCTGAACACTACTGCTTTCCCGACCAATCAGAACAGGATAGGCGAACTGACACATTTCAGACGGACACATTTGAGAACATGTTGTTCCTCAAACAGAACTACTCACTGTTCTGCTGGAGAAACAAAGAATTCCTTACTACTGCATTACAACATTACTACTACGTTACAAAAATTCTTTGCTAATACGTTACTTTGGGAACGCTGTTTTAGCCAAAAAATAAAATTCAAATAGAAGGTTTGTCTTAAGAGGCTATGGTTGATTAGGGTTTCATAATTTGAAAAAGACTACACATTTTGGATAATTGAAGCATATTCTTTTTTATTTTAGTACATAGGACTGTTACGATATAGAATACTGTTTTTATAAACAGGAAAAACAAGATTCTGAGATTGACTTTAACATTATCTTGCATAAAACTGGAAACATTGTTTTTTCGTGTGTGATGTTGCAAGTGTATCCTTTTTGTTTTTACAATTTTGTGAAAAGTAAATAAATGAGAAAACCAAAATGTGAACCAGTATTACAGTAATGTCATTTTCATCATGCTTTAAAAACTACAGTGCACTAAGCAATAAAAATGCTCTCTTTTAAAAGTAAAAGCCAACATATTATTCCTTTAGGAAACAGACACTTTAGTAGCAGTGATATGATATTGTGTGTGCAAAGATCACATCAGAGACTTCTAAAGTCTGTGCTTAATTTGACACAATTAAACACTTGGCAGAGACCTACGTATAAAGATGATGTGTGGATACCTACATCCACCTTTTCAAATACTGGCGTGGTGGAGCTTACAGATTTGTTACAAACAGTGGGGGCCTGGAGAAAAGGGGGTATTGGCATTCTGTTCTCTGGCCAATCAAACAATATCTTTCTAGTGTCGCCTGAGGAAAATTGTCTTATTTTCAAGTTTACACTAGGGGGGAAGAGAGTAGAGTTCACTGTTATTGTATTTTAGACTCAGACCACTGTCATTATTTTTGCCTGCAAGCTGTTTGTGTTTTGGGCTACCACCATCACCTCTGTCCAAGTGGTAGAGCTTACCTCAGATACTTTGGAATGACACACAGGCACAGACACAGACACAAACAAACAGACAGACAGACACACAGACTCTCTCTCTCTCTCTCTCTCTCACACACACACACACACACACACACACACACACACACACACACACACACACACACACACACACACACACACACACACAAACACCTACATGCACAAACTCAGGCACACAGTGTGAGAAAACTCACCCTTTTGCCAGCTTTTCCCGATGGACCAGATGGGCCTTGGATACCACGTGGACCCTGTTTTTTTCGGGGGGGGTGGGGGGCAAGGCAGACAGCATGAGAAATGTGTATAGTGTATAATTACTATTATATATCTGCTTTGTGTGCAAGAGCAAGAAGAGTGGCATCTCACCTGAGGACCTGGGTCTCCAGATTCTCCCTTGAGTCCAGTGGCCCCGGGAAGACCCTGAGGAGGAGAGAGGGAGGCAGTGAGAAGGAGCACAGCTGCACCATGACCTCACAGACAGGATGCACAACCAGTAAAGGTGTGTCTGACCAGGGCATGTGCTACACAGAAGCAGACAGCAGATGGCAATATTAAACTGTTCTTAAACCATGGGGAGAGGAGAGCGAAAGAATCAATACAGTTGAAGGGGAGAGAGCAGGGGAGAAAATAAAAAGAGAGTGACAGAGTGAGTGAGAGTGTGAGAGAAAGAGAGAGCAAAAAAGAGCAAACAGGAGAGAGGAAGAATGTAAATTTCGATATGTGTTTACTAAACTATACATTCCATGACATACAAGGAATAAGACAGAAGAGTGAGCAGGTTTGGGAACAAAGAGCAAAAGAGAAGAAGGAGAAAAGAAGGAAGAATGAAAGAAGGAGAAGGAGGGAGCGGGCAGGGAGTAACTTGCAACTATGCACCAAGTACCAAGTAAATGATGCATTTAGGGCAAGATAACTTAATTGACTGTTTGGCTCAAGTAGCATTTAAGTTTAAAATTGTACCATGGAATACTGGGGTTTCAGAAAGAGTCATTTGAAAGCTCTGAAGTATCTAATCCATGCTTTCTTTTGAGTTACACTTAGATGCACTAACAGTTAGCAATTACCGCCATACATCTCCAGTTCCCAAATGGTAGGAATTAGACATTCAAAGTCAGGAGAATTCCTAATGTATACTCTCATCTTCGCCATAAAGAAAAATGAAGGTGCTTAAATGCACACCCATAAATGCAGGCATCCTTAGTGAGAGCAGAGTGCTGGTAAAGCACATTTCTCATGTTCTTAAGATTTTTTTCAATCCAATGTATGTGTTTTTCTCCCCAGAGGGCTCGTTTTTAAGGCATTTTCCTCTTTTTTTTCCACTCAGGACCTTGATCATAAAACACGCAACCTTGCGGGATAATTCCTGCTCCTCTGCCCACAGTGGCTTCCCCTCCAGTTAACTGGGGGTTCGTGTGTCAACAAGCCCAAGAGAGTTTAGGGGGGAAAAAAACGAAAAAAAAAGAAAGACAGAGGGAGAAGAGAGCGAAAGAGAGAGGAAAAAAGAAACCAGCTGACAGAAGATGACTGAAAACCTCTCCTCTTGGCAGCTACAGGGCCAGAAAGATCAGGAGGAGATAGGGAGGTCATTAACCCTGGCTTGGCTTCTGTGACTTCTAGGAAGTAGTGGTGCAAGTGAGCCATAATGCCAAATATCACATGAATGGAGGATGAGAAAGAGTGACAGACAGACAGACAGACAGACAGACAGATAGAGCAACAGAGAGAGAGAGAGAGAGAAAGAGGGAGAGAGAAATAAGAGTAGGTTTATTTAAAGTATTAAAGGTGAAAAGGTATGCTAACTGCTTGGCCTTCTAGGGCTCTAGTCATTTGCTGGTCAGACACACTGCACCACTGTGGCTCTAAAGATTAGCCTGTTTGACGGGCCCCTGATAGACGACGCTGGGTTCCAGGTGCGTTGTGAGCGGCGCACACACCGTTTGTCTTCTGAAAGAATGTTAATGAGCTGTGTCTCTCAGCCATAGCAGTACCAGCAGCTCTGGGGCAAAGGAGGGGGGGTGGGGTGGGGGGCTTTCGGGTGAGGTAGGGCAAGGCAAGATGGGGAATGTGTGTCTGTGTGTGTGTGCTGGGGGTGGGGGTGGGGGTGGGGGTAGTATTTTCTCCAGGTCTATTTGTTGTTGTTGTGTTTTTCTGTCACTGGGGTCGGCGGAGGGTACTTACCACGGGGCCAGAGCGTCCAGTGAGACCCATGGGACCTGGGGGACCTCTCATGGCGAGCTGTGGGAGGTCATCGCACACACACACACACACACACACACACACACACACACACACACACACGCACAAACACATGCACACATGAACATGAACAAGATATAAAAGGATGCTTTCAAAAACTTTTCATTACATACTCTCTTATTTCTTGACCTTTCTACCTTTGGTGTGGTATTAGGTTTTCTTAACCATGTTACATCTGTTATGTCTGTTATCCCATGTGCTCAGTAGCTTTGCTACAGTAAGTTGTTAGACCATGTCCAAAATGTTCCCTCCTTCACTATGTAGTGCTCTATGTAGGGTGTGAGTTACACTATTTTGTTCTCTATATATTGTACTATATAGTGAACAAGTGAATATTTCTGATTTGCCATTAGTCTGGATTTCACTATGGTCTGCCTGCTACTATGGCTACCACCCACTGACCTGGCCACTGGTAAAACCTGATGACTCGGCGGTCGGCTGGCCGGTCAGTGCCCACACCCCTTCACTCAAGGCCAAGCACCACCCTCCCACCACCCCCTCTCACCTCCTCTAACCTCCTGACACCTGTCGGGCTGGCCCACCCGCAGGCAGGGACCTCGCTCTGGTATTTTTAACAGTCGGCCGCATCTGTCCAAACAGGCTGCACTCTTTTACTCTCTCACTCACTCACTCTTCCCTTCCCGGGCCCAGCTCTCACTGACTGACTGACTGACTGACTGACTGACTGACTGACTGACTGACTGAATGAGTAACCCTGACTGCATCTGACTGATGCTCATTTTTAACACCAAATCAAAGAGAAGAAAAACTAACAGGGGAGGCCAAAGCCTACCTAAAAAAAAAAAAAAAAAAAAAAAAACTAAAACCGTAAACTCTACCTACCATCCTACACACTGAGAAGGCTTTTTTAAGTGGCCTTTGATGCCCTGTCCCACCACACCACCCCGCCCCACCCCACCACACCACCCAAGGGCAGCTGTGGAGCTGTCCTGCCCTACTCTGCTCTGCTGTGGCCCAGCGTGACTCACCCGAGCCTGGGAGAGGATGGCCTGGGCCTGGGCCTCCTGAGCGGACACCACCGGGCCTTTCTGGGCATCACCTCCGAAGCGGAACTGGAGGGAGAGAGAAAGAGAATACAAAAAAAAGGTTCAAGTACTGTGGAGTCTTTCTGGCCAGCTTTTCTGACAGTATCTTCATACTGGCACCAAACTAGTATTGTCATAGTGTTGTGTGCAGGTTGAATTTGGATACATTTTTTGTTATCACACTGTCATTATAGTTTTAACATTATTCTGACCTTGAATTGTGATACAGGACTTTATTCAAGTTGGAATTCACCTATTTAATGTTCCTCAATATTGCTGGTCTGATTAAATTGTGCATTTGGACCAAATCCTGCGTCAACAATAAAATGACATTTAAGACTGCACAAATGCAGAATGTAGTCAAATACTGGCAAATTTTGCCAAAATCTCTGTCAGATCTGTTAGACCTCATTTCTAAGATAACCTCGGGCATGAATAAATAGGCTGAATAAACAGCCCCTACCTGGTGCTAATATTCACTTAGTAAGGTCTGTTCATTTGTAAATAAAGATAGGCAGCGGGTTAAGGCTAACTGGAAACATAAAATCGCATTTATGTGTTCTTACTGGCAGCATCAGCATAGTACCAGGGGGTCCTGGCAAACCATCAGCTCCTGGTAGGCCAGCACGCCCAGAAGGGCCCTGGATGAAAGAGAGAGAGAGAAACAGAAAGAGAGAGAGAGAGAGAGAGAGAGAGAGAGAGAAATAAATGTGGAAACAGAAGCATAAACATAAGAAATAAATTACTAATATATACTAATATATTACATTATACAGGACCCAGTTTAGCAGTTACCACTAATGATTCACACAATACATGGATCAACCGAGAGGCAAAGCAAGAGGGAGAGAGAGAGCTAGAGAGAGGGAGAGAGAGAGAGAGAGAGAGAGAGAGAAAGAGCAAGAGAAAGAAGTGAACGAGAGTAAACCCAGCATGGCGCCAATGATGAATGGAGCGCTGGAAAAACTCCCATCACCCAGACATAAACCCAGAAGCTTTGGGTCAGTGGGCCTCTCACTTCGTTTCCATGTTCGAGACAGAGCCATGCCTCAGACATGTAATTACATTTCCATACTGCACTCTTATGAGACCCATAATGCCCATCTGTTTTTCGAGTCTGCTTCACGTGAGCTGTGTCCCCCTGTGTGAAAACACCAGAGGTTTTTCGAGGCCTCACTCCCCCTGCTGTTTGCTGTTCTTCTTTTTTTTTTAAAGTTGGTAGTTTGTCCTGTTTCGGGAGACAGAAGGAAATGGATTCTGCACATGGGCACCTGACGAGCTGTTTTAATATTCTCAGATGTCTCTCTGGAGGACATCTGAGGGGGTAGGGGGGGCGGAGGGGGCTCGACTCCGACAGACTCTGGATCTGTTTCGTGGCCTTGAGGATGACTGCAGGATGATGATGCAAGTCTTCTGCTGGGAACTGTCGTGCAGTTCTGTGTGGTCGGGATTAGTGGGAGGAAGCACTACTGCATCAGTTAGGCCATTGTGTGTTTATTAAAGGGCAGGAGAGGTGGGGGGAGGGGACAGGGGGTAAAAGGGCTCTGCTCCATGGAAATATACTTACTCACTCACACTATCATGCTTGCGCTCTCTCTCTCTCTCACTCACACTATCATGCTCTCTCTCTCTCTCTTTTCTCTCTCCTGTCTCTTTCATTTCTCTCTCGCTCTCTCTCTCTCTCTCTCTCTCACACACACACACACACATAAAATTACTACCTCAGACTCATCCCTTTACACACTCACTTGCTCCCTCTCTTGCTCTTTTAGTCTCACTCTTTTGTGCATTCCGTCGTTCCACCACTCCCTGTGTTATTTCCTTTTACTTCTTTGACCCAAATGATCATTTTTGCTCACATGTGACAGCAGGCTGTTGGCGGTCCGCATCATTTACATGCTGGAAACACACCCTAAACAAAACAAAACCCAAACAATGCGCAACACTTCCCCTAGTCCAAAACAAACAGCAACCTGACACACACACACAAACACACACACAAACACACGTACAGATGGATGCACACACACTTTCTGTGATCTATTTTTTTTGCAGCGATGCGGCGCAATCGATTGTGCACACTCCAAGGAAAGCACACAATCAGTGTTATTCCAGCCCCAAGGCAGGCTTGCACTTAGTGTTTTTTTCTAATGGTGCACTAATGGTCTATGGCAACCTGGAAACAAGACGTTAACACATCTGCACAAAAATAAAAATAAAAATCTGACCAAAGCAACGCTGACAAAAAAAAATTGTCAAGAGTGTGGCTTTTACTCTTGGAAATGTTGGTGCTGAAACTTCGTGAGATTCTAATCCGGCTGGCTTTGCGCCACTGTCCCCGAGCTCTCTCTCTCAACAGCCTGTTGTCTCAGTCCCCGAATGGGTTCCATGTGTTTCCCCCCGCCAGGCTGCACGGGGAGTAGTGTGCGGAGAGACGGAGAGACACCGCAGGGACACCGCAGTCAGGCAGGCACGGTGCCACCAGGGACACATGTTTGACAGGGCTGCGAGACAGATGATGATCACAACACACATCTCAAGCACTCTGCTTGTGCTTGTGCATGTCAGCATGTGTCTCTGCTCGGGTTAGGTGTGATTAGACTACACAAAGGCAGCGTATGGTGTGCCACAGCACCAAACTCAAACAGCTAATGAGTACCGTGTGTCTGCTGCAGTCTGCTGCCTTCTTACAGTGTTACAGCACTAAGACAAGAGGGCGCAGTCAGCTAGGCATTCTAGCACATGTTGTTTGGAAAAAAAGAAATGTTTATACTGTAATTACATATGAGGGACAGGAGGATATCAATTACATTTACAAAGTCAATCACACAGACACACATTGAATTAAACCTAGGCTAACCCATGAAAAATGTTGTTGTTAAGCAGCCTTTACAACACCTTTCAGTTTTAGCTTTCAGGGGATTACTCACAAAGAGAAAGGATAATACATTTCTTTTTCTGGGGCTTTTTATTCTCTCTCTGCCAGCGCAATCGTACACATCCCTGAGGCCTGGACCTCTAAAGACTAGCTCCACTCACCCACTTTGATTGTAAAATGGGAGAGGAAGCCATTTGAACCAGATTAGGAGTCCATCCAGAGGAAGCAATGATTACACTAATGAAAACAATGTTTTCTAGCGCCCTTCGCCTTCAGCTGCCTAACACATATGCATACACCCACACCCACACCCAAACACACACACACACACAGACAGTCATAAACACCCACAAACAACCACAAGCGCACACACACACTCACACACACTCTCTCTCTCACACACACACACACACACACACACACACACACACACACACACACACACACACACACACTCACTCACACCCATCCCACAGCTCTCCTTTCATCCACGCATGTGCTGCTTGCCTTTTCTCTATGTACAGCTGGATGTTGTCTTCCTTTACAACATCCTTGGCGTTTCCTAATGAGAGAGCTTTGTGTGTCTTCTATTGTGGAAGCAAGGCCTATTGTTCATGTGTCCCTAAGCCGTTGCTTCAGTATGCTTACAGGCAACTAATTAATCTTTACATGATGCAAAGGGCGGGTGCTTGTGGTGAGGGTTAGGAGGTAGTTGGGGGTACAGTGGTTGTATGAACTTTTTTTCCATTCTTGTGTGGTCTTCCGGCAATGGGAAAGACATGGAGAGGAAAAGGGAGACTTGGTCTAAGAGTGTCAGCGTTTTTTTCAAGTGGACTTGTTCAAAGGAGCGGAATCAAGGCCAATGCAAAGCAATGTTGTCCCTGTGTATTAAGTCTACTTCAGATCTACACTTTTTTGAAGTGCAGAAAAAAACAGTCTCACAGGCTTTTCACAGCATTTCACAGCCCCATGTCAAGTTTAGGTCAGGAACTTTTGAGTGAAGAGATCCAGGGAATTCCACGTCATGTGGGTGAAAAATCCTCTGGCTGGATTCATGGCTTGAGAAAGACACACGATGACAGGGGTCGTCTTGAGGGACCAAGAAGCTTCCTTTTTGCTCTGCCCTCCCCCAACCTTTCTTTGGCTTGGCTTCCAACACCCCACTTTCTCTGTCTATCTGTCTGCCTGTCTGTCTGCCTGCATCTTTCTCAGCAGAGGTCAGAGGACTGGTCTCCTACAGGAGCCATGTGCTGACGAACAGGAATAGAAACTCACCCTCTCACCAGGATCCCCAGATGGGCCAGGAGGACCTTGAAGACCCGGTGGGCCTGGAAGACCCTAAAGATGACAAAGACGTACTGTGAGGACTCACACCCCAGACACTCCAAACATTCCCCTCTCCTAAAGGTATTATCGTTATACACAACCTTTAGCACAACTTTACCCACAAATTTGCCTCCACAGTTATTTCCAAAAAGGTGTTAACTTGCAACAAGTTTACTTGCAAACTACAGAAATGTCAAGAGTATTTCACTTACGGAAGGGCCGGGTGGTCCGGGAGGTCCTTCAATGAGCATTCCCTGCGATAGGGGGAGAGATAGTGTGATCAACAAAACTGAACAAGCAACAGTACAACCACTATATCTACATGAGTATGTTTCTGCACTGCACTGTATATGTAAACAAGCTAACAAAAACATGTACAGTTGTGTCCAGCTATGAAATTCTCTATCACACCACCCTAGAGCTCTCTGCTGGCTATGCAACGATACTTACGGGCTCGATGACCGCGGGCTCTCCCTTCTCTCCCTTCTGGCCCAGGTAGCCTGCCTCACCACCAACCTAGAGACAAGGGTGGGCAGAAGGTAAGCCTCTTTCCAGTCCAACTTCAACTCACTAAGCCATGAGGCAAAGGCATCTACCAGACATCTACCAACAGGATGCACTGGCAATGGGGATAACAAGGTATAGATTTGTGTAAGAAGATGACCTGCTGCACTGACAAAGCTCTGGTTTTGGCTAAATTTTCCTTTTCATTTCAGTGTGAAACTGAAGTGGAGCTGATGTAATTGTATGATAATACAGACTCCAGTCAGAACTGGGGGCCTAGTATTACCGCAGGTTTTTTATCTTTAGGTTTGTCTCGACTAGAGTCATACATCATATTCTTACACGTTTTCTAACACTTCAACTAAAAACAGGGAAAAACAGGGAGCGTAAAAAAGGAAAGATGGAAAGATTTGACGAGCCATTCTGGTTAGTCTCGATGCAGGGTGCATAACCTACACATGCTTGAGAGATGGACAGTGATGTCATTGCTTGACAAAAGCTGTGTTGTCCTCAGAGAAATGGAACAAGTCAATGTAAACAAACACAATGTGTACAGGAGTGAAACTAGTGTTAGAAAATGTTTAAAAAAAAAAAACAGGTACCAGACTCCTCCATGAACGAATACAGCCTCGTCATTGGACATTTTCAAAGATAGCTGTGGGTATGGAGTTTCATTTCAAAACAAGCTCTCTCTCTCTCTGGGATCGACCTTGTTCATGTAAAATCTGTTTTGTACTGTTTGGTGTGTAAGGGAGAACAACAGCTGTACTTGTTGTAAGACTTGTAACAGGCTCTTCTGAAACACTAATAAATCTGTGTGTGGATGCAGGCTACTGTGGAGCCACTGACATATGGAAATGAGATTAGTCATGTCAGTGTATGTATACAGCATGACTGTGTGTTTGTGGTATGCAAAACTAGAACCATAAATGCTCAATAGGCAATGTGTTGAGTAAGTAGGAAGAACCTCAGCGGAAGGACCATTTGGCATCATGTGTGTGTGAGTGCGTGCGTGCATGTGTGCGTGTGTGTGTGTCTGCGTACATGCATACGTGCGTGCATGTTTGCGTGCATGTGTGTGTGTGTATGTGCGTGTGTGCATGGAAGGATGGGTGGGAATGTGTGAACAGGGCAGTTGAGAGTGCCTATAGTCAATATGTGTATGTGCGTAAATATTTGTGCATCATTTGTGTGTCAATTCTGTGTGTGTGTGTGTGTGCATGTGTGTGTGTCATTGTGTGCACAAGCACACATTCTCATAGTCATCTCAGCAAGACCCGAAGGACTGCCAGAGTAAGCACACACACACACTGGCCTAAGACAACAAGACCTTAGGCCTTAAACACACACTGACACACAAACAGACACACACACACAAAGCACATCTGACTGTCTGATTTCCTGTCCCAGACCCACTCTCTACACAAGAAAGAAATGAAAACAGACATCTCTCAGGAAGAGGCTAAACATACATGTCTTCCTTGACTTCCTTTTCTGTCATGGATCAGCAACAGCCCATCACTTTAAAAATCCCCACCTTCCACCTTAACTCCCCCAGCTGATATGCTAAGCTGTCCTGCACAACATTTATGGTAAGACATGGAGTCTGGGTACTTGAAGTATAGAAGCTTTGAGGGGCATGAGTGAAGAAGGGGGCTAAATGATGAGGGGCAGGGGGTAAAGGGGAGTGTCTGGCTAGAGAGCTGGGGGCTGAAGGGGTGAGGTAACGTCTGTGGTCCCCCAAAGGCAATCCATCCTGATGGGGACCCCAACAGGAAGCTCGTTTGGAAAGTGTGGGGTGGTGTGTACGTGTGTGTGTGTGTCTGTGTGGGTGTGTGTGTGTGTGCGTTTGCCATGCCACATCCTGAATGATGAGGAACCTTATAGGAAACCTTGATGGTGTGTGTGTATATGTGTGTGTGTGTGTGTGTGTATGTGTGTGTGTGTGTGTGTGTGTGTGTGTGTTCTTGTCAGACACCAACACTGATTGAATGAGACCCAGGGAAAAGCAAAACAGACATGAGGTAAGAAAAAAACACACACATGCTGTAAAAAAACCCAAATAAAAACATTTGACAGTATCGATGCAGAGAGAGCAAAAAAAGAGTGTGTATGTGTGGGTGTGTGTAACAGAAAAGACAGGTAGATATACAGAGAGAGAGAGAGAGAGAGACAGACAGACAGACAGACAGACAGACAGACAGACAGACAGAGACACAGAGACAGACAAATAGATAAGAAGATATCAGATGAAGTCCAAATAGAGTTGACAGCTGACAAGTTAGACCGTGTTTCAGGATCTGGACTGACGGAAAAGTACTCCACGGCGGGCTTCAAGGACACACACAGACATAAAAATCACATGTGACTATGACAGGTAAAGATAATTCATGCCAAGCCATGACTTACGGGTGAACCACATACCCAGTGTGCATGTTAGACATTCGATTCTGACACGGAACGGAGGAGCTACAAGCAGACGGGACACACAACCTCCACCATCCCCCTCTCCCTACAACACCTCCCCCACAGTCCCTCCACCCAGTCAAAGATCTCCTCATGCAACCACTCTGGTTCAGAGGGTGGGGTGGGAGCGTGTGGGGGTGGTGTTGCACGTGAGGTGGAGGAAGGGGTGAACAGTGTGCCATACTTACAGTTGCTTCGGAGACGTCAGTTTCGGCCGGCACGCCCTGCCCGATCTCATCGTCATAAGCCATGGCGGTCGGGGCAGGGCCCGCGTTACCCAGATCATCGTACGCCCCATAGTCATAATGACTCTGGCCAAGCTCATTTACGTCATACTCCTTAAGGTCATACTCCTTAAAGTCATACGCGTTTCCTTCGGGGACCGCCGCCGGCGCGTCGGTGGGCTGCACCAGCTCCGTGGCAACGGTCGGCTCGGGACCGGCTTCGGCCGTTTCGGGGACATATTCACCAACAATTTCCTCTTCCACAGCCTTACATTACCCAAGCAAATGCAGCGAAGGAGGGGAGGGCAGGGTTGGAGGGAACATGGATGTTAGTCAAGCAGTTAACGGCACAAACTAGTGTATTCATCTCCTACAGATGAGCAGGTCAACATGAATTCAGCATGATAAACAGTTAAAATCTGAGTTGCAACATGGTAACACCTCATTCTGGTCCGTCTTCATAATGTGGATATAGAACAAATGGTTGATTTGGCTTAACACTCATTAGCAAGCAGTAGCATAGGCTATCAAACATAACAGTAGCCACAAAAGCATTTGCAGTTGCTTTAAAAACATTCATAATTTAAATGGGCTGTATGGTCAGTCTAACAGCCAATGCTGATTGTTACTGAGCAAAAAAAAATATTATGAATGTAAGCTGACAATGAAATGCTATTGTGTTATGTTATGAGTGAAAATTAACCTTTTTCTGCGTGTCAACGTGAAATTAAATAAAATTACTGATACCTTACTGAGCCTTGTGACTAAGCTGTAATGTCAACTTTTGTTAATTAATCAAGAGGGACCACATGAAGTGTTACCTTGAATTGTAAGAGCATGACAAATTCTACATATCAAATACAAGTAAATAATACAAGTCTATGACAGACTTTAAATTATTCCAGTCTTTTTTCAGAAGCAGTGAACCCATGATTAGAGCGGTATTATGCATGAGGATGAAAAAAGACCAAAATAGCTGAAGTAAGTCTGAAATGACACTAAAAGTATGTTTCATGAAAACATGACTCCAGCTACTTCTCCAGCAATTGTCCAAACTGCAGAGCTGAGATGGCTACGCTACAAAATTAGCATGTCACACTTGTGGAAACATGTAAAATTGTTTAGTCAAACATGTGTCCTGTGGATGTACTAGATCACTTAAGATACATAATAAATCTTTGCTCTGCATTTGGGAACATAACTGTACAAGGTACATCTACTGTCTTGATGAAACTGTCTTTCTGTCAAGGCTAATGCTAAAAGGTTTTAGTTTTGATAGTGCTAACACTGAGACGCAATGGCACAAATTCAGCAGGAACACTCAAGCTATAGCAAATGCTTACTTTAAAAAAATGCCTATTGGCCTTATTGCTATTTTTGTATTTCCAAGCTGAATTTGCTTCCGTCATTGCATCTGTGTGGCACATGTTGGCTAAGACAAGCTTAAGCTAACTCATGGGAGGGGGAATTCTGCACTACATTGATGGTAGGCCTGAAGCACTGAGCTGGTGCCAGGACTAACCAGTCAAAGTGGTTGCAGACAGGACTTCAGGCTTGGGGGATAGTGGGGCAAGGAAAGGGGCAATTGCTGTGATGCTGTATCCCACTGGAGGAGGAAGGGGCTGTCCCACATTAAGCATAGTGTGAATGTGGCGACATTTGAAATCAGCCCTGGGTTTTCTCTTTTCTGCCGATTGGGACGGGGGATTGCTTTTATTCAGGCATGACTTCACTTTTTTTATCCAGAGAACTTTGCCCAGCTTTGGTTGGACATGTGAGTCTGTCAATCATGGCCAAGGCTGCACCACTGCCAATGACTTTCAAAGGACACTACACAGTTTTCTGTCCCCTACCACTCAGCACAGTCACAGGCTACGAGTTTAGAAATCCCTCCTGACTGGACTCTAGAGTCTCACGTTTCTCCTACAAACAAGCAAAGGAAACGGAGACAAAGCTGTTCTGTTGAAGGTGCGTCCTGTGTGGTGGATACTTGGCAGTCTGTGACAACGGACATGCTGATTCTCTTTAGTTCTGTGTGCTTCTCATTACGGTTACAGCTATTGGCTTTTCAGGAATGCTTTTAAATAATTTTATTTGGCCGAAGGCACAAACAGTAATACACCAGACTGCAAAGGACTGCAATCTTTAATGAGAAACATAGAGTCGCCATTTCAGACCTTGCCTGGTCATATAAACACTTTTATAAATTAACAATCCGCTCTTAATCTATTTGGTTTCGGGCAATTTATTTTTCCGTCCGTAATATTTTATTGACTCATTTGAACAGTTTGGGATAATTAACAAAGTGAATCATTGATTATTTTGGGCAGTGCAGCCTTGAACCACAAATGACTCGAACAACAAAAAGCTATAAAACAGATGGTATGGCAGTCCACTGAATGCAGTTATCATTGGACAGGATCTGCGACACGCCGCCTACTAATGGACAACATGCACCTTCTGGAGTGGATAGACTACTCATTGGACATGGCATGTTCCTTGGCAGCTTTGTGTTGTTTCATGCCCGCCTCTGTTCAAGAGTTCTGCTGTTGAGATAACCCCTATGGTTTATGTATATATATATTTTTTTTAAAAACAGAGCAATTGCTTTGAATTGTTCTGTCTTTGTCATTTCATACCATGTACTTCCTTGTCATTTGTCTTCCCGGGCCTATGCCGTTTTATCTTGGTGGCATCTCACTTTTTCACATCTTTTTTTGTCTTTGTAAAGCACATGAAGCAAGAGAGAAAATGCAAATAATTACCTCGTTGGCTCCGGTTGTGGCAATGGGAGACTGAGTTTGAGTAGCATCTACTGTTCCGTAGTCAGAGTCAGTATAGTACTCTCCATCTACATTGTTTAGCTGAGGTTGTGTCACATTGACAGGAAAGAAGACAGAATAAAAAAGAGCAGGAGTTAGCACAGGAAGAGCACATCACAAGAGTTATCCGCTTGGCCTCTAGACCACCTCTGTTGAGTCTAGCCGAGCACTGGGGAGAGAGGACAGTAAAGTGGGGGGGCAGGGAGAGTTAGGTAGCATCCAGACTAGCATCAGAGATTTTCCTTTGGTTACAGAGGAAATATCTTGATGGATTCTGACTGGGTCTACAGGCACTTTTTTTACCCCTAGATAGGCTTCGGCTTTCACGGGCGCTGTAGCCTGGTAGCCGTGCCGCTTCTTCTTAGCGGCTAGCTTTTTAGCGGCTGACTGTTTGGCTGTCAGGAACTTATACGGCTTGGCCTTAGGCTTGACGGACTTTGCCGTCCTCTTCAAGGGACTACGTCTCTTTCTCTGGAATAGGGTTAATGTAACAGAAAACAACAAGGAGACAACACACACAGAACATAAGCACACAGACAAAGACAGGGTTTTTGAAAAGAAGAGATGTACATCCATGTAGACAGGTGCATTTTCAGCCTAGAGAGTGGGAACACATGTAAAGGTCTTTACATTCATATCAGACAAAAGGGACAAGCATAAGCACGAAACAACACTGGACAGTGAGGAAAAAGACAAGGACACCCATGATGACGTACAACAAGACACCACATGACAAAGACGTTGACTCAATGTGTTTTTTTTTCACTATTTACCTGAGTCTCAGAGTACTCCTCATTCTCGTTTGCTGTCTCTCCATCATAGTAATCATATAAATTTCCATAATCTGAGCCAGTAGCGTACTGAATAGAGGGAGAGAGGGCAAGCAAAGACTGGTTAGACTTTTGACAACGTATTGTAAAACAATACTGTTGCCACATACGCACACGCACACACACACATGGACACAAACACACACACAAAATACGTAGCATGTCCTTTGGACATATTACAGGAGAACTTGGTTAAACATCAGATGTTATGCGGACCAAAATAAACTGCCAATGCCAAAAAGTGTTGTGGCAAACTGCTGGCCACATTAATGCAATGTTGGTGCAAAGATTGCAGTCCATTACAATTTAATAGATTTTTGCCTTCAAGGAGGGACAGCAGAGCACAACACTTTTTAGAGGCATCGAAACACAAGTCTGAGACACTGGATCTGCAGAATATTATTAGTGTTGTGGCATTTATTTGCTAGTTTTGATCAGCAAAACTGATGGGGGCTTTCCAACATGTTAGGTTAATTACTGTCAAAAAGACCATGTGGAGAGCATGGTGGTATTCCCAGGTGGGTGTTTAGGCCCCAATAAAACATCACAGCAGGTCAGGGAAGCCGTGAGGAAAATACCACATGCCATATGTCTGGAACCTTCCGTCATGGAACTTTTTCATCGCCCCATCGTGTAAATTATACACTGTTACACATCTAAGGCAGATGAGATTGAGGGTTTGCATTTATGGAAAGTCTACCTTACTACCAGCGGTTACTTAGATATTTCTTTTAATGTAAAAATGAGCTGAGGTCTAGTAGACGGATATTTTAGTTTTAATTCACAACTTATTCCATTTGAACAAATGGACAAATTTCTGAGGGAATGGAAATTTCATTAGGTAAAAGAAAAGTTAAAAATATAACAATGAAGAAGTGTAAAATTCGAAACTACTTGCACGCTATAAAGCTGTAATAAATTATTGCATTACACAACTAGTGAATGAGCTGGGAGCAGGAGTGAGGACTTAGTACTCTTTAATCATTAATTCAGTAAAGTACTGTAGCTCCTTCTTTTGATTCTTTTCTTTCCATCTTAGCAATATTTTATTTCAATCTCTCTTTTGGAGAGCAGTATATCAGCTAGGAAATGGATGTTGTTGCAAAGCCTGGCCCGTAACAGTCCATCCATCACATGCACAGGGAAAAAGATAGAGAGAGGGTTAGTCCCACACACAGCTAGGGAGCTCACAGGAGCACTCAGGAGCTGATGAGCAGGCTGGCTGGCTGGCTGCCATAACCCTGTCATGGGGGAGACTCCATGGAGGGTGGAGGGTGGTTGGGAGTGTGAGTGCTGGAAGAGGGGCTGCTGGGGAGAGTGTTACGGGGGTGCCACTGTCCCTCTGAAGCCTTCAGGGGCCTTCAAGGCGGTCTGTCTCCCTCCTATTCATTTTCTCATGTGGTGCTTGTTCCAACGAGCATCATGGGGGGACGTGAATGGCCAGAGGCCACCCATGCCCCCCCCCCTCTTGGGGACGCTGCTGTCAATGTTTGTACAAGTCAGGCAGTAATGTCCTACTCTGGGGGGTTATTATGTTTTTAATGTTTTCATTTAAACAAGCTGTTTGCTATCCCTTCTATGAAGAGCTACCAGTTCATTAAAAAAGTTAATATTTTTAATAATAAGTTACGTTTTTTTTTTTTTAATTCCATCTGTTGTATTTGTTGGCACAATAAATTCAACTACATGAAGAAAGTAGTAGTCTACTGTGTGCCTAGGACAGACTATCCTATCATTTTTCTTTCAGTCGGCAATGGAAAGACCTAAAAATAGGCTAAACCAACAATGGCAGGAGCCAATGATGTTCTGTCAGAATATTCCAGAAGTTTTCCCTGTTGTAATGTATGCTCCTGTAAAACACTGTTCTCTCCCTCCTCAGTGTCAGTGGAGGATCTGCTAAAGCCATAAGTGGAACAAATCCCAGACTTCTGTGGAGAGCACCTAAACGTCATGGCCCGTTAAGAAACCCCTTCACGATCCAGGAGTGAGGGAAAAAAATCTGCCTCGAGGAAACCCAAATGGCAGAGGAACAAGTAGACCACGTGCGTCCCGCTGACAATAACCCGTTAATCCCCTACAGGCCACACAGGGCTTATTAAATCTCTGAGACACCTGTTTGTTTACGACCAACTTTTTTTGACTATGCTAAATAAAAGAAATAATGACCTCCAAAGGGACAACTGCTTCCAGGTCTACTGACCCATAGCTGATTTTAATAGTGTGTGTGTATGTGTGTGTGTGTGTGTGTGTGTGCGTGTCTGTGTTTGTGCCAGACCTCATCCTCGGGCTGCTGGGCTTGTGGGGTGTCGCGGTGGGGTGTGTCACAGTCGGTGCTGTAGTGTTCACAGTAGTCGTAGGCTGCCTTCGGATCAGCGACAATCAACAGCTGCTGGATATCACCCTGTGGAGGAAAGAGAGATAAGGGACAGAGAGAGAGCAGAGAAAGAGGGAGAGAGAGACATAGAGATTTGTGAATGTACTGCAGAGTCAGAGTAGCACGCTCTCAAGTGGAGTATTAAGAAATGGGAGCCCTCTGAGAACAGGCATTAAAGGCTTGCTTAGTCATATTAATCATCAAAGACACAGCGGGAAGCAACCCAGTCCACAGTAGTCAGAGCCAAGGACCAGTGCAGATAATATCTCTCTGAGTCTTATTATTAAGCTACTGAAAGTATGCAGACTGATAAGCATACACATGCACACACACAGACACAAACAGACCCCCCCCCCCCCCCACATACAGACTGCAGAATTTTCCCACAGATTAAACAGGACAGAGTATAGTACAGTATTGAGATTCTTCTACACCCGTGTGAATGCATCAGCTTGAGACAATCCAGTACACATTTTTTTTCCAACCACACCAGCTGGCGCCCAGGAAAATGAGAAAATTAACTCCCAAGGACTACTCAGGTGAATTATCAGCCAAACTATGGTATCACGACAGATGCGGTTCTTTTTTGGTATGATGCTCGGAATATCTGGAAAATGTCTGTTGGAAGCTGCCAACATGCTGAACTTATTTAAATCTTAACAAGGAGGCCCTTTGCTAAATCTTCCGAAGGAGAACAACAGAATTTTACTGTTGGAAGAGCCGCATAAACCACTTGATTATTTGGAACATCTGGGGCACATTTCTAAGCTGTTTGGCAACACTGAAAGGGAAGGACGGGGTATTTCAAGTGAAGTTTCTGAGGCAATCAGATGCTGCCTGGTGTCTGCTGGGACTCAAAAGGGGTCTAACCCCGCAGCCACCAGTCGTGGGATGTGAAGACAACCAGGAACCACACGATAACTCGGAGGCAACCTAGGCTGGTGGTGGGTGGGTGGGGGAAGGGGGGGGGGGGGCAGAGGAGGGCACTGGCACGACACATATGCACGGCTCGCATAATGTTAGTCACCCGGCACCCAGACAGAGTCTGAGTCTGGAGCACAGCTTTGGTGGCTGGTACCCGGAGCAGTGGTGGAAAAGCGACACACACACACGTCCCAAAAAAACACGACAAACGGTCCCATCCTGACTTCGGTCCCCCGGAGCTGCGAGAATAGAACACGTAATAACACACAAGCGGCTCCGACGCAAGGGCGCAGCACACAAGCGCTGTGGTTTCCGTCGTTGGATGTTGGCAAGGACACACACCGAAGAAAAAGTACCACAAGCCCCAATCACTGGTTGCGTGTCAGGCACGGTCATCCCTTTCGCTAGGAACGGCAGTCTGTCATTTTTTACAGTGCTACAGTTTTGAGCACTCGAAGACCTTTAGTCTTGCCAAAGGTTTCACCAACATACTCAATTTTAGCCACATGCTGGCTTCCAGAACAGAGGCCTTCTCCAGGAAAGACCTCTCAGAGTGTTATTTACATTTTTCTAGGAAGGGGGCTGTCAGTGTTCAGATCAGGCACTGGTAACCTGTTCATGAAGCACACTTAAAACTTAAGACTGAGCAACAGATAAAGGAGGATTTATTAATCAGACGTATTTTCCCATTGCTGCCAATTGCACTTAAAAAAACCCTCAGCTTTTCAGTAGCAGCACAGAGGCTTGGCAAAAGCACTAGAGGAGTATAAATCAGCAGGCTGCAACTCGCCTCAGTCCACAAGCTTGTTGGTGTGTCTAAATGTGGATTTGTATGTGTGTGTGTGTGTGTGTGTGAGAGAGAGAGAAAGAGAGAGAAAGACAGAGACAGACAGAGAGAGTTGAACGATGGTCCTGAAAGATGAAAGATAAACAACTCAATGCCCAGGAAAGCCTGAAGCAATATACAAGAGTAAACTACACATTACAAAGCAACAGACTGTTAGCTGCAAGCTACATATTATTAGCTACCTCTGTGAAAAATATTCCATGCCCAGATGGGGAAACTCCCTGCTTTCTTGCGGAACAGCACGGCCAGAAAAACAAAGGTCCACCACAGCTGACAGCCAACAAAAACGACAGCCATTAGAAATAATTGTCAACAATCTGCAGCAACATTATTTTCAGCCATAATTGAACGTATCACCTGTGACCAGTATAGCACAGGTCTAGCAGACCATGAAAGCCAGAGCTGGCACCTACAGAAGCCGCCTGTGCAGCTGAGGGCTGGTGCCAATGTCTGAGGGGGGGTGGGGGTGGTGGGGTGGGGTGGGGGGGGTTGAAGAGACGGCAAGATCAAGCCCAGGCATGACTGGAGCTGATGGATGATACACTCATAGGGTCATCTGTGATTTCAGCAACACCACACACACCCCATGCCATGCCACTGCCTGCTGCCAGCCAGCTGAGATGCATGAAAAACACTGGGGTGCCACGGTTCAATCGTGTGCCAAGTCGGCGTAATTAGCCCCTAGCTGTGCTGCCACCACCATCTGCACCGTACGGCTGCACCAGAGACTCCGTACGGCTGCACCAGAGACTCCGTACGGCTGCACCAGAGACTCCGTACGGCTGCACCAGAGACTCTACATATTGCTAGAGTAGGGTTGTAGCTTTCGCAAGAGCTGGAGGTGTGTTTGGGGACATGTAGCTACTGCCTTCCACTATGACGTTATGTGTTGTCAGCAGATGTGTTTATGTATGTCTCGTTTGGTTCCTTTGAGGAGATGGCGGATGGAAGGGTGGTGACGAGAAGGGTGGAGAGGTGGGGGGGATGGATGGGCTGGAAGGGGTGAGTGAGAAGAGGAAGACTTCAGAGGGTGGGTTCAGGCAAGGGAGAGAGAGGAACGAAAGAAGGATTCAGAAAAAGAAAGCGAAAAGCAATGAAGCAATGAAGCAGACAAGGAGAGAACAAAAGAAAGAGGGAAAGAGAGAGAGAGAGAAACAGAGGGCAAAGAAGTAGAGACAGCGTAAGGGAGAGATACTTGAAGAGAAAAATAGCTGGGAGCAGCTTAAGCCTTTAGTATAATAGGCTGTTTGGCTCTCTGCACACACCTGTGCAGCATTAGCCCCCATGACTTGGCTCTGAAAACTGGGCAGTTGCGAGTGTTCAGCTGGACTTAACTGCCCCCCTTCAAGGCTTCCATAATCGACAGACACAGACACACACAGGCACAGACACAGACACACACACACACACACACACACACACACACACACACACACACACACACACACACACACACACACAGCTCTGGGCTAAAAAGCTATCTGGCCGCTTATGGCCCATGCAGAGGTAACCGCACTGGAGAGTTTAATGACAGAAAGGGCAGGGGTCAAGCGGAAGGGTCACATAGCGAGCAGCTGAGAGAGGTACAGAGCAAACCTCAAGGTCAGGACCTCGGATGGAAAACTGAGAATTGCAAAGTGCCAATTGCAAGCGGAGACAGTTGCAATGGTTATCTCTTCATTTTTGCATAGACAAAAGAAGAAGAAGATGACAGACAGAGAGTATATGTGTCTAAGTGTATAAGTGTAAATGAGGGAAAGAGGGAGAGATAAAAAGTGATGGTATGAGAGGAAATCAGAGAAACACAAGATGTGAGAGGAAGAGAAAAGAAAGAGAGAGAGAGCGAAAAAAGCCAGTGAAAGACATACTAAGATAAAAACGTCAAAACACCAATGTTCCAAAGAGTTGATTTAAGCTAGTGTGTGACCCCAGCATGACTGCGGCACACACAGAGGTAAAAATACACAGGTCAGAGTTCAAAGGTAAAACGAGAGTGTGTTAGCACCACAGGAAGAAGCCACAGGAAACCGTTTTTGGCAGGCCAGTAGAGACCCTAATATAACCACAGTGAGGCTTTGTGTCCTAGATAGTTCCTACAGCCCACTCTTGCTCACAACTTTTTAAAAAAAGCAAAAGGTATTAGTGCAACTTAAACATATATACACTAAATACTCCAAAGAGCACAATAAGCAAAACACTAACCCTGTCATTGGGGCTGTTTCATGGCTTGCCTCTGAGAGGCGAGCGAAATCTCTTCCTTGTTTTGCCTTTGTTCATTAAGATGTTCGGCTAGCTTAATTACAGAGTGGCTTGAGGGACAACAGCCGCTGCCCCCCAATCTAAACAGTGGGAGGGCTGACCTTTGATGTACCCCTGCCTTGGGCCACATGCCTGTCACTCAGAGGACACACCCACCCCCCTATTACACCCGCCTCCCCCACCCACCCCCCTCCATCAACCAACCAGAACTACACCACACTAGGCAAGCTAGTTAGCTTAGCTCAGCACACTCACCCTCACATAGCTGTGCCACATATGGCATGAGAGGAGGCTCCTCCAGACTTCAATCGAAGGCAGCTCTCACAAGCGGACCCTAATGAGACGGGATAACTGTAAAGGCTTACAGATGCGACCCCGCGCATGTTGCCCTTTTTCAGCCCCCAGAGAAAGTGCAGTTTCTCTTTGCTTCCCAGAATGCTTTGCATCACAAGAAGAAAACAACACCCGTCATCTCCTACAGCTCCAGCTTTTAATGTAAAAAAAAAACAAAAAAATACTTTTAGCTCGTGTGCTTTATGTCCCACCTATAGCATAGTGCAATCCACACAGTCTCATAACTCCCCTTGCCTATGAATCATGTACATAAGGAGAATACAGAATTGGTGGTGGAGATAGAGCTGGTGGAGCTGGAGATAGGAGGAGAGTGTGGAGGAGTGGGGGAGGGAGGGGAGGTGCGGGGAAAAAAAATATCAGCGCGTCTGACAGGTACTGTCACACCAGGATGAATAGTGAGCCTCACAGGCGAGGAGCAGCAGGATGGTGGTGGTGGGCGTGAAAAGGGAAGAGAGAGAGAGACAGAGAGAGAGAGAGAGAGAGAGGGAGAGAGAGAGAGGGAGAGAGAGGGGGGGGTTCTGGGGGTGGCGGGGGGAAGAAGGCCCCAGAGGAGCCGTGACAGAGGCCCTTTCATGAGGGCTCTTTCGGCGCTGCTCGCTGCGGACCGTCAGATTCTGCACCGCCAAAAGAAAGTGTCTTCGCGCTCCGCTCAGGCTGACAAGCGAGCAGCCGGAGCACACAGCTTAACATTTGGGGAACAGTTCAGCAGACGAATCACAGCAATGACAAAATAATGACACGTTCTTGAGATTTTTTTTTTTTTCAGAGGGAGCCTCTCTTAGATCCTGGAGTGGCTCATGGCATGGAGACATGCCATGTGTAGACTACAAAAGGTCCATATATATATTCTCTGTTTTACACAGCCATGTGTTTCCACAACTTCTCTGCCAGGAGTGTGTAGGGAAAAGCTATGGCACGAACTTACAGCTGAGCCACAGATTCACAAGAAATCCTTTTTTTCTTGGGTTGAAATGAGCTTTTGTTTGAGGATCTATTTCATGCACAATCTACTATTCTGTATTTCAAAAGTTGTCATTCTGGGGGTAGTTAATCGAAGCAGGCTTTCAAAACAACACATCACAGAGACGTGATTCATCTGAGTGCAGAATGCATTAGGGGGTGAGGTTCCTCAAAGCTAGGCCAGGTATTTCCTTCACTTTTCCCAGAGTACACTTCTGCGGTGGCCTCATAGGGGGAACAGACTCGGCTCCTGTTCTGAAGTTATACACAGAGTGCACTGTTACAAATGCCACAGAGCCTCATTTCACACATTATACCATAGTGGTTTGGACTAGATTGGTTGTTTCGAAGAGACAAACCCAAGAAAATCATATTAGACAACAAAAAAATCTGTGGTAAAAAAATTACACTTTTTGCTGTAGTTCTCAAAGTAATAGCACAAGCCAGGAATCATTCCTACTACTGTCCAGATGTAAAAACAAAATGTTAAAGTGTGTTTTAGAGCTGAATAGAGTACTGGGTGATAGAACTACAAAGGCAACCTTAGAGACCACTCCTTGCTTTGGTATGCAACTCACACTCACATCTGGCAGCCCCCTGACAAACTCTGTCTGCGATTCAGAAACTATCCACCGGTATTTAGGGAAATACTCTACTATTTAAAGGATGTATTCATTAAAAAGTGTAAGGTATCAGACTGCTCAACAAATATATATTATTTCACAAATAAATAGCTATAAGACCCCCACCCCCCTACACACACACATATACACATACTTCAATAGCTGATACACAAAGGTGCACACAACATACCCCTACACAAAACATCACCACGGTGATGGTGAGAAATGGCTTTGAGACAAAAGAGAGGCAGCATCAGCGGTCAGTCAAACCCACACAAGCCCAATAACGCAGGTCTCATATTCTCCTCACCACCCCCTTCCCATAAACAAACTTTCACTTTCGCCAGCAAACAGAACCCTCTGTGGCTGACATGGCCTTTCCCTCACCCTGACACCCAACGTATTTCACTTGCACACGACAATTAGTCATTGTCTGCCTTTATTTACACCCAAAGTCATTTGGGCTGGCTGGTGGTATACTAGCAACTCCCCCATGCCACACACACACATACACACACACATACAAACCTACACATCCCCCACTTTGAGATCATCTGTAAACTAAGAGAGGGCACACATACACACATACACACACACAGACAGACAGATGTGCACACACAGGAGAGAGAGAGAGAGAGAGAGAGAGAGAGAGAGAGAGAGAGAGAGAGAGAGAGAGAGAGAGAGAGCAAACACACATCTCCAGTGAGACCAGTGCAAAGCCAGCCACAGGCAATCTGAATGAAATGCACAAGAATTCAATTCTGACAGAAAATCCTTGCGAAGCTGATGAGTTTAGACCAGATGAATAATAATAATGCTTGAGCAGACAGAAAAAAAAGAAAAAAAAACAGCTACTGGCAACGACGCATGAGGACACGGGTGAAAATCTCGAAGCAATTACCATTAATTAAACCCCAAGGCATTTGAAGTCCCCCTCTCTCTCTCTTTATCTGTCTCCGTCTCTCTTTCTCTATGTCTCTCTTTCTCTCTCTCTCTCTCTCTCTCTTCCTCTACCTTCTTGTACTCAGATGTCACTGCGCAGTTCACCCCTTAATGCAGCATGCAGAAAAGATGCATCCTGAAGGAGTGCTAATTGATAATCATAGCAGCACTCACATCTGTCAGAGAGGCAGGCCTCAGTGGCAGGCCTATCCCGGCCGCTCCAGGGGCTTAGCAGGAGTGCATGACGTGCAGTGGGCTGCTCTGCCATCCCCCCCTAGCGAGCAGAGACCTGACCTAGACCTGTACTACGTCAGCCAGCTCCCACTGATGGGAAGCAGGTGCTGCGATTGACGCTGTCAGCTCCTATTTACTTCTGTGATCGACACTTTTTTTTTTTCTTAGTTATGTCTTTGGCAGAGGCTGGATGTTTTACTTGATTTCTTGGCTTGCACAAGCACATTTTTGAACATTGTGACAACCGGTTTCATAAGTTCAACTGTCCGTAGTACAAATAACGTCACGCCCCAGTTGACAAGAGAACTGACAAGTTATTACACTGTTGTCCACACAGGGGGGATGACAAAATCACTTCGCATTAAAATGCCAAGGCAGTTTTTCACTATAATCTGGTGCCTTCCATAAACCTCTCCTCCCTGAAGCAGGGCCCTGAATAACTGTAGTTCTGCTGCAAAAAAGGTTCTAGCCCTAAGTGACTTTAATTACAAGGGAAAAGAGGCCCTCATGACAGGAAGTGATGGAAAGCTAAGGTTTTTTTTTTAAAGCAAACAGGAGCCATACAAGGACTGCCTTGTGCTATCCGGACCGACGTTGGAAAAAACAGACAAAATATCTCCCCTTCGTTTCCCACCTTCACCCTCAAATCATCCATCTCATCACACTCATCCCTCCCCTTCCCCAACTCTTTCTTTCTCACTGACATTTCTTCAATTTCTGGTATTTGAGCATAGTCCACATAGGACATCTGACACATGTGGAAGGCAGAAAGGATAGCTGTCAGCCAGGTAGCATTACGTTGGAGATACCTCTGATCTTGCATCAGTCCATCAGCATACTGATTTCATTAGCCGGACATTCCTTAGCATTACATCAAAGACACAATACAGCCCATCCTTACACACAAGATCAACTATCTCTATTTTGGGACTGACAATTTTTTACTAATGCAACTGTCAAAGAATTGTAGGCAGCGGCAAAGAAGTCATAAAAGAGTTGAGGAAATCACTCTTTATGATAACAGTGGATTTTAGTATTTATATTATTGTCAGATGAGGTTGTTTATTATCAAGCTGAACAGGTAGGCACATGCTGAAGACTTCCCAGCTGGAAGCTCTTTCTCAGGAGTTAAGCATGTCTCATCCCAGGCTCTCCTTGCAGGAGATCCTCCCCCTTTCAACTCGGAAACTCAATCTCTCCCTACCCCCCTTCCTCACAAACACACACCTCCCCCCTGCTCCTCATCTGCACTGAGGCCACTGATGTGGAAGGGAGGCCATCTTAGGTTTCCCTTTACATACTGTAGCCCACTTCTCCTGAGGTACTTTTTATTGTAGCAGTTTGCTTTAGCATAATGAAACGCTTTCATTTTTATCTCTAGGGGACAGATATGCATCCATCAAGCCATTTTCTGGGTCATGACAGAAGTTGGAAATGTCAGAAGAGCAACTGCAAGGCGCCCTGACCCCTTTGAGCCCTCCTACTCTCCCCTGTGGATGCCAATGAGCAGTTTCGAAAACATTTTCACTCGTCACTGACAGGACATATTAGTGGGGGTGGCCAGACAAAATGGCACTTGATCGAAGCCGCACTGCCCAAAATCAGCTTGACTTTTCTGCTGACATTTCAAAATGATGAAGCGCTGCTGTTGCGTCAGCCACAGCGCCTTTCGTTTTTCAATGCAGCCCTTTTTGTTTCATTTATGAGCCTATAAACCTCCTGCCCCATGCCAGTTTATTTGCCATTTAAAAAAAAGGAAGAAAAAAAAAGGTAACTGCTACAGTATGGAAGGGCCTATAGAGCCCCCTGAGTCTGCTCTGACAGTAAATTACTGGGAACTTTGGGAGTATATGCTTCCAGACTGAGTCTCCTTTGTTTTTATCTCTCCGCCCATAAAAGAGCTCTAGTCTCCATTCCTCGTTGATGAGCTCTCAGCACATGCCAAAATAACCAGAACGCTGCTTGACAGAGCCTAATTCCACACAGATTCATAGCTCAGCGCTGTAATGGCACAATTACACCGACGGGCCTGAAACGCCTGGGAAACACAAAAGTGATCCCGGAACTGACACAGCTTGATGACAAAATAAAAAAGCTTCTCTGAACTTCTCCAGGGGCAGAAGACGCATTCCTGGCAAAAGCAGCTAGCGCAAACAAAAATGCTTTTCAGAATCCAGGGGGCCAGTGTCCTTACCTCAAACACTTCCTCATCCAGGATCCTGGTTCCGAATACAGTGATGCCGTTGGTGTTGACAACAGCGCCATTGCTCCTGCCCAGGGGCTTGGTCACCTTCTTCTTGCAGTCAACGATGATGGTCACAGTCTTCTTCTCCACACTGATGGCAATGCGGTGCCACCTGGGAGGTGAGGGATAAAAGAAAGAGAAAGGATGAGAGTGGGGCTGGATTTCTGGAAGGGAAAGAGTTAACAGTGTCACACGTGAGAAACTCCTGGAGTGCACCACCACTACCCACCCCACACAAAACCCCTCAACCCTACCCCCAGCCCCTTACCTTCAATCCTGGGGCAGCTTGCCACCACGTTCAAGATATTACATTCCAAGCCTCATTCTTGGCTACCTCAACACCGCCCCCACCACCTCCTTTTTCACCCCCCTCTCTCCTCTTCCCCAGCTCTGCCCTTGTCTAACACGGGATTAAACTCATTAAACTCCCAACTAAATCCTCCTTCTGGGTTACTCGGCATGACAGACACGGTGAACATTGTGGAAAGTGTGGCTAGGGGAGGTGGGGCAACCACACGGAGACGTACAGTCAAAACATTGTTCTGAAGATCGAAGTAGGAAAGAGGAGGGGTGATGTGGGGGATGGAGGTGAGTGGTGTGGTAGGCAAGGGGCACTTGGCATGGTCTCTCTCTTTCTCTCTAGCTAGTTGCTTGCGATGCCTCCAAAACTCCTCCCAGGAGAAAACCTTGCCTTAGTCTTAGTGAGTCCTCATTATACTGTATATGGCAAAGCACTCTTACAGTTCTCTGCAAAAACTGCAGAACAGCATGCACTCATATGCAATTGTGTATCCCTTATGCCCTTTTTAAATAAACTGATCCTATAAAGATTTTTACATTTTCCACCAAGGGGCCTTATATAGAAGGCATTTGTAGTTGGTGCGGTAACATTATAGCTTCTGATATTTGGTAGTCACTTGGGAACACTTACAAATGACTAAGCAATGCCAAATTCTCTGGCTTAATTAAATTAGAAATTGCGAAGCACAAACCAAATTAACAGGCTACCTAATTTAAAACAGTTGAAGCTGTTGACAGCAAATGTTTCACGCCTCCATTAGAGGAGTTCTGTGAGATGCTTCAAAAGCACTTAAACATACTTAAGTGCCATTCATCATTGTGGATCAACCTATCCCTTGACTGTAAATCAGAACCATTCAATCAAACACAAATGATGAAAAATAATGTTTTCGTACTAAAGCTCTGTTACACATAAACCAGTCCAATCCTGCTTGCTTTCTCCTCCCAACATGTAGACTAAGGGTGCCAGAGAGCCTTTGTTCTAATAAATGATGTTGCTCAGCTTACATGTTTTCCATTGTGAACACATGGCTGCCTAATTAAGAGCATATTTGTGTCTTTGGGCTTTAATCACATTTCTCTAACCCAAACACAAATCAAAACTGCACACAGCCCTTTGCAGTAAACAACCCACTTACACTGTAGGCAATGGTCAGCTCGCCTAAAGGCATGGGAATTAGGACCAAATCTTAAAATGAAGGCTTTCACCATCTTTGTACTAACAAAAGCTCATACTTAATACTGGTGATAGATAATCAATTTGTCTTGGTGCTATGGACTTTACTAAGGAGGTCTAGTTCGAGTGTAGGCTTATCAGAGAAGATTTGCATCCTGTCCAACAACCTTTTCTTTCAGGCTTTTGCATTGAGACATCACAATCCTCCACAGAGAATATTTTGAACAGTGGATGACCAGACTACATGCTGGAGAAACTAGCTGACTAGACTTGAAGAAAGGTAGTTGGCCTCTATTTCAGTTTCAATAGTCTGTTTTCTGTTGTCTATTGGAGCACTGTTATAATTCAGGCATTAAAACACTGTAAATCATCCCACACATCTCAGTTTTATAAAATACCATCTGGAACATCAGAACAATTGAGAAATTCTTTCACACAAAGGCTCCAAGTTATGCAATTGCAGTTGTAAGTAAGACAGTTTAAAACAATGCCTATAAAAAACTGTAATAATGAAACTACTGTGCTATTTGGTTCTATGGTTGTCCAATACAGAACAAGCAAACAGACTGAAAATCTGAAAGTAAAGACAACAATTAAGGATCCTAAGTACAGCATGAGAATACAAATGCTAAAAAGATTGGAAAAATAAACTTTCTCATGGACATAGGAAGTTGTTCACTGTCACAGAGTTGTATCGGCTTAACCGTAGCTCAAAGACAGTATTTTTGGGTATCCCAAGCAATGTGAGAATATTGTGAATCAACTGCTTCGATAGGAGCCTATTAAGGACCAATCAAATCAGGTTAGGTAATGTAGGTTAAGATCTGTCAGTAACACTCTTTCACAGTTGGAGTCTCCATCGTATTCCACAATAACAGTCCTGTGTCTCCTGAAACATCATATATATCCCTACTGTTCCCAGATTAGAGTGACATTATGTACCTCTCCTGTCTGTGAGGGTCTTCACTAATGTCTCGACCTGATAAAAAGGAGCATTCAGGCAGTCCAGACACTATACTTTTAATGAAGGATTTATAAATGTCTATAAATATTTTCATGAAGGATCTATAAATGCCTCAGTCTTGTACACCTTCAAATCTTCACCTTATACATCTAAAACATATAAGAGGTGCAAGAGGTAGAAGAGAAGCTGAGAAAGAGAGAACATTAAAAAAAGAGCTGAAAAGGGAGGGCTCTGGTTTGTCATGGTAACAAGGTACAACCCAAACAAAGACAGGGGCACACAGCATGACCCTGTCTAAGAGCTGTCTCGGCTAGCTGAGTAGAGCAAAGCAAAGCAAAGCAGTCTTAGAGCTGCTGTGCCAGTTTCTGTGCCCAATCCACGTGGCCTCCCCCTCAGTCCCCAAAGCCCCTTGGTTCGCCTGACTGGCTGTTGTAGGGCACTTACTTTCCATCAGCAAGGTTGAGCGTGCGGAAGAGGGGGTAATCTTCTGGGGCAGGCTTGCCATGCTGGTCCTCGTACAGGAAGAGAGGGGAGCGGCCAAGCTCAACGCCCAGCTGCTGCACGCCCTGCTCACTGTAGATGGAGAGGAGGAAGGCCTGAATCCCAGCCTTGGCCTTGACGGTGGTGAGGATGGAGAAGTCCTCAGGGAACACACCGCCTAAGGGGCCAGTCAAGAGAGAATCAGGTTAGCCATCAAGATGAGGAAGGATGACAATACTGTTTTCTACTGTCACAACTTCCTCTATATATATATCAATCTTATAGACTACCTTCATTTCCTGTGTGCTTGTATGTCTGTATACTACATTACGGTTACATCTCTATAGTATTGTTATACCTGGATCTCATTTATGTTATTATACAAGTGTTTGATGAAATATGCATTTCGTATAAAACCTAAACACCACACCAGACCAGTCCTGTTTAAACTATGACATGTATACAGCTCATAGCATTCCCCAGTGTCTTTTCCACAGTTTTTCTCTGCTCTCAGTCCAAACTGGAGTCTGGAGTACAATCAGTGCATGCTGACTGACGAAATAAATAAATAGATAAATAAAAACCTTAACAAGATCTTGTTTGAATTACATTATCCCAGGGATGCCAATTCATTTGTAACTGCAATTCCTCAGCCTAAAGGAAGATCCCTATAATCTCCTGGTAAGCCTCAATAAAAATAAATCATGAAAAATTACTGACACACTAACAACAATGACTAGATGGACGGCCATTTTACACTATATTAAAAAACACTGCAACATTGCAGGACTAATAAAACAATGGAACATTAGCCTTGCATATGGCCAAAACCATAAAACTTTATTTGCACCTAAAGACAGTTTCATTTTCAAACCACTATTTGAAAGAAAGCATTTCAATGATATTCTTCCAAGACTGTGCTTGCAATGAGCTTGTACACTTCAGTGCCCAGGGGACAGTGTGGACAGTCTGTGACATGTTAACTGTTACATTTGACTTAGTCATGGTTTTCTTCTTTGCAAATGTCACAGCCCGGTTGAACTGAACTGTAGTTTGGGACATTTCTGCCAAGCTGGCTTTGCCTGTAGCACAAAGGGGTTCCCAGGGTGAAACTCAGAACTATATAATCGGGGGATGGCATCTGTTGTCAAAAGCCTTGGCAACGCTAACAAAGGGCGACTTTTAACACGCATCTGAACCACAGGAAGTGGTGCGAAAGGAGAATGGGGTTCCTCTTACCTGGGAAGAGCTGCTTGGTTGGTGCGCTGATCTGGGCCTGTTTTCCAACTCTGTAGGCTGTGTCTGGCTGCGAGGCTCGTCGGTTTGTGCAAAATCCTGATGTTTTCCTTACTCCTTCGGGGGCATTTTGAAAATCTAATAGCTTTAGCACGTCCACTGGTTCAGCTGTAGACAGGGTGCAGGGGTGAGGTTGGGGTGAGGAGAGTGGGGGCGGGGGTGGAGAGTGGGTGGTTGGAGAGAGAAAACAGAGATGGTGTGCTTTTAATTCAGTACCAGTGAGTTTATTTTAAGAGGCTGGACAGAACATGTCTGAAAGACTTATGTATAACATACATTTGGAAAAAATCATGACCACAAAGAAAACACTCAGAAGATGCCAAGGTGATTACAAATGAAGGCAGGGAAATATGATACGCCACCACCCTGCCCACATCACGAGGACACTTGTGAGAAAATTGCCTGGAACAAGGTGAACTATATTCCAGACTGTGACATGTTTTCACATCAATTTTCAAGACAGGCGTAGTCTGGGTAAAGTAAAAGTATTATATTTTTTTCAAGTTAACCATTCCCAAAGACAGGACAAGTAGTTTGTCTTTAAGAGACCGCAACATACCACAATCAAATTTGATGTTTTTTTTCTCTTAAATACCTTAAAAGGTCAACACCTGGGCTTTCAAAACACTGAATAGACATTGTTCATCATATTTGATGTCTCATTTGATCACTGCATATTCTTCCTCTTTTCGGTCCTTCACACATAAAAAAACAAAACCCGTTTCTCTGAGCTGAGCCCCATGCAGCCCCTTGAGATATGTCTGGTCTGGGTAGCAGCTCTTGCAAATATGTCTGCTGTCTCACATGACAGGAAATATCTCCATCTTGGCTAGATATGAGCAGCATAACAAATAGACTTGCCCACAGCTGGCTAGTTTTTCAGCCACCTTGTGGATTGGTTTACTTTGATAAGGGTCACCGAGCCGCTTTTTTTTTTCTTCATCTTCTTTTTTTTTTGACACACCACAAGGCACTTCGCCTGGCATAAAGGGCTCTCTGTCTGACATCACTTGCCAAGTCTACCTCCAGTTACGGGCCCACAGAAATATATCTTACAAAATCAAGTGGCTATCAAAACAACTTCTCAGACTTCGTCCCACATACAGCACTCTACGGCTGGGAGAAATTAACAGTTTAGGACAGTGGGTCTGAAATGTGTCAGTGCATGTAACCCCAAAAGTGTTACACCTTGTGGGATTTTTTAATGAATCCTCGAAAAAAGTTTTAAAACGCAAATGTTGCTCTCCAAACTGTAGATGCACCCCTGAATTACACACTACCACAAGCCCAACATGTTTTTTCAGGGAGAGAACCAGGACTACAGACCCGGACTGTCTGAAAGGGCTGTACTCTCTGAGATAGCTGTTTACATTGGCACAAGGGAGCTAAACCGTTCCAAATTTTCATCTACTACACTCTATATGTGTGGATCTGGAGAGTTGGAAAAATGTTAGATTTCCTTCTCAACATTTTGGTGTAAATTCCAGCTTTGGCCAGGGATAAGCAAACTAGAACAAGCCAATTCATTATAGTTAGTGAAGCTTGAAAAACACAAACAAACAGATTCAACATGAATCCGTTTCTATTTTCTACACACACAAGGACTTTCTGGGAACTCATTTTCAGTTTCTGTTTAGAATGAGAAATGATATCACTACAATGCACTTTCTTCTATATACTACCTATCCTCTGCATCCCCTACAATATTCTATTGGATTCACTGTCTGAATTCCCTGCTGACTGTGAAATGGGGATGCTGCCTGAGTCTGGCTCTGATTTCTAGTTCCTGTTGAGTCACACAGCCCCCAGGGGTGTAGGGGGCTGACAGGAAGTGCTGATCTGTCCATTTTCACCCATCCGTCTTACCGTCCACCACACAATATCTTTCTCTGTCTTCCTCCCTCCCTCCCTCCTTTTCTGCCTCTCTCTCCTCTCACCCTCTTCCCATTCTCTCTCCTTAACTTACGTACCCCTTCACCCCCCCTTTCCCATCCCATACTCTCTCTCTCTCCCTCCCTCTTGCTCTCTCTCTCTCTCTCTCTCACACACACACACCACACACACAATGCTTAAATTCTACCTTTTCTATACTTTTTAATATCCCTGCTCTCACTTTCCTCCATCCATCCCTCTCTCCAACTCTCTATCTCTACTCTTATTTTTGCGCCCTATTTTCTTCTTCTCGCCTTCCCTACCACACCCCACCCCCCCTGGTTTCCCCAGTGCGCATGATGAACGCATTAGAGGCGCCAGGCCCCTCAACCCTGACATCTGCAACTCCTACAGAATCTCCTACAGTCGCCCACCAGGGACACACCACATGTGTCTCAGGAAGAGAGGGAGAACAGGAGGAGCTTTCAAATGTATACCACAGAGAGGAAAAGGGAGGGAGGGAGAGGGGCAAGTAAGTGGAGTGGAGGGGGTAGAAAAGATGGAAAAGAAAATACGAGGTCTAACTGTAAAACGCCAACACTTTTGCCCGCCTGCACTTTTAGGTAAAAGACTGGCGGGGGTTGGCTTAGGGGGTTGAGCCTCGGCTGCCCATCCCAAAAAGCAACTCATGGCCCATTCAGAAGTCTGAAAAGCTGTGGTCTGATGCGTCTATTCTTCAGTCCACCAAAGGAATCCTCTTTGTGGTGACGAGCTCCCAGTGGCCATTGAGCTAGCTATCACCCTTAACCCCATTGAGCAGGAGTAGTTAACACCACCAGACAGAGAGGATGATGGTCAGAGAGAGAGTAACAGAGAGAGAGAGTGGGGGGGGGGAAGAAAAAAAGCAAGAGAGAGGGAATATGAGGGAGAGAGAGGGGGGCAGAGAGACAGAGAGAGAGAGGGTGAAAAAAATAATAATCATTCTGACCAGAAACAATAACAGAGAGAGAGGGGGAAAAAAACAACTAGATTGTACTCCGAAACAGGGAGCCAATTCTCGATCACTTGCTCTCTGTATATTGTGAGAGGCTCCGCAGCCAGTGAGCTGCTGAAAGTAAGGCCAGGATCCTTTTGAGAGGCCACTGTATCTTTGGCCCTCATCCGTTCCAGATGTGGGCTCTCCAGCCAGAGGAGCCAGGATCTAGGGGGGACGACCTTGCCAAGGAGGTGCTGAAAAAAAAACAACAGCGCCACCCTCTCCTCTACTCTCCTTTCCGCACCCACCCCTCCCTTCTCAGTCCATTAAAAGGGCCAAATGAGTGTGTGCTGTCCTTCAGGGGAGTGCATCTGATGGACTGGTGTGACTTGGCCCAGGCTGCTTAGCAAACAGACACTGATCAAGTCCAGTCTTTCAGCTGTACAGACCTGGGGTGGAGCCGGGTGGGGCGAGGTGGAGTGGAGGGCAGTGGGGTGGGGTTGCTTGCAGGGGAGGGGCAGATTTTTTTTCACGGAAAGAAACTCTGAGATCATGCTTGGGGGGCCCTCTACTATCACTTTTTTCCCTTTAGGATGGGGTGCTGTGGGGGTGGCTACACTTCCCTGCCCCCTTCAATAAAGATGCAAATGGACTGGAGCATTATGGATGGGGTAGGATGCTAGAGATGTTGTCACGTTTCGCAATAATCCATCTCGTCAGGAGATGTGCTGTGATTTAATGCCTGTCATGTTAACAGGCGGGGACATCGCGGTAACATAAAAGAGAGAGGTCGTCCCAGGCACCGCAACACGCCCCAACATGTGTGACCAGTGACAAGGGCCAGGGACAGGCAATACTTTTTTCTCTCTCTCTCTGTTCCTCTCTCTCTCTCTCTGTTCCTCTCTTTATGTGTGAGTGAGTGTGTGTGTGTGTGTGTGTGTGTGTGCTAGTCACCAGGAGAAAGTTCACAGCTGTGGAAGGGCACAAGAAGGACTTCTTCTGGTCAGCTTGATCTGGTCAGACACTGAATCACTTTTTCCAAGGCTAGGATCAGTTGGGACGAGGAGGCTACCTTTTCACCTGGAGCTCCCTTGGACTCTAATAATGTATTCAGTCAGAATCCCCCCGCTCTCTCTCCCCTCTCTCATACAGGCTCACACACTGCTCCTCTCTCTCTGCCTCTCTCTCTCTCTTTTTCTTTGCGTCTCCTCACACCACTCCAAACGCCACTCAGTTCTCTGACCTCTCACAACTTGAACAAACCTGCTTTATACCAGTACCACTTTGGAAACTTCACAAGGGGGAAAAAAGCTCTTGTGTGCAATTAACATCCACTATTTTTATTCTTTTCTCTCTTTCCCAGGACTCTAAAACTGAGCCAAGGCACACAACTGTACTTCTTTCCCTCACGCTGAGCTTGGTTGTCCATATATGCTGCTATTACAAGACCTTACATGCATATACATCGTGTAATTATGGTAGGTCTCATATTGGAAAAACTCACAGCGAGATCCAGAGGGACTGCCAAAAAGGCATACGCTCTATAATTTACAAACAAACACATGTTGTCTAGTTGGGCAGTGTGGCAGGAAGCCACAAAGGAGGAGTAAAAAGAAAAAAAGGACACGAAGAAAGAAAGAGTACAACACAATTCCTTTTTAGAAGCTAAACTGCTGTGCCTTTCTGGCCAAAAGAGCATGGGATTTGCGAAACCTATGCATTGTGTTGAGCAGGAATGCACATCAGTGGAATCTAAGCCCCAAGGGCTGAAGGAACGTGTCTGTACACTGCAGGCTCAACGGGACAGCCAGCAGAAATGCTTTCATGCGCAATAAAGCCCACCTCTGAAAAAAAAATACAGACTACAGTAAAGCCAAAAATTTGCCACCTTTTTGGAAAAGGCAACTTTAATGACTGATCGCAGAAAATATCCAAAAACATGTTAAGTCACTAATGTTTCAGAGCAAAGAACATGCTGTTCAAATTTGGCTCAAATTACTTGCCTTTGGAAATGTCTGACTACATATTAAAGTTCAGGACTCCAAGCACATTGTCAAGTTGGATTACTTGACTAAGGCCACTTTAATGCTTCCTTATTTTTACAATTCTGGCAAAAAAATGTTGAAGCAGCAAAAAAGTGTAAAAGAAAGCTCTACACTTAATTGTGTGAGTCTTCCCTTCCCAAACTGTGACTCAGCTACTGTTTTGTGACCAGTGTAGGCCCCTATGCTGGCCTACCCTTTGAAGACACTAAAATAATAGGGACGAGCAAAGAAGACCATCATCAAATAAGAGCACAGTACTTAGAGTGGAACCATTCCCACCGGTGAATCGAGGAAAGCCACGGAGGGGACAACGCTGCCTTGTGGCAGCCAGGGCAGAGGAAAGGAGAAAAAAAATCGTCCAAAATTATAGAAGCCCCCCTCTTGGGCTTCGGTGTGGACTAGGGCAGTATGGAGATAGGGTGCCTGTGTTGGATGGCATTGCAGTTCACCCACTGAGCAGGGGCGCACTGTTTACGCACCGAGCGTGGCGCTATAGTCACCAGTGACTTTTATAAGCATCAAAAACTCCTAAAAGAGCAGCGTAGAAGAGATATGTCATTAGTCGTGAAAATTGGAGAAAATATATTTTTTGGCAGTTATAGCCAAACATGTTATGTTATTAAATACAAGTGTGCCATACTTTAATGTCCTTTGCCAGTAAGCAGAACTTGATTCATAAATTCGTAGAATCACATAATATTCAAACGACAAATAGTTTAAAATGTTACAGAACATGTTGCTAATTAAATGTCATGAACAGTTGAACAAGCCACTGGGTTGTACCTACCACAGAAACAAAAAATGCAACCCATAAATTAATGAAAAGCTTTTACAAAATTATATTGACATAATAATTAGATTCGTACCATACATTTACATAACATTGGCTTGACCGGTGCGCTTAGTTAAAATCATCGAAATATTTCGCCCCCTCAAGTCATGCATAGACCTGTCAATAAAGTTCCCAGGGGCTGCAGAATGTTTTACCAAACTGTGAGGCGGCGATCTAAAACCCTGCGGAATTCCACCCTGCTAGCCGTGTCCACATACACCTAACGGACCACCAGTTTAAACAAAGACCTTTTTTCATCATAAATCTTAAAAGCCTTCACTGTGTAACCTCTGAGACACATTCTTTTAACGTGCCTTCACCACTGCGGAGTGCAACTAAAAAGGCATGAATAGTCAGTCCTAATACAATAAATTAAGTTCAAAGTGAACCAGCAGAGTAATCCTCAGTGAACATACCCAGTCATGCGTAAAGCGCATGCGAGCCAATGCCCAGTCACTATTTACTGTGTTTTATATGTGAACAAAAACGTCAATAGCCTAGGCAACGAATAAGCGCGCTGCCAGATAGATAAGGTTTGTGAACAATGTGGTCAGACATTAGCTTAGGTTTGTTGTGTCCATCTGCTGCTTGTAACACACCGCTATGGTTTTATAAGCTTGCCATTGAATCATCTGTGTCTTTTTTACTTTGGGGGAGTGCACAAACTTTTGAACTCATCTCTAAAGGGACAACTGTATAGTGTCGGGAACACGCTCGCATTTGCAAGCGAGCGAATCCTTGCTGCAAAAGTTACTCATACAAATGTTGCCAAAATCAGTCACGTATCCGTCACCATGACGGAGCAGCCAACAACCACTGTGCCTTCCATCTGGCTGACGGTCCCTGCACATTTGTTTCATAAAAACTTTGTAAACCTGATCTTTTCTTACCTGCTCTGACATTTGCAGCTTGCAGAAGAAGTGTTAAAGTGATGAATGCGGTTACAGGGGAATCCAAAAGCCACCTTTTCGTTTTCCACCTTGTGGACCACCTTTGCATCTCCATGGTCAGCGCCCACAAATGTGAACAAAACTGGGCGACCTCAAGTTATTTTAAATGATGTCCCTTCCACAATCCCAAACGTAACGGATGAGTTCTACACAGCCATAAGTGAGGGGTATTTTGTTTCTTCGCACTGCCAGTCCAGGCCCCTCCGATCTTCCTTTCCTGAGCCCAGCCTTCAGACTGAAGGTATTTGGGCTTTAATCAAAATGCACTGAGCATTCGATACCCAAGGAGTCACACCGTCAAGGGGCTGGGCAAGCACCACAAACCAGACCCACGACTAAAGGAAAATGACAAGGGAAAAATCCCGATTAGCAAATCACGGGGCTTGAAATTTGTGTTGGGATCCTCCCATCAGTTTTACAGAGCTTCCCAAGTGTTCCCTGCGCGTCCCTCTGCAAACCGGCGTCAATTTTCTTGAAGTGCCCTGGGAATGAGACGAGTGACAAGAGAGTGAGAGACCGAATAGGCATTTAAGCAATCCACAATGTTTGTCATTCGGCGGAATGAACGCTCCACATTGTCCCACATACCGACGCTTGTTCCACTTGGGTTACCTAGGTACCCCTTGTTTTTTATATCACCCTGAAGCGCTGTGTGCAAGTTGTCGGCGAACGCAGGACACTTGACGGATACCTGAACTCGATTCGCAGTACAAGCGCAACTTTTCCCTGGGTGTTTTCAGCTTGGTGCAAAGCGGAGTGAAATCAAACAAAGGACTCTTTTATTACGAAGCTTGCTGATCAAACTGTTTTTGGGTGCCATTTTTCTTTCGTAGTCATTATCCTCAAGCAGCAGTGCGTTTATCTTAAATAACTCATCCAATTGTAAAATTAGACTAGTCCTGTATAATGGTCCAAATTTTCCCCCATGCCCCCAAAATATTTTCTCCAGGCCAAATTGCTGCCTTTTTTTAGGTTGTTGTTAATTAAACATAGATGGTTGTGGGAAGTTAGTCAAATAGAAAGATATCTCACTTGCTATCTCTAATGGAGACCTCTCACCTGAGATCATACATCATCACATGATGTGTGAGATGGAGCATGTGGAGGTTAACCATCCCAGGCCAACAGCGCTTTCATCCCTGCCCCCACCACAGTAGCCATATCCCTGTAGAGTTCCCTCAGCTCAGGTACGATCCTTAAGGTAGCATCTGAAACACTGAGATTGTTTTTACATTCATTTTTATGCTGCTGAACTTCTACCTACAGCCATGTACATAAAAATGATAAAGATCTGTTCTTAACTGTGGAGAGAGGGACTTCTGGCTGCAAAGTTTCTCTTACCTGTTCAATTTGTCCAATTTACACTTTGGAGGTGATTGTGTGTGTGAGAGCCTTAACATGTCCAGTGGTGTAGCTGTCAATGTGGGAAAGCTTTAGGGCAACACACAATAGGAAAAAAGTTAGACAAGACAGACTTTTTTGGCCCCACTCGGCAGTTTGCCTCAACACCTGACAAAACCTGGCGCTTATTCAGATAAATACGGATGTTATTCGTGTTCAGTTCAGTTCTTGTTCTGTTATTCACCTGGCAGACAGTAATATTCATGGCCACCTACAACGGTGATTGAACACAGTCCAGGCACACAGCTGTTGAAGGGGGGGAGTACCTCCAGAAAGGAAACTGTCAGTGACATAAGACTTTTGGTATGGTTATTATTGGATGTCACAGTGTAATACAACTCAAACAGAGGGCTGAAGTAAGTTTAAATATGGCTGAGTGTTGTGAGTATTATTTTATGCTCCATGATAACCACACATTGGGGAACATGACAAAAAATGCCAGTTAATAAGGTATAAAACACAACGACAAAATCATTGCAGTGGAGTGCAGAGGGATACACATAATTCAGGGCATAAAAGTTTCTGCCAGGTTTTCACTTTGGGTGAGGGCCCTTGGACGCACTGGTGAGCTGCCAGAGAGAGAGTGGGCCATACATCTTGTATGGGAAAATCCGCAAGACAATTCTCACTGGTTACCAACTTCCTCTTGGAGTGGAAAGAACACAGCGCAATAAATATTGCATTGAAATTGAACTACTGCTGGCAAAGGGAGTGAAGCAGCTCCTCAGAAAATTCAACGCATGTGCAAGACATAAGCGTACATTTTTACAGGGCAGGGATTGTGAAATATTTTTGAACATGGAAGCAATGTCCCGAGGGAGGCTGTAATTGTGTGTGAAATGATGTTTAAGACTAAATACACTATAAAAAAATGCAATGCCTGCAAATTCTAAAGCCTTCTTGAATGATATTGTTAATTGCTCTGAGTGTTGCACTGATTTACAGAATTCATCAGGGACTGGGAGGATGGTTTTTACGAAATTTGCAGAAAACATATTGGAACTGCTCACAAAAAAAATACATAAATCATCAATTGGTACATCAACATACAGTATGTTCGCTCTCAGCGTTTACCATTTTCCTTTTTCATCAAAGCATATAGTGAAGCCTGTAGATTTTAGAGTACCCATTTCAACATTGATTTTACAAAATAACACAAAGCAAAGACTCCTATTGAGTCTTCTGAAAAGACTTACATACATACATCTCCTCTGTGGATTGGTATTCGTCATATCTTAATGCTTCAGCAAATTCTCAGGGATCAGCAACTTATAAAAAGGTAGGTGACTGAGTTTATGACACTGTTTGAGTGTAGCTTACTTCAGATTCATCTGATTGGATGCTTATTTTGATGAAGTGTGTTGTAGAAGTATGTTGCATGTGGCCACTTTATGAATGAATGGATTGAGAAATAAGCCTGCTTTGGAATGTGGCTTCAGCAGTGACAGATTAACTTATATTTACAGTGTGTGTGTGTGTGTGTGTGTGTGTGTGTGTGTGTGTGGATTGGTGGGTCAGTGGTGAGATTTTGTGTGTGTGTGTGTGGGTCTGTGGTGAGAATCTGTGTGTGTGTGTGTGTGTGTGTCTGTGTATGTGTGTGTGTGTGTGTGGGTCTGTGGTGAGATTGTGTGCGTGTCTGTTTGTCTATGTTTGTCTATGTGTGTGTGTGTGTGTGTCTGTTTGTGTGTGTGTGTCTGTCTGTAGTCTGTCTGTCTGTTGGTGTCTGTATAGTCTTCAGTATGTGAAAAGGATCTTTATGACCTGTCACTTGAAAAAGGATCTACATTGTTTCATAGGCCAATACATGTCCACACCTTACCAATAGCATATTTACGAGGGCTGGGCCACATCCTTCACTTTATGGCAAGGTTTATGACACTTTATGACAATAATCACCTCTTTTCCCCTCACCCATGAAGAAAACCATGCGACATCACTTTATGGCCTGTTGAAACGCTCCACACTGTTTTTCCTATTAATTCCCAGAAATAAGAGGGAGAGATGAACTAGCAGAATTACTTCAGGTCTGCTGACAATGGCTTCCCTCCAGTTCCCGCTGTGGGTGGGACCAAAGCCATGATAATTAGTCTCATTTCACAAGCACCTATGGCCGCCCGAGGACATGACTTACCTTCCTCTAAGTCCACCGCATGTCTGAAATGAAAGCTATGCATTGAAAAGGAGCTGGCTGATGCTACAGAGATGTATTTTCGTAAAAGACCTGTAATCTGTCATGTGGTCAGAGAACAAAACGCAAAAAAGCAACCTGTTGAAGGATATGGCATTTGTGGTCTGTTAGACGTGTGCTGAAAGTCAGGTAGTCAGCCCTCACTATGAGTATGTCTGCCCAGCAGTAAATTTAACCAACAAATCAATGGGGAGCAAGCGACCCCCTGTAATTAGAAAACATAACCCTTTATGGCATCCCAAGCACTTTCTGCTACGCTGTGCTTTCAGCTGCTCTGCGATGGTACACCAAAGATTACTTTCAAGGGTTCATATTCAATTCCATGCGGAAAATACATGCTCTTACAACCATATGATTAAGCAACAAAGTAGTCTGCCAAGGAGCTCCTCAGCAGGGAAGTATCATTATTCTATAATTAGTGTCTGGAAAGTTGAGAGGAACTGATCTTTGATGCCAGAATCTGTTGTTTTCTAGTGTATTAAAGAAGTCTGATTTTTGTCATGACCTAGTCTCGGTTCACATGATTTTTGTGAAATCATTAGTTGGGACGAACATTGTTTCCTAGTTTTGAACATGTGTGCAGCACACGTCAATTTGTATATCGGATTGCTTTTGATGAAAGGCTTTTATTACTGACAGAGGTGTTCTCTGGAAGATTCCTTATCTCTAAACCCTACAAACAGAGATAGTCATTTCTTGTACAGAGCATGAATGGGCTGTCTTTAGTGCTGCAAGTTGTAATTATCTTTTACGTCTTCTGCATAAATCATCCAAAACTTGGCTTCACAGTCAGCCAGGCACATGTGTTATGTGATCCTATCGCATGACCTCATAGGTAAAGTACGTACAAAGGGTTCTTATCAGTCCAAAATGCTTCAATTTGAATTTGTCAAGTAAGTGAGTTGTATTTCACCACTTGGTTATGGGTTATGGGTACAGTTAAGATGAATAAAGTGCTGGCTAACAATACAGAAATTATGATGGACTGTATGTCATCCACATATATTTCAGACAGGGGATGGTTTTTAGTGCATTCCTGTTAAGAGATATTCTTAAAGTTATGTATTGTATCATAAATTATTTAACATGTTGTGCAGTTTACCTACCTTTATATTATGTTACTCACTTCACTTTTACTTTTTCACAGATTTTGCCAACTTATTGCCATGTTTAAGACGAGTCATAAAGTCAAACTTGTTACACAGAAGGATAGAGAATCACATTTCTCTCCCTTTTACTTCTAAAGACGGAAAGACCCTGTCATCTCCTGGGCAGTTAAGCATTTGACCTTTGACTATAAGGAACTTAATCTTGGAGTTTAAAATGACCCTTTAGGCTACAGGAGAGAGGATATCACTCATCCACATGTATCAAAGACACCAGGTCTGTTTTAAAAAAGGAAAATGCTGGTGATTAAAATGATTAAAATGTTCATGGTTTTTCATAAATTGTAAAAAAAATACACTATGTGTTCTGCATTTTTACCAAAAACTGACTAACTACAGACAGAAGGCTGTATTAAATAAAGTAATGTCCACGTAGTCCATACAGTCCTGTTTTTACAAATGGGGTTGCACAACACCGTAAAAAACCCTATTGAGTAGTAGCGCTGTCTTTTTCCCCTCGCTTGTGAGTTTGACCCACTGTGGTATCGTAAGAGAAGCACTTTTCACAGGCATATACTAGTTAGCTAGCAGCCACAGTCTGTTAGTGTCTCCACTTCCAGTTCTCTGCAGAAGCATAAAGGCCTCTTTCACTGACAGACACGGGCCAAAAGAAGCACGTTTGGAGCTTGCTGCGCCTTAATGCTAAGAAATAATTTTGTAACAAATGGGTCATTTGAGGAAGAAAAGATTATAAAATCCACACATAACATTCTCATTTGCCATTGGGCCCACAGAACTAAAAAAAAAGGTTTGGAGACTCTAAACACCCCATGTCTGAATAAAGATGAAAATGGCCTATGAGCCAGCCTGTCACTGAGTGCATTCTGACGCTGCAAACCCTCCATTTTCATTGTGGTCAACCCATGCAGTGCACCAGAATTAACGTTGGTTAAAGGGTGCTTCCATTTTGAGAATGCCAATACAGGGTTATAATGTGCATGGTGCACTCAGTTTCAGCCAAGGAGGGATTGCTTCTAACTTTATTTAAGTAAATAGACATAATTATCACGTAAATATGCAGAGTACCGTGAGCTGAAATGGTGGAGTGGAGAGACAGTAACTGCCATGTGAGGAACAAAAAAGGAATCTTTTTTCTTTTATCTTTTGCTTTATTGTAATATACTGGCCATTATTTTTCAAAATTCACTTTCTTCCACTCCTTATCATCTATGATTGAATTCCTATCATTACCGAGCCATAAAAAAATTCAGTCTCACGGTCCTCTAAAATAAATTTGCACAATCACCTCCTTTTTTTAGAATACACAAGATTAAAATATATGTACTGTTATTCACAGTACCTTGTGCTTGTGCCCTGCCTGTGTCCTGCACTGTGTCTTGCTACCTGCATGCTATCCATACTGCCATACTGTGCTGGTGCATTTCAGTGCATATTCTCAACTGAGTGGAGAAAGAAGGACGACCCGGGCAACCTGTGTTAGACATGCAAGCCCTTATGCTTCAGACAGGAATGTCAGTTTGTCTGGGCAAGCAGGTTGTAGCTGAAGGGCTCGGGAGCTGAGGCTGACGCTGAAGCTGCCCGGGCCCTGTTTGGTACAGGAGAGTGCAAAGCCTGACACATGATTCATGTTTTTCATGACAGTTTCAGGCTACCTTCCACAATTGACACCCTATTAATTGCCGGTATAGTCACAGCTGCTATATCTGGTGTTACCTCAGTGTTACAATTTATGTTGGCACTCTAGCTATGTGACAATATGTGGGTTGCACATTCAAAAAAAGGCTACATTTTGAATGAGGTTTGAATTCAAATGGTTTAGCTTTGTTGTCAGTCTGGAACACAAGGCTTGTGTGTCATATGTTTATTCTTATAGAGTCTACCACAATGAATGCCTCTAACTGTACAGAACATTCCAGAAAAACCTATAGGATTGTTGATACTAGACTTTCTGTAGTTTGCAGGGGCTGTGGCCCACAGTGTGGTCATTTTCAGTGAAGTCTCTCAGCAGTCCTCCATCTTACTCCTAGGGCCACTTGTTTTTGTTGTCAGTGGGTCTTCACCTCATAAAGACAAGCGGGTGTCCAATTTCAACAGCCCATAAAGCCCCCAAAGGCTCTGGCATGACCTTCCTTTCCTTTCCTTTTGCAATAATGTGGAGGCAAGATGTTTAAAAATGCTACATTTACATTTTGGAGGACTGTATGCACGGCTTTCATTTCAGCTCGATTAAGAGTTAAAATGAGACCCCCCCCCCCAAAAAAAAAAAAGAAAATGAAAAAAAAACATTTTGTTAAGGCTTTCCTGGTGCTCAGTCATATGCATTCAATCAGAACATTCCAAAATAAGAACAAGTGTTACAGTTACGTTTAACTGCCCTGTTTAAAAAAAAAAAAAAAGAAAAACGTCAAAGTTAATGCTTCAGTGCCCCACTTTCACTTTTTAGCTTTATGAATGGCAACATTCTTTCCTACTATACACATCTCATACACTACTGCGCTGTACTGACAGAACCCTGACGGGTAGGTGCCTTCTCAGCTTAAACCTGAGCGTGGGCTATAGTGTGAAGTAGACAGTCATGCCTTAATAAAAATCTGCCCTTCATTCTTTTGTGAGGTTCTGGGTTATGAGAGCGCTGGTTTCCCCTCGGTTGCTAGGGAGTTTAGTGCTATAGAGAGCAATAGACAGAGATACGAGGTGAGAGTAAAGCTGTCAGTCCGCACCACCTGGTGAAGGCAGACCTGTAATCATGCCCCAGGAAAAGTCTGGAGTATAGCACACTACCATCCCTTGGAACACAGCCACAGACCAAAAAGGTATGCAACTGCTAGCCACCATTTTTTTTAAGGAAACAGATGAGAAACATATGGTGTTGCCAAGACATCACTTATTTGGTTTCCATGGCAATGGTTTGGTTGTCGGTCTACAGCAGGTCGTGCCATGCTGGGTCTTCCGGTGGGCTTTAAAGCTGTAAAGTCTGTGATGCTGGGTTCTTGGGATGACGTGGAAAGTGTGTTGGGATAGAGGGGTGGGGTGGGGTGGGGGTGGGGTGGAGCAGTGTTCTGTTGTGGAGGTCACTCCCAAACGATCCCAGATGATCATTGAGGGGCGAGTGAGCGGGTGATTGAGGGATGAGGTAGACTGGGAGTGCCCCGGATGGGAGGTGGACTGGGGCTGCTGCTGCTGCTGCTGCTGGGCCCTTACTTGAGGTGGGTGGCCTTTCCTGCCTGCCTTGGTGGGGGGGGTGGGGGGTTCACGGAGCCTCCTGGAGTACCCCAGCCTGATGAGGCAGAAGAGATGCCATGTGTGGAGACTGACATATGGGATATTGTCATGGTTCTAACTATCACACACAGAGGCATTGGGCTTTAAGGTCCTGGAAGGGATTCTAACACATGAGCTATGCAAAACACTACACGAATGAAATTATCTCTGCAATTATGATAATGTTACACTACAATGATCTTTCACTATTCTATTGTCTCTGTCTTCTCTCTCTCTATCTCTCTCTATCTCTCTCTCTCTCTCTCTCTCTCTCTCTCTCTCTCGCTCTCTCTCTCTCTCACACACACACACACACACACACACACACACACACAATCTCTCTCTATCCTCTCTGTGTTTACCTGTCAATTACTTGCTTATGTACGCATGCAAACACTTTCGGAAAAGTACTTGTGACTAGGTTTAATGGATCGTAATTTTGAGACAGCTAAAGACAGGAAAATGCTGTTGGTTGTCCACACAGCTTTATGTATTGTTTTACTGATCCCAGCAGATGAAAGTCAGCCTGTCTCCGTGTGTTTATTGAAATAACTTCCTCCGTAAACATTAGGGGACCACCCATTGCTTGCCCATCTGGCTGAGAGTTGCGCTAATACATTTCTGTTGCTCAGGACCACAGACAGACATTCACAAGTAGCTCACAGAAACACAAAAACAAACACGGAGGCTAAATAATTTGGTCTCAATGCAGCTCCTTTATTGAAAAAAGGCTCACAAGCAAAGCTTATCAAAACACTTTAATACTCTGTGTACTCAAATCCTGTAACATTGACTCACATCCAGACAGAATATCATCCAAGAGCTGTGTAGAGGAATGTCCAAAAAACAACAGTCATGCCTTTACTCCTGTTCATGGGAGTTTGACTCAAAACAATAAGAATTGATGCTCCACAGTGAAATGGAAATGTGTTCATACTTAGAAATACTTGGAATAGATCACAATGGTTTTAAAACAATTACTGCTCTTTCAAAATAGAGATGCAAAGTAAGAATGGACAAGCAGTCAAGGAAGTACAAGGAAAGTACATCTACAAGCACTTTGGATCAACTCTTGAGTTTAAATGTGCCGCAAAAATTGGCTAAACCATTTGACTTGACTTGAATTGATCTATATCAGGCTATTAAAGCCCCATGACCAAGAAGAGTTTGGGCATCCTGTGTCGGGGGGTGATCGGGCCACCTCCTACAAAAAAAAAAAAAAATGGACCAGCTGCAGCACTGCCACATCCTCAGCTTGGGCTCCAGCTCTTCCCCAGGCCTCTGTGTACAGATCGGGTTTCATGCCTCACCTCAGTGGCACTGGGAGTCCTCCCTGCTCTAACAGAGCCCCTTTCATTGCAGCGCACTGCACAGCGCCCAGGCCTAGAGGAGCCGGCTAGACCTCATCCCACGTCAGTGGAGTGTGTGCGTTCAGCCCAACTCGGTTTTGTGGCAAAGTATGGCGGATAATGCCATAGGGTTGGGGTGTGTGTGTGTGTGTGTGTGTGGTGAGGGACGATAATAAGCTTAAGAATGTTGTTGTTTGGTCATTACCTCAATTAGGTTTTTGTGTCAGTTGCGTTTTTTTTTTTTGGTGGCATAAATATAGCTTTGGTCGGTATTTGGATAGCTAAAAATGGCACTGGGTCTTGGAATAACACCAGTGAATAAGGCCCCACTCTCCCCACTGTAAGCTAGTCAAAAGGCAAACTATGGCAGCCTATGGAAGATTTAATAATGTTCAGTCATGATAGGTTTCCTCCCACCAGCTACAGACACAGTAACTGTCTTCCTGACAGACAAAAATCCAACTGTGTCTTTTCACACACTTTACCGGACTGTGTCAGGGTCCGTGGACCATTTTGTCTCAGGGCTTTGAAAACTCCCCAGACTCACGGCACTCCCCTGACCAAGTTTGAAAGTGTAAACAAACCCTCAACAGTGCCTCTGCTGTGTGGCAGCTTTTCATGGTGAAATGTTTAGTGTTTACTTTAAGTCACATTCTGTTTTCCCCAGGAAGGCAAGCCTAATATCCAACTTTTGAGAACTTTTTTGTGCATGCTGGTAAAAGTGATTCCTAAGTTTAACTACTCATTTTGTGAAATAGAAAAGAATTAAATAGAATAGAATTATGGAATGCACATTCCAATGACTTTCAAAGTGTAGCAAAAAGATCTATAATATATTCAAGTTTAGTTTTGAAATGCATTGATTCATAGTTGATTCATAGTCTAAGTATGATAAAAAAAACGTTTTCTAGAAGTGGCATAATAGTTCTCACAGAAGTATATTTCAGTATGGATGTGGTGTTCGTCTGCCTTTGATGGGTGAACTAACACATTTGCTGCATGAAGTCACTTGTTTGCTCAACATAAAGTACGGCCCATTGACTTTTAAGCCTGGAGGGAAGACACTTCGGCAAAAGTACTGCACAGCTACCGTGATATTACACTTTCTATGGACACACCATATTAGTGCTTCAAAATATAGTGTTATTTTATTTATTTTATGTTATAGTTTGAGGCAATGTAAGGCAAAGTTGCCAAGTGCTATGATCTATGTCTGTAGTAGCTCTTGTTGGTAAGAGGTCCTCAGTCTCACGGAGGAACAGTACTACTGATCAGCAGTATTCTCTGCTATTCAGAGCTTTATCTTTCAGCAGGATCATTGGGACAGATGCTCTGCCTGACTTTCAGATTACAATGGAGCCTCTGTGCCTCTTCCAAAAACCATCAGAAGTCTGTCACACACAAAAAAAACACGATGACCCCCAAAGAGATGGCATTTAGATCAGGTTGTCTGTGATGTACTTCATCATTTTTCACCGAACATATGAACGCCATCCTGCCCTTTTCTGCATGGACAAGGCAGCTCTGAAGCTTGTCATATTTCAGCATCTGTTTCTAATTAATCCAAACATGAGTAGCACAGAGAAGCACAGAGCGCTCTTAGTATCTTAGTATGTCCATCCCATTACATTACATTGCATTTGGCAGACGCTTTTATCCAAAGCGACTTACAAGAAAGGAGGACATAAGCAAACAGAGGTGTAAAGGGACACAGAGTAAGCAGACAACCTTTATACATACAGGGAAGTGCATGTGTCTGAATAAGTTTCCCAGGGGGAGGGACACTACAGACATATGTACTTCTGCATAGGGACAGAGAAAGAGAGAGTTGGTTTAGTGATTGTTAGTTTTGTTAGTTTTGGTAGGAAGGGAACACTCATCAACACTCATGTAATAAAACATGCTCATAGCACTACATATAAATAGTTATAGTCCATGTCAATCTTTGTGTTTTCTGTATGTTGTAATGTCCTCTGCTATTAAAAATTGAAACCACATGGGATTCTGGGTGTAATCAGTGGAAGAACTCTCCAAAGCCCCAGAGGAACAAAACAAAAAAATCTTTTTTCCTGCCATGTATTTTCTCCCCTCTCCCTCTTCAATTAGCATTTAAAGTGTTTTCGAACACACTATGGAGCACAGTCATGCCAGCAAGGTCCTAAACATTAGGAATCATCCAAGAAGATATTAACAGCATGAGGCTGTCTAACCTACTTTCTTTACACCAGGATGAAATTCGCTAGCACATCAGCATCAATAGTTTTTTGCTGTGAAGGAAACTTCATCCGCTCTGTCCCTCCCAGTCTCATCCAGAGAAAAGAAAGATGTCTGTTTACATATATTTTAGAGGGAGCCTCTTTGAAACAGGATTAAATCACAGAATGCAGGGGCATAAACAGTGTCTAATCAGGCAGTTATCAGTGGGGTATCAGTCAACAGAGACCACAGACTAAATGTGTCTCATCTGGTTCTCAGTATTCTCTGGCTTCTGGCTTCACCCCAAAAAGAGGAAGAGGAACTGTCAACAACAGACCGGCATTATGTTCTTTAGTGTGAATACCCAAAACACAAGACAATTCAAAACATTCAACGAAAAGGGCTACATTCCTTGAAATAATAAAAGAAACAGCAATAAAAAACATAAATGCATGTTACGGAGGGAACAATAAGTCCTGTAGGTTGTAAAAAGGCTTTATTTCAGAATGACATAAAATGCATGTAGTTTACATCTAAATTTGTGTCAAATATAAAATAACAGGATACCCTTTGGTGGGGAGTTAAGGAGGAAATAGATGATGTTTTGCGGGAAGCAGCATGCCAAATGTGTGCAACGCCCAAAGCTTAATTAGCTCTCTGCAGGAAAAACCCGTGTGGCACCCTTCCACATATGGGGAAGAGTGACACTTCTTCAGACGGCGGCAGCGAATGCTCGCGTGTTGCTGTTGTGTACATCAGTGTGTGTGTGTGTCTCTGTGTGAGTATGTCTATGCGTGTCGCCACAAAGTTCATTGAGATGGTCATGCTGTATTCCTGGGTAGCAGACGGCGTCCGAATAGACTAAAGAGGCAGCTCTGGCAGGAGGACTGGAGAACACATGTGGTCGATTATGAGCCATGCAAAACCATGTCAGGCAAGATGGACTGAGAATAAATGCTCTATTCACTTTTACCTGGCTTTCTGTAGTTCCAAGCTGACACTCAACGAGAGCAACACTGGAGTTCAGCAATTTTGAAAAAATACTGTTACATGACAGCCCGCCCCCCACCCTTACCTTGTGCATGATTCAAATTTTAAGAGGGTCATGTCTTACTACCGATGTTTTTATGTGTCCCATTGTGGCCCTTGTAACAGACCATTCGGTCTTTCAGTAGTGGCCAGCAACATATAAAGCAGAATGTCTTGCTTTTGTGAGGGGGACTTTTGACAGACAGTTATGTTTGTTCAGTAACAGGGTGGAAACCCTTAGAAGGCCATGTAATAACACCTCCTCCTTTCAGAGATGCTACTAAAATAAAACCAAATTTCACACTTTGATAGTAAGTCTGCTGCAATCGTGGTTTACCAAATCACCATCCCATCCAAACATTGCTGCTGTGAGTGCGTACCGCAAGCATCTCTACTTTCTTCTTTTTTTTCCAAAACGACAAACTCTGTGGTGAGTGCATCCGGTTTAAAGGTGGCAATTTGCTTGTTCAGAGCCTGAGACTTAAGCAACCACACCAGGCTTTGACTGGCTGATGCAGGCCCCTGTTCTTTGACCATTTTTGTGTCTTATAAACAAAAGGAGTCACAGCAGCCAGTCTCCTGCCAGGGCCTGTGGGTTTGCCTCTTAGTTCTGACTGTGGCCCATACTCAATGCTGGCTGGTCACATCTTATCCTATTGAATCTAACTGATCATGGTTCGGAGTATCAGTACTCAAGCATGCCCCACCTCCCCTTTTGTCTCCTTACTTTTTCTCACTGGTTTCAGTCTGTTAACTACAATGTCAGTATAAAGCATCTTAAACAAAGAAAAACCCATAATGCAAATGATTTTTCCCTAGCCAAAAAAGGGTTTGGTTACTGAGAAAAATGCTAGCAAACAATTTCTCTAAAGTGCAACTATGGTTTACATTTCCCCTGGTGCTCTTCAGCTTAGACATTGCAAAATGGCGCAAATTAAACAAGCCTTTAATTTTTATTTGGCAACCAAAACATTTTTAGTAGCCAAATATGAATTACAGGCTTTTTATTTGCATCCTTCTTGAGTGCCTTGAGATTTTTGTGTGTGTGTGTGTGTGTTTTTTTTAAGTCTTTAAAAAGTGCTCCTGCAAGAGGGGTGAGATATGATACATGATTGAGCTTGCCTTTGAAACACATGCGTGATTGCATTTGCCCCCAAGTCCACTTCTTCCTGCGCTGTCTTTTAAACCATCATATAGCTTCCTCCTCTGACTGGCCCTCCTCCCGACGGGGGAACATAAACACCGGGACTTAAAAACTTGAAGCCAAAATGGTTTACCCTCCAGAATTAGACTACAAATGGGATACTGCTTCACGGATCAAAAAGCTAAGGAGAAATGGCATTGTAGGGAGCTGCACAGGGCTGGCACGAGAAGCCTTATTTTTACCAGTCAGATAATGAGTGGTTGCCCTTTGCAAGAACCTTGTAATTACATTGAATTATATACAGTATCTTTCATAGTTTTCTGATTGATTTTTTGCATTCTGCTTTCAATAGGAAAGCACAATTTGGGCAAATGTAATGAATTAAACATATAAAGCTGATAATACAGCATTGACATAAAAAATATGTTTTTTATGTGTTTAGTTTTCCGATTTGATTATTCAGTCTTAATTTTAATATGTTTAACTTCTGCTTTCTATGAAGTAAATCATGTCCCAGCTCCTGAAAAGGTTATTTTGAGTGTTGGGCTTTCTTCGTCACCTTGCGTGTTTGTTGAGGCATTCCACTCTCAAATGGCTTTAGGCATGAGTGTTCCCAAAAAGACAGATGTGGAAAGAGAGAGATACAGAAAGAGGTAGCTAGAAATGAGGACGGAAAGAACGGGAGGGAGACGTTGAATAAAGATAGAAGTATGCAGTGCCAGTCTCTCTTTTGCTGCTTGTGGGTGAAAAAGATGAGCAGACTTACTAAGATGAATTGGAATGTGAAATTGCACACAGCTCTCCCTCAGCACCTCCACACAAAAAAAAACAAAATTGTTTCTTAAATATATTCACATCATGTCAGCACCTCTTCAATAAAAGGGTATACGCTTTTAAAAATATCATTCCCAAGACATTTTCAACACTGCCAAGGAGCCCCCTTAACTTATTAGGGAGGCGTGAGGGTGGGTCAGACCCCCTCAGACATGTGGATCGCAAGCCCCTACTTGTCTCCTTTACACACCCAGAAGGACAGGCACATGCCTCCCATAAACCCACAGCATTTCCTTTTATGGGACAGAGTTTCTGGAAGGTTCTATTTTGTTTTAGTTAGTCTTACTCTTAGTCCTAGTCACTGTAGTTTCCAGTCAGTTTATGACTCAGACAGATTGGACTGTTCACAGCTAAATTGGGCTGTGGACTTTTAGTGCACAGATGAGTAAAATGTGAGAGAGTAGACAACTTTTATCTTCACCTATAGCAGAAGTGGGCGAGGTCAGCCAAACCTACTCTCACTGTTTCACTGCTTTCAGCAAAAAAAAGAACTGAGTTAGGGAGTTGCAAGCTGGATGACTCAAAGGAAAAAAAGATTTTAGTTGCAAACAACTTAAATGAGCAGAATTAACATTTTCTAATAGGAAAGAAATTGCCTAATATGTTTTTTTATGGGACAGTTTTCACAGATCAACTTCCATCTGTTCCCTCATATATCAAAAGTATTAGTTTTATGACTGCATTGCAGTTTTATAGCTTTAATCATGCATACTGTACGTTAAGGGGCAAGTGGTCTGTGACTCCAGCAATTACTGTTATTTCAGTTATTAGACAGGACAATTATTCCTGTTGTTAAAAGTCAAGCTTGGTCACACTCATAAAAGGCCTCAGCTTAAACTGATTCCACATGGAGCTCCCAATAGCACTGTAAGAATAAAGCCATCTTCCCCTGAGGAGAGTTGAGACTTTATTTTTTTGATTCAACTTTACAAACTTTGCACAACATATTTTTGTGCTGTGCAATGGATGTCAAGTAAAAATGCGGCCATGAGGTGCATTCCACCGATGTTTATTAGTCAGTTGCAGCTGTCAATCACCCGATTTGTAATCCTCCTCCTGTCAACATTGTCTCTTTCTCTGACACAGTGCCAGCCCTGGCAAGTGCAGGAGGAGGCCTCAACTGTGGTTGGGGCGGGAGGCTCTGTGACTGTGTGGTCCCTCTACCCCACCACCACCCCACCACCCCCACCCTCTTGGCACCCCAGAATGGGGTGCGGCATCACTGGGATAATTGCTAGCTGAGCAAAGGCACCGTGGCAGATGAACTGGACTGGGGGTTGGGGTGGTGTGGTGTGGTGAGGGGTGGGGTGGTGTGGGGATGGACGGGGGAGGCGGCGGGCAGTAGACGGCAGGCGAGGACGAGCAGCAGATCAAAAAGGGACGCTAGTCAGGGAGGCGAGTCAGCGAATGCCTGATTGCTGGGATTCGATGGTAGAAATAGAAATGCCGCATGGGAGCGTATATATTATGGTCGCTCAGAAGTCTACTGCTTTTCCAGAAGTGGGGCTTCTGGGCGTCCACTGCCAGGATCAGCTGGATAGTGGCGGCGTGTGTGTGTGTGTGTGTTTGTGCGTGTGTGTGTGAGTGTGCGTGTGTGTGGTTTTTTTCTCTCGAGGGGGATGGGAACACGCTTTGGCCAACACATTCACTTGCCCGGCACGTGAAACAGATGCTGCCGGGGGGGAGCCAACCATGGCAGCACCAGTGAATGTTTCTTCATCCTTCACGATCATTTGCCAATCACCTGACTCATTCAAACCATGTGCAACTTCACGCTCAAAAAAGAGAGGCAAAAAAAAAGTGTGCCTTGTGGTTTGGCACCCAAAAACTATTACAGTGTGCTACATTGTAAGTTTTATTTGTCTTGCTTTAAAGGGCTGAGCCTAAGTGAAAGAGTTGGGGTGGAGGGGGTGGGGGTGGGTCTCTCTCTTGCCTGAGGACACATTAAGACTGACTCATGGGCCCATTTGGTGCCCTGGAAACAGGAAAGCCCTACCTCAGCTGGAGGTGAGAATCAGCATTCCCGCTCACAAACACCCTCCCCAAATAAATGTGAGTGTTTTTGATGTTCAAGCAGACATGTCTGGGACATTTCAAAATGATGGAAATTCAGCACAGTGAAAGCAACTCAGTAAGCATAAGTCAAGTAAAGTAGAAACATTTGTTTAAAACATGAAATTTGCCAGTGGGTGGAAGATTGAAGCAGAGCTGTTGTGAAATCTTTGTCTTGGTGGGTTCACCATCTAACCCAGTAAGACAGAATCTACAACTTGCAAATGTCTGCCTATGTCTTTTGTTTGAAACATGGATCTTTCACTCCAATTTCATGCATGACGTCACAACATGTTCTACAGTGGAGCACTAATTGATAGTACGAAACTTAAGCTTTGGTTTTGAGCCCATTGCGGCTTTGTCAGACTGACCTAAAATATGTACAACACTGATATTATGAGAAACGCAGGCTGAGTACAGACTTAAAATTTGGTTTCTGGCTCAGACAGTCATCATTTGACATGTGCTTTAGTTCCTATTTGAGAGTCCGGCACATGCTTTGATATATGACCTTCACTGAAAGAGTGTCTTCCAAGAGTATTTCGTACTTTCTCATTATCCCTTCTCTTGAACTGTGTCTGAAACATAAAGTACAAAAATGGCTTTAAGCTCCAAGCAAATGCTCAGTAAAATAATTTTTTCATATTTATATGGAATACATAGAGAAAGCACAATGAATTAAAAAAAAACTCTGATAATATAATCTGCAACATTTTAACATGCCATAGCGTTAAGTCAAACCCACAGCTTGTTTCGTCATGTAATGTCTTTACTAGAAAGAAATATAGTTACATGGCCTCTCTCTATTTAACTCACCCACACCCTTTCAAACACATACACACACACACATGCATGCGCGTGCACGCACACACACACACACAGACACACACACACACACACACACACACACACACACACACACACACACACACTTTTTTAAGGTCTACACATTCCCAGCTCTGTTTCATGCTGGATTCCTGACCTCCCCTCACCCTCGAACGCATTTTTACCCAAATGAGCAGAACAGTCGTGACCACCTTCACTCACATACCCTCTCCCATCTGGCCAGGAAAGGCGACACATAAACAAACACATAAATTCTGTCCAGTGTGCCACAATGGGGATTATCCTACCATGGGGCCTCTCATTATCAAACACACACACGTGTCACACACACACACAGGCACATGCAGGCACACACTGATATACACACACACATGCACACTGGTTTAGTCTAAACAGTCTCCTATCTAAAGCCTTCTTTGGACATCCCACGGTGTTTCTCAGGATTTAGTGGATAGATTGATTGCAGATCTGGTGCCTTTTACAGAATTACGACCAGCCGTTGTTTGTGTTTTCTCTCATTCTGTCAGATGTAAATTGTCAGAGGTCCATACCTGTCCAACAAGCCTGTTTATGTGTAAATAAACACTCTGCTGAGTATTTTCTATTCTCAATGATGTCATGAAAGCGAGCAGATCTTCAAACAACTAGTGCTAAAAGTCGCACGACTGTTCGCAAAGACTTAAACATAAGCAGTCCCGAGACTCCTTTGGTCCTGCTGATGTTAGTCAGACACTGTAAGTCAAAAGACTGAGACAAACCCTAGTAATGTTTCACGCCTCTCTATGTCCAGCTTTCATGCATGGCCAAGAACAGAGTCAAAATGGGAAAGGAAAGTGTTCCCAGGGTAAATCGTTTCCATTATTCAGGGAGCACATCTGCATGGCACATTGGTGTGGAATGCTATTTAAGTTCATATAGTTTGCATCTGGACCTAGCTTTTGTCCGCTGTGGGCCTAATTAAACAATTGATAGCAGCTACGCACAGCGTGCCTTGTTTTTGAATGTAATTACAACTTGGGTGTGATCGCACACATACCTGCAGTGTCTGGATGTGGGTAAGGAACGTGACCTGAGTCTGAGAAGCCAAGAGAGAGGAAGTCCAGTTATGCTAAGAGAATACAGACTTAAATTGGAAACAGTCAGCTCTTTAACGGTAAAACGGCAACAAGTTATTGCGGGTCTTTAGCCTTTGGAAATGACCTGTAGGGTCAAAGTATCAGTCCACGTCTCTGTCATGCACAATGTGTCTTCTTTGGTTCTTAGTCATTCTTCTGGAGGAATACATGTTGCAGGGTAAAACAGCTGTTGCGATGCAGTCCCTACGGTCAAAATGATTTAATGCAGGGCAGAAAGGAAACTGAGTCATTAGTTGAAAAAAAAGAAAGAACAAAAGATCTAAACAGAAAGGACAAAAGGCCACCTTTGTAATTTTGGTCAATTACAATTCAACCGGTGTGTGTCAAAAAGATGTAAAATGGCTTTCATACAAATGGCTGGACTCTAAAGGATGTGCTAAAGGCAGATGGGGGGACATAGTGTAGAGGAAGTGATGCATCCTCTACATGGACCTGATGCTTGGCAGAAATGTGCGGGGGAGAGAGAATGTGGACACACTACGTGGAAGCATTCCACACTCATCTGAGAGAAGCCCTATCAAACAGACGCACAGGCACACACACACACATTTACACACACACACACACACATTTACACACACACACACACACACACACACACACACACACCACACCACACCACACCACACACCACACACACACACACACACACACACACACACACACAAACAGACACACACACACACACGTATATACAGAGAGAGAAGGAAAGAGAGAGAAACAGACAGAAAGTGAGGCAGTAGGAAGGGGTGGGGGGCTGCCAGTGTAAGTTCAGTTGAGCCACCAAATCCACATACCCTGATGGTAACCAATTGTTAATATTTTTGGAGAAAACACACCATGTCTGGGAAGTCAGCTGCACTTCAACCCACAGACAGCAGCAGGGGGCTAGAAAGAAACCACATGCTAACAAACCTCTCCTTGGCCCAAACAAAGGACAATGAATTCCAATTTTAAATGGTGGTTTCCATACTGTTCCATTACAAACACATTAGGCCCCTGGAGAGGAATGCAATCTGCTCCTCTCAGTTTCTCCAGAACGAGAGGCTCATCTGTGAGACCTGAGTCATTGCCTGACTTGGGTTTACTGTCTGAACTGTTGCTACTGTGCACCATTCATCGCATTTTCATGGACAGAGAGGAGCTGAGTCACTCTTAAAACTTCATCTGGAAAAGTAAGACAGACAAGTTCACATTTTCTACAATGCGGTTACAAATGGGGGAAAGGGGAAAGAAGGATTCACATGCACACACACACACACACACACACACACACACACACACACACACACACACACACACACACACACACACACACACACACACACACACACACACACACACACACACACACACACACAAACATACCTAAACTACATACATATGGGTATATATTCTCTGCTGTAATGTGTATAGCAAATGTGCTGTTGTCTGCCCTCTGACATAAGAGCGGGTCAGGCCAAAGAAAATACCTTGCTGCCATTGTCTCTGAAAAATGAGTGGCCATGTTACAGACCAAGTGTGTGGTGTGGGGTGTAGAACTGTAGCCTGCAGCAAGGACAGCAGCCCTGTTTTAGAGCTGTCGCATAAATAACAACGGGAGGAATGCGGCCTCTACATTTGTGTTGATCCTTCCTTACACTTTTACTGCTGGATGGGTAGTTAGGGCAGATTTCCAGCCCTCTCCTTACCCAAATTGATGTTTGTTATTGGCAAACATCTCATCCTTGAGGGACTGTCTCACTGTGAATAGTAGCAAATAGCAAATAGACCTCATGGCTCTCTTGGCATACCAGGCCTTTATCAAATGTCTTAAATAGCCAATGTGCTTGACAAGAGAAATACGATCTACGACCATGTAGTTTCTGCCAAATTGTGTTTATTTTACATGTTGTTTTTTCATTAAAAGACACATGCCAAATTTTCTATTCTCCCAAACAATTTTTCTGGCAAAATGGGCACTCTAATGGGTTGTCATCAGGACTCAATTAAGAGCCATTAGATATCCAAGCTCCGATAGAATTTCATCGCCCTTTCAAGTGCCAGGCTCCCAGCTTTGTTTGTTTGTCCCCTGTTGAGAAGCAGAAATAAATGTATTTCAGGGGAGAGTTTTTACAAAGCACGTACTGTAACACAAATAAAACGTCTCCAAGTTGCCGGTGAAAGGAACTTTGATCGGACTGGCCCTCGACGGCGGCCTCCCCGGAGAAATATGAGGAGGCCAGGATGAAGCGTTTCCATCTGTTGGGAGTGACAGAGGCTTTCAGATGCTAAGAGTGTGGTCAGAGTGGCCATTGGTCTGACCTGCACACAGCTCTCCCACAACCCTTTGCACACCGTATTTAAAAGAAAACAAAACACAAACAAACCAGGTTTATACTTGGTGTATGTTCGCAAAACCTTGAATTTGTCTCTCTTTAAATATATGATCACAAAGTACATCCCTCTTGTCCTAACATACATTTCAACATTCTAAATCAAAGGCTGACCTTTTTTTTTTGGAAAGGCCTATATACCAAAAAATGAAGCATGGGTGGAGTACCTATTCCCTTTTTAAAAAGAGGTTTATAAAGTGGCTCCAAAACTGCATGGTCAACATGGCGGCCCAACTGTGTGTCTGTCTCACAGGGGTCCTGCTGACGAGGCAGAGGACCTTTCTTGACACATTTCTGCCACTAGTCTGGCCAGCTGACAGGGTGGCCACAGCTTGCCGGCCAGCCAGCCAGACCCCCACTCACCCCCCCCCACCCCTCCCCTCCCCCACCCCTCTCCTCCTTGCTGTCTTGAACTCCCGGCGAACGAGCGAACGCTCAGGCCGGGGGGAACAGGATCGGATGTCTTCCGTTCCTCCCCTCACCTGTGAAATTTCAGAGCCAGCCACCCTGAAAGGGAGCATTGTTTCCCCGCGCAAGGAATGCCTGCGCTGTCCGCAAAGAAAAGACTTCATTTGCGCAGGAATTTGGAGGGTCCCTGACAACACAGGGGAGATCTCCAGGGTGAAGCATGGGCTACTATTTCGACTACTTTTACGTTAAATGGTCCTTGATCCATGATCCACTTCCATTTCGTTTGTATGAAACTGACCACTGAATAGTGTATTTATAGTTTGTGTAGACACAGCAAATGATGTATCACAGATTTTTTACCTGAGGTCTTGAAACTAAATACAATGTTAGTGTTGTTGGCCCTATGAATACAAGTTTTTAAAGAAAACATTTTGAAACCCATCTTATTTTCCCAAATGACTAAAAATGTTTTGCACAATGCCAGACATAGACTCATCCCACATTCTTAACTCTCTCCCCATGTAGCAGAATCAAGCCCTTGCTCCCTGCACATCAAAAATTTCCTCGCCCAATGTAAATAGAAGTGACACAGAAACAGAGGAAGCCAGTATAGCTGGGAATGAGACAGACTAGGCCAGGATTTGGCTTGGTCAGATGCCAGGTTTACTCGCTCTTCTATGTGAGCCACACATACTGAGGCCATAGAGCAGGGCGAGAGACAAGCTGAGTGAGTCTGGGGAGGTATTCACATAGGCACTCATTATCAGTCAGATTTCTCCCCGATGTAGGTATTTTCATATGGAAGTCTGTGTTTAGGTAGAGTTGGGAACCACTGAGATAGATTAACACAATGAAAAAAAAAAGTTTTTTACTGTCCTAAATGCCTCACCTACAGTTTTTTATTCAATTAATGAAATCGAATATTAAACATTTTTTTTTTAAACTAAAAACATTTTTTTCTAGCTTGGAAGATGCACAATGCTTGTTTCCCCATCTTAGCTTATGCGGAGTTTGTGCATTATTGCACAAGTTTTAAACCCCCAACGGGACGTACCGTGTCCGTCACTGGTTAATTTTGTTTGCTGACAGTGACCTCTGTTGGCTACATAATGAAAATTCCATTTTGTGTGGCCAAGTATCAATGCAAGTCAAAAGAGTTTTTGTACGTTGTGATTTACATCTGACCCCAGCCAATTAGCTACGTCGTAGGAGGGACATATGTCTCGTCTATCCAATCAGAAGTATTATCATCCGGAAATAACTGCTACAGACCGGAAGCATCGAATGTGTACGATTTTACAATTTGGGTATCAGCTCATCACTTCAGGTATGTTTTAGCATGGTTTATTAAAGTTAGATCACATGGAAGATCACATTGGAATCATACTGAGAACACATTCGTAGAAAATATTCTATTTCATGTAGTTGCAAACGTGAAACCGCCTGTATTTTCCAGAGACTAAACTTAGCTGTAGCTGAACTCTTTGCAGTTCACTGAATACTAGCCTATTTTGCTAGCAACCATGGTCAGCCTTTGCGTTAAACTAAATAACGCAGTTCAACATGCTGTCTGCATTATAATTTTGACTTGTTTCCGCTGGCACTTTGTATAAACATCTTTTTATAACATATGAGTGTTGTGAAATCAGCTCAGTGACTGTTGTCTGTGACAAGGGATAGATGCCTGACCATGTTACTAAGCTAACGTTGCTTGGTGGTCATTACAGTCCCCTTTAATTCAACAGATAGAAGTTATTAAGACCATATGTAAGCTCTAAATTGTGGCACAGGTTTCAAATAGATCAGTTATAACATGTAATTTTACGTTTGATCATCCAGTGACAAACCTTACTTAAGACCTTTTTGTGGAGTGCATTGCTTATTAGCACTACATAGTTATTTACAAGAAAACCTTTTTACAGATCTGCAGTTTTTGACGACGATGCTTTTCCCTCCTATAAGCAGAGCCATGGCGGAGCCCGGGGAAGGGGTTGTACAGAGCAAACGCAGTCGGACAGTGATCGTCCGACACTTGCCAGCTGACCTGAGCAAAGATGAGAAGGAGGACCTTCTGAAGTATTTTGGAGCAGTAGCTGTCCGGATTATGTCTGACAAAGGAGTTCTGGTTAGTTCAGAACAGCCAACTCTTAGGGTTCATGAAAATCCTCGAACTGTCGTGGCGTTGTAAAATCTCATTACCCAGACCTGGGAATTTTTTGGAGATAGATGTGGCTTTTTAAATATGACATCCATGGGCTTGGCATCAATGAAACAAGAGATCGTTATTATTTCAGTCTTTCCATGGATAATATTTTGTTGTGCAAATGTCACTTTCATCATAGCCTATTGTTGACGTTAGAATTGATGAGCAAGCCCTATAAGAAAACAAACACTTTCAGAAGCGTAACGCATTAAAGCCATTGTACTGTAAAATCTTTATCTGTAAAATCTTTTTTTAATAGTATGTGTGTGTTTTCGTCCACAGAAACATACAGCATTTGCAACATTTGACAGTGAGACATCAGCTGCCAAGGTATAAAGGTTTTTTTTTGTAACTGCTGTATAATGTGTGTGGATGAAGGACTTGGTGTTTTTGGCAGACGTGACCACCATCCTTCTCTCCCCTGACAGGCACTAAACAGACTGCATCAGCTTAAGGTTCTTGGTCACACACTAGTTGTGGAGTTTGCAAGAGATCAAGACACTGTAACGGTCCTCAAAGATCCGCCTGTGACTGATAAGTATGTTGTCATGTTGGCATGCTTCTTTGCACAATTAAAGTGTGGTTTTAGAAATATGCCATGGTAGTCATTTAGTGGCTCTTTGCCATTTCCTCAGTTTTATTGATGCATCACCATACAACCAAGTAGTAGGATGCAATTGAGGGCAGTGTTCTGTAGTTTCTTAATGTAATACTTGAACTTGGTTTATACTGCCACTGTAAACAGTTTTTCATTTTCTTAGCAAGAATATAAATATTCACTCAATCATATAAACAAAAAAATGAGGGGAGTATGACATTTGCAAAAAAAAGGTATCGTGGATATTGTGGTGTTTTTTTTTACCAAAGTAAAATCCTGTTTGGTATGGTATAAATTCTCCCATCTTACTGGTGATGGTTTTAAAACTCATCATTGTAAACTTGATGAGAGTGTAGGATGTTCTTCTCTGTATGTAAAGAGGGATGGTTTTTTGTATTTTCTTTTCTTTTTTTTTTTTTTTTTTAATTGTTTGATTGTATACTTAGTGTGTTGCTGTAAAAGAGCTTGTCAAAATGTCAGTCAGTTTTTCCCTGAATAAACAATGGATGATGACGATGACTTTGCCACTTGTTGCAGTGCTTCGAAGGAGCAGGTTGGGAAGGGGAAGAAAGGAAAACCGCCTCAACATGTTCCTCTGCTAGAGATTGGCATCGCTCCCAACCTTGGGTATGTAGCACACCTTACCCTCACTTGTGTGTTTACAAAAGGTATTTTGTAAACTCTACCTCTACATTTTCCATGCAATTCATTATTAGGCTATGAGCAGAAAAAGCATATAGAGACTAGTACTGAACTTCATGCGTGTTGCTAGCCATAGGTTTTGTGTGTAGGTATACATATTCTTATAGAGTTATGTAGGCTTGTTTGAAGGTGTGCGCCACTTGATGGGACCACTCTGAAGTTGTATACTCCTTTTTTTATTTCTGTCATTCATACAAACACACACGAACTACACACACACAAACTACACACACACACACACACACACACACACACGCACACACACATGCGCACACACATGCGCACACACACTCACACAAAAACATGCACATGCACATGGCAGGCTGTTGGATGAAGGTGTCAGTGGCCGTGGGCGGTGTTGTCCAGGAGGGTTGCGGTGCAGCCGGGGGCTGATGGGAGGCCATCTTGGTCCGTCTCATGTCCAATTACGTGTTCCCTGTCTGTCCGCCGCTCTGCCTCTCGCTCCTGACAGGCTGGCTGCCACTGCTGTGGGCCGGCGGCAGGTGGTCTTTGATGAAGACGCTCAGGGCGATGATATAATTTGCCATGAGTGGTAGTCACTTCGACTTCAATCAGGGCCAGCCCCACCAACACCCTTTCTTTTCTTCTCAGCTTACTTTTTCCAGCCCTGCTTTGTTTTTTTTTTCTTTGTAAGGCCATCCTGTACTTTGCTGCACAAAAGGACAACATATGCCAACCACCTTTCTTTGGCTTTGTCAGAACACGTGAACAGGAATCTTATACATTGATTTGGCAGCATTTATTTGGCTGTCACATCTTTCTTTTTTTTTCGACTCTTTTCAGCCTCGAACATGCCCATGGTGGAGATGATTGCATGCACATGAGGTATGCTGCTAAATTGTATGCAAATAAAGCAACCGTACGATCCTGCTGTATTAACAGCTATAAGTGGATGTGTGAGATTTATTGGGGTAATAGGATGGGAATGCCAGCTGCCTGCAACCTGTGTGTGCTTGTCGGCCAGCCCATGTGGCAGTCTCGTTCATGTCCCAGGGCCGTTCGTTTCGGTTCTCTCTCACAACATTTCTGTAGATTGTTGTATGATTGTTGTAGATTGTAGGTTTTACTGTGTCTGCAGACTGAAGCAGGATGCACAACTATTCCAAAAACAGAAGTCATTTCATTTCTGATTTATTTCACTGCAGTTGGTCTCGACCCTGAATAAATTCTTGACCAAAAAAAAAAAACCCTAGCTCTTGAGTTGAATGTATGACGATGGGGCTACAGTCAGACGCAGTAGTACTGGTCTGTTGCTTTTTTAGGCTTAAATGTCAGCTAACCATCAATCAACAGGTGCCTTGACTTCTGCTATGGCAATTCTACTCTACCTTTGTATACTGCAGGCTCCATCCTTAGGAAAAAACTATGTTGTGCTCTGTCTTCTGGTTTGTGTCACACATGAAGGTTGCCCTTAACACAGCAGGCAAGAGCCCTGCCATGTCTCCACTTTGTTCCCTCCGAGGCAAGCGCAGACATCTGTTGAAAAGGGTTTGATTCGGCCTCCCTTGTGTGCGATGCAGGCCTGTCGAAAGCGCTGGCGTAGAGGCTGAATAGACGGCGGGATTGCATGCCGGTCCTCCCACCCCCACCCCCCACTGTGCCTGAATGGAGCGGGGCTATTGAGTTCCTCTCGGGCAACTACACATTGACATTTTCCCTTAAAAAGAAAAACCGAAATGAAAACAAAAACCAGACAGCTGAAGCCTGTGGTGCCCGCTTCTTGCGGCCTCTTGCATCACTGTTATTTAGATGCGCTGTTGTCACATGTTGTTTTTTTTTCTATTGTTATCTTAGAGGTCGTTGAGGTTGAGGCTCTTTGTCGACCCAGGATTTGATGTTCGTTTTTGCCTGATGATGTTCAAGCGTTGCTGCATCCTTCTTTTTCGCAGGTTAAAATTCCAAGCCAACCCGACACTGAAATACCTGTACCCTCCGCCCAGCAGCAGCGTCGTAACCAACATCACACACGCACTTCTGAGCGTGCCCAAGTTTTATGTTCAGGTGAGTACGTCGCATGGAGTCTTCATCTTCTGTTCACTACTTGAAAGTGCAGGCAGAGAAACCATGCCAGCACTTATTGTTCTTTTCAAGTCTGTAGGTTGTTTAGTTGTGTTATTGAAATTCAGCATTGTTGCAGGACCATTAAGGCAACATAAAAGTAGTTGTCGTCATAAGCATTGAATTATTTAAGCTGTTACCATAAAATCACAAACGCACAGTGCAGCCATTTTGGGGTGTCATCTAGACCATTTCGTTTTTTTCATCTTGTTCTGCCATGTTGTCTCAGAAGACCAAAACAGACTCCTCTTCAAACCAGAGTGAGCCCCAATACTAATCTCAGTACAAGCTAAAAAAAAAAAAAAGCTAATAAGTATGTAGTGATGTTTTCTGCAGCCGTTTTAATTGGCACTTAGCGGAAACACATCCACTGCCCCCCACAACCCCCCACCCCCTGCTTTTTTTGCTCTTTTTTTCCTGAAAAGATCAAATAGCAAATATTTGCATTTAAATTTTCAGGAGGGAGAAAAGGGTATTAATAATGAACTTAAGTGGTAAGAATGATTTATAGGCTTAACATTTTCCCCCTCCAGCAACAAGACGCCTCTTCTCTCTCCTCCCTCCCTCGCTCTCTTCTCTCCGTCAGTGAGTTATGAAAAGCCGCCTGCATTCCACTGGCGATGCTGCAGGTGGCGCTGTTGTGTTGTAGGAGAGGCTGCCCCTCTGCGGCAGTCACAGGCAGGGCTCCCAGAGCCACATCCTGTCAGTCACAGCCCTTAAACGCTCCTGATCCCCATGAACAGAGAAGCATACGTAGTCCAGGTCACAATTACTGGTAGTTGACGTAGTGCACAACAGCAGGTGGTAGAAGTTCAGTATGAGTGTGAATTCAGAAAGAGGGCACATATACATGTGAACACGTTCAGACATTTCTCCGCTGGCTCATATATGCACACCAGAGGTTGTGCTCTGCCTGAGACTTCATAATTTGCCCCTTTTCTCTTCCACATAAGCATCCGTTTGTGGTGGAAAGTTATTGCTCTTTTGCTCTCAATCGCTTGATCTACCTCTCTCTCTTTCTCTCTTTCTCTATCTACCACTTTCTCCTCTCCCTTCAGTCTTTTTTTTGTTAGCCCTTGTGCCTTTGGTATTCATCTGTCTTCTTTTTTTATCTCCATCTTATTCCTCCCCTCTTTCTTTCACTCACTCACATTTCTGGTTCTCTCTCTGCCTCTGGCACTGTCAGGTCCTCCACCTGATGAATAAGATGAACCTGCCGTGTCCGTTCGGCCCCCTGACACCCAGACCTCCCATGGTGAGACATTGGTGCAGCAGCAGCCACCATCATAACAGCTGATAATAACCACAGTACGCCAGCAGACTCCTACTCTCTACTTAGGAGACTGGTTTCTTTACGCCGAAAGCTTGATTGTGCAGTCTTTGTGTACCATCTGTCCCCAGTTTGAGATGTACCATGTACCTATGGGCCCCACGGGCCCCCTGCCTCCCCCATTCCCACCAGAGAACCCACCTCTACCAGCAGAGGGGAGCGACGACAGCCAGGAGGAGTCTGAGTACGAGAGCGAAGGCGACGAGGAGGAGAAAGAGAGGTATGCCCTGAAAACATAATTTATTTCTTTCCCTTACCTGTCTGACCCCCCTTCCCCTCCACACACACACACTTTCATCCACAGTGGGTCTAAGCCTTGAGGTTAAATCCGACATCATGTATGTCAGAAGCTTGAACGGCGCTAATATTGGCATGGATGGTTATCTGGAAATCTCTCACAATAGTAAAGTTGCATGTCTCGCACCTGGACTACTACAAATTTACTTAGGGCCCTAAGGCAGTGCCAGCAGCATGGCTACCACCAAGGCAGTGTGCTGCTGCAGTGAGGTATCAAAGCACAGGGCACTGACCGGCATCTCATTCTGACCTTTGGGAAAACAAACATATGTCGGTGTGATTTTTTTTTTTTTCCTATAAAATAAAAATCATTCACAGTGAACAGTATCTCTCCCTGTTCATGTCCTCTTGTCTTATTTGTGCATTTGTCTCACACGACTCCGCAACTAGGATGGTGAGACTGATGGGCCTGGTCAACCAGCCGTGCAAAAGGCCTGCTCGGACGAAAGCATCAGCCAAGAGGAAGAAGCCCAAGCTGAAGGACTTGCTCTACACCCCCAAGTTGGAATCGCATAGGTAGCTATGCTCCATCACACACCGTTGTATTTCTATTGTATTAGAGCTAAATTATAAAATATTTTTCCTGGGTTTTATTATATAATAGTCTTATTTCCAGTTCCTTCCATGTTTAAGATGGCCTTCTTTTGTTGTTTACACAGACTGTGGATGGAAAAAGCAGAACTGATTTCTGTTTCAAATATAGTTTGTGTGGTTATGTTATACCTCTGATTAAAATAGTATCACATATCAGGTTCATTCAATTGTTCTTTTGAATAATGATTATCGTAATACTGATAATTAGCAAGGCCTAGGTATCAAATAGATATTGGAGCATTTGGTAGTGTTGGCAATGATGCTATTCTAGTAGTGTCATTAGTGTATTTTCCTAAGATTAGATTTCTTTGAATTTCAAGGTCTGCATATGTTGTGTATTTATTTCATTCTCGTGTCATTGGTAGTAGTAATTCAAATGGTCTGCAGTGTATTGTCAGTTGTGGGAAGACATTACCGACTCCAAAGCACATATTCTTTTGTCACATAGAAATTCAAACACTGAAAACCACTGTTTTTTTAAATACTGCAAGATAATATGACTTTATCAGCTGTTGTAGGCTTTTTCTTTTTTTCTCCTATTTTATAACAGGAGGCCGTGAAGACTGCAGCAGAAGTGCTTGAATGTAATAGCTTTGTTGGTTGCTGTGTGCAAGGAGTAGACGTGGGAAAAGGAATTCTGGCAAACTCAAAAGATTGCATTTGGTTAAACACCTGTTACAGTCTGGCTGTTCAGCAGCGTGTAAGCATTCGTTCCCCCCCAGGGTTCTGACATTTGGTTCCCCCTGTTCCGTTCTGTTCCGCAGCGCCCCAGCCCCGGTTCTCCATGCATCCGATGTGTTTGAGCAGCCCCAGGCCTTGGGCCCCAAAAAGATCGAGTTTCACATCCCTGCAGAGGTGTCCTCCATCTTGGAAGGCCCTGACAAGGAGGAGAGTGAGGAGGAGGAGAGGGAGGATAACATAGGTAACACCTGCGCACACCACACACACACACTCTCACACACACTCTCACACACACTCTCACACACACACTCACACACACACTCTCACACACACTCTCACACACACTCTCACACACACTCTCACACACTCAGACACACACTCACACACACTCACACACACTCACACACACTCACGCACACGCACACACACACACACACACACACACACACACACACACACCTTACCACCATCCTCTGGTGCAAGCCAGGCAACAGTGCTACCTGGAGACTGGAGTTTTAATTAACATACCAGTTAGCCCTGTGAATTGGGCCTCGGCTGGTACACACAGCATTACACAGCCTTTCACCATCTCCTTCACCCAGCTCTCTCTTGCTTCCCTTCTCCCTCCTCTCCCCCCTCTCCCTCCTACACCCTCCCACATCTTTCTCTCCTCTCTGCAGACTCCAGTCTGTGTTTGTCTGGCCTAACTGTACATCTAGTTCTATTTCTTCTGTCTTCTGTTTTGTCTGTCTAGCCTCCCTGCTCACTTTTCTGCACCAAAATGAAGTGCTAAAGCATATACAGATGAAGACCACTGTTAACTAGCCTGGAAAACCAGCCCCTCGTACTTCACTTCATTTCATACAGAGGGTCTGGCTGTGGCTTTATTAACACGGTTATCTCAGGCAGCATCTTGCCTGACCAATTAGCAAACAAGAGGGAGTGTTAATGAGCGATGACGCCAACGTTAGTGTGCCTTAGTGATTGGTTAAAGGCAGATCCAATCGTTTTAAACTTCAGCAGAGTCTACACCTCCAGGAAGAAATTGTTCGCTGATTGGTCAGGCAAGATGCTGCCTGAGACAACCATGTCAATGAAACCCCAGCCAGACCCACTGAACAAAATGAAGTGAAGTGTGCGATAATGTCAATGAAATTGTCCATTTATTTATAAGGCACTTTATAAACAACAGCAGTTGACCAAAGTGCTGCAAAACAAAACAAAAAATAAAAAACAATGTGAATAATAATAAAACTGTGATGTGAATATTAGGGGTTCATGCATCACACGATCACCTCATAGCTTTTATTTGTTTTAGCTTGCTCTCAGCTTTCAACCTGGTGATGTTTTCGGCACATGCCAAGTAATAATGATGACAACAGGGTTGAGAATTTAATTCAAAACAATCTGTTCTAATGAATGGTTAGATGAAAAGGATAGTCGGTGGCGACAACAGACATGCCTTTGAAATAATGTTATCTGTGATAACATAATAAGATACTTGATCAAAGAAATGATCAAATACAGCTCATATTGGGGACACAAGCATAGAATTCAAAAAATATCAAATTCTACAGTGTCCTCTAAACTAGACTCACTAGTCAAAAACATTTTGTCATAACAACAGCGCAGCATTTAAGCAGTGCATTTCTGCATAACAAGTAGGCTAAGATTGAAGTACAGTAGAGCATATTTGGTGTGTCATCAGAATTATTGTGAATGATGGCATACGATTTGTTTTTAATGTTTATCAGCATAGTAATACATTGAGGGAATAGATGTTCTATTTAAAAACAGAAGACATTGTGACTCATAACTGCTAGGCTAGCTAGCTCAGTAAAAGATTCAGTGCCATCAAGAGCGAGTGTGCTAAATCTTCAGTTGCTCCAGAACAGCTGATATCAACAAGGGAAAGACAACTTTGTGAACTTTGTTGTGAGTTCTCAACATTCTTCTCAAAGAAAAAAAGTGAAATGCTGGCATACCCTTATGTTTTTTTTTTTCCATAACAACTGTTCACATCAATATAGCATTTATATGTTCAAACACAATGCATTATTGCAATGTTATCAGAGGTCAATTAACAAAGTTTAATTTTAAAATGACAAAAGTGCAAAATTAATTAGGCAGTTGCTGTCATCATCGATTTAATTAACTAAGAAGCTTATTTGTTACCCTACTATATGTGGTATTGTATTGAGCCATGCTTGTCTGGAAGTGTTCAAATATCCCCCCATCTCCCTACAAGGTGTTTGTCATGCAAATAATGCAGGATGTGTACACGAATGGTTTAGAAAGTCTGAGTGTGTACTCCTTTGTGAGTTCATGTCTGTGTTTACACCATACTTGTGAGTCTCGTCTTTCTCATATTTTCCTCAATCTTCCATTAGTTTGTTTTGCTCTCCGCAACACAAACAAAAGTCAAAACGACAAAAAAAAAAAATGTGGTGGTGCTAAAAGGCAAGAGTGAGAAGCTCCCTGTTCTTCCTTTTTTTTCCCTTCTTTTACAAAAGCCTGTCTGAGACCAGATTGACAAGGCCATTTTTCCTCTTGCTTCCTTCTGCCTCGATCTCTTTCTTTGAGCAGATAAACAATGCGGTACAGCACAAGCTGCATGATAAGGTTTTGGATAATTCAGATTAAAGGGAGGGTGGGGGGGGGTGGGGCGACAGAGAAAGGGATCTGCGTTCTCGCAGGCGAATTTATCAGAGCCTGGCTTTCTGCTCTGATACACACACACACACACACACACACACACACACACACACACACACACAGACACATGTGCACACAGACAGGCACACACACACTGTCACAGACAGGCACACACACACACACTTGGGTGCACCCGTTCAGATCTGAACGACAAGGCTGCATAGGATTTGCGCCAATCCAACCCCTCCCACCCACTCTTCCCTCTCTCATCCTCCTGTACGTGTCTGTGCCTCTTGTCTGGTCTGCTGCCCGTATGCCAGATGCTAGCTGTGCCCTGCCTTGCCCTCCCTGTCGAGGGGCTCAAACCAGAGCGAACGACACTCTTGAACGTGACCCACTGTGTTGTGTCTGTAGGAAGGAGGAAAAGAAAATACAGTGATGGCCATTTTTGTTGCTTGCTGGGGTTTGGTAATGAGGGGTAATGGCTGGATAGACATGTCCTTAGGTGGGTCAAGTGTTTTGGTGTGTTTGGGTGTGTGTGTGTGGTTTTATTCATTTTTATAATTATCAACCTTTGAGTGCTTGGTCCTCTCATGATCTTGGCTAGTTACCCCGGTTCCACCAAGGCAGTGTTGTAGCCTGTTTGGAGATGATGTTTGTGTTCATTTTGGACAAGGCCTAAGAAGATTTTCATTCATAAACTGTATAGTGCACTATATAGGGTGTCAGTTACATTGATGTGTCTCTTACATAGTGCACTGTATAGTGAAAGAGTGAACATTTCAGATTCAGCCTTAGTGTCTTCACAGCCAAAGAATTGACTCCTGGCGAGGAAAACTGTCTCCAGAGTGTCACCAACACTTTGCTGGTCTAGAACCTAGAATTCCTTACATGCTGCTCGCAAACACAGTTTCACAGTTTCTCAGACTCACACATGGCATGCACGTGCCCACCTATGTTTAGCTTGGCAAACTTTTGGATGCAATTTCTCTCACCCACTCTCTCTCTTTGCTTCTGTCGTTCTCTTTCTTTCTATCCCTCCCTCCTATGCCAGAGGTGAGTGAGCAGCTGTGTCCGTCAGACGAGGTGGCCGAGGGCTTTGGGAAGATCTACCCGACGACGCAGGCCCCCCAGACACTGGAGGAAGGCAGCGAGGACGAGGAGGACATCCCCTCCGATGTCATCTCCAGGAAAGAGCTTGAAAGGGGACGTCTCTCTAGGGATGGTGAGGGACACCCTACATTACTGCACCACACACACACGCACATACACACACAGACACACATACCACACACACGTACTACACACACACACACACACATACCACACACACCCAGTCACAGACACATTCTGACTCATCCACTCTACATCAAACAGCATCAGATATGCTGGATATCTGCAGTATTGAGGGGTCTTAGAAGATTCCAGTCTTCTGATAAATTTTACACACACACACATATTTTTTTTATTCTGGAGCATGGGTGTTACTGTGTAGCTTTATTGTTATACATGTACATTGCAAAAGTATGTCTTGGTTTGTAGAGCCCACATCTAATGCCTGCCTTCCTCTTGTCATGTACCACTTTTGACAAGAAAAGTAACCCATCAGAATGCAGCAGTGTTGTGTTTGATATTGTGTTTGTGAATCAAAAAGGCAGACCGCTGACTTTTTGAGTCGCGTGTCTTACAGACTTTGTTCTTCAGAATCGCTTGCTACCTTTCAACATCTCTCCCCTCTCTCTTTTCACCCTTCTAAAACAGAGATGAAAAGGATGTCTGTGTTTAAAAATTATGAGCCTGGTGAAGTGACCTGCAGACTGTACGTGAAGAACATTGCCAAGCAAGTGGAGGAAAAAGTAGGTACCGCTGCTGTGGGAAGACTCCCTCTGAAGCTGCAGAGGCATATGAAGGCTGAAGTGTAGGAGGTCATCGATGAAAAAATAATTGTAATGGTTCTCATCGCTACCTTTGTCATCTTTTTAGGACCTGAAATACATCTATGGCAGATATATCGACATCACTTCAGAAGCAGAGAGAAATATGTAAGCAGTGTTTCCTCTTCAAGGAAAAAAAATCACAGTCTAACCTGCCGTATTGATGCAGTCCTATGAACATTTTTTTGTGTAATAAGCCAAGGTTTTAGCCGCTGATGTGGTGTGTGCGTGTGTGTCTATTTCTCCCGGTCTCCTGTGTCTCCCCCAGGTTTGATATAGTTTTAATGAAGGAAGGAAGAATGAAAGGTCAGGCTTTCATTGGCCTACCCACCGAGAAAAGTGCAGAGAAGGCCTTGAGGGACACCAACGGATACGTGCTGCACGACAAGCCACTCGTTGTGGTATCCTTTTCCTGAGCTGTCGCTCTGACACGCGCTTATTTGTTTTTATTTTTTCCTTTCTCGAAGGGATAGCTGAGAACAGTCTTGTAATTTCATGGCAATTTGTTGAAAGTCTGTAGTTGCTGTGAAAAGTTGCCAGAGAAAAAAAAAAACACAATGTTGTTCCATCACTTGCATTTTGAGTCCTGAACCCAGAACACAGCAATTTGCCCGGTCGGCCAGACCTAAGCAAGATGGTGGAGACACCAAGAAAACACAGAAGAGATCCTAGAGAAGGGTAAGTGATGCTCTTGTGTCTTTCTGAATGTTTTGAGAAGGGGTTTTCAAGATGTCTAGCAGCCATTCCATATGTGTGGCTCTCACAGACTGTGAAACTGTCAAGCTTATAATCTCTGAAAATATAACAATTAAATAAAACAATTAAATAAAACAATTAAAAGGCATTATTTTAATCCAGTGTAACGTTTTATTTGTTAAAGATGTGGATGGCAAATACCCCTCTGTTGTCATCCATGGGGAAGTGTTGTATCCTTCTAATTCTACTATATCCTTTTTCTAATTTTACCTTATCCTGTTTTTTTTTCCTCATTGTAACCTCATAGTATGACCGTTGAGTTCTACTCTCTTCCTCAGTAGATCCATTTTAATCATGGTTATTAAATATAGCTGCATAACAACACTACTTCTCACTTGGCCTTAAAAGTAAGGAAAATGGATACCATGCGTGCAAGAGTGATGCTTTTTTGGGCACCTTCTTTTTACTTTTTGATTTTGCTTTTAAACTCCTTTCCCTTGCTGATGATGCCTTAAACATCTGCTCTCTCTCTCTCTGTCTCTCTCTCTTACGTCTTTGCTTTATTTCAGACTGCAGGTGTTGACCTGGCTGTCGTGAACTGATGACCTCACATTTAAATAAATAAATGTTTCTTTTATAATAAAATTCATGAGTCTGACTACCGTCTCATTATTCAGTGACACCCATGACTGTGATTGGTGACCTATTCTGTTTTATCTTCGCAGTGTCTTTGTAATGTTTCCGTCCAGTCATTGTAATATGTGTGATTGTACAAGTTATCAGTTTTACCAGTGTTGTGGCTGTGATGGGACTGTAGTCTGATGGAGATAGTATTTAGTCAACAGACTATTTGAAATCCATTACAGCTTCTGGGTGCTAAGCAACAGCTGATAGTGTCAGTGTCGTGAGACTAGTGATAACTGGCAGACGGGGGCAAACAAATGCACAAGCCAACAAACAAACAAACAAACGATCTGAGGAGCGAGGAGAGAGGGTGTGTGTGTGTGTGTGAAAGGCAGCAATAGCTGAGTGTGGTTTTGATCTACTGAAACAGTGTAGTGTACCTTGCACTTTGGAGCCCCCCTCCCCATGCCAAACCATCCATAATATTAAATGGCTCTCTCAAAGTCCATCATTGTGGCACAGAATTGCACTAATCTGTCCTTCTAAGGACGCTTCTTTCTTATCTGTGGTGACAAGTTTAAAGAATCCCCAGGGGAAGATTTTTTTTAAATGTCTAGAATTAAATATATATAGCATCCTGAATATTTTACTTTAAATACACCCTTAGCCAATACAGCCCATTTAAATGTAAGAAGGGCTATCGTGATAGCAGCACTAGCAATTAGCATAACTTTTCTGCACAGGGATGTTTCAGTTCAATCCAAGGCCTGTTGCTTTGAGTCTCTCCCCCCTCATGCTGATTGGTCCCTGGCTGTGTGAGCTGGGCCAGCCCCCTGCTTTATGGCCTTCCCCGGAGCAGTCCTGCCGGAGAGGAGTGATATGGGCAGCACTCTTCCTGCAGCTTTCTTCAACAGGCCAACTAATCTTTAGTGTTGGATTGTACAAATGAAGGTAAGTTTTTGGTGTGGCAATGTGCAGAAAGAAGACTACACCTACATGTATAGAGACATCCTCTGCCAGGGTGCTAACTGACCTATGTGTTATAAAACCTTAGCTAACACTGGGCTACATTCATGTACTTCAAAAGAAGCTCAGCAGCAGTGTTGAATGAGTAAGCACTGTCAGGTGTTACATTATTCACCATCACATGTTCTGATGAAAGAATTTAGGCCAGAACTGCAGACAGCCTCTGTTTTGAAGACATGCTCTAGGCAGGCTCCAGGAAAAAATATGAGGTCAGACCAGTTGCAATGCTTGTGCTATTTCTTCACTCAGGTGAAGGCCAGGTGGTGCTTGTTGGCACTGGGGCTTGGCGTTGGCCTGAGTCACTACCACCACAGCACCAGATGTGGAGGAACATCAATTGTCCATCTGTTTGAATGGCGCTGGACGGATATAGCAGAGGAATGCGAGAACTATCTTGCCCCAAACGGCTTTGGTGCTGTGCAGGTGTGTAGTACTTTTGTACTTTTCCTTTACAAAGATTGTAGGCAAGGATTTGTTGTTTTCTTTCTAATATTGACATCCTTTTTTCGGTGTTTAGGCTATGTCTGCCGAGATGACTCATCTAAGTGCACACTCATTTTTCTATGGCGCTGTTATGCTTGCCACTTGATAATGAAAGAACTAAATATGAACACAATCAATAATGCCTCCGCATCAGATTTCCCCACCCAGCGAGAACATTGTAGTGACGGAGCCATGGAGACCCTGGTGGGAGAGATACCAGCCAGTCAGCTACAAGCTCTGCTGCAGGTCGGGGACAGAGCAGGAACTACGGGACATGATCTGCAGATGCAACAAAGTTGGGGTAAAGTCAAATACCCACATTGTATAACATGTGTGTTAATACCCAATACGATGAAACACATGGCTTTACGTTTAGAAAAAGTATTGATGATACCATTATCTTTAGTAAACTAACGTTAGAACTGTTTAGTAAACTGAAAATACTGTGAGAGGCCTACATTAGGAGAACCCCCTCAACCCTAGTCCAATCGTCCAGTGTTGTGTATGTCAGTGCGATAGTACTCAGTGGGCTGAGGAATTTTGTCTATCAGTCGCCTCTATAGCCTATGGCCATAAGGAATGTTTATGGACATGCCCCTTGACATCCACATTTTTTTCCTCTTTACCTTGGCGGATGTCTGTGGGGCGATGTGCGGTTATGGTAATGATCCAGCACATGTCTTGTGCAGGTGAAGATCTACGCAGACGTGGTCATCAATCACATGTGCGCGGCAAGCGCGGGGGAGGGCAGACGCTCGACCTGTGGATCATACTTCAATGCCAGCGAAGAGGAGTTCCCATCTGTGCCCTACTCAGCTTCTCACTTCAACGATGACAAATGCACCACGGCTAGTGGAAATATTGAGAATTACCAAGACATTTATCAGGTACGATTTGGGGGGGCTGAAAAGATGAAAGATCCCCAGTTACGAATAACATCACATACAGATGGGAATATGGAGGGGATATAATCTCATCGCCCCCTGCTGGCAACGTTCCTACCGCTTTGGTGCAGTCCATTGATTTCAATGGGGCTCAATTTTATTAAAATTACATTTTGGTTCACACTCCGAAGTTAAGACAGTGGCTTGCATATGATGTGTAGGCATGTCTGATAAACCTCTTGATTCTAGCCATCATACTTAATTGTCCCCTGAATTCCCCTGAATCTATTGGATCTTTTTGTGACACTAAAACCATGGGTGGTACAATGAGTAGCAAGGCAAAAACACATGGCTTTGCCATGACATTCACAGCAAGGTGTTATGCAGGTACGCAACTGCCGTCTGTTAGGGCTTCTAGATCTGGCCCATAGAAAGGAGCATGTGAGGGAGAGAGTGGCCAACTACATGAACACCCTGGTGGACATGGGAGTGGCCGGTTTCAGGGTGGATGCCTGCAAACACATGTGGCCAGAGGACCTGAAGGCAATCTACAGCAGATTGCACAACCTCAACACCAAGTGGTTTCCAGAAGGTTCCAAGCCTTTCATCTACCAAGAGGTGTGTAAATGTGTTTTATATACTTAAGATGAGTTATGAAATGTGTTGAACCTGTAAAAAGCAGGTTGACCTTTACTGCTGTAACTATAGTGGTTCACAAAAATTGGTAAATATTAAGTGTTTGCCAAACCACAAAATGCATTTCTTTTAGGTTATTGACCTAGGTGGGGAGCCCATAAAGGCTAGTGAATACTCCGGGCTTGGCCGTGTAACTGAGTTCAAATACGGAGCTAAGCTAGGATCTGTCATTCGCAGATGGAATGGAGACAAGCTCGCTGACCTTAAGTAAGCCATACCCCTGGGACACATACAGACTGGTCCACCATGATGAGGAAATGTCCCCTTTTCATGTGACTTTTAAAAGGGCTCGACTGTCCCATACTGAGGTGGCATTTCTGCCATATCTGATTGGTAGGACCTGGGGAGAAAGCTGTGGACTGATGCCTTCTAACCAAGCTTTGGTGTTTGTGGATAACCATGACAACCAGAGAGGCCATGGAGCAGGAGGGGCCTCTATTCTCACCTTCTGGGAGCCGAGGTACTGCAGAAGCTGGTATTTCGGTCTCTGTGCTGCTGCTCAGTAATGATTGTGTGGCTGCTTGTTTTCTAGACCCCACGGCATGTTTGTCTGACAGGAGACAGACAGTTAAATGGGAAGGGAGAATTCACGCCATACACTTAATAAAGGGACTTAATGATACACATTTAGTGCTTTTAAGTTGTATTTTATCCAGATAATAATGATTAGTCTGCCACTTCTGAAAATCCTTTTGTTGATTTCACTTTCTAATTCCTTTTCACCAGTGACTCACAAAGTGCTAATGAACTGAATTTTGTTTACTTGTCCCCCCCATCCTCACTCCCTCCCTCCGCCCCTCCTCCCCCTCTCCTCTTTCTCTTAGAATGTACAAAATGGCCGTGGCCTTCATGCTGGCGCATCCGTACGGTGTGAGCAGGCTGATGTCGAGCTACCGCTGGGACCGCAGTCTAGTGGACGGGAAGGTGGGTGGCTCCTGTCAGGTGTGTCCTCTGTGGGGCCGTGGCGGGGCAGGATGTGTCAGACACAGCTAAATAAATAAACAGCGCACCGCTGCGGACGCCTTCCTACGCCAAGGCCCGGGGCACGCTGCCCCCGTCCTCTCCCGTCCGCCGGTGTGAATTGTGCCTCAGCCTCAGCACTTTCACAGGCACTCTGTGTCCACTCACACCCTTTCTCCCTCCCCACCCCACCCCACCCCACCCCAACCAGCCCCGAACATCCATCGGATTTCTGCAGTGTTGTCGCAAGAGTGCAGACTCTCTCATGTTCCCTCATGGGTACACTGTCTCTTTTTTTCCCCGTTTGTTCTCTCTGTCCTTTTCTCTCCATTTCATTCATTATTCTTTTCTTTGTCATCCATTGCTCCCCCCCCTCCTGTGTTTTCTCTCTCTCTCTAGCTACCTTTCCATGTCTCTCTTTATCTATCTACTCTCTGTCTCTCTCTCTCACACACACACACACACACATACACAGGACCAGAATGACTGGGTGGGCCCTCCAAGCTATCCTGATGGCTCCACCAAGTCCGTCCCCATCAACACGGACGGCAGCTGTGGAGGGGGCTGGGTGTGTGAACACAGATGGCCTCAAATCAGGTGAGCTAGCCGCTGTGTGCATCCGGGGGGGCGGCCCACTTCTCCCTCCCCATCCACATTCATTACTTTCATTTGTTTCGCTGGCTAAATATTTGCCATTGACCTTGAGGGACGGAATTGGCCGGCGTAGATTTGCACTGTGGTGATGACTGCCAATTTCTCTCCATTTGCTGTCAGGCAGCTGGAGATAAACAAAACTCTTTTTGCCAAGTGCAGGATGTTGAAACGTTGAAATGTAAATGGTTTTTTTCCCACCCACCCACACCACACCAACCACCCACTCGCCCGCTCGTCCTGTGTGAAGGAATATGGTCATGTTTCGGAATGAGGCCCACGGGGAGCCCTTATCAAACTGGTGGGACAATGGTGAGAACCAGATTGCTTTTGGACGAGAAGATCGCGGATTCGTCGTCATCAACAATGATAATTGGTAAGCACAGCAGGTCAACAACCATTTCAGAACACAGCACATGCTTTGGAAACCACCAAAACCGATCATCCGTGTTTGGTCATAGAAAGACCCATTATGCCCAATAGCCGTAACATAGCACAATTTGAGAGCGTTATGTTTGCATGGTACATTGCGAACCACAGTCACACATCTGCGCGTACACTTGTGCTGGTCTCAAAAGGCTAACACCTGTGACTAATCTTTCTTTTTTTTAACACGCATTAGCACTCTGGATGCCTTGCTGCAAACGGGCATGCCCGCCGGGAGCTATTGTGATGTGATCTCCGGCCAGAGGACTGCTGCGGGCACCGGCTGCTCTGGGAGGCTCATCACCGTAGGGCAAGATGGAAGAGCCCATTTTACCATCAAGGCCACCGAACAGGACCCCATCATTGCTATCCATGCTGGCTCAAAGTTGTGATCAAAGGGGGAAATTGTTTGGACTGTCTGGCTGGAGAAACAGGGGCACCAGTGGCACCAGAGAGTGAGAGTGTTAAAGCCAGACTGTGATTTTTGGAAAGATCAATTTTCAGGTAATAGTCATGGCAGCTTGGACTCAGATTGATGTTCAGACAGCCTATTCCTTGAATGTAGATGGGTGATGCACATCAGAGGGGATTATTAGAAGTTTAGTGTCAATTGTGGTGTATGAAAAAAGAGCTATACAGAAGAATTCTACAAATCTACATCGCACTGAAGCATGTTCTTCCTGTTTGGTATTAATAAATTATTGTCTGAATCAAAAAGAATGATTTTTCATCAGTTTAACGCAAAAATGTAATGTGTAATCTCTTCAAACATTAGACTCCCATGCCAATTATTACAAAGCTTATGCATAAAAGATTGTGATAAGAACGCGAAATGATTCAAACATGGATTCAACTGCTGTTTTTATTTAATGCAAGTTAATATGACCTTCACATCATATAAAGTAGGAGAAAATGTTCTCTGTTAGAGCAGACTATTAGACACTGTACAGTATTCCCTGTCACATAAATGTCAATCCAAGAACGAGACCCCTTGCTCTCTCCTTAGGTAAATGATTTAATTCCAAGGTGTGCTTATTCATTATAGAGCAAGTGATGGCTTTGGCATTCATATTTCATGCAGTCAAACCTTGCAAATTTGATGAAGTTGTCCAAATGAGTAACATTTAAAATCTGTAGTGAAGTAATTTGTTTGAATAATTCATGTCTAATGTCTTTGATAAGAATTACTACCAAGGTCATCAGTTTGTTCCTACAAAAAAAAACAGCCTTCGATTGCCATGTTTCTACAGCGAAAAGTGCTTATGCTGTAAAAAGAAGTAGATCATCCAAGGTGGTCCCCCCGGTCCAGTGGAATAAAGGCAGCCTTAACATCTGAAAGTTCAAAAGAAATACACCTGAAGTCAGCACAAGAGTAGATGCTGTGAAATATATTAAGTCACATGGGTAAATGTGGATTCAGAAGTAATAGATTTGAAAATGAGAACAGCACTTGGAAACACACTCGATGCCCCAGCGAGCCATGAATTAGTAACCACAAGTGTCCGATGTTGTGTCTGTGCCATAGTAAGTGAATGCACCCCACCCCCCAACCCACACACACACACACAAAACTCCTACACCAGCCAACAAGGACATGCTTAAAAGCATTGGGGGAGGTTGCGGTTGAATGGTGGTGAAAGGGGGGGGGGGGGGGGGGGCTTTAACGCCACGTTTCATGTTAACACATGAGGCTGGGGGCCTGCGGTGGCACGGCTAACGCCAGAGAAAAACGCCACACGGGCCTCGTCTTTTTTACTCTCGGCCCCGCTGTCCAAATCCCCCCCCGAACTAAATCTCAACCTCGTCTCATGCCTGCTAACCTTGCTTATTCCCTACAGTAGCATTTGCGTGGCGCACAGGGGAGAATTTATGGCCACAGAAGCGGCGGCGGCCAAAGACACGGCCGAGATAAATGTCTAAATCTCGGCTACGGCGCGAGGGTGTCTGTGAAAAGCGCAGAACAGTGACCGGAATGTGAGAGGAGCGCGGGGGCCCCAGAGAGGCTCTTGAGGACTAATGCATCGCGCCGGCATTCAGTCCTTCCAGTCGCTGACAGCATGCCAAGCAGGCAGGAGATGGCGCAGCGGTGGCTCTTAATGCCTCTCCCGAAAGCTGAGGCCTCAGAGTTTGGGACTGTGCGTGTGTGTGTGCGTGCGCTGGGGCCTGTTGCTGAGCCGTGGTGGTGCAATCCGTCTCGTTGGAGCGTCGGACGTCATTATCCCCAGCCTAACAGGGAACTGACTCAGCAGGGGATGTGGCTCACTAAGATGCTGAGAAATGAATGCTGAAAGAGATGAGAGGGGTGTGTGTGTGTGAGTGTGAGTGAGTGAGGGGAGCTGGGGTGGTGGTGGCGTTTTTTGCTCTTGATCAGAAAGCCCTTTGGCCCAGCATGTGCTTGACCAGAGTTGGGGGGGTAAAAGACCCACATTTTCATGTACAGGGTGCACTCAGAATACCAAAATGGACTCCCCTATGGCAGAGGCAGCATAAAAACACTGATAACAACCTTGTGCATGATTGAAGCAGTTGCAAGATTTCACACCCATACATATGGATGATTTCAACTGTAAGTACAGTGTGTGTTCAAACAGCACGCTCGGTTGCACAAAGGGATTCGTTGATAGCAGTTTCATTGTGTTAAATAAAACAGCGAAATCTTGCCATTCTGCCCTGCATTCAGAGCGCGTATTCACTTGGTACAATGAAATTCGAGAACATGTCAGGCACTGCACTCACCGCGGTGAGCATTCCGTACTTGTGGGCCTAATAAGACAGGCAAGCGTATGATCCTGAAGCGTGCACACGATAATGTTTTCCCAACTCTAATACAGCAAATACCTCCATTATTAATGTCATGAATAATGGAACATAATAGGCCTGCTAATCTCGAGTCATTCTGCTCCGATGTATAGGAACGCATCTTGGGGGAGAGGGTGAGGAGAAGGAGGGCACCTGTGCATTCTGATGAGGTGGTGCATGACAGTGTGTGTGAGAGAGAGAGAGAGAGGGAAAGAGAGAGTGGAGGAGAAAGAATGAGGAATGGAAAGGTGAGGTGTGAGAAAGGTGGAATGTTATAAATACTGATGGGGCTTCTGACCCACTAATGCGTATCGGGCCAGCGACAGGCCTGACCATCAAGAACCGTGTCTCAGCCTCCTCAGCGTTACCGTCGCAAGGATTGGCAGCCTGTCAAGATTTTTTTACCACAGTCACATTAGTAATTATGATAAAAATTTCATTGGCGTGACTCTATGTAAAATTCATCATGCCACATTTTTTTTCCACAGTCCTGCAGAGAATAGACTGATGGGTGGCATATGACCTGAATGCAAGTTTTACCAGTTCATGTGTGAGACTTTGATTAATGAGCAGCACCACCTGTTGAGACCACAAGCATTAATAGCCGTATAAAAGACTTCCAAAATGAATCGGTGCATATTAGCAGTGGGTATATGACCCAGACCCAGTTGTATTTAACCAAGGCAGCCTAGTGCAGATGGAAACTGAGATGTACCAGTGTAGGCATCATGAAAATGACTTCATGTGCCTCTCTTGGTTTGTTCATATATTTTACAGAAATAGTTTTTCATAAATGAACATCCCTATAATTAATACAATATTTGGGTGTTAAGAGAGATCAGAAGCATTGGGGTCTTGCTTCTGAAAAACTGGTCAGCAAAATCAATATGTAGACTAAACCCAGCAGCAATATGCACCATCAGCGATGAGCCAAAAATGTAATTGCTTAAATTGAAATAATCCCCAATGTTTTCTGTGTGTGGCAATGTTAATATCAAATGAATCGTGCTAGTCGACATGGCATTAGGTCTTAATCCTTAAGTCAAGAGCAATTAAAAGAAAACCCCAAAAGCGCTGCTCTTGACATTGTAGCTTCAAAGACAGCCCTGAGTCTTTCTGTATATCTGCAGTGATGTAATGCAATTTGTGAACATGCTCCTGGGACAGTATTTGATAATCTGCGTAATCTTCCCTGGCTTCATACTCCATGCATTTCAAGTAGTTGATAATCAGCAAATGAATACATTTGCTTCTTTTAGGAAAGCCCAAAGATTGCCTGCATCACTGAATGCCCAGAAAGTTCCATTTTGGATCATTTTACTCTGATATTATCTGCCTCACCAACTTCCATTTAGGAGACAGAGAGACGTTTGGGTTAGATATTTGAGGAGATGTCGGGTCGCAACTAATTCCCTTTTCTCCACCGCTGGCTTATTGAGCGTGCTCAGTTAAGCTGCACTCTGGATGACCCCCCACCATCATAAATCCCAGTGGGCGCTGGTTCATTATTAAAACACTGGCCCGGTGGAACGGCCCAGAATCCCTTGTGCTTAGAGGGGGCCGTCACAGCGGCCCCTCATATTTGCCCGAGGGTTAAACTGCTTTTTCATTTAGGGAGTGCTGCCCCCCTCCCCTCTAACTCTTGTCTTCTCTCTCTTCCTGTCTCGTCTCTAGGACTCTCTCATTTGAGGACCTCACAACCTCTCCCTCCTTTTCTCCTCCTCTGAGTGTCTCCTGTTCAGTTTGTGAGTGTCTATCTGCATTTTCATCTCAAACCCTTTTATTTTCCTCTCTGCCTTTTGACATCAGCCTCTTTGCATTTCACCATCTCTCCATCTCTGCTTTGTGTTTTGAAAGGCATTGTTAGTCAGTGTCCTTAGCCCTGCTTTCTGGTGCTGTCTCCTTGCTTTTCTTCTCCCAGCTGCGTATCGGGTATTCTGTGACGGCGCGGAGCCGAGCACGGTGGCTTCATATTCTAAGCCGTGATAATCTGAGCCATTTATGAGCGGGTCGAGTGGAACCAGCCTGATCAATTTCCCAGAGTTTCTCTGCTTGCTGCCGTTTGTCCAATTGTCTGTGGCCCCACAGCCTAATTACAATTTGTTTTGCAATATTGAGAAATAATAGCTTTTCCTTGGTCGTCAGTTACCCCCGGAATTGCATTATGGAGCTTTGTTTAAACAGGAGAACAAATCAATACCATCTGCTGTCATAGATCCCATTTTTCTCTGTGCTGCACTGCTTCGAGTGCCCTGACACTGTCAATTGTTAATATCATCCCACACACGAGTCATATTGATTTGCTGACTATAAGGGGGGCATTTATTATCTTTTTCTATTTTTCCATCTTCATGTGTATGTGTGTGTGTGTGTGTGTGTGTGTGTGTGTCTGTCATTCTTTCTTTTTAATGTTCCAGTGTAACGCTGATCCGTAAAAAGGTGGAGATAGCATCTTGGCTCATGTGATAAAAAAGAGGTTGATTTGGGCGAAGCAGCGAACATCGTTAAGATCTCAAAAAAAAAAAAACTGGAAAAATGTGTATGCAACCTCTGCTCAGTGAGTTCTTACTCTCTGTTCATCACAACAAAGTTCTCCCCTTACCAAACCGATTGTCTGTGTAGATCTCAGCACCACATCACCAAGGTCATGACTCCGGTTGTCTGGAAGCAGTACTTTCTTGGTATAAGCCATGATTAGAGCGTTACATCAAGTCGAGCAAACACGCCTTCCCACACTCCGTCCTCTGGGCTCGGACTGGCATATATATACTTTTGCCTGGCATGCCGCCTCTCATCAGAAACACCAAATGTACTGCAGCGGACTTTGTGCTCTATCCGCATGCGACCACTCACCCCATGACCCCAGGGTGTGTTCCAGACAGCGGGCAGGAAGTCTAACGAAGGCCAAGCATGGCATGGGGCTTTCAGGGAAGGGGGAAGTGAGTGTGTGTGTGTGTGTGTGTGTGTGTGTGTGTGTGTGTGTGTGTGTGTGTGAGAGGGGGGGGGGGGGGGGTGGCAATAGGTTGGATGGAGTGATGGACACGCATCAGGTTTTAGTCATGCGAGAGAGAGGCAGCAGAACTCCCTGTTCCAGTAAGGTGTGTGTGTGTGTGTGTGTGTGTGTGTGTGTGTGTGTGTGTGTGTGTGTGTGTGTGTGTGTGTGTGTGTGTGTGTGTGTGTGTGTGTGTGTGTGTGTGTGTGTGTGTGTGTGTGTGTGTTCGCTGGCAGGACTCGCTCAGCAGTGGGTCCCAGAGTGATGCGCAATAATGACCTGTCAGAGCGGTAGGATTCATGCCAGCCCATGAAACACTGATAATCCATAGGGGCATCCGGCTTAATGAATTCTAACAGGAGCCGTGGCGCCCGAGGGCTCCCGATAGCCCAAAATCTCTTTCTCTTCCTTTTTATCCAAACTGACAGAAAAATATTCCTCATGAAATACCGAGTGTGATGTGTGTGAGAGAGAGAGCTTTTGCATACTGCGATGTTGTCTCTGTTCTTTGTGATTGTAGAGCATTTAAGCAAGGTTACGTTTGAAATATCGAGAATGTGTATTCAAGAGAGCTATTGCACAGTGTATTTTTGTCCCTGGTTCTTGTAATAGTAGGACATCTTAGCAAGGTTGTGTTTGAAATAGGCTATCCTAGTAGATGGAAAGGCAAGTTAAATGTGTCCAATAGGTTTGTACAGCACTACAGGATAAATGGAAACCTTACTGTCAAAACCACAGTTTTGTTATATCCTGTAACTCCACAACATGCAGCTAAACTCTGTGTTTTGACAGCGATATCATCCTCAGATCCTCAGATGTCTTTTTGCTTAGTGTCACAGACTGTTTGACACATATTGCTCATTTAGATGGCATCACCACAGGCAACCATTAAGCACATGCTCAGATGTGATGAATCGGTGGAATATCAGGACACAAGGACACATCTTTCTAATTAATTGCCTCAAGTAGCACTTAGCCACAAGTTTCACTTCAGACAGAATAAAAATATTGGATTAAGAGATTCACTTTTTCATGTCCAGCAAATTGAAAATAGGTGACCAAGATAGGTGACCATTTAGTCAGGCTGTAGGAGTATTAGACCATTTCTCATGTTGTCAAGGTTTTTTTTTTTTTACCAGTTCTTGAGTTGTCAATATTGTATACAGTATACTTAAAACCTGACATGCATTTCTCTCCATGTTAACACCCCCTGAAATGTTCAGTACACTTGTGCCTATAGATTGAATTCTATTTTGAAAATACTTACAAGCTCATCTTTAGGAGGCCCACTACCCTCATCCTCTTGATCCATTTGTAGAGAGGCACAAGGGCAACTAGTGGTTGCATGGAGTTTCCTGACTGCACCAGACACAGTGGTTGCTTTGGGCAGTTTGTGCACTCTGCTTGGATCATGATGAGAACGGCTTACAGCTATTTTATTGCCTACTATCCCGATACCTATTATTATGATGATGGTGTATATTCCAGTCCTTTTGTTACGCTTGTATAAGTATTAGCAGTACTACAAATACTATAACTATTGTCTATACCTACTACAGTGTAATAAGTATTGTACAGTAAGTACTGTTCACACCTGATCAATGCCAATCACCCATCACCTTAGCAGTACACAGCTGCCACCTCCCACATTCTCCTCCATCCTCCTCTATGGCATACAACAAACACTGAATGTACCATATTAATGAATTTTTATGAATGAATCTTCGAAAAAATAACACTGGAATGTTTTTTTTCCCCTCATTATTACATGCAATTTATTTCTTCATTGTTAGCACATGCCATTCTATGAGCAGTTATATTTATGCACTGCTAAGTAGTATGTTTAGCTAGCAGCTGTCTTATTCATACAGGGGAGGCACGTTCTAGGAAATTCTATCAAGCTGAGTTCATTTTAATGCATTGCAAATTTATGATCGCTCACGTTCATTTTTTCCAAGAACTTGTGTAGCCTATGTCATTGTCACAACATACACTACATAAGGTATCTGTACTAACAAATGGATGTTATTAAAAAAATAATAAACAAATGCTCTAAATGCTCACCTGTTCATCTGTTCCTGTCCTCCAGCTGATCCACAGAGTCAGACCATGACTCAGTACTGACTGTAACCCCTGCTGTGAGTCAAGCCTCTCCGTGAGCTTCTGATTAAAGGAGAGGAAATACAAGAGGTAAAACTTTAAAGTTAATCAATGCATAGAATCGATGCACTAGGTAGAGGGGTTTAACGAATCACTGAACTCACTCCAAACATTTGCTTTGTGGGTTAGAGGACAGGCTCGGCTTGTTTGCCTCCAGGAGTCATAAACTATCCTTTCGTCTGCCATGTTAAGTTTGTCAAACCCACCTTTAATATGAAAAGGAACCTCAGAAGTGAAATAAAATGTCCTAGTGCAAGCAATGTTTACATCAATAAATCTTGGAAATAGCTCTGACTCTTGTTTACCCACAGCACATTAGGCGGTATGGAGGGAAGGGGTGGGGGAAAAAAAAGCAAAGTTGAGTGGAGGGAAATAAACAAATGCTTGCTTCCTTAAACGGCTGGTGGCTTTCATGAATCACAGGTGGAATCCTCAGATGTGCCATAGTGTCGCTTGGCGCGATCCACCCGCTTATGGCTCCGTGGTTTTGGCTCGGTCCTGTGCTAACAATAAGGTGTCAAACACGTAAAAAGCACTAGCCTGCTCCTCAAGCATCACTTAACTCTCCTGCCAAGTTTACTTTGTGGATGGAACCTCGCCTCTACCGTGCCATAATGGACTTGTCCATCACTTTCTTTTTTTTCTTCCTCTGAGAGAGGGTAAGGATTAGAGAGGTTTGCTAGGATTACAGGGTAGCAGGAATGTGTGTGTGGGTGTGTGGGTAGATGGTTGGAGGGGGGGGGGGGGTGATGTGTGTGTGTGTGTGTGATCTATGGCTTCCATTTCTCCACCCATTCAAGCACATTTGTCAAGGTGAATAATACAGCCGTCAGCAGCGACAGTGCAGCCCGTTATTGTCAGTTATGCCACACGCATCCTGGCCTGCCATTGTTTGGCCAACTGACAGGTTTCCCACGATACACCTCTCGGTGGAAAGTGAGCCTCAAAACAGGGACTCTCAAGAGGGCATTACTCATGCGCTCCGCCACTCAGCAGTGACAGGGGGAGATGGCATCTGTTTATTTGCTGAGATGGTGGCGGTGGGGGGGGGCGGGGGGGGGGGGGCGGTTGGTGGGTTGCTGTTTGCACTACCTTTTATACCTTGGAGGCTTTCGTTTAATATTTATGCCTTTATTTTTTATATAAAGTTGGACACTTTTCAGAGTGGCTTGTTCACTTTTCTGTTGAGACCCCACTCAATGCATCTGGTCAGTGCGAGTATGGAATAAAGCAGCATTATGATCTGCCTACTTTATAGTATACATGTTGGATACTACTTGTTCCAGATAGTACTAGCTAAGGAATAGGCTTGCAGTTGACAGTGTGACTCTTCGTGTGCTATGTCAGTGTAAAAGAACATTACAGTTAGGCAGCTCAACATTTCATCATGTAATGAGCACTCCCATAATGACTCATAATGAGATGTTTAAACTCAAGAGCCTTTGAGTCACCCTTCGGATCAGCTGGATATGTCCAGTGCACCACTGATCTTGTTATTTCTCTCTATTTCTCACCCCTCTCGCTTGCTGTGTGTCTCTCAGTCTGTTTTTCTCTCTTAGTCCTCTTAGGACTGCAGTTGAGCTCACAGTGGAAAGTGCCGTCAGTTACGCCCCAGTGCAGCGATGGCATTCACCATTTGGGCCGGGGTGATGCAGGTTGTGAAGAAGGCAGCACAGCTCCGCACACACACACACACACGGAAACCTCGGGAGGGCCACCTTCCCCCAAGGTCAGTGCCTAGCCGCCGTCTTGGGTTTAAATCTGGTATCTGTATGGCCACCGCGTCGGCCATGTTTGCACAGGGAAGGCGAAGCGCTGCATGAGGTGAGACAGCAAAGGTGAAATGCAGCATGACATTTCACTTTGTCGTCATGGCAACCCATGCTTGATAAAAAAAAATGTGAGAAAAAGAAAACAATACACAGTTTTTTTTTGAGGAGGGGTAAAAAGAAAAACAGGGAAGAGAACAGGGGGAGTGATGAGAAGAAAATAAAAAGAGAGAAGCACAGCAAGAATAGGTGAACAAGAAAAAGAGAAAGAGAAAAGGGAAGAGGGGAGAAAAAAAATCAGCGTTGGTCATTCTGGGAGTGGGAATCAGGACAGATAGAAAGACACAGTGAGGGGAGGGGGGGGTGGTCGTCATTCTCCATCAACACTTGATGCCTCATAACAACCAGAGGACAAGGCGGCCACCATTTTAAAAGAAGTTTTCTTCTCCCTTCCTGCCTGAACATATTGCACCTGCTAAATTATTTAGCCGCACTCCTAGGCTCGCCCTTCCACTGCAGCGAGAGCTGTACTTCCTGATTAGTGTCACGCATGTCAGCGGAACAGGTCTAACTGCTCACCCTGTCACTCATTCAGAGACACCTGCATCCGTCCTCTTCAGCAGTGCCATCATCATCATCATCATCATCATCATCAACATCTTCATCTTCCACTCAGTGCCTTGTGCCAGACTCCAGACTGCTTTTGTGGAGTTGAGTGTCAAGAGTTAAGACTGTGGAATTGAAGTGAGGGAACACTTAAGACAGCAACACACTCATGGGGAGTACCTGGATAGACAAGACTGGAGGTGGAGAGTGAGAGCAAGTGGCAAAGTGAGTCATACACACACACACACACACACACACACACACAAACGTAGAATGCTAAGCCCTGCTTGGGAAGACGCCCCAGGTCACACACACGCTGGGGAATAAACAGTCTCTTATCACACACTCCAGAGGTGAGGTCACCAGTTTACACTGTCACTGCCTCAGTGGAGGCCTGACACTGGGACAGCACTGCACTCTGCCCCCCACCCCCCCACACACACAATCTTATCTCTCCCCTGAAGTAAAGAAACACATACAAACAAACAGACAAACAAAGGAGCTAAAGGGTCTGATCCAATCTAAAGGTTTTTAGTAAAATCATCAAAACCCATTTTTCACTTTTCATTTTTTTTTCTTTTTTTTGCATCCTGGGAAAAGGAAATCACAAAGAACGCATGTCTGTGAAGAAACCAGTTCACTTTTAAAATGCCTCTTTGAGTGTACAAGCTTAAGAAACTCACTTATCTTTATTCATCCCTAATTGTGTTGTCATCTCCAAATCTGCGTCCTGAATTCCTCATCCACAACTATGATGCAGTGTTCCAGTATACAGCTGGGGAAAGTCTCTGATTGACTGCTTAAAGTCCACTTGGGGGCAGTGTTGAAACAAACAAGTCCTTTGTTTTTCCAGAAACAACTGGAAAAATCTACAGCTCTCAACAAAGCCTTTGGCGTGTAATTTGGGGTTAGACTTTCTTAAGCTGCTGCTTGCCACCAAGAAGCATTAGGAAGTCAAGGTCCTCCAGTTCCCAGGCTTCTTTCCTCTTTGGTTGTGCAACTGGGTTGTTGTGGGATTGTGTGTGTGTGTGTTTTAGCGTGTGTGTGTTCCTGCATTCTCACATCTTTCATCCCTGTTCATCCTCCAGTATGCCTTTTGTCCCCGGTAACTAACTGAACCTCGAGTCTAGACTAATGTAGAATAAACTCCTTCAAAAAACATGTCTCAAATTGATTTAGGCTGTAATCCTCATTAACACTGTAATGCTCAGCGTGTGTGGCTCAGTAAGGAAAAGCATAGTTTCAGCTTTACCGCTGTAACCATAAAACTAAGATCATGATTTATTTTCACTGCACTTGGAGGCAGTAATTAGCTCTCCGATGGTGAACTGAACGTGCCCAAATTGCCCCGGTACAATTATGCTCATACATTTCAACCTGCTAAAACATTGACTTTAACTCTCTTTTTTTTCAATTCTCGGTAAACCATGGCTGTTTCCTAAAAGTCAAGACCTGGAAGAAATAATTTACCTCTGCTGTGCTCGGAAGAAGACATATGAGGTTAAATGCTCCTGGCTTTTCTTGTTCATTTTCCAAAACTGAGCTGTTTGTTTCTGTTAATTACTTTACTCATTATAAAGTGCTGTTGCCATTACATACACTGCTGTCTGTGTCACTTAAAGACACAGTAATATAAAAGCTGTGATTGGGTTGGAAACATAAAAAATATATCAAAAAACTGTGTCTAAAATAAAAGATGTAGAAAACCCCTGAAGCAGGTTTTACTGCACCGAGGAGTTATGCAGTTTAACAGCCTTTCGCAGAAGGTCTAAGTAGGGCTACAGTGTATCCTGCATATGTGTAGAGGTTAGATTTATGATAGTATAACATTGCATGGGCGGTGCCTCATCACTTTTACCCAGCAGCCCTACAGCATCTTAATATAGAAAGTGCCACCTTTTTCTTTAGCCCTTTGAGAAGTAATTTGACCTTGCAGTAATGTTTGCAACATTCACTCAACACTGACTGAGGTGTTTAGTAACAAGTCTTTCTTTGGTTCAACAAACTACCGAGAGACAATATTATTTTGGAGTTTACTGGGTCTTTAAGCATAGAAACATAACGCACTTTAAAACTGTTCTGCACACCACATTAATCCTCCCAGTGTCCCATGAGTTGACTATTTTGAGCAGGAGATTAATCTTGTCTGCTTCTCATCTTAAAAGAGACAAAAAATTCCTTTGACTTTTGATGAATCCACTGGTTGGCACCTATTTTTACCTCAAAACCACCTTAACGATAGATGGCCAGAGTAGCCTGCTTTGCTTAAAATGTAAAAATATGAGTCTGTTGTGTTGATAATGCGTAATCCAACAAGCAATCCTAGCTGAGACATGTTAATTTGTCCAATATGAAAACTATTACACTGACAGCCAACCTAATTATACCACTCAAAGGCCGTTTAGAACAACCTTTGGGTTAGTGTGTTAGACGTCCTGCAACAACTGACAGTTTCTGTCTGTTTGTTTATTTATTTACTCATTTGTTACACATGTTTTTCGAAAGTTATGCAGCTAGCTAGCTGTTAAAGCTCAAGATCCTTTGTGGACGTAATAAAATATCTCCAGCATACATATTTAAATGAAGAAAAAGGGACAGTTTTTGATGTTAGAACTTGTTAACGTGCTTATTGGAAGAATGCTATGCACAGCTATATATAGTATATAGTTGTTTCCACTTGACATGGCTAAAATGACCTAAATGGTTCACCAAGCATGGTGGTTTTGCTTATTTTGTGTTAAGTAGTGCACTCCTTATCAGGATTTGGTACTGCTGTGCTCCATCCTAATAAAATAGAACTAAGCCCAATCAAAGTTAAGTATCCTTGTAGTTTATTATTAAAGTTGATGAGTCAAATTATATTTTTATCTTGATTCGTATTACCAGATTTTTTTTCTGGGGATTATGAAGTATGCTGGTTCTGACTCTGATTGTGGTTCATTTACATATTTGGATTTCAGACAAAAAAGTAAGATTGGTTAAAAAATTGTTTTAACATGGTTGTCTCAGACAGCATCTTGCCTGACCAATCAGCAAACAGAGGGACATGAGGAACAGAGGGTCATGACCAGATGTTAGCAATTGGTTAAAGGCAGATACAACCGTTTTAAACTTCAGCAGAGTCTACAACTCCAGGAAGAAATTGTTCTCTGCCTGAGACAACCATGCCTGAGACAACCATGTCAATGAAACCACAGCCAGACCCTCGGTACAAAATGAAATGAAGTACGAGGGGCTGGTTTACCAGGCTACATTTGTTGTACTCAGTGAAGTCTTTTTGTCTAACTCATCTTTGGCAGTGAAGGAGAAAATACTGTGCTTGCATTCTATTAGCTTGACATTTAAATTTGATGATTTGCTTAAATCTTTCATGAACATAAACACAATCCTAGATTAACTAGATGTCCTGCTGTGTGCAATGAGGTTTTCATGCTTTCTTTGCGTTTGTCATTTTTCACTGTATTTCTCCTGAATAAATTCTGTTTTCACTCCTGTTCTTACTAATTGCTGGAAGCTGCAGCTACTATACATTTGCATGCATTTTATAGTACTGGATTAGTTCCCTTGGTGTGACAATGTAAATGTCTTTACTTTTTGCAAGTGCTTATGGCATCAGTGTTTCTGAATGTGTGGTAATCTAGAATGTTTTTACAGTGATGATGTGGCATGAGCACAAGTAATGGACTAGGCACTGGTCATGCATGGCACCACACTTTGAGATAATTAAATTTGCTCTGGCCAACCCCCTCAGTCTCCAGGGCCTCATCCCTGCCAATTCTGCTGGCTCGTTTCACTCCTGTGATTTTTTACAGAACAGCCTGTTTCTCTTGTCTTCAGGAGATGTGCGCTTCTTGTAGGATTTGTGTATGGATGACTCAGTGGCTTTTACTATTGACATTTGGAGGTTGGTCACACTTCTACGATCCTTTATAGACTAGCTTTACATACTCAGACGATTAAAAAAAGAACGTAGTTGAAACATAATATGGTGAAGATGAGGGTTCGGATTTGGTTTTGATAATGTTAAGTTAACAGCAAACACAATAAAGTAGAGTTTGTCAGGTGGATGCTCTGAATAAAATGTTCATGCAAGTTCTTGGATTTTTAAAGTTGTATACAGAAATCTCATTGAAAGGAAAGGACATACTCTCAGCAGGTAGAAGAACTGGCATTAGATGCCCCCCCCCCTCCCACCCTTTTCATTGTGCACACGCTAATTTCTTCCTACCTTTCATTGTTTCTTCTTTTCCTTCTTTGCCTATTTCATTCGCTTGCAATCTGCAATCACCATTGCAGCAGATTGATGAAGAATTTAATCACACACCCATGTGACAAATTGAGCTTTGGGGCCCCTGAATAATTACGTTCTTATCCAGTCGTTGTCCAACTCCCGCTAGGCCGATGAAAACATTTAGAGCCACTGATATTCCCCTCACACACACACACACACACACACACACACACACACACACACACACACACACACACACACACACACACACACACACACACACACACACACACACACACACAAACACACACACTTGTTCCGAATGGGACCATACAGATTGAAATCAGAATACATGTAGAAAGCTCTGCTTCCTCTGGCCATTCATTCTGCCTTATTCCCACCCACCCCCTGCCCCCCTCCTTCCCCGTACCCCCGTCCACCCCTCCAATATTGGCAGGTTGGGAGGCTCCGCATGAAGGGCAAACAAATGCATTTGAGGAGATGACTGGAAGGCACGGGGAAAAAGATTGAATTCTCTCTCTGTGTGGAGGAAAAGGGGGTGACTCTCCAGAAATAGTCAGTGATAGATGAGGTACATGAAGCAAGACAGCCCGCCCAGTCCCCAGCCAAGCTGAATCAGGCTAACTGTCTGCTCACTAAATGCCTCTCTCTCTCTCACACTCTCTCTTGCTCTCTCTCTCTCTCTCTCTCTCACACACACACTCTCTCTCTCTTTCCCCCTCCCTCTGTTGGTCTATCTCTTTCCCCTCAAACTCATTCCTTACCCCTCTCAACCTGTCTGTCTCTGTCTCACTATCAGCAGTGCTTACAACACAAGCTTTTTAATAGCCCCTATCTACATCTGATTACTTAGCTGCAGCAACTGATCTGCAATTATTGAACAGGAGAATAGCGAGTGTGTATGTGTGTGTGTGTGTGTATGTGTCTGCATTTGTGTGTGCATGCGTGTGTGCGCGTGTGTATTTGTGTGTGCATCTGTGTATGTGTGTGTGTCTGTGCGTGTGCGCATGTGCGTACGCCTTGTGTGTGTGTGTGTGTGTGTGTGTGTGTGTGTCTAAGTCTAAATTCATTCTTAATGAGCAAGAATTCGAGCAACAGCATGCCCGCCTGTCACAGTGCTGCCTCCAGAGGTGTTTAAAATTCCAGCCGGTGCCCCTTTCATTTAGCTGGATGGTGACACAGTAAAGGACAGTGCTGATCGCCGCGCCTGCTCCGTTGTCCCCATGTCGTGAATCCTCATGTCCCACCAACCAACACCTGTAAGGCTCCCCAAGGGAGATGCCTTTGGATGTCTCGTTTAGGGAGAACAACTAGCTACAGAGCTGGTCTGATACCCCACATGTAGATTGTGTCCTCCAGGGTTGCCCTTGTCTCCCTCTGTCTCTCCTTTTTATTCTCTTTCTCTCTCTTTCTCTTTCTCTCTCTCTCTCTCTCTCACACACACACGCTCTCTCTGTTTCTCTCTCCTCTCTTTTTAAGTGGTCATTGCACAGGTCCGATGCAAAGGTGTCGTGCAGCTCAGGGCTTCATTTTCGACGTGTTCGGTTAAGTCATCAGTCATGGCTTTGCCTCGCGGGAGGTGGCCTACAAGCTCGGATGAACAAGGCCAGCGGCCAAACCGCCTCAGACGTTAACCGTCTCTGACCTGAGGTGAGCGGGTAGGGGGTGCTACCTCACAGTAATGGGGAGAGTAGGGAAAAGGAGGGCCCGGCGGGGTGGGGGGCTAAGGGGGTGCGGGGCGTTGGTAGGATGTATTGTTTTCGTTGCAATGTTTCCCCAGCAGACTTGCAGTGGCCAGAGGGCAGCGGCATTGTTTATAGCCCAGATAAATAAATGCCCATGACCCCGGAATGCCAGAGAGGTGCTGGTAGTGGCGGGTGGTCGTGGTGGCGGTGGTGGTGGTGGTAGATTGATGGGGGGAGGCACCTGGTAGAATTTCTGGGACAAATGGCAGGTAGGAAGGACAGTGGATGGGTGCAACTAGATGAGGGGGTGAACAGACAAATCAAATTCATTCAACCACATTGAGCATAAAGGTAATGAAAAGGGTGGGCAGGAAAAAAATTGGGGGAGGTAGCAAAAGGAAAAAAAAAATCTTTCACCTGCATTTTCTCTGAGGAAAGCTGAAGTTTACCAAGATTGATTTTAGCATGACTTCATGAATCTTTACCTTGTAGGTAAAAGTGTACACAGACATTTGAAGACCGCACGTAGGCTATGCACCAGTATGTACATCCTCTGACTTAGACAAACATTTGCACCACCGCATACGCACCCACACAGGATCCAATAGCCTTGTAAGAATCTGGGAAGGAAAAACTCTGTCGGCTGTAATTGAGACACAAACACAAATTCATTCAGCCATGCTTCATTTAATGTAACAAGAAAATGCAGTGGTAGAATTTGCATGCCGTGAAGGAGAAGCCTCCTTGTAAACACACTATCGCTTCTCGGGACTGCTAGCTTGCTAATCAAGGATCTCACATTTAATCAGTGAGATGTAGTGCTTTACAAACAGTCATGGAGAAATTTTAATGAGAGTTCCTAATTAGCCAGTCATGAAATCGTAATCACTTCTCAAACAAATTAAGCCATGGGTATTTTAGTGGCGTAATGTGCCGCGACTGGTCACACTTGGCCCTGATTCCTCTTAAGAAAAGCTATCTTCTTCAAAGTAATGTCAGTTGCGGGTTTATTTATTTATTTATTTATTTTCTCTCGACACAACTAAATATCCCTAATCTGTCTCCGTTTTTGGCGTCTGGCCTCGGCATAATGTTGAGAGCAGAGTTGTTTTTTTTCATAACGGCATCGCCACCCAGTATCGGATTACCCTTTTACATATTTACCAAATGTGGCTTTTCCATGGAAGCTTGGAAATCAGATGTGGTTGAGAGGGAAGGAAAGGGGAACAGCAGCTACAGATGTTCTAGTGCAGGGGGAGCTGTGTGTAGGTGTTGTGAAAGCTGCCAGTGATGGCAACATTCAAGGGTTCACACTGAATATGTTCCGAGAGAAGAAGAACTGAGGTAGAAAGACCAGGTAGAACACAGTGGCAGCACATGAAGGCTTGCTATTTGGAAAGAGTGTCACTCATTTGGATGGTTTTGCGAACAAACCGTGCTTCTGCATTCAAATTGTGCACTTGGTTTGTTTGGTGGCACAGAGGGAGACATGGCAAGGGAATGAATTTCATATCAGGCACAATCTGTAAAAAAAAAAAGAAAAAAAGCAACACGTTTGATTTAAAGAAAAAAAAAAACAGCACAGACCCTGCCCAGCATGCAGTGGGAGGGAACATCACAGTTGCCGTGGCAGCACAGAGCCCAGTCTGGGGCTGGATTGATGTAGCACGCTAGCGCGTCTGCAAAGAGTTGCTCCTGGAGAGCTTGGCCACTTTGTGCGAAAACTCTGGCGAGACTGGCTTTCATCGGTATGGTGCCGGCATTGGTGCAATTTCCTCACAGGCAGCCACGGGGTAGCTGCTCTCTGGCATGTTATCGAGCAGAGCGGCAGTTCGACGCAGCAGTTTGGGCCAAGTTTGTCATCTACCTTGTGTCAGCTGGAGATGTCCTGATGGTGGTGAGGAATGAGACTGAAGTTATCCTCCCTGTTGTCATTCTCCCGCCTTTGTTTTCTCCCTGGCTAGCCAGGCACATAGAGGCTAATGTTTCTTCATTCTCACTTATCATCTATCACCATACCACCCAATCGTATTTCAAAATACCGTCTGGTCCTTTTATACAGCATCTCAATGTAAAACCTTCTCCTTATTCAGATATCAATCATGGACATACATACATCTCAATTATTAAACCAGGAAACAAAACACTGCTGACATACACATATTTATTGACATAAGGCAGACTTTTTCCTCTTTTAAAAGTAGAGGCTATTCTTGACTTGCGTCAAACCCCACTGATGATAATCAACGTCTTGTCAATTAGGGCGTAATTGCTGAGTCTGTGGCTGGGGGGAGGTTAAATATTGATGATTGTCTAAAAGGGCCATCAGCACGTATTGGCAGGCAGATGGGGCAGACGGACAGCATTGTTTTAGCAGAGGAACAGTGATGGACGGAGGCGGAGGGGAGGATATGAGATGAGAGGAGAGGACAGGAGAGAGAGGAAGGAAGAGAAGAGGTGCCATAGGCAGAGTCCATACCTCCTCGCCAGCACTCGATCGATAAGAGCTGCCCCTTACTGTCTGTCTATCCCTGGGGACGTGTGTGTGTGTGTGTGTGTGTGTTCGCGTGTGTGTTTGAGTGTATGGCTCTGTATACGTGTGAGTGTGTGTATGAGATTGGGTCTATATGTGTTTACCGGTATATATGTGTGTGTGTGTGTGTGTGTGTGTGTGTGTGTGTCCTTTGGCAGGTGGGTGGTGGAGAGAAGAGGTTGCTTATTGGTCAGCTGCATGTCACATTGTAAGCGTTGTCTATGTCAAAACAAACCATTTTAAACCCCTCGCCTGTCATGTTGAGTTTGACTAATTTGATGTTATTTTGGGTCATCAAAAATACGGTTTGGAATAAATAATTCAACTTGTCTTGTAGTTAATTTACTGTAATTTTCCTGCATATGGCTGTTGTGGTCTTTTCTTGTGTACAGTTTGAATGTTTTTCATGTTGCTTTAAAGAGCCACCTTTAGCCAACCTGTGGTGTCAACGTATGATAATTAGCCCTTGGAGATCACTACACCAGCTTTTATTGCTATGTTTTATTCATAATACATTGCCTGAAAACTAGATTCTGCCATTAATGGCAAAACCCCAATAAAGGTGAAATTGTGACGAGGTCCCGAATAATTTAACACCTAGTATTCCTTCCATTTATATTTAAATGAGCTTCTGCTGGCATTCTTCTCCTTTTGTGCAAAGGCTTGTTGTCATTTCACAATGATGCCCCACAGTGCTCTTGGGTACCAATCATATAAATCCTCCAACACTATTGGCATGTTTGATTGTGAGATAAATTGAGAGAATTGTGTGTGTTTGTTTGTTTGTGTGTGTGTGTGTGTGTGTGTGTGTGTGTGTTTGTTTGTGTGTGTGTGCACGCACGTCTCTTTGTGTCCTGTTTTTATGAAGACAGCCTCCCCTAAAGAAAGTAAAGAACTGCAATGCAATGGCAGTCTGATGTTCCACCCAGCTTAGCCCCCTCCCACCCCCCCCTGCTTGTCTCTGCTATTTGGGCCACCGTACCTCCCTGGGGAAGAGAGGCAGAGAGAGAAACAGAGAGAGAGAGAGGGAGGGGGAGACACAGAGATGTGCATGAATAAGTAACTTTCACTTCACCTTGGGAGTGTGGATGGTTGGCCTGAACCTTTTTGTTGTTGTTGTTGTTGTTGTTGTGGTTGTTTAACCAAACAAGGACCACAACAAAATGAGCTGCGTGTAAAAACCCACCCAATTTTTTATCTCTGTGATTTGCGTACATCTGCCACATGTTTCAAAATTGGGCGTAAAACGCAGAGGACTGCTGACGTCGTGGCGCTCGTTGAAAGTGCTGTGCTGGATTAGTGACTGCAACAGGTGTAGCTTCCCTGCTGATTGCAGCTGCTTTGTGACACAACCAATCGCAATGATTGATTAGGTCGTTGGGTGCTCGCCGGGAAGGCTGATTGGCATGTTAATGGCAGCCGGGCAGAAGAAACTAGCCAAGTCAGGTCAACAGCTCGTGACAGTTAGCTGACGGTCCAGATTGTTGCCCCGGGTGTTTTCTCTCAGTGTGTCCGTGCGATGCTTTCATTTGCCTCTCCCCGTTTTTTTTTTTTTCTTTTCTTTTTTTCCTGCTCTAAATGCCCAACCAGAAACAAAACATCGGCACCAATCAAGACCCACCGTGGCCCAAACTCCTGAAGCCTACATTTCCTTTTTTGCAGCCTACCGGACATGTTGACTTTGAACATAGCCTAAATGTCGCAGACAAAACTCTTCCCTCAAAGGTGTATGGAGATTGAGGGCAACATATTTACAGATTCACAGAGTGGTCAATTAGATGGTTAAATGATCCATCTGAAAGGAAGATGAATGCATGGGACAATATCGAAGACAAATAAATAAAAAAAACATCCATCAGCTGCTGCTGTCTCTCGCAGGCAGGTAATTGCATTAGCCTCAGAGTTTCCTCGTCAACCCGAGGGCTGTGAATCCTGCCTTGTAAAATAATAAATCAAGGCGGAGTGAGTTTGTCAGGTGTTTTTTTTCCTGTCTCCCCTGTTATCCACAGGTTTGGGCCGCAGCGGTTTGTGCCGCCGTGGTAGGGTCCTGAGCTACCCCTGAGCACCTGAGCATG
>CM059285.1:13973264-14058264 GCA_030347295.1 Setipinna tenuifilis
TCTGGCGCAGGGAGCTGGTGGTGGTGGTGGGGAAAGGCGCTGGATGACAGCACCAGTGGGGAGTGGTGTCTGAATCACAGCCCACCACCGAGCGCGGGTGTGATCTCATGTCATTCTCACCTGGCCAGGAGCTACCTCCGTTCACAGATCACACTCAGACAGCCGGGGGGGGAGCTGGTGCTCATTAGTGCAGCTGGGCTGGGCCTGATGAGAGGCTGAGGAACTATAGTTCTTTAAAAAAGAAACGATTCAAGGATTACTGCAGAAAACAAAGGAACAGAAACAGAAACAACTCACAGAACACCAAATTGAAAACCGTCATGTTTGCTGGTGGGTGCTGGTGTTGGGGGCATATGTGGTGTGGCCTAAATGTAAATGAGAATGTGTTTATGTTTTACTGGATAAAAGGAGGAGAAATCATCTTTTGTGAGAACGAGATGATTGGCAGCTAATCTGCAGTCATTAGAATTGACCATATGGTATGTATATGGAGGGCCCATTTTGTCTGCATGTTTGGACTGCTGTGTGAATATGTAACAACTGCAACAAAAGCGTCGCTCATAAAGCTGAATATTCATTAAAAATGTTAATCGCTCATTTTATGGAAATGAGGAAATTATGCCAAGCAATATCAAATGTCTAACACATAAATAAATAATTAAATAGGTAGGCACCTGTAGCCTTCAGTATTGTTTTGCCATTTTTCTCATCGATAAGGCCACTTGAAAGCATATTGCAAAGTATGTTCTGTGCATTTTGCTATATTGTAATATATTTACCTTTGTTTACTTTATTCATAAAAAAATAAAAAAGCAAAAAAACAAAAACTTTGCTTACTGGCTGCTCACTTCGTACAAGTGAAGTGAATCAAGCAAAAAGAGAACATTAGGAACATAATGAAGTGGTTCTTTGGCCTACATCTCATATCTAATTCTGGACAAAGGAACAGGATTCATTGTGTCAGCTGCTGCAGACTTCTGAATACGTCAATAAAATATTTAAGAGGCTGTTTTCCCGTGGATGGTCATTCATCACCCTATAAATAGGCTCCGTTTGTTTGAGTTTCACAAATGGGAGATATTTCCATATGCCAGTGATATTTCCTCACAGCCTGTGTAATGAAAGGGTAGCCAGAGCCTGATGTCCTTAGCTTCCTGAAATGTTCACTTCACTCATTCATTAGAGGCTATCCTTGAGAATAATGTGTCAAAATTATCCCTTTCTGAATGCAGTCCACCAACTTCTGCCAGGGGAGAGAAAAAAGAGGTCTTTTCCAGTTACTGATGGAGATTGAGCAGGTAGAAAAGTGTAATTGGCATATGATAGATTTTCACTTTTTTGCTCAAGTCAATTTGCATGTGTCGGCAAGCCGTTGAAAGACAGAAAGTTGTCAAAACGCAATTCAGATAATGCCACACCATGTTAACTCCAATCTCCGGCCCTGTGCTTGATGCTCGTCAATCACATTTTTTTGCAAGAAGAGTGGCTGCAGAGCCGTTGAATGGATTACGCTCGTAATTTATATCTGGAACGGAATCAATTTCAGGGTCAGCGAGGCCTGACATTGTAATTGCTGTGACACGGCCACTGTTGACTTTAACCTCTATTGATTGGTTTGTTAAGGTATCACAGGAATTTTAACAGACAGTGTCTCTGAGCTATGGATGAAGGAGCCTGCCATGCTGAAGACAGGGGTGAGGACCATCAGAGCACTATGACTGAGAAGATAGCACAGGAGGCATCAGAAACGCAACGTCCGTGACAGATCGACATTTCGCCAAGACACTGTCAAAAAGAATAGCCATGAAATCCCTGCCGTCAATCTCAGGCTTGGTGAAGTTGTAAAGTCACAGGCTGTATGGTGCCTTTTTTTAGGACAGCATGGTGCCCTGTCTTGTAATGGGTGGCGTCAGAGATGTATAAGGGGAGGCAGTTTCCGGCAGAAAACATTTGTCACTCTTCCATGTGGTGTTGTTGTCACAGTTGGTGTTATATTGACGCATGGACACCTCCGGCCTGTCTTTTGTGAGTTGCAAGCCTCTTTTGTACCATTGATCCAACAGCATGTGGGCCCCATAGACTCCTCTGATGGCTTTGGAGGGTCGACGACACATAATTTCTCATTAGAACCTTACACGGGAAAAAGGAGAAAAAAAAACATTCTTCCTCAGAGTTGTAAGACATCAATTTGAGCTTTTTAGCGTTTTTTTTTTTTCTTTAAAAAACTAAGAAAAAAAAATCTTAAATCTGTGCCGAGATCAGTATTTCATCTCATCATGGCTACACGACAACATTTGTGTGTTGCATCCGAATTGGTGAGAGATTAATGGAACTATTCCTTTTTATCTTCACCGGAGTGTTGTCCTGTCTGTGGTGCGAGATAAGGGTAGACTGATCAGCACACCTTCAAAGAGCCCTCGGACGCTTTGATGAGCAAAGTTCCTCTTCCTCGTGGATCAATACGGCCGTAGATGGGTCCGGCTCAAAGGAGAAGCCCAGCAGAAACATCCCTTCAACTCCTTCTTCCCTCTGACCTCGGTAGGCTGTATGGTGTACATTGGGGGAGGTCTACAGGGATCTGACATAAACTTTTTACTGACAGATGTCATTTGGAAAAAAGTAGTTTTACAGGTCTATGCAGTGATGGTGTGACCATTTTTCATATTTTTATATTTTTCAAACAAAATGTACCCTATTGTTTACCCTATATACCCTTTGTTTGTTTCATGTTAGTTTACATCAAACAGTACATATTTCAGTCATATGTAAAATAAATGAATTATATGACCTTGAAAGAGTTATTCCCCATTCATCCACTGTGGAAACTGGTGCTTCAAAGCCTATTTGCGTTTGTTTTTATTCCTTTTTCATTGAGCTTTTAATTACGTGCATTGCTTTGGATGTAGACCACACCTTTGTACTTTTGTGGACTTTTGAGCAGGCATATGGCAAATGCAGCTGCTTTTACCTTGGCTCTATCTTAAAGCCTCGGCATGTTGAAATGGCCAGGCAGGCCTTTCAGTGATAAGTACCTCACAAACACATACTGTAGATCTTTCATCGCAATCAGAGAATAACAAGCACTGTAAAGAAATTGTGTAATGCCGCTTGAGCCCAGACCTCTGATAACACTTGTTTTATTTCAGATATTTTAATATCCCATAACAAAGTGCTGCACACAGTTGTAATAAGTAATACCAGTATTTTCCACCGGCGCTTTAAGCATCGAATGTGTGCATGCGTGCACCTGTTCTTACAGAGCAAAGAGAGGCTATGACTGCAGGCTTGGCACGAGTTCTGGACTCCTCTCAACTGCGTGGGTCACACCAGGTTGATCCTTGAGCCTGCTCTCACTTCAAATCTGGCTGGAGAGCTGATGTTTCTCTCTGCCCTGTGATCCATTTCAATGAGCCTTTCTTGTGCAAAGGCTTAGGGTAAGTAGAACCAGCGCCAGGAATACAGTCCTGTATTCCCCTCCTCAAACCCTTGCTTCTGTCTGAATATGAATAATAGCAGTTGTTGCAGCTGTAACCTGAATTTTTGCATAGCATTGTTTTGATAGGCCGTGTCCTTTGTTCATGGTAAACAGTTATCAGAAGCTGTTTGCCTCAAGTGTATGAATTTGGCCCTTCATGAGAAGTTCAGGACAATTAACCCTACATCAGAGTGTAAAAGCAAAAGAACTTGCGTGATCTTTAATAAAAGCAAGCCTTCAGCACATACTACCACACATCCACCTTAGCAGCATCACCTCTCCTACACTTAATTGGATCTAACAGTTAAGGATCATTTCCACTGAGAGGTAGCTATGGCTGGATTGCTTTTAACAACCCACAGGACTGCCACTTCTGCAGATGAGGGGTATGTTAGGATTTAATTAATCCAACGACTCAGGCATCCCTGGGGAAAGAGTGGGCACAGGTAGGGCTCTGTCCTGTGGTCAGGGGCTGCTTTAATTAGCAAAGCTGGTGGGGTTTGGAGCAGATGTGGATCAGGATGCATCACTGACCCCTGGGGCCAGACTTAAAGCTTGTTGTTTCTGCAGCTGGGTGAATGCTCATGTGTTGGTCATACCACCATGCTGCCAAGTTCTCACATGTGCATTTAGTTTTTCTTCCGGTGGTGATATATTGACCCCCATGGATTTGGCAGCATGCTTGATGGCTAATAACAAAGAGGAGGAAGTGAATACTGGCACACTTTTAACATACTACCCTTTACTGGGAATTGTGCTGTTTTATGTGACAGTGCCTCTTTGCAGTCAGTGAGAAGATAGTAGATAGTGCTTTAGAAGAGTTACATCAGGAAGACATCAAGACCTCTTCTGCAATTTCCATACATCTCCTTCTGGATAACACGGCCTCTGCTGAAAAGGCAGCGAGTAATACAGCATTGATCTGCGATTTTGGAGTTTCTTTGCCTCTTAATGGCAGTGACTATAGAAAATAAAGCTGATTCTTGCGGTGTTTATGTCTGTTTAAATACTCTGCACACTGCTTACTTTGCTGAGTCCATTAGGCACAATTTAAGCAGAGATTGTGTATTTTCAAAGCAATTAGAGGTAGAACAAGTTCAGCATCTTTTTTTTTCTCCTGTTCTTTTTCTTTCTTCCTGCACTCCTCCCTTTGATTACTGTGACGCGGTGCACGGCTGTGCTCCTAGCTGCGGTTTCCTACCTCACAACACTGGAGTCTTCAGGGATCCATTTGATGCAGTAATCCAACCTCTTAAAATTTGCTGAGCTCTGTCTAGGCAGCGTTGCACTCCTCTGTCTTACTGACGTTACATTACGGGGGCCCGCGAGAAGCTTGGATTAAGTATTCACGACTCATTTAAACGGAGGCCTCCCAGTAACTCCAGTCCAACCAAAAAAGAGAAAGAGAACAAGAGAGAGAGAGAGAGAGAGAGAGAGAGAGAGAGGTTGCCTTTATACAGTGACTATTCACATTAATGCTAGATTTAATGAGCTCTTTTTATTCTCAGACATGCATACTGCTTTTAGACCTTGGCTTTACTGTTCAGCTGGTAGCATGCTGTGCCCTAATTTAATACATGTACATGGCTGGGTCTTAAGTGTAACAAGGCAGGGCATTGCGTAAAGCTTCGTGGATTGTCGCTACATCACAACATGCAGCTTGTTGCCACTTCAAATTAGGACCCAGTCTGTGTGTAGACACATTTCACAATTTTAACTGTTGCCTTTAAAAAGTGCCACTTTTCCCCACTAACACTCTTTTTTATGAACAATATGACCATAAAACCATAACATTTTAAAATGTTAATGGTTGTGCCCACCACTTAAAAATAGTCATCAGACATTAGTCAAAACAGGGTTTCAGACATCAGACAAGCAACAGGTTTATTTATATTCTGATGAAGGTCAGAGCAAAGCTGAGACCAGCGGTTGGCCGTAACCTGGGGTCATAAACAACAGCGTCAAATCAAAAAGGATTAAACGGGATCTGTGACTGCCAGCGGTGCCTGGTTCTGGCTGCTCTTGGACTCATAAAACTGATTTCATAATGGGAACCGCCTAAATACCTCTTTGACCCCCCTCTCTGCCCTCCTGCTTCTTTGTCCAAGTAGGCCGAAGTCCAACACACACACACACACACACACACCACAAATAAAAAAGAACAAGAAGACGTTCATGCCCACAAGTTGATTTTTTCTGCTTTACAAAGATAGTATTATTGATGTGATGGGTCACAATGCAATTTAGAGGCAATTAAAAGGTAATGAGTGCACTGAAATGAAACCAGTGCCTGGAGGCTGTTTGCTGCATGTGGTAAAGGGATGATAGATTCCAGTCGCAGCCCAAGGACCAGGTGACTTAAAGGTACAAAAAAGAGGGTGTTACGAACAATGATGAGACTGGCAGCTTAGCAAAAAGCAGGCTGGCATTTGATGTGTTATGCCTGGATGGCACACAGCGTGAACATTTAAGTCCACCAGGCCCAAACAGTGTCTACTAAAGTTCCAAACTGTAGTCCGTAGCTAAAACGGCTTTTGTCCTTTTCCTTTTTATTGCAAGCGGTTGGGCATGGAAGTGAGTCTTATTATGATTGACATCGCAGTGCTATCATCTCTCCACAGTGAGTCAACCCTTCTTGCCTTATCTTGACACAGCACATAAGACTACCCAGCACCCCGTGACAAATTCGTTCTCAATAAATTGCCTTCTCGGGCATAACAGATTTCTATACTTCCTTCAACAATCAATTAAACCTGGAAGCCTGGCACCCGGGCCCCATCCTCTGGTGGCCTCTTAGCTGCCAGCCATATCAGCTGGCCTGGGTCTGCCCCTCAGCACTGGGTGGGGAGTGATGGTGCTGGGGGTGCTGGTGGTGGCGATGCTTTCATAGGTGACCGAGCACAAGCTAAGTTTCAGTGAGATGGAAAAAAAATGGAGGTGCAAAATCCCACACCTCGCTAAAAGATTAGGGTTGATGGATATTGGGTGTCTTGTCATGCTAAAAGCTGCTGTTTGATGAGTGCAAAGTAACCTTGGCAATGATTTGGCTGGGGATACTTTCAAGTGTTACCTTGAAAGTGTGGGGTCTGAACCACAAACTGCAAACTCTACAAGAGCTCTACACTACTATATACAGAGTGGTGCAAAACATCTGGCATGGAGGAAATATGGCAATATAAGTACTGAAATAATTGGCAAAATATTAACCACAGATGACATAACACAGAGATATTTATGGAGCGATAAAATGCTTCAGCAATCTTTGTAGTGTAACGAGTACCTCATAGCAATGTTACACAGTGATTTCCAAACATATGAAAGGTATGCCTTGTATTATCTATCCTAGAAACCTTTGCTCCACTACCCCTCTATAGGTATTATAATTTAATAGCAGGCCTAGGTGTTTTAATTAGCAAGGAATCCTTGTTATGGTAGGCAGATGGCAGAATCCTCTGTCTTTTATTCAAGTCACACTAATTAACATTCTTCGAGGAGCTTGTCCCTTCTTGAATCCATAATAAGATGGCCCCACTCAGAAACTAATAAGAAAACCTGATGCCTTGACAACAGCCTCACCTTGAAACTTTGGAACACCGGAATAGTAACGAGCCAATTTCTTGCCACTAACCTTTTGAAGCTTCCCTGGGAACTGCTGAAAATTGTGGACAGACAAACGTAACCATGTAAACAGGGGCAAGGAGTCGTTTGATTGGCACTCTCCTCCTTGAGGTCACTCCAATGTCTGTTGTGCTTGGCTGCACTGGCCAGATGGTGTCGGAGCCCATGTGAAGACTGAGAGCCACGGATGTTAGGGCACTTTGAGTGCTCAGCTAAAATCCTGCAGACTAATCTCCAGCAGTGTTATTAGTGCTTAGTTCCAGTTAAAGGCTGGAATTGAAATATTAAAAAAAAAACAATAAAAAATATAGTGACCATGTTGATCTGTGATCTGGGACATACTGTGTATGACTGTGACATAGGAAGGGTTGTGGCTATGTCACTTTTTTTGCATTTTGTTATGTTGCAGCCATGCAGTAATACATTGCTGGAGGGAGTCATTATGGGCTATTTAGTGTAGACTAATGAAGGGAAAAACCTGAATTTCAATGATTTTAACATAAGGCTGCAGCATAGTCTTTTTGGCTTCCTGGACAATGTCAGTCTGCCATGTGTCCATTTCTGTGGCCGTTCGTCACAAGAGGGGTCTTTTGAAAATATCTCTTTGATAAGATGATCTGCAGACAGAGCTCTAAACTGGATCCATCCACTGCCCCGCATAGCAAACAAACACAGATGGCAAATCAAGGCAAATTTGACCATGAATGAGACAGAAATGAAAAATGGCACCTTTCCCTTGTCTAATCACGGGCTTGAAGGTTCTGGCTCGGATAACGGAAATTTTATCACACGCCCACTGTGTTTATTTGCTTTTCTCCATTTAGCCATTAAACATGTACATTGCAGATTTGGTTTTAAATAACATGATCTACTAATTAGTGACAGTTCATAAATGATGCCCGAATCTAATGTTATATTTAGCAATATAATCTCATGTGTACATTCCTGATGATCTGTCTAAGGTATTGGAAGCAATCAGGTAATTAAAATATATTGTCCTCTGAACAAATGCATATTTGCATGATGTGCCCTGGATAATCCGAAGCCAGATCTCTGTGCTTGTGCTCACTATTGGTCTGTCTAACAATCTGCGGATTTCAGAAGTGCCTGGACAGACAGATGGTAATCCTTCAGTATCTATCTATATTTCATTTCTCTGTCTCTCTCTCTCCCTCCCTCCCTCTCTCCACCCCCCCTCTCTCTCTCTATCCGCCCTCCCCCTCCTTTTTTGCTGCAAAGTTCTCCCCAAGAAATATGTTGTGTCTTCATACCATTGCCAGCCCTCTGTGCTGTTTATTCCAGAGCCTTCTCAGCATGTATGCGTCCAAGTCCTTAAAGAAATTTCAAATAAAGCTGTGAGGAAAATTTACCATCATTTGGCTGCCATTATCCCACAATAACAAAGGCACAGCACGTCAGACATCGCTGTGCATGAATCATGTGTACATAACTATTTTTATGTCCAAGGCTGCTGCAAAGATCTGTGATACACAGCCCAGTGTGCATTTTTTCCCTTTCTTCCTCAGACAGATTTAAGCTTAGTGTTTGGGATGTTACAGCTGGGATTTTGCCAAGGAGGGGGTAAATGATGTTTATTGCAAGTCCCCGCATTCAACTTATCGACAAGTGCATTGCAGCGGCCCCAGAATACATTTCACCTAACGGATGATCATCCTTGCTTTCGTCTCTAAAGTGGTAAACACTAAATGAATTGTTACAGAGGGAACACTCATCTACGTTGGATGTCAGAGCCCCAAGGATAAAGTAATAGTATGAGAAAAGGTTGCAGAGACGCCCTGATAAAAGACGCCTAAGACAGCCAAAGCTTCTGTCTTTATTTTTACCCACTGTGGCTGGAATACACAAAGCATATCCAGCCAACATATTTAGCCTCTACATAGTGTTTTTCCCTTATTTGCCTGCAATCTCTTAGCTATTTTATTTGAAATATTGTAAGCACTTACAGTTGTGCTGCGATTAAATCAGAATTTATTAATACATACAGTACTTAACGCTGAATTTTGTAAACGTGTACAACTCAGACCACTAGGCTGGTGATTTGTGTTTGTTCCTAGCAGTGTTGGCCCAAATGTGTTTGACCACTCTGTTATCCCCAGAAATAGCACAGGAAATGGGGGGTGGGGGAGGGGGTGGGGTGTTGCTGCCAATCACTGATGGCCATCAAAAAACTTGGCTGAGGACCTTATGGTTTATAAATCACACGGGTCCATGGCGGATTTTCCTCCTGTACAAAATCAATTGCGGCTCGATAAAGTCCAAGTCTCACTTGTGTACTAATGGCCATGGTGGACTTTGAAGAAATCAACAGGCCTTGTTGCTTCGGATGAAGATTTCCTAAAGCGTCCGCCTCTCTGTGACTGAGATGGGGTTTAAAGTGCGTCTCAAATCCACTGATTCCCTGCGCTGGGGTAATTTGCTCGGCTTCCGAAGACCCAAACTCCCCTGAAAACTTTGTTGAGCTTTTCTCAACTTTCCTCCAACTGATGTTAATCCCTGGCTCCGATTGCCAGGAGTCGGAGACATCTCTCGCGCCACCCACCCCCTACCCCTACCCCTACCCCCACCCCCACCCCCACCCCACCCCATCTTCTCTTGTCTCTTTCTTTGAAAAACAAAATAAAAAATATTAAGCACATTGTTGCAGCCGTTCAGGTTGTTATGATTGACTCATCCCTCCATTCCTGTCGCTTGACAGCTTCAGGAGCCATGAGTGCATTTTAAGTTTCTTGAAAATGTTTTAAAGCGACTTTGGAAGGGTGTGGGAAGGCGTGTGTGTTCCTGCTGTCATCGTGTTAGAGAGGCATGAGGTGGAGCGCACAGCGCTCACCACTGGTACCAGAGGCAATGTTTATGTTCAATATCTAATACAGTGCTGTGTCACTCAGGAGAATATCACTTGCGGCCATTTTTTTGCTATTTCTTTCTTTTGAAATGAGCGGTGAGGTAAAGTCATACTATTTCACATGGTAGAAGCATGACCTTTTTTGAGAAACAATATTCAATAACAACAAGCAATAAATATCTATGAAGGCATAAGGTTAATGTTAAACTTACAAATGAATTTAACACTTAAAGCAAGGATGTATAATGCATTATGCTAAATATTTCACCTTCTCTAATAGAATGCCAGTGTCAGTTTTGCTTAATCATGATTGAGCACATTTATCTTTATGTGCTTTAATTCAAATTGTAAATAACTGATTACATATTCCTATAATTATGTATTAAGGTACGATTTTGTTCCATCAAGATAAACATACTAGGGTAGCACTTGAATAAAATACTCTATTCATATGGTCATAAATGCATTGATGGTGCATCTACTACTGTATGTGCCTGAACTGCCTTTGCTGACACAGATTTACATTCATTTGTAACATCATAAAGCTGTATAAGACCTTCTACCACAGCAACAAATAATTTGTGTATGATATTACACAATGCTCTTCATTACAGGAGAACAGGATTTGGAAGGTTTTTTTTTAACCGTCTACCAAGTTGCCCTAGCCTGCGACATGGAATCCTACCTTGTGTGCAGCACTTTTATTTTGTGTCAGGCTCTCGAAGTGAGCAGTTCTGGGTGCCCACCTGAGCACTCTTCCCTCTAGGTGTTTGTCAGGCACTCCCACAGATGAGCCTTGCACTCTAGTCTAGATGGATGTGGTGCTATGTTCTAGGGGACAGACTGCGACATATTGCTCCAGAGTGTCAGGTGCATTGCTGCTCACTCTCGGCAAGGTATGAGTGACACTGTGTAGCTTTTTTTTTCATTCTGCTGTTTCGCCAGCTGTTAGGCAGGCAGGCTTTATCTGGTTAGCTTCAGATGTACTGTATCCAGAATAATGTTAGCCCTAAGTAATTTCCAAGCAGACATCCATGCAAGATGTTCATTTATTATATGTAATTTTTGTAAATGACACGTCAATTACCAATTATGATTTTAAATAGTATTTATGCTAGGTTGATGGCCAAATGTTGTAAAACAGTGTCGTAAAAAATGGATGTTGTACAGCACCCCAGTATTCTCTGCTGCCCATGTTTGCATAATGTACTTTCCCTTGTTAGGCTGAATTGCCATGCACTGATAACAGGAGTCAGTCTCATTCCTTGTTGTGCAACTGTTGATAGTTTTAGGTGTAATTTAAAAGCATACCTTTTTGCCTATAATTGTGATTAAGATTTTCTATAAACTTTCTTTGATTGTATGTTTATTTTGTTATTTGTAATTTGTTGTAAATACCTTTAATCATTTTTTCCTTTTATTTTTAATAAAGAGAGAGCGATGGTCACTGGCAATTGGTCTCTCCAAATGTCACGCTCCCTGCCTCTTAAATATGATAAAAAAAGGTGAATAATAAAAGCACCATCATAATGGACCACTTGCCCTTCCAAAATACCACTAGCATAGCTACACATGTAACCCTCTTGTTCTCTCTACAGATTTATCCACAGTATAAGATATACAGACAATAGAAATGGCTTCTCACCTAATTTCACATTGCTATTCATCAGAAGTGTTATTCTTGATAGAGCAAAATTGGTGAAAAAGAACAACCCAGTTATCTCGAAACAAGAAAGTAGATAATTATTTATACTTCATTAGATGCATGCAGTTGTGCCATCCCATTGAATACTTACTATTAACAGCTCTTCATTTCTTTCATTTTTAAACAGGATGCAATAAGCAGTGCAGGAGTTTTGCTCTTGACTTGAGTTTAATAAATCTTGCTGTGATAAAATTCCCTCTTCTGTTCACTACAAATGTCAAATACCTAGAACAATTTCTGCAGAACTTTATTTCTTATCCACATTAATTGCTGTAACTAGTTCCAAAGGTAAAGTTTAGAACGCTGGGTACATCTTGTCTTTTGCATAATACAGCTTGACTGTTACGTTTTTGGTAGTGTTTAGTACTTTTCATACCCATTAGACTTACAAATGTGCTTCTCTCTCTCTCTCTCTCTCTCTCTCTCTCTCTCTTTCTCTCTCTGTCTCTCTGTCTCTCTGTCTCTCTCTCTCTATATATATATGTATGTATGTATGTATGTATGTATGTATGTATGTATGTATGTATGTATGTATGTATGTATGTATGTATATTGAGATGTATGTCAGTGTGGATGTATATACGTGTGGCTGGATAGCTGCATGCACCTATACATCAGGACACATGCTTTTGTCCTCACTTAATAAATGGAATTTATACCTCAAAGTTCTTTTAGAAATCTTTCTTTTTAGACATTTTCAGACTTTTTTGTGGTGGGCCACCCTTTATTAAAACGAAAAAGCCCTATTACATGCAAAGCTGAGGTCACTTAATTATTTGACCACTGGAATCTTTTGAAGCTGCTCAAAAGCCGCCAGGAGTCTGGCAGATAATGAGAGCATTAAGACATAGAGTGTAAGGAGGTCTCGTCTTGAAGTGCAGTGCACATTTCTTCATGAGGCAATTTATTTTCAGGTAATTAAGTCGCAGGTTGGACCAAGTTGGGGGCGGATATGTAGGCATATAGAGGTGGTGGGTGGTTGTGGTGGTAGGAGGGTGGTGGTAGAGGAGGGAAGGATGGAAGAAAACATGGAGGGAAACGAGAAATAGAGAGAGAGAGGGGGAGAGGGGGGGGAGGGAGGGAGAGAGAGAGAGAGAGGGAGAGAGAGAAAGAGAGACAGAGAGAGAGAGAGGAGAAAAAAAGTGCAACACATTTGCCGGCCCTCGCTGACCCAAGTGGATGTTTTTGTCTTTCGGACAAATTAAGCGCTCATTATGAGAGGAGATGTAAGGCCAGCCTGGCTCTGGTTGGCCTCGTTCAGCCACAATAAATAGACCTGGCCTTCACCGCATTCATCATATTGATTTCTCTTTAATGATATGCACAAGAAAGTAATTTCCATGTCGGCACATTGTCAGGGTGACTAATCAGATTTCAGTGAGACGACTAATTCTACACCTCAAGGAAACAGCTTGTGCTAAAGACTCCCTATGTCCAAGTATTGTGGCAGAGGCTGCATGCAGCCTGAGCTCCTACATAGAGCTTCCAGCCATGGGCAGGAATACTAATTTAGTTTTCACGTCAGCGCTATGCCTTGGATTGTGATGGTCTACTGTTTGAAAAGTTTCATAGTTTTCTACTACCTACAGTATGTACCTTCTTGTACCTATACATATGAAGGTATGAAGATTGCAACTTAAATGAACCAACTTTCCAGGTTTTTCCACCTAAGCTTTAGTTTGTGGTTACACACAGAAGTAAGTGTTATCCCTCTTGTGACTATCGCTATACCCTAGAGAATGACTTCCAGCCTTCTAGCCAAACTAGAGACAGTAGATGCTTCAAAAAAGTTTTGTGAGTGACAGATCGACTTCAGTCGCTACCTTTTTGGTGAGACAGTGAGAGATCCCCATGGTGGCTAATTAAGACAAAGCTAGCAGTTACTCTGAATATTCCTGATGGAAATAGCCTGACACAGAGTTGTATTGCACCGTGCTTGTTTGGTGGTGTTGTGTAAACATGTGTCAGTGATGGTCTCCTACCCTTCCCTCAGCTGCAGTGTATACTTATATGTCTTGCCTGTGCAATTGTGTGAATGGGTTTGTTTACATACGCGCACTAACATCCCCTCTAATTATCAGGCATGTCCATGCCCTTGCTTGTATATTAAGCATGAATGTATGAGCAAAGGGCTGCATTTCATTTGTCTCACGTTTCAGCTCCCACCTGCCCACCACTGTGAGGGATTATTATGGACCCTTGCTGAAACTAGACGAGCCCTTCTCCTCATTATCACCATAAACACATTGATTTTAGCCTCTAGTTGCAAGAGCCCAGATCACATCTCTAAGCTGTTTCTCTCACTGAAGGAAAGGGATGTGGGGCTCCCTCAGTCAAAAAGAAAGTTGCATTCCCCCAACTCGCATTCCACAGCAGACATTTAAGTTGAATTATGGGATTTTATGATCTCCCACTCTCTGTCTGTCTGTCTGTTTGTCTGCCTGTCTGTTTGTCTGTCATCTCTCTCTCTCTCTCTCTCTCTCTCTCTCTCTCTCTCTCTCTCTCTCTCTCTCTCTCTCTCTCTCTTTTTCTCCCTTTCTCTCTCTCAGGCCAGTAGGGGATAGCAGGGCATTTTGTGAACTTCTTCTTAAATGAATAATATATAAACAGCCATTATTGCAGCTAAGTCCTCTGTGTGCCCACTGTATTTGTGGAGCTTGATACACAGTACATTTTTTTGTTTGTTCACCAAGGAAGATGTTATTTCAGCCAAATGACATCTGTGGATTGTCTATGTCTGTTCTCTTATTTGGGTAGTCTCTGCTCTTAGTTGCCTATGATTTACATTTTCCCCGTTGGTCCATCACTAAGTTAATTAGGTTTTTAGTCTTTTAAGCACTCATTGACAACAGGCATTATACGTTAACCCTACGTCACTTCAGACAGGATTGATCAATATCCCTGTCAAATCAATGCTGCTGATAGCCCCACAGAGGATGAGGAAAAATAAAACAAATGTCATTTTTGTCCTCTTACATAACTCATGCATATTTAAAAACAGTTAAGCGAAATGTTAATATTAAATCAATTTTTCAGTATAAAGGCAGAATGTTAATCAGGATCGGCTCATTATTATTTTATGATGGGCTGCCATTTGAGAAATGTCAGTCAGCAGCTCCCCCCCCCCCCCCCCCAGCCCCCTTAAAAAAAACAGAGTGTACCCACAACAAAATCGATGGCTGTCTTTACGCGTCTAAATGTTTCATTACAGTAAATACAGCAGTGGCGATATAGATTGAAGGCAGGCGAAGGTAGCTACGTGCGGTTCGGCCCTGGGGAAGGACCGCAATAAAAGCACATTGATCCCCCTGAACTCCATAATATACAGCTAGTGCTGCAGCAGAAACCTCAGCTTCTGCCCTTTTTGGGGCCCTTTCCCCAAGGGCCCGGCCAGCGCCTGACCTCTGAAGCTGGCCTCGCCTCGCTCCTACCCACGAGGGGAGAGACAAATAGAGAGAGAGGCAGAGTGAGATTGAGAATGGGAGAGCTAGGAAGAAGGGGTGATCACCTTACTCACTTCCAGGACCTCCTCCTTTGCTCAGTAAGATTGCAATGCGTTCTTATCAGCACTGCTGCTCTCCTGCAGAGAGCGAACGTAGAGAAAGATGGGAAGGAAGCTTCATGCTGTACGTGACAGGCTATTGATGTCTTTCATGTACATGGTAAAGCATATAATAAGAATGTGGAAGTACACGTGTCTCATTGTAGATTCAACATTCAAGCTGCAGCTCACTTTCTCTGGCCGTCTTATTAATCATGTTTGAGGCCGCTTCTGATCACAGGAACTCTTTTTAACACCTCCGTTTTATCAGACTGCCAGAAACACCAGCAGAGGTCACTGTGCCCAAAAGACTTATTTGTTCTCACTTTCATTATTCTTCTATCAGACAGAGAAGAAGAGATACCCTCCGTGTATCACCTTTTACATATGTAATGCACCCTAACACTCAGCCCATACTCTTAACACTCACCCGACACCTGAAGGTTAGTGAGGCAGGTCAATAGTGTCCCTTTCTCTTTCTGTAGTAGTATACAGGCAGATAAAAATGTCACTGATGAAGTGGGGAGGAGTTAGGAGAGATTTTCCACTTTGTCTGTCTCACTGGAAAATAATTCAGTCAACAACAGAAAGAGGCATTACAGGCATATTGTGTTTGACTGTTTCATTGTTTCATTTCTCCACTGTCTTTTGTTCACTGAAATGATATTGTATGCAAACACTCTTGGCATTTGGTGCCATTTGGCTTAGATTTGGACTCGCTTTATTTATAGCCATTGCTTCTCATAATTACCACTCACTGCACAAAAAGAGTCCTTTTTTGTTCTTTTCTACTTGTGTGTCTGAGTGTAGCTCATGACTAGCTGAATAAACTGAGGTTGCCATAAATTGGGTAACAACTATTCTTCACCGGCCCAGGACATTTCAGGGCCATCCGCAGTCACACCAGGCCATGAGTACAGCTGGTGCAAAGGTCCTAAAGGGAGATACACTCAAGCAATACATCTCCACCCTGTTAGCCTTGTGCTCAGTGAACCCATAACCCAGAAACAGGCGGCTACTATCTGGCAATTCGAAGGAAATACAAAACACATGAAAGAACCTGTATTGTTTTTATAAGCTGTTATGTTACTTATTTAGTCAAACCCTCCTTGTGCTTTCTTATCGCACACTTAACAGACCCCATTCAAATAGATTTTGTTTGCTAAATACTTTGAATTGTGCTCTTTCTTTAGTGAAACGGTTTGAATCAAAGGCAGCATATCTACAGTTTTGAAGATTAAGCATGAAATGTTTTCGAGTGATGTTCTTTTTTTCCTCCAAAAAACAATACAAACTTACAGCATGTTCTGCTTTCTCAAAGAAACCATAATAAGCAATTACATGTAGATATGCCAACACAGGTTTTCGTTTATATTAGATTTTTAGTAAAAACTACAAAAATAAATTACTCATTAAAAACATGAAAATTAACAGCAGTATTTGTTTTTAGCATACAACCTACCTTAAAAAAACATGCTTTTTCATATTTCATGACTTTCATTTTGAGGTCTCTCTACCACCTCTCCTCTCTCAACAGAAATCCCGCCATCCTGTAGCTGTGGCTGTGTTGTTAGCCTGAACCCAACCGCAATTCCTTGAAATACACAAATTCATTACAGCCTACGGCATAAACAATTATCAATCAGCTTTAATCCTGTGTTCCGCTGAAGGAAAGAGAGAGAGAGTGCAGGAGGAGGAGGAGAAGGGAATGAGAGTGGCTTTTTGCATTTAAGTGCTGCTACTTTTGTGACTAATACACTTGGCTTGCCATGTACAACTGAGCAACACTGCAGTGTCGCAAATTGTTTCATGTTTAATTCTATTACATGCTGTTGAACATTTACTCCCATATCAATTTGCAGTGCATTATATTTACCATGATTTCCTGTGTCCGAAAGCTCACCCATCTTTCAAAAGGGCTATTAGCATAAAAAGCCTGCGACTATACTTAGCTACACACACTGCTTCAACCAACTCCAAGTGCTACAGCATGTTATTACTGCTGCTGTGAAAACCAGGTTTTATTCCGAAAAAAAGGTACATATGAAATAATGGTTCTCTATTACCTTAGTTCTTTGATACAGGTTTGATAGTTTTCTCTAAAAGTGGACAATTTAATGTGATGCTTGAAGGAATAAAATACATACATTGTTCTCATTGTGATCGGAAAACACTTCACTACAAATAAAACTGTGTTAGGTACATTGCCTTATGACTGTCTATAAAAGTGACATAAAAAGAGATTTGAGGTAGCTTTGATTTGGGTAGCAAGCATCAGTCCTGATTAGCTTTATTATGATTAGATGATTAGCTTTTATGATTAAGTCTTACTTAAAATCATCTCATTGTGAAGTTGTTTGTTGACAAGCTCTGCCATTGTGGTGAAGTTGGCCAAATTTCAATGTAAGAAGACAGAATCTATCCATTGAAAATAAATACTAGCTTAACATGTTATATAATGAATGTCCAATAGGATTACATTTAAAACCCTCAAATGTAATTGTTTGCTTTATTTTGGTACAAGGCATCTTACACGTATCCCATTGACATGTATTGGTCATCATGTTTTTTAAAACAGCATTTTGCTCATCATGTTTTTTAAAACAGCATTGCCAGTAGATGATAACGTTTAGTTATTTAGGAAACTTTTGCATATTCTTCACATTCTAAATATCAAAGCAGCCAAGATAAGTTGTTTATATTGTCCCCTTATACTTATCCTACTGCTTACAAGATGCATCCTTTCTATCCCCTTGCTGTTGTTTCTACACAAACCCAATAAATCTTAATGTTCTTTAATGCCAGACAGACTCATAGTAGGCAGTTATCTAACAATTTCTTAAACACACTGCCACTTAATTAATAACCGGGGGGAGGACAACATTTACATGCATTGCACACACCTCCGTTACACATAATTATTCTGCACATGGGAATTAACATACAGCCGTCTATATTTATTTCCATTACATTAATTATTCACCAATGTAGCTTTGTTGAGAAGCAGATCTTTAAAGGGGCAGACCTTACGATTTTGTTGGCCTACAACAGTTGTCCTTGAGCACCTCCAGATACACTTCTTCACAACACATTACTCTGCAACCCATATCCCTCAAAAGAAAGACAGCACTGAAATCTACCCTCCATCCTCCTGATACCTCATTACCCATTGTTTTGAGTATCCTGAAGTAAAATTGCTCCAAATATTTGACAGGTAATTGGGGGGATACATTGATGAAAATATTTTTGGTGGGGAGTTTTACCTGCAGTATTCTAAAGCACTGCATATTTTGTATCAGACTAGGCGAAGGTGATTTAAGTAGCCAATCTCAGTGGAAAGAAACATCCTGGCACTCAAACTCTATTCCAACATCTCAGCAAGATTCTTGAAATATTTGGAATTGGAGTTGCATTATGTGATATTCTCACATTACATAAGAAAAGTCTTTTGGTCGTATCTCTTTCACTGATGAAGTCATTAACTCAGAGGGAGGAACAGAACGGGTCAGGCTGTTGTTACTGATTTGCTGTGTTAGTCGTTTTTGTCTAACATCCAGTACAGCAGCTTTTATTGAAGAGTAGGTCATTTTGTTTCATCGTCAACCTATATGGGATCTCTAAATCTGACTGTTATAGTGAGATTTGACAGAGTGCCACATAAAGGTTATGTTGTACAGCTTGTGCCAAATGAAAGTGCCCTGTGATTAAATATGATGTATGATGGCCCTGCTGTTTTTCCTTGTAGACTGATAAGCAGATCACAGTAAATGCTATTTATAACACTGCAACATGCAGTGGTGTATAGTCCTCCAGACTCTGCCTCTCAGTGAGGAGTTATAATTGTGGCTCACTTCACACTGAAAAAGCTTTTCAAATGAATCATGTCCCATGGCTGTCTGGGACCACATGCAATGCTGCTTTTTACAGAAGGAGCCCCATGTGTGGCGGAATCAAGGACTGAATTTAATGGAGCTGACTACGCCACTCTAGTCACAGACCAAGGAATCACACCAAAACTCCACAGGCTTACAGGTTCGTGAAAATATGAGGCAAAGACAGAATTTCAAAACAAAATGGAATATTTCATTGAATGTTAACGCCTGTTATGAAGATGAAGCACGTTTTAATAAACTGACAAATACTTATTCAATTGCTCAACACACAGTGAATAATAAAATAAACAAAAGAAACACACATGCATGTGCACACACACACACTGAGCAGAGAGGAGAGGGGCTTACCCTAGAGAGGCTTGCTATTCTGAATGAGAAGGGTCAGGAGCACATGTGAATGAGACACAGGAACCACCGCAAACCACACAGGTGAAAAGTATCCTGGCAGCACACAGTGTGGAACCACACAGACACTACAAAATAAACATCTACCACCACCAGCTGACAAGCCTCCCTATGGGACTGCCTCACACACAAAAGCAATCCGCAAAGGGCAAATAAGCACAGTTATAAATATATCAAAAGAAAATGTTGCAAATTAATACAGTGTGCAGTGCATATACATTACCAAAAAAGGGTTTGCACAAAACACAAAATATTTCAAATTCGAAATAAACAGGCAACAAACGAGTGACCATCCAAGTGAAACCAGACCTAGGTAGGTGTATTCAGTGAACACAGGCCCCCACATGCACATTGACCCAGGCCCTCCCCAGAAGTCACAATGAGTAACAGAGACCATACAAGGTCCAAAAAAAAAAAAAAGTCAAACTATGACACACAAGTGATTAAAAACACACATGAGGGGTAAAACACAAACTCTGCGTCGAGTGCAGAGAAACAACTGTAGGCAGCAACTGGAAGGTGACACCATGCAACCTGCACAGCAGACAAGAATTGTTAATAAACCACTTACGCTGTTAGTAAGAACACTGATGGATTAGTTAGCAACATACCACAGCAGACGGTCAGAACACTGCAGCTTCGGGATGTTCGGAGTTGTGATGCAGCAACAGCACAGCGAACGTAGGATGCACACACTAGTTCTACAAAAAGATGTCATGCTTTTGACCATGAGCATTGTTTCAGTGCTTTAAAAATGATTTTAAAAGTTGTTTTGTCAGGCTTCCTGAGGGACAATGCTATTTGGAAGCCCACACACTGTGTAGTCTCAACTCACAATTACCATAATGTTAATGACAATGACAGACTTTGTTGGCCACTAAATATCTGTTATTCGTGATAAAACATTTACTTTATTTTTTACAATGTATTAAAAGCAACAAAAACTCTCTTAACAATTCCTGCCTAATAATTTGATTGCCATTGCTAATAATATTTGGGTTACACTTTATTTTACTGTCCCTCTTACATCAATTAGGTACAGTGTAACAAAGTGTGCAACAATATGTACTTACACTGTACCATAGGGTTAGGGTTAGTATTGTATATGTACAGTGTAGTATATAATATTACATGTTGTTACATGTAGATACACCAAAAAAGGAACTGTAAAATAAAGTGTCACCAATCTGTGTACTTCAGCAGGCCAAACTTAACTACAAAATTAACCTATTCCTAATAGTTACACTAAACCATTACCAATACCATCCCAGTGGAAAACAAGTAAACAAAGATTGTAGTGAAGACCAGTTCTGAGGTATTTGTACATTACTTTAGTGTTTTCTCTTACCTGTGTCTTTGAAAGAATGAAAACATGCTTTCTACTCCACTACATTTGTTTGACAGCTTCAGTTGATAGTACAAGATTGAACTAGTGGTTTCCAACTTTTTTTGACTTCTCTTGTGCAGTGTGATGTCAGGGCTGTATCTGAGATGGTTGAATTGCAAACAGCACCAGCAAAGTGATGTTTTTCCTACAAGCTTTTTCTATTGCTTCCTTTCAATAAATGCTTGGATCATTGCAAGTTGTCAAAAAATTGCTTTGTACAAGCCAAATGCAATACATATTGTAAAACAGTAGCGTGTTGGCTAATACAGTATATTCTATGAGGGCGCCTGTCAGTACGTGGCTCCTGGAGTCATCTTAACTCCCTATACGTATCGACACAGCACCCACCCTTTTAGAGTCAAATGCTGCAATAATAATCATCCAATAATGTCACTTAATATGAGAGTTAGTTAGTTAGTTAGTTAGTTAGTTAGTTAGTTAGTTTGATGGACTTAATTAGTACTTTTGCTTTAATATTTCAAATAATAAGTCTCAATAACATGTCACTAATGCAAGGATTTATCTTTTCATGCAGGACTTTTACTTTTAACAGAGTATTTTGACATTCCATGAGCTACGTTATGAGCAGCCTGCTTTCATGCAACTTAGAATTGTTTTGCAAGCTACCAACACTACATTCTGTGGCCCTTGAAATGACAGTAAAACTGTGGCTTAATCATCGTAATTTTTATAAGTGGTGTACAGAAAGGCATAAGACATAAATTGTGGCATATTATTTGAAGTGGGAAGTTGAAGTGGTCTATGCAACATGGTTACAGACTGAGTAAGCTAATATGAATGAGTCAGTCTTATGAGTGTTTTTCAGCCACAGAGTAAAGCTAGAATCTATGACTCACAGTAATAAAATGCGATGCTGCACAAGTCTTAAAGGTGAGATCTACCGTGTGCACATGGTAATTCCACAGCAATGTTCCTGCCCAAATGTCTCAGAGTTGCCTCGCTAGCAACCACCCTTGCTAACAACCTTCTGCTGAATGTGCTTCTTAGAATAATGATCTTCACATTTGAACAGTCAAACTAGGTAGCACATCATGTAACGTTAAAAGTGGTATATTAAGTTACGCATGAGTATAAATACCTGTTTTTTTGTGTTCCAACTCAAAGCAAGGCTGTGCAAGGGATTATCTATAGTAGATCAGTATTGTTTATTGTAAATCTATAGAAAAATAGTATTATACGTAGGATATCTAGAGTAAACAGTGCATCCTTGAAGTTCATCGCAAATGAAGGTTTCTGACGCAATATGGCGCAACACTTTGCAAATACACATCATCTAGTGTGAGTACTTGGCTTGAACATATAGTCTGCTACTGACATGAGAGCTGATGGGTGATGACAGTTAACAACAAAAAAAGCAGCAATGGTCACCTCAACCATTCAACCACAGTGAAGCGCTACATATCAGAGACATACCATTGTGTAGACACAGCGCGACTCTGGCAGGGCCAAAACAGTATGACATTGTTTAGTGCAATATGGAGCCTGCGTTAGGCTTTAATTAAATATCCATCTTCAGTGTGGATGAAGGCATTGGGGAATCCACTTGCTAGTCAGTGAGACCACATTTTATCTCTACAAATAAAAGAGCTTTCATTCACTTTTCTACAGCACTAGTAACAAGACACCATCTTGAAAGATGCCACGTCGAGTGTGTTGGATGATTTGAGATTATGTTATGGGGATTGTTCAGTATTTATTCTAGTTGTAATGTGAACACTGATCTACGAAGCTCTGCTGTCAGCCATTTGAGTAAGGCAGACTCTTGTCATGTTGTAATGAGGTATTCTCTGGATGTGACATCACAGCAATTATTTTATTCCCATCTGATGGACTTGGAGACCTGCGAGGAGAACATGTAGTGAAGCATGCAGGATGATGACTGTACTGAACTCGCTCATTTGCATTCAACTGATGGTGCATGTCTTTATTTCCATACACAAGTCAACGGTGTGGGTACAGCAACCTTCACACCCAAGCAAGCACACACATGCAAATTCCAGGACTGCTTCACCACGAACAACTGAACGCCTAGTGTGTGTGGTGCCCAGAAGAGGCAGATGTGCAAAAAGGCAAATAGTTGGATAGCGAAAAAAGAAAGGAAGAGACTTCAAAGCATCAACATAATTGGCACCCTTAACCTTCCCCCAGGCATGTTTTTTTTTCTAAGCAACCCGTGGGCCATAACTTACTAGTGTTTAATTTGAGAGACAGTACAAGCAGACGATTACACTCCGTAGATTTGTGGGAATATTGCCCACCTCAGGGTGTTTGTTTTTCACACACGTTTTCTTTAGCTCGTGTTTGTCTCTATTTTTGTTTGTATGGTCTGCCACTGCCACTGCAGTTTTCCTTTCATTTCATTTCATTGGCTCATGCATAATGCAGGCAGCTTTACTAACAATTACAAAGATTAAGATATCAAAATGTAAATGTAGAGAAGAAGGTCTACCCCCCCAATAAGAGGTCTCTGTGTAGAAATCAGCGTGGAGCGGATGGACTTTTTAATTAGCAGGCTTTGTACCCTTGCCAGAACAACAGATTGGCTGGATGGTCTTTTCATGTCACAAGGTAGCCATAGAAACCAGGGGAAGGATGAGAAGAATGTGAACATCAGGACTTGTGCAGTTTGAACCGACGGCAAGGTAAGGCACAGCAGTACCCAACAGGGACCCGTTTCCACATGAATAGCACAGGTGGCTCAGTGAAAGAAAAAAAAAAACATACTCAATGATTACTATGACAAGAGTTGACTTAGAGGCTAGCTTCATGCCGGCATACCATAATGACCTGTGTGCATTTAGAAGCTTGCTTAAATTTCTTGTTAAATATTCATGACATGGCTACATGTAAATGCACTGCATTCGCAACATGAGGATGTCCTCAAAAACACACTTGGCTCCATGTGGGCTTTTATCTTGCATAAGCTGCTATGCTGATGATACACAGCTGTACCTGTCATTCCAGCCAGATGACCCGACGGGCTCGGCACGCATCTCGGCCTGTCTCTCCAAAACGGAAGGAACCCGACATTCAGCTTAATCTGTCTAAGACCGAACTCCTGGTGATCTCAGCCCAGGTTTCAGTCTGCCATAATATTAACTTGGATATTGGCTCTGCCACTGTTGCTTTGAAGAAGGTTGCAAAAAACCTAGGTGTCATGACTGATGACCGGCTATCATTCTCTGATCACATTGTGTCTGTATCCTGTCGTGCCGCTTTGCATTGTAAAATCATGCTGCACCTGATTCAATATGCCACTCAGCTTCTGGTACAGGCCCTTGCCTCAATTACTGCAACTCTCTCCTGGCTGGCCTACCTGCTTGCACTATAGAACCATTGGAAATGGTCCAGAACGCGGTGGCGCTTCAGGTATTCAATCAACCCAAAAGGGCACACATCACTCGTCCGCTAACCTGCATTGGCTCCTGGTGGCTGCTCGAATTAAGCACAAGGTTTTGACTCTAGCCTTCAAAAGTAACTTCAGGTTCCTCCCCTGCTTATCTGAAGGAAATAATAAAGGTTTAAATCCCATCCAGAGTATTGCAAAGCTCACAAACAAATTGTCTGGCCTTGCCCTCTACTCACACAAGGCCATCTCAGTCTAAACTGTTCCCTTCCTAACAAAACTAACCTTCATTGACCAACACTGTCCTGTACCCTGGCTGCACTTACTTTGCTCACTCTGTTTTCCTCTGCATATCTGTAGCTTGTTTATGTCCTCTGTATCTGCTAAGTGTAATGTAATGTAAAGCTACATGCTGTAGTCCAGGGTTTTTTTTGCCTGTGTTACTGAATATCTGCTCAACTGCCAGTGTGCAATTCTCCCCTGTGAGAATGGTCACAGTAAAAACATACAGCTTTGAACAAGTTGTTATTACAATGTAAATACACATGTATTGGCTCATCCAAGGCATTGTTCTGGGAGTTCTACTGATGCTTTCTGAGAAATGTGAGAATGTGTGATGGTCAGTTTAAGCATTTAACCATATCTATTAAAGAAATGCTTTTAATTTCTTACATTTTTAGTGTCCACATTCTCACTGCATTAGCCTGCCACCACACTGAGATACTGCTGGCTCTATTGGCTTTGACTAATCTCTCATTTGCCAGAGTGACATTTCAGGAATCCATTCTCTCCCACAGCTTCTCATCTTTTCCTCGACATTGTGTAAATATTTTAAAAATAAATAAATAAATAGATAAAAACCTTCCCAGCATCCTGCCGTCAGGCTGCCGCAGCTCCAAATCCAATCACAGCCCCTGCCCGCCTGCCCACAGTGTGCCAGCTGGGACTCACAAACACAGTTCACCAGTCACACAATGGCATCTGGAGGCAAGTGCCAGGCTCAGCTGACGACTCGTGTGCAAGCGTGCCCTCCGCGGGAGGCCATCGGGGGCCTCAGCCCCTGTTCCTGCAGGGGGCAGCAAAAACCCTTCACTGCCTTTTTTTATTTTGTATAATTCCTGAAGTTGACAGTCGCCCCACAGGCAGGTGTCTATCAGCCACAGTGCCATCTTTTCTTTTGTTTTTTTTTTCTCTCTCTCTCTCCACACTCCCCACCCCACCCACCCCCACACCCCCCAAAACCGCCCCTGCCTATCCTCCTGGAGTCAGGGCTCTAATTTGAATACAATGGATGCAACTCTCATCTACCCCAGCTGGGTAACTTATTGTTTTCTTCTCCTCGGCACAAAACCAAGAGCCATCCTGAGTGAGAGGAGCCTGTTTCTGGGAGACAGAAAAGAAAAGAAAAGAAAAGAAAAGAAAAGAAAAGAAAAGACAGAAAACAGGGGCTGTCCAAGAGTAGGGCCTGCAAAACAGAAATACTGCAGCTCACTTTAATGTAGCACAAATCCAGAATCACTGGACTGGAGAGTGGGTGATGACACAACTCACTTACAATAGTTTTAAAAACCAGAAAGTGTTTTTCTTCCATTGACATAAAATGGCCTTTACACAATGGTTTAGGGTCATGTGCATGTAGTTGTTCCTGTTTAGGTGGCCAGGTAATAAATTAGCATGAATAGCGATATTCAATGGCTAATATTTCAATTTCATAACACTTGAAAATTACTCCCACTTTTTAAAGAAAAAGGGTCTCTGGGTTTATCTTGTAAGAATCAGATGGTCTCTTTCCAAAATATGCAAAAATAATCCATATGGTACAAGGCCACAATGGGCATCCAGTGATTGCCAAAATTCACATATTTTGGTTCTTGAGGTCAGTGGACAGGACCCAGTTAAGCTGTCTCTGGGGCATATCGTGGCAGAAATCTGTAAGTACACAAGTTCTATTGTGTTAAATCAACTCTAAGAGAGTCAGGTTTAACACTATGCCAGTGTTTATTTTGTCCCAATCTTTGTAGTGATAATTTAACACTCCTACCTTACATATTTGACTCCTTTACAGTTAAATCAACTTTTTGCAGTGCAATTTCAACTCTAATTTTAACACTTTTGCAAAACACCGGGAAATTAACTCTGACAATTTTGCTGTGTACTGTGCAATATTAATATGTATGTTATTAAAGTACTGTGCAATATTTAATTAATGTGCAATAATCCACACTGTATATCACATTGTATATAAAAGCCTTATTTTTTCTTGCATAGTACTTAACACCTCAGAACTGGGCACCCTACCACCCTTTATTGTTTATCTTTTTCTTGCACTGTTATTTATTTTATTTTATTTTGTAGATATTCTACACACATGTCTGCACTGGAGAAGGAACTGTTTTTAATGGCATTGTACATGTGTATAGTGACAATAAAAGGCATTCTATTCTATTCTATTCTATTCTATTCTATGAGAGCCTTCATCAGATGCATCAGACTTATGTCTGTTTTTCCACCCTGTCAAGAAAATGACCTAAGAGGGCCATTCATTTTTGATGCACAGCACCACAGAAAGCACAAAATACACACAGCACAGTTTTTTCTTTTCAAAAAGTGAGATTATGACAAGCATGTGTCTGTCAGTCAAAATGTACTGCCAGATTCTTTTGATTTTGCTGCATAGCTGTGTTCTTGTTGTTATCCAACAAAATGTTATCATGAAGATGTGTAGCTCCTACGTACAGACTACATTTAGTCATGGACATCTTTTTTCTTTTAGATGTGTGTCCCGTTTTTTTTTGTGTGCTGTGGCACCGATGGGTTTTCATCACTTCCGACACCACCCTGCCCACGCACCCTCTCGGGCCTCAGGGAAGGAGAGGATAAATCAACTAGGTGAGGTGACTAAGAGCCACAGGCAAAAGAAACTGTTTCTTAACTGCGGCAGGGTAAGTGCCACTATACACATTTATTTAGTAACACCTTACATTGCACAAAACATACACTGTTAAATATAAAAAATTTGACTGTAGAAATGTAACACTCAAATTTCTACACAGTTTTAGGGTACAATGACATACTGTTGCAATGTGTTTTTGCACTGTACACAATATCCTATTATAATGGTGCACAGTAAATTACATCAAGTAATTTATTATATTATAAATATTATATTATAATATAATATATTACTCAAGGCGTATATTATATTACTCATCAGTACATCATTCTATGGTTCGTGCCAAAATCTCATAGTCCTGTATAAATTGGCAAATGTCTTGACTGCAGCATTTCATGTATTGTCATTTTTCAATAAAAAACTGTCAGTTGGTTATGAAATATGCTGAGGGAATCCCTTAAAAGCAAATAGTTTTCAATTAATCAGGCAAATTTTTGGACGACTCATCCTAAACTGTTGAGGTGGCATCCCGAGGGCCTCTTTCATTTAGGTTATTCACAATTGTTGGACTGTTGCACCAGGAGTGCTCCACATAGGTCTGCCAGATTGGCAGCCATGATGCTTTTTAAGCAAGTGCTGACCCACGTGCATCGGTGCCAGTACAGCGTGAGAGGGAGCATGGAGTCTCTGAGTGCCCCTCTGAGTGCCACCTCCCTGCCATTAGCTCGCTGTCAGGAGCAGACAATCCTGCAGTGGTTGTCCAGGCAGCTGGCTTGGTCAGGAGACCCTCTCAATCACCCTTGACGTGTCCCACTGCCGGGGGGAAAGTTGACCCACCGCTGTGCTGCCGACATGGCAGCGTGGCACACCAAGGGCATTACACAGATAGCGAGCGGATGCACTGTCTGGGCATTTTGTTCAGGAGTCAGACCTCCCTGTGTCGCCCGCCCTGTGTGGAAATGTCACTTTGCCTACGAGTCATGCGGCTGATAAGTATTCCATGTTATGAGGCTGACAAATAGGTCCGGCTCCTTCCGACCTTATTAACACAGAAAGCGTTTGCCGCCTTCTAAACATGGACAATGCAGTTGCTGGTAGACATGTAAAGGAGGTGTCTCTGAAAGATTGAATCCATAATGAACACTCCTGCATGCGTGGCCAGACCATAGCAGAGCCATTCGATTGCTTTTTTGAAATGTGCGGCCATTCTTTACAGCTTTAGAAATCTTTTCAAGATGTGTTCTTTTGAATGCAAAAATTGCTCCAGTTTGCATAATGATGCTACGCTGGGATTACATGCAGCAGAATAAATTAGATTAATGCCAGTGTTTGGGAAATCATTCAAAATGGCAATTACCACTGTAATAAAGATCTCAACAGCCCCCCTCCCTCTCAGTTCTTTACATTCTCATCTAAATATAGTGTCGGCAAGGCGTATGGGATTCACAGAACTGCCTGTTCGGCTGGCTGAGAGCCACCGCTAATGCCAAATAGCTAGTCTGACCTTTCTCAGCCCTTGTTTTAGAAGGAGGTGTGCTCTCCCTGTCAATACTGGTTTTCATGGGCCACTTGTTCCAGCTATTTTTGTGTTAACCAGAATGAAAAAGACATTCTTCCTGGGGCTTTTAAGCCTCAGACATAAGATGAATAATCAACATGCGATGGCAGATGGCGACACAGCAGAATGTTCCCCTTTGGTGTGTGTAATGGCTCGGTATTGATCTCCTTCTAGTTCTGAAGATGTTATATTAAGATAATGGTTTGGTGGAGGCGAACGGGTTTTTGTTGAGAAGGTATTTACCCCCTTTGATTATTGAAAGTAATGCTGTTTTTGAGTGTGGCTAACACAATCTGTAAGTGCCCTCTTTCTTTCCAAACACACGCACACACACAGACACACACACACACACACACACACACACACACATCTTTTTGCTGGTTTATATGATAAATGTGCATAATGCTCTACCACTCACAAAATAAAGCTGAGGCTATTTGGCAGACAACCAAAAGCACCTGCGTCTACATCTATGGCTTATTTGGAAGTCACATTGCATTGTCTTGTTTTGTGTCTGTGTTTATTTGTGAATATGTGAGTGCCAAAGAATTGTTAGAGAAACAGAGGAGGAAAGAAAGGAGCCACTGGAGACGGAGAGAAAGAATGGGGCAGGGGAGGGCGGAGGGGGGGACTACAGAAAGCCCTTTGTAAAGCACCAATGTCACTGAGTTTGTGTCGCTTTGAGGGAAGCACCTGACGCCATCTCTCGGGTGCCCGATCAGACAGGTTAATACTTCCTTTAATCAACGGGAGGCGTATCAGGCATTCTGCCTGCGTCCTGCTTTCCCCCCGCTTAGAGCGATGCTACGTGGCAGATACTTTGCATATCTGACCCAACTGATCGATATGTTATTAAAGAACCGCCTCTTGGCGGCATGTCAATTAATTCCATGCTGTCAGCCTCCACCGGTGGCTTACGCAGGAAGCGCCGCCCCGCATCCTGTTAGGACACAGCTTCTCGAGATGCCGGTGACCTCAGAGCATCCTGTGTTTCTCATTTCATTCCGGGCGGAAAAAGATTAAGGAGCAGTCACTTCTGGAATCTTGTTTGGGTCAAGTGAAAGCTCGAGGTTCTGCCCCTTCCTGTAAATCAAATTGACAGATGTGACTCTCTGAAGAGCCAGTAACAGAAACATATTTAAAAAGCATCAAAAAAAGCTTCTACCTCACTACCACACAAAATATAAGTTGTTCTTATGTTTGCCTGAACAGTCAATGTAGATCACCACAACCATGTGACTGTTGTTGACTGCGAAAGAGTAATTCTGGGTTCAGAGTTAAGTGAAGATCAATGTAATTGAGCTCAATGTTTCTTTTTTGGTGTCACTCCTCCACAGTTGGAGCGTGCCAATGTTTAATGGACTGTTTCAGAATGGGCTTCAGTTTCCTTTCCACAGAGATGACCTGCCAGTCCAGAAAGCTCTTGGGTTCTGACAGCCCGAACCATTGGGATAGAAGCATCTCGGAAACAGGTTGAAGGATAGACTGACATGTTACATTTAACCTGCCGTAACAAGATCCGGTGGACCCCCCCCCCCCCTTCCTTGGTTATTTTGACTCTTTCCTTCAATTCACATCTTTCGCTGTCTTCTCACTCTTTCTGACTCACCTTTCGTGAAGACTTTTTTTGTATGTTTTGAAAGCCTACTGTTTTTCCAGAGTTATAAACTTTCAGTGCACAAACCCACCCAGACACAGGGGTGTCTTTTGAAGCAGTATCATGACACACATCATTTTGTGGTGAGTGACAGTCTTCTGTATCACTCTATGGACACCCAAAGCATTGGCATAAAGGAGAAACAACCTTGGGTATGTTAAAACCTGATAACGAGTTAATATGTTTGCTGAGGAGCAAAACTACACTAGCCTGTTGAATTTTGAAATGTACTATTTTTACCAATTTTGTATCTTTTGAATTTTGACTTTCATCATGGCAATGACCAGAAACTACTGCAAGGTACTACCTGTAAAAGAGTCTTTTTAATAAACGATTTGTACACTTACAAGGTTCGCAATGCCTAATGTTGAATGCCAGGGCCCTTGTTGCACTACCAAGGAAGTGTGTCCTTTAAATACAATAGGCTTCCTCTCCCAACATGGCGGCCATATTTCTAACTCAAGTGCTTATTCACTGAAGCCCCCAGTCCAGTGTTTAGTCCATCATTAGGCTGACTGCACAAGGCCACTTGATCATGAAGAGGCAATCCTTCACATTGTCACAGAAAAGTTTCTCTGTATTGAACTCCTCTCCTCAACCAATACCACCCTCCACCACACACACACACACACACACATACACACTCTCATCTCCACTGCTAGTCTGGACTTGCTAATTTCTCAGCGGATATTTGTGAGAATTTCAACTTGCTGCACTATGACAAAGATGGAGAGAATATTGTTTAAAAGTGAGAGCGATAGATTTCCTGCCACGCCGTGTTTTCCGGCAGGGGAGGGGGAGGTGATAGATGGACCAATACCTGTGCAGTTCCATCTGCTCCGTGGTTGGGCCCTGGTGTGCTGTTTGGTTCACCCGATGTATGAGTGTAGTGATAGTTCACCTTCCCCGCTCTCGGCTGTGGGAGTCCTATACTCCGGCCAGCCTCACCAATATCTTCATCAGGGCTTCTGCTTGGGGCCTTGCTGATTTTGACATTAAGGCAATGTGGAGGGAGCAGCAGGGTTGAGTGAGTCAGTGTTTTTTTTTTCTTTGCCCTCCCATCCCATTCCTACTGTTCTATTCAAGCACCAAGTGTAAAAACATTGCAGTAATGCTAGGTAGATCAGGCCAACTGCTTGTTCTTTAAAAAAGAAAACTTTGAAAGATGAAGATGAAGTGATAAACTTTTCTGTAAACTCACTTTACTGGTAATACCAATATTAAGCCTAAATGTAGCATGTGATCATGCATATTTGTGCTAGTGTATGTGTGTTGATGTGAGCACATGCATATGTGTGTGTGTGTGTGTGTGTGTGTGTGTGTGTGTGTGTGTGTGTGTGTGTGTGTGTGTGTACAATATGTGTGTGTGTGTCCAAGCAAAAGAGGCTGAGACTTTGACAGGAAGGCGTGATTAGGCTGTTACGTGAGAACATTCCAATAAATTGATACATGTAGGGCAGGCACCAGGCAGACAAGAGGAGCGCATTGATTGCTCTGCGACTACGGCCGAGTCGGATGCGGGGGGGTGTAGGGGGGTGTAGGTGGGGAGGCTGATGAGACAGCTGGCAGAGACATCCACAGGCAGCACAAGTGCTGGGGCCTCTTCACCTGAAGAGACTGCCTCTTAAAGACTGTTAAACCAAATAGGCTCCCGAGGACTCGTGCTACACCTGTTCAACATGCATTTTTAGCTCAAACAATTGGACTTGTAGAGCCGAAAGGAATTATAAGTACATGTGGAAATTATTGAAATGAACAACTACTAAAATGTACTTTCAGTGAGATGACATGTAATGGCAAGACAATTGCTGCTTTTAGCAGTTCCAGTGATTACAAATTTAATTGGATGTTAACAGCTTATTTGGTTTCAGTACGAGATTGGATGCTGGTCTCCATATTTAGAGTATAACCCTGCCCTTGTGCTCTGTTTCACACAAAGGACAATAGTCTCTATTTGCTTGTTTGGCCTCTTTGATCAACCATGGACTTTAATGAGCAAAGCCATGGGTCTGTCCATATGCCACAAGTTCAAAATAATATTTACCAAACAAAAACCTTGCAAGGGCAGCCAACGCTACATGGCACACAGACCCAGTATTGACTCCAACCCAAAAGTTCAGTTCTCCTTGAAACCCTTTCATGAAAGTTTGTGAGGGGAAAAAAAAATAAGACATCATCATTATTCATGATGAATTGCACAGGTAGTTGGAAATAGATGTAGATCTATTCATTGGGGATGCCATAACTCACCACGACACAACTGTGTGCTTTTCGTCATCTTCATCTACCCCCTAACAGCCAAACGGGGAGCCACCATGTTGACTGTGTGTATTTTTGTAATCTATTGTTAACACCTCACACGCGTACACACGCACACACACACACGCACGCACACACACACACACACACACACACACACACACACACACACACACACACACACACACACACACATTCCCTATCCCACATTCTCACTTTTTTTCCCGCTTGTGAAAACTTGTCCTTTTGGTTTATGGCTGGAGCACCCTCTTCTTCAGCCTCAGCTCCCCGGACATTTGAAATAAATCTGTTAAGGTTGCCACACTGTAATGGATTTCTCTCTTGTTCCTGCTTTTACTTTCTCTGCTCCCTGACTAGCATCAGCGGTTAAACTTATTTTAGCCCGACCGCAAGTTAATCATTGCAATTCAGGGCTGTTAGGTGCCAGGTACGCACAGTATGTCTCTGTCTCTCTCTCGCTTTCTCTCTCTCTCACACACACACAGACACAGACACACACACACACACACACACAGAAACCACACACAAACACACACACACACAGAAACCACACACACACACAGACACAGACACACAGACACACACACACACACACACACACACACACAGAAACCACACACAAACACACACACACACACACACACACCCACACACACACACACACACACACACACCTCCTTCTCTCCTCCTTGGCTGTCCCTCTGTCAGCTCCTCTTTGCTCTTCCTCCAGCCCAGAATCCTCCGGGGATGGCAACTTCCTCTTAATATGCAGCACATCCTTCTCTCCAATCAGTACTTCTGAAAGGTTGTTACTAATGCTCCCAGAGGACAGGAACTAATCCTGAATACATACAAGGCCCTGAGCAATGCCAAGAGTGCGCCGTGCTTCTTAAACATTCACACTTTTTCCCCCCCTCCTCCACTCACATTAGGATTGGGGTCAATTGAGATGTAATGAAGGCAAAGTTGAAAGTCAGCAGCGGAATTGTGTTTAGTCTTTGTCTCCGGACTTGAGCAGAAAGTTTTCGAAAACAAAACATAAGAGAAGTGTGTGTGTGTGTGTGTGTGAGTGTGTGTGAGTGTGTGTGTGTGTGTGTGTGAGTGAGTGTGTGTGTGTGTGTGTGTGTGTGTGTGTGTGTGTGTGTGTGTGTGTGTGTGTGTGTGTGTATTTGTATTTGTAGAGGGGGGGGCAGTATGACTAGATGTTTTTTTTTTTCAAAGGTCAGCTGTGTATTTGGTATGGGATGCTGGTGGTGGTGTGGGAAAGAGGATCAATGGGATTTTTAATTAACATTTTTAATTTCAACATAATTAATTGGTCATTTATCTCTTGCTTAGAAGGAGCATGTGCATATCAATGTTTTGAGGATCTTTCTTTCCGTGCGGGGGCGGACCTTGTTAACAACATTGCTAAAACAATGTCACGGGTAAGGGTGCTGGTTGCCAGTTATCCTGTCTACTCAGATCAGTCTGTCACTATAACAGTCAGTAATTACCGGTGCTACTATACAGAGAAGAGAAATGAACCTTTCTGTCAGCTGAATCAGAGAGCAGGAAGGAAAAAAAAGCATTCCATATGTTTTACTTAGCGAGCCTTAAAGTTCAGAATCCAAACAGTTGGCTGGTGAAAAGAGCTGACAGAGCCAGTCTCCTCGACGGGCTTTCCCGGGAAAAGCCGAGGCAGGCAATAATCTAACTATAATTAAGGGGAATAAACCATGTCACACCACCATTAGACCAAATAGCTGGCAACCAATCAACTATGACATTAATGGTAGAAATGAACTCCGGCTTTATAAATCAGGGGTTTTGTAATAAGGAAACCACAGAAACCTATTTTAGGATTTCATTCAGACCTCCTCTCTCTCTTCCTTCCTTCCTCTCTCTCTCACTCACACTCACACTCACACTCACACACACTCTCTCTCTCTCTCTCTCTCTCTCTTTCTTTCTCTCTCTCTCTCTCTCTCTCTCTCTCTCTCTCTCTCTCTCTCTCCTGCATTTACCATTATACCATAGTTTACTGAAATAGGCTGTGATAATATTGCTGCGTAATTAAAGACATAACTGATTTTGCATTGTTGGGGAAAATATTCCTGATAGTTGTATTGGTATTGCATGAGCTATAATCCATAATCGTAGCAGTAATTCACAATGCACACAATGGCCCGACAGCCTAGCCGGCAGTTTTGCATTACCTGGAGGAAAGCATGGATGAGTGAAGTCTTATTACACTGTGATTCTGACTTCTGCCAGAATGCCAAATAATGTGTCTCGGGCGCAACCAAACAGCTTTTCATTTAATGCACTGATTCAGACAGCATTATGTGCCCACGGGGAAAGAAATGAAGTTCAGCAGAGATGGCGTAAAGCTTAAAGAGCACAGCAAGACATAAAAACTCTGCATAGTCTTCTTGATGTATTTATGAAACCCATAGTTAGGTCTAGTTATGTTTTATCTTACACAATGGTTATAATTAAAATACCGCACACACCTTTTATGCAGGGTTGTTTGGGTCTGTATTAGATTTTGTTTCACTTCCAAAAGAAAGCAAAACATTTGTTTTTTTGGATGTCTATACCAACTTGTATAGTATATTTGAGGTCAGTTGGCCTGAGAAGACATAGCATGAAATGTATACGCAGTGAGTTGTCAATTGTCACCATGCTGGCGTAATAGTGTTGGCAAGGACCTAATAAGGCAAACTGTGATGTCCCCTCCCACCTGGCCCCTGTCACTGTCGGGCAAGACTTCATCAAGCAGAGGCTGCCGTTTAATTTCCAGCGTAAGCCATTCCGCGCTAATCTGATTATGCCTGTCTGATGCGAGACCAGCTCTAACATAACATCAAACAGCACTCTGCCAATATTTATACCACGCTTACTATCATGATTATCCACTCTCGTTTTAAAAGTTATTTGTCTGAATCAGGCTTTGGCATCTCGAATAATGCAGGCTTCAGCAACTGTTGTAATATATAGGAGCAATGGGGATGGCGGGGTGGGAGGTCTACTGTACATCCAAGAGCTTTACTCAGCAGATTATCAGAGCAGCAGTGATTCCTAATGGAAACCATGGAGCTCTCCCAACACCTCTGCTCTCGCGCACACATATTTCAAAGTTTTACAGGCCACCTCACTGGTATAGGCTGCTGAACATTGATTCCATAGCAGGTGTGTGCTGGAGCAAGGAAGTGGGTTATCAATGATTCAGAGGTACAGCCTGGATTTACCAGTTAGTACACACTGTTCGCTTCCACTGGTGAAATGATTCGCTCTTCTGCAAACAGGAAGAAAAATTCTTTACTGCAGTATCACATGATTACTTTTTACTGTAAATGACAAAAAAAATCTTTATTTTTACATTTCAAGTCGATGTTTTTGCAAAAAAGACATAGGGCATGTGTCATAAGTATAAAATACATATACTGTAGGATTTGGTGTAAACTTGAGAATTCATAAATCTATCTCTCTCTCTTGGCTTTTACAAGTCAGAGTCCATATTTCAGCTTGAGTCAAATTTACCAAGTCAGCTGTTAAAAAAACACTGTCCTTTATTATGCTGGAGTCTTCCCACTTTTCACCAAACTTCAGTATTGTTGTAGGCCTTTAGTGTATCATAAATGTGTCAGCTCTGTGTGATGGTGCATTGGGGTGGTTATTGTGAATGTGTAAGTGTGCCACAGCCAGGTTAACTCTGTCACACTTTGTGATGTTATCTTGACTGAGGTCACTGGGTTGGACTACATGTAATGTATCTGTGTCTATTTCCAGTTACATTTCCTCTTTTTATAACGGGTGAAGTTATAAAAGTGGGCACTTTTTACATGTAAGCCAATCCCCATCATTATTATTCTGGAGCTTTATGCAATACAATATGGCTGATGTACCATGTAAAATATGGAAGTTAAAAAAATAGATGTTCCAAGAATATCAGACTGTAGATTACTGAAATCTTGGCATATGAAGTTATAAATAATATCTTTGCATCTATCCACATGTTTCTGTTAGATGTTTATTCCAGGTTTCTCCATTGATATCTCAGAATAGGTTTCCATTTAATTTCATATTTTGCTGTTGTTATTTCTGAATAAGCAACAGCAAAAAACAGTCTTGGGGTTATGAATACTAATTAGATTTTGTTATTGAAGATATGTGAAATCATCAATACTGTATGTAGGAGAAGTGAAAATTAATTGAATTAATTTGCATACATTATTGGCCTTTTGTAGTTTTCTAGATCTTAACAGAAATAGTATTGACAGAGTACATATTTTATCATGTTTCCTCCTATTAGCTGCACTGGCCCATATCTGAACACTTGTGCTCAGCATTAACCTTATTCATTTAGCTAATACAAAAGAAATAAAATTCTTAGAGTGGCCACTTGAGAAATATTTAAAATGAAGCATAGAGCCAAGACAAAGAGGTCTTGAGGATGACAAGTAAAACAAAAAAATCCTGTAGTGTCTAGACATGATCCGATATACAATGCAATAAAATCGTCTACCAAGAAACAACAATTAGGTTTGATGTTAAACCTGAAAAATGGTGAAACTTAGAAACCAAGGGGGTTAAAATATGGAGCTTAATGAAAGTAGAAATGAGAAATGGCCCTGCTGCTCTCTGTGTAATAAAATCATAGATATCATCCTTCAGTGTACAACCTGTGTTAAATTCATCATCCTCCAATTTTGTTGTCATAGGAAAAAACAAAACAACGAAAAGCTGGGTCTGTCAGCACACAGAAACCAAACTCTGGTATCTTGAGTTTTTTTTTTTTTTTTTTCTTAAATATCATCTTCAGCATTTTCTCCCACAAATAAATGATAAGACTATTGGACAAGGGATCGAAACCAGAACCCTGTCTTGTTTGTTCAAAGGCTTAGGTGGGGAAAAAAAAAACAATAGACGGAGCAGGGGAGAGAGAGAGAGAGAGAGAATGAGAAAGAGAAAATAGGTAAAGAGAAAGACAACGAAAAGAGGGTGCAAGGAGTGCACACTTTTCGACACTGGCCTGGATGGCATTATTAACCCAGATCAAATCCAAACATTATTCCACCAGCAGGCATTTCTTGATTGAGTATTGACAGTGTGCAATTACTCTCTCAAGCGCTGATTGACTTCTTGTTAGAGGATGTCTGATGAAGGATTCACTGAGCTGATTCCAGTCAAACGTCTTGCTGCACAGCAAGTGCTTCGCAAGGTCAAATCTCAGCAGTCGCCCTGATTACAGAGAGGGGCCTGTTTAATCTCGCTGTGGCGCAGTACCTCTCCAGTCCACACCAGACCAGGCGTGTGCAGTCTGCCATGTAGTGCATGTTGTTTTGTTACCCTGCTGAGAGCTGAGGTAGGTGCGGTGCTTACATCTAGCAGGCATACATACATACATACATACATACATACATACATACATACATACATACATACATACATACATACATACATACATACATACATACATACATACATAATTTGTGCATGTCTCTGTATGTATGTGTACACAGACACACAGTCACACACACACACGCACACACACACACACACACACACACACACACACACACACACACACACGAAAAAACGCACAAACATAAATTCAGAAAAATGCACATAAACAAACACAAATTCTTAGACACCTTAGACACCACAAGAATGTAGAATAAGAAACCCAAGTGCCTTCTGTGTAGACATACATTGAATAAGCATGCAGTATATCACAGCACAACAATGATAAAAAAACAGGCATACAATACAGAATAGTCTGAGAATGTCTGTCAACAGAACGATACAATATGGTTTTATGTGTACAATAAATAGATTTTGTTTCTGGGTTTATTTCCTGGGTTAGTAGCTTTAGTGCCTCAAAATGGAGAGTATTTTTTGTACTTGATTTTTAAGTGCATCTAGAATATAAGTTTTTTTTTATTGTTACAGCCAATGAGTAATGCCATATTCTGCCCTACTTGCATTGTTTGGTGTTTTTGTTTGGATTTGTATTATAGAACAGCAGAATTCAGCATGTAGGGCTTCTGTTGGATGCTTGTGCCATGCAGTGAAGTCATGCATATTGAGTGAACCCCATGCCCCCAACTCTCTCTTTCTCTCTCTCTCTCTCTCTCTCTCTCTCTCTCTCTCCTGCATTTACTATCATACCATAGTTTACTGAAATAGGCTGTGATAATATTGCTGCGTAATTAATTTCTCACTTTCTATTTCTCTCTTTCTCTCTATCACACACACTCTCTGGCAGTTTCTAATGAAATGTTATGACAACTATTGGAGGAACACACACTGGCTTAACACAGCTGTATGTGATGTGGCTGTATTCAGTCTGTGGTCTCTGTAAATGTCTTCATCCTGGCTAGTGAATTTTCCTTTGTGTGTCCGTAAACATTACTGTTGTGTTCATCTGGGAGGGGGGGTCGGTGGACAGTAGTCAAGGGGGAAATCTTCCACATATCCCAGCCTCACCAAAACACTGGACCGACTGTCACTGAAATACGTTAATGAAAAGCTTTTTCAGACAGGGAGTGAAATGTGTATCATTTTTCAAGCATCTCTTGAGATGGGAAATTTGTTTGGAGACATAACCATGCTTTTTTCCCTCTCACTTGATAAAAACTAAAGAAAACTAAATTTGTCAAATTCGACTCCAAAAAAAAAAAAGAAAGAAAGAAAACGAACCCTGTGTTGCTGAGATCTCAGTGGACATCCTATCTTCTCCTTTCATCTCCTCTCCTCCCTTACTCCTCTCCATTCGTCTTTTGCTTTCTTCTCCCTCTCTTCTTTTTCTCATTTCATTTTTTTTTCTCCTTTGGCAGTTCGTCACCTGGAAGCTTCTCTTCAGACACCTTGTCTTCTGTGGCGGAGGAGTGAGATGTTTTGAGGGATGCCCTGCGGTGTCGGCTGCTCCCGGTGCTCTCTCTCTCTCACACACACACACCCACACACACACTAACTCACACACACTGATACACACACACACACACACACACACACACACACACACACACACACATACATATATACACAGGCCAACTTTGCCAGTTCAAAAATGGGCCTCGGTTGGCACTTCGAAATAAAAGAGGAAGGAGGAAAATAAATAAATAAAATGAAATCAAGCCACAGAACAAATTTGAACAAAATAACTCAACTTTCCAAAGGCGGGACCTTCAAGTTTGCAACACGCTTTGTCCAGGCACAAGGACAGCTGCAGTTGCCCTCTGGGGACTTGAAGGTGGGTCTGTAGAAGGCGGGTCAAAAGAGGAACACTGCATGGTTACAACGAGAGGACGATAACAGGTAAATCTATTTGGCGACACAAGCAAGGCTCTCTGTAACTATTTTTGGGGTGGTGACCTATGCGGAGATGTTCCATGGATGTCATAGAAAAAAAAAATCGTTATGTTCCCAAACATGTCACTCATGCCTGCAAATGCCTATGTGTTAGTATTCTGCATAGCATACTGCTGAGTGTGTACACTGCACATTACAGCTTCTCTGTTGCTCTGGTTTTAATGGTGGGCTGGCAACTGTCATTTGGACCAGGGAAGGGTTTAAATCAGAGTCACAAGCAATCTACCACATCTTATGTCTTTCCTGTCCAAGTCTCTCCTCCCCAGTCTGTCAGCGGGGCCAATCACCATACTTATTCTATCCCCTTTGTTTGGCAGGTGCCAGTTGCGCGGCACCCAGTCTGTGTGTTTGCATCTCAGCGTGGAGCCTTGACACATTTTGGCTCTCTGGTCTGTCTTGGGTACTTTGAGAGCCATCTTTTTTATCCACCGTTCCTTTCCCAACAACACACATACACACAAACACACACACACACACACACACACACACACACACACACACACACACACACACACACATGCCACCATCTTCACCACTTTCTCCCTTCTTCTGCTCCTCCTCCTCATCTAGCGCCACCCCAACACACACACACACACACACACACACACACACACACACACACACACACACACACACACACCTTCACTCTCCTCCAATGTCACTTCTTATGTGCTTTTCAGAGGGGAAGAAAAAGCACATGTCAAACTGAAAATGTTCACCAGCGTGTAAAATTGTCTGAGTGGGTGCGTTGATGGGTGCTGAGGACGACTGGCCAGATAGAGAGATGTGTCAGGCTCTTTCTATGCGTCTCAGCAAGCAGCTTCTTTTTCTGTGTGAGTGCTTTGGCGTTTATCATCGGTATCTATAATTGAGTTGACCAGAGTGATGAGGGATAGTTTTTCTAGAAACTTATTTTTTTTCTTGCTCAGACTATGTCTGATGTAGTCTGTTTGAGTTACAGGAGAACAAATCAGGTTTGTGCCCCATACACACGTGTGTGCATGTGTGCACACACACAATCACACACAAACACACACAAACACACACCAACACACACATACACATACACATACACACACATACCCACACACAAACAAACACACACAAACTGAAAATTTGTCACAGACACCATCATGTAAATTCTCATCTGAAATCACTGAATCTGACTCACCATTTAGACACCCTGAATTGTTGTGTTCAGAAACCATCAATGTCCTTCTATAGGTTATGATGAGATGTTTACATCGACACAGACATTGCAAAACCAGTGCATTCAATTAACAAATACACCTAAACATAATGAAGACTATATCAGTCTGAAATTAATGCATTGCAAATTCTTTAGCACAACCAGTGTATTAAAGCATTAATACTAAGATTAATGTGGGTGCATATGGCAAGTCAGTCTCATTGATATGATATTTTGAACACAACCCTGCGCCTCCTCCTCCTCCTCCTCCTCCTTTTTTTAATAAAGATTCTAGCATGAGTGACACCAACATAATTTTTGTATGAAAATGACTCGAGAGACCACAGCACAGATCAGTTTTTGTATCCTTGACAGAGATGACAGCTCAATTCTCAATTCACGCTGTGCATAAAATACAGAGCAAGTCCACAATATGCTATATGTTATTGCCTACTCTCTTCTCAAGCCCACTTTAGAATTCTCATCTTCCCTTCTTCAAGCATTCAATTTAAAAAGCACAGAAGGTCACTTGTGATTACAATGTAAATTTCTTCATAAAGTTCCTGTTCCCTGTCTGTGGAACTTTGTATATTTATTGCTGAGCAGAGTGAGTAGGATACTTTAAATAAAAAATATATATATTGTAGATATTGCTGACATTTTAAAATATAAAAAAAAACCTAAGAATGTCATTATGTCTTTTTAGACATGCGGTAATAAAAACATCATGTCACACATGCAGGTATTGCACTGTATAGAGCCCTTGGGTTTAAGAGCAGACTTTCAAATCCCAGTGAGTAAATGTTACAGGGGCTTGCCAGAGTGACCCCATCTTTACAAAGGCATTGTGGTAAATATGTTTCCCCTGCCATATGCGTGACTTTGTCAGACACTTCAGACCAGGAAATGTTCGGAGGGCTGGTGGAAAAGCAGGCTCTGGTACTCTTCATTTTTCTTCGGAGTGGATCGGTCGGCTTTCGAGGGTGCTGCGATCAGGCTGTGGTTTCGGGAGACCCTGTTTCCACTCCAGGAATTGTGCTTGGCTCTCCCTCTCTTTCTCGGTTTCCCTAAGCTTACTTCTTCAGTGAAACGCAGAATAAGGCATTTGAAATTCTCAGAATACGACAGCCCCACCTCAACCCACATCCCCCCCGACTTGCCATAAAATATTGATGGAAAGCCTTCAGGTCTGAATAAGAGCAACATTTTTCGGCAGCTATTTTGAGAATTTCCAGCAACCCCCGGATCCTTCCTAGTTCTTTGAGATTCTCCTGGTGCAGTCCAACAACTTGCATGTTACCTCTTTTCACCCCCGAGACTGCACGTGGGTGTGTATGCCCCTGGGAATAAGAGGAAATAGAGAGAGAGAGAGAGAGATATGCAGGGGGGATTGGGCATATGGGTACCTAATTAAATCTTAGCACTGATCTGCTTTCATCAGTGTTAGCAAGAGGGCAAATTTGCCAGCATCCAGAATGTTTTACCAAGCTTCACTTCAAGACTCAGCCAGCCATTCTTTGCGTCCTTTCGAGCGGCTAATGTTTTGTCACAGGGGAGGCTAAGCTTTGCCCCTGCGTTTAAAATGGCTGCTTTTGTGTGTTCTGTTCTCCCCCTATCGTCTGTCAGTTGGAAATTTTCAGTGTTGATGGAGCTATTGATCATGCACACATTAAAATGATGTCTGCAGCACTAAACACCAATGGCAGCGAGGTACATTAATCAGGAAATCAATCGGCGTGTCAATGGGCGGCCGGGGCTTGACAATGGATTGCAGGCGGGAAGGCGAGGTGGCCAGTGGACCAAAAAGCTCACCACGGGAGCTCTGCCACCAACTTTCCCCACATCTCATGCGCTTGAGAGACTGTGAGATATGTGTGTGTGTGTGTGTGTGTGTGTGTGTGTGTGTGTGTGTGTGTGTGTGTGTGTGTGTTTGTGTGTGTGTGTGTGTGTGTGTGTGTTTCGGACTGTTTGTATGGGATGTTACATCATCTCCCTGCAGAGCCTTTTAAGGTTTACAGGCCTCTTTCACGCTAAGTGCGTGACTGGGCTTGTGATTCACTTAGAGAATGTGACTGGTGGGTTAGAGGTACATGTGCCATCTTGCTTTCACGGCTGGGTTACGTACGGTTGAGGTCAGTAGCACTTGGGTCAAGTGTTTAAGGGGGAAGAAATTGCCATTGCTATGATTTCCTGAGGGATCAGTGGTTTTATGACATAGTTTTCTATGGTCCTTAATTAACAAAACTATATTTATAGTAAGGGTCCACTGAGATTTGTAAAAGAAGTAAAAACATGGGTGCATCGTCCTCATGCAGATTTGTTTATTGAAAAATCAACAATAACAGACACATTTAATCTTCACTGAAACAGAAGGCAAGGTGGGGAGACAGAGGTTGAACAGGGAGGGTAAGGTAGTGGTAACAACCTTTGTATTGGACATCTCCTGTGCCCTTTAAAATGTCATCATATTTTGGTAGAATTTACCTTGTTAGCATTTTTTTTCTTCCTCTCTGGCAGATGATATAACGGTTACCCTAAATAGCAGACACAGCACTTGTGCTGCCCAACACTAATGGAATACAACAATATCTTGTCTAAGATTAGGTGCTGACCATGGAGTCTGCATTGCCTGACGGTGGCCTATATTTCCCAGGTATATATTATTAATTAAACCCCTATCCTGTCTTAAATCTCAAAGTGAACTCATTTATTTCTCTCCAGTGCTCTTCGTCTTCCCTACAAAAAAGTGTTTGTACAGCAATCAAGCCAGGAGAAAATAAAATATGTATGTTTTTTTAAACTATACTCCCCAAAGTATGTCCAAATACAAACAGCAGCATCTGTCTCCCAGCGTGTAGATTTCTATGTGATAGGAGCTGGCTGATGCGTGGTTTCAGACAGCACGACCTGGTGCTTACACCAGGAGGGCACTGGGTCGTATATGTAAGGGATAATGTTCTGTGAGACAGTCATTCTCGTGGCATAAGCTGTGACAGAGTGATGCAAGACCCTGACGCTAACCAGAGGGGTCTTGAATCACTTTGAAGCGGCTTCTTCCACGAGAATGACCGCCTCACTGAACATTATCCCACTTATTATACAGCTACTTGCCAACAACAATAATAGAGAGTTAAAAACTTCTAATATAACATATTTTAAATATGACTTCATGGCCTCCGCTGCTAAACATAGTTCTTCAAGTACATAAAATATATAAGTGTTTCGTAGCAACGTGTCTAGCTGCTAAATAATTTATTGCAGCGTATTGTTGATATCCGATAACGATAAGTGAACGGACTACTTGCTGAGTTTAATGAAAGAGGCACAAAACCCGTTGCCATTAACAGTGGTCATTATAGTTTTCAGCAGTCATTATACAAAAATATTTGACTTCCGAATGTTACAGTTTCTCATTCAAAGTCAGTGGGGCGTTTGTCAGCATTCGAAAGAGCTGTATAATAAAAGCATTTAAACAGCATTGTGACGTGCCATCGCGTGTGCCTCGCTGTCATCACACTGCTTTCACAGAGACATACGGGCCTGAAGGCGGAGCTGAAATAAACATCTCTGCAGCTGTGGGATTGGTAATAATTACGTCGATGCTTGGATTTTTTCTTTCTTTCTTTCCTTTCTTTTTTTTTCAAAGGCTTTATACCCATCGGAAGTTTTGTTTTATTCACTCCAATGTCCCCACCCCAACCCTCCCCACCACTACTACCCCCCATACCCACCCCCCAGACCCACCCCCACCCCTCTCAATGAGTGATCAGTGGTACGGGCGGCCCGAGTCGGTGGCTCCGGGAGTCGTCACGGTGACGGCCCATTTGTCTTAGTTGGAGCGTCGTTGTGCATGCAGGCATCGGGCCCGTTGTTATTGTCCCTGGGACACATCAGAATAATGGATCCTCCGCCGGGTCTATCTCAAATCTCTAATGAAATCCGCCGGAGCTGATTGAATCACGACGGCGAACGCCTATTTAAAAAGGGGGGGGGGGGGGGGGGGGGGTGAAGGGGTGGGGGGTTGCGGGGGGCTGCTGGGAGGTAAGGATTTGCCCGAAAGGTGAGGAGAGGTGGCGCGACAATTACCAAGGATAATGACAGGGCTGAAAGTACAAGGGTTTGGGCATACTGATGTGACTGTATACATGCAGGCACTCACACAAACGTTAAAGCGCCCACCCACAAACAGACAAACACACTCACACACACACAAACACAAACCGCACAAACTCAAATTCTTGCACACTCTGATGCACATCTGATGCTGTGCTCTCTGTCCTTCTCTCTCTCTTTCTTTTGCTCTTTCTGTCTGTCTGTCTGTCTGTCTCTCTCACACAGAGATAGACACACACAGACATACATACATACACACACACACACACACACACACTAACACACACACACACACACACACACACACACACACACACACACACACACACACACACACACACACACAGTTATCCTCTACATGTCCACACAGGATAATGATTTGGTTTCAGCTGTGACTTTATTTGCCTGCATTATATTAAAGCTGTTCTGAGCTCCGTAATGTGACTGCACAGTGACAGACAAGCCACGCAGTTTAGATGGCTTCAGATCTCTAAATGATCCCTGATACATTTTCCTTTTCACTTTGCCCCCTTACCCCCTTACCCCCCCAACCCAACCCCTCCAACCCCTCCAACCCCCAAAACCCACTACTTGACTTGTTGAAATTGAATTGCAAAGGCCTGGCCATAATTTTACTTTAGACACAACCAATTTCTCCCTCATCCCACCGCAGCTTCTGCTGCTGTAATGGACATGGGGCCCAGAGATGTGGATTGGCAGGAAGTGACACGGGTAACAGGAACCTCAAATTAGACATGCCAAAAGGGGAGAACCTGTCAGTGGGAAAATGCCTCTGACATGCTCGCCGAGTAATGTGTCTGTGGGCTGGAAGGGTAAGTGGGCTCTCAGCATGGAGCCACTGCCAGGTTGACCAAACAGACACACACACAGACACACACACAGACACACACAGACACACACACACACACACACACACACACACACACAAACACACATACACAGATGTAGACGGAGACACAGACACACATACAGACACACACATATACAAACACACAATGATAGACACACAGACGCACACACACACACACACACACCCCTCAGGTAACACAAATGCTTTGACAGATGGTTAACTCCAAAGCACACAAAGTTACAAGTAAAGTTGTTCAATCACTGTAATTAGCACATTAAACACATACAAAGTATAAACTCTTGCAGTAATGTGCTTACATATGTAATTGCGAACACAAGACTATTGTGAACAAGTACAAGTGTTCACACACACACAAACACAGTTTAATGCTTTTATTTGGATCTTGACTTAAGGAAATAAGGATACACACACACACACACACACACACACAGACACACACACACACATGCACACGTACACACACACGCACACGCACGGACACACACACACACACACACAGACACACACACAGACACACACACCTCAGGTAACACAAATGCTTTGACAGATGGTTAACTCCAAAAGCTGTTGCCCCTGAACCACACTCGTTAACTTGGGCTTTTTAAAAAAATCATTATTTTGCACTCTGTAGATAAACCTCAAGTAAATCATCAGGAAAGTTCACTGATTGCTAATGAAATCGCTCATTACTCGTCCAGGCTCCCAGGGAGTGCAGCTGCTAAATTGTCACGGGAATCCATATTATTTATGCAAATGCACACCTTTCTGAAAGGTTTTCATCACATGTGTAGGTGTTGAGACTGCCATTCACGACTCCCATAATTACGCAAAAATCCTCCAAGGCGAGATGAGTCAAAGGTGGAAGTAGCACAACACACATCGCTATTCAAAAAGTTTAGAACCGCCAAGGTGACACCCATCCCTTGGAAATCTTATAGAGTCCTTACAGAGTCCTTCATTTATAAGCAGTGACATTGCTTTTTGTCTCCTTAGAATTTAATTTTTCAAGTACTGTTTATGTTTGCGCTGTGGTATGTAAAGCCATACCATGCATCACAGAACTTAATACCTTAACTGAAATGTGTTTCTCCTAGTGCCTCTTTCTTTTTGCAAATTTTTGTCTTTCCCTGTCCAAGTTTCAGGCATTGCCTCTCTTTTTTTACCCCTGGTCTAGGCGTCCAGTATTCCAGAGCACCTTAACTGCTGAACCTTGAGGCTGCCATTTTACGGGTACCTCTTGATAAAGCTGCCAGCAGAGGATCTGTGAGGCATCTGTTTCTCAGGCTGTTTCTCAGAATCTCATGTTCACATCTACAGTGAACGGCTGTCTCCCACCTTTTTTTCTGTATCCTTATTAAAGCAGTGCAGTTTGTTGCAGGTTTGCTGCAACCTTTCTAGGACATTTCCAGGGTTTGTTTTTTTATTTATTGTGTGGAAAAGCCTTAATTCCGTAGAAAAATATTAGGCAGTTGTTTTTCTTTTTTTTTGGGGGGGGGGGATGTCTGTCTCTCTGACCATTTTTAGACCACAATCAATTCCACAAACGCTGATGCTCCAGATACTCGAGTTGCCCTAAGAAGGACGGTTTTATTACTTCCCAAAATGGCTCCGCAGTCTTCAGAAAACATGATTGCAAAGGGGTTTTTCGAATGATTAATTATCCTTTCACACTCGATAACGTTAGATTAGCTGACATCATTTTTATCAGTTGAAACACAGCCGTGACATGGCAGAAAATGGACCTTCAAAGTCAAGATATTTAATTCTTCTGCTTCTGCCTTTAGTACTCATTAAAAAACATTAACAGTCAGTTTTAGGTTATTTAAGCAAAAAACGTTGTAGTTCCCTTTTAATACAGATATTTTACAGTAATTGTACAGTTTTTAGCATTATAATATATATTATTTATACATATAGTATATTATACACATACATGCCTATATTACATATAAACTAGCCATATTCCAATAGTGAGAGAATTGCCTGAATGAAACCCAACCTAAAGTGCTGCTTCATGCGAGCAAAAGCTAAGTAGATAGCTCTGTGTAGTCCATCAATAAGATATAGATTGCTCACTCAGACTCTGTCTGCTTCACTGAAAATATACACATTTTTACCCCCTCACTTTGCTATCTCATTCATTTCTGCTGGCCTATTATCTGATTTGGGCTGTTACTTTTAGTAGCAATTTTATCTTCAGTCAATGTGAACTATTGTATTATGTGTCAACAATGTGGACGGCCAAGAGGGAACAGACTGTATGTTTATCGATGTTGCTCTCGCAGTCGCTCTCTTCCTCTTCATTAAAGAGCATTGCCTGAAACGGGGGGAAAAATGGGATCCCTGCCGCTGGTTGAATTTCAGTGAGAGCAGCGGAGGTACAGCAGCCAAGATGTGGAAACACAAGTTTTATTGCCGTATTGATGAGAGAATGGATGCAAGCAACAAATGATTCCTTTGAATTTAATTAAGAGGACTCTTCAAGGACATTCTTGTGGTCAGAGAGAAAGAGAGAGACAGAGAGAGAAAGAGGGAGAGACACAGAGAGAAAGAGAGAGAGAGATAAAGAGAGAGAGAGACAGGCAGAGAGAGGAAGAGAGAGAGAGACAGAAAAAAGGGGGTAAAGAAAAAAAGAAGAGAGAAGTTGAAAGTTGGGAAAAAAGGGAAGAATATAACAGGAGGAGGTGGCAGGTAGGCGAGAAGGAATTGAAGTGCAGATGGTCGGTGGCATTCTCCTCCTGAAAAGCATCATATCCTGCGCTCCTGATTGATAGCATGTTGTCCACGGGAGCAGAAGAGGTTCATCTTTGAACCGGCACAGGTTTCAATTACTACTGGCTAGCGGCACCTTCCCCCTTTGTAGAATCAGTTAAGACAGCGCCTGGAGGACTGGAACCAGTTCAAAGGAAGCACAGGATTACAGGCGTTTAAAGTTGGCCATTACTGGGCGTGCAGGCAGCACAACCAGGAAGCTACTTCCTCCTTTATTAAGGACTTGCTCTCCTCCACCTCCCCCTCCTCTCCCTCACACTTGCTTTTTCTCTCCTTCTCTTTCTCTTGCTTTCTCTTATATAATGTTTTTCTGCGTGTGTTAAAATGAGGCCTGCATGGTTGCTGCCTCCCTCTTATTGCAGTAAAACTTAATGTATTTTCAAGTTCTGGAAAACAACAGTAAATCAGGTAAAGCAAGGAGAATGAGTTAAGAGGATCATACAGTAGGTGGATTATGCTACTGTCAGCAAGGGGAGCTCAAGTGTTTGACCTTGTAAAACAAACACAAGAGCAGTTCAAGCCTAATAAACGGATCTGAACTTCCATCTTCCATTCCATGTTCTGCTACTGCTATCAGCACTGACAAGATGACTGTAGCATAAACATAGTTGAAATCAAACGATGTGGATTATTCAGACCTATGAGTCATTTTGAATAATGTTTTTTTTTCATGTATACATAATGTCTCCCATTAAAAATGGCTGTATGTAAATAACTATGTTTTGCTCTCACATCAAAAGTGAAATCCTCTTACTGAGCAAGCCCACACTCAAGCTCCTCACCCCCTTCCCTTCTTTCAACATTTTTTCTGAATTTAAGTTATTTTTTCTGTATTTTAGGAAAGTCCCTGTGGCAGAGACTTCTGACTGGGAGTCTGTTACTCCCCAAACTGGATTAAGTCATCGGTTCATTTCTGGGTGATGGCACTAGGACTAACAAGTGTGAATGCCCTCCGGACTCATCAAGTGTTTCCAGGCTTTGCCCCAGGTCCAAGGTCGAGCCTGCCATCCATTCTTTAAGACTCGGCCTGTCGCTGTGATGGATGAGGTCACTCAATGCCCCCCCATCCCCCCCCTGCTCTCTCTGTCTTGCTCACACACACACACACACACACACACACACTATCTCTCTCTCTCTCTCTCTCACACACACACACACACACACACACACACACACACGCACACACCCACACCCACACACACTCTCTCTCTCTCTCTCTCTCTCTCACACACACACACACACACACACACACACACACACACACACACACACACACACACACACACACACACACACACACGCACACACACACACACACACACACACACACACACGCCCACACACACTCTCTCTCTCTCTCTCTCACACAAACACACACACACACACACACACACTGTCTCTTTTGGCCTTATGCGAACTCGAGGCAGTGTCCAACTTGCCTGCTGGGTGTGGATTGAGAGGATTATCTGATTTAGAGACCTCACTGTTTTTTATAGAAAAGATCTAGTGAAGTAGTTCTGGACTCAAGCACTGGTCAGGATTTACAGCTGGCTAACAAACTGAAATATGAACTTAATAATCCTGTCAGAATATTTTTGTCTTTTGTGCCTCGAAAAAGCACTCACCATTTCTTTGATGGTTGGAGATTGTCATAAAATGCAAGCCATTGATAATTATACTGTTAGTTGCTGTGAAGACATAATCTTGCCTATCCTCTCGCCTCTCATCTCCCCTTGTCTCACTTTTTTTGTCGTGCTGTGAAACACTTGGGCAATCGTTATTCATGTCAGATGCCTAGCAGGCCTGCTACCGAACAGCCGAGCTTGTTATCTGATCCTTTATGGCAGTATCATTTTTATGAGCACTAATAATATATGAAGAGAGTCAATCAATCACGTTGACTCCTTGAAAGGAGGGCTCTTCAACTGGCTCACCACAAAGTCTGCCCAGTTTTCTCTTGTGAGACAATGGAAAAAAAATATGTCCACCAAAAGGAGGCACCAGAGGAGGTAGACCGATTAGAAACATGGGGAGGATAAACTGAGCACTGGTTGTCATAGAGGCATAAGTAAATAGGGACAAAAAAACAAGTGCTAAAGCCATCAAAAATGTTTCCGTATTGGGGTGGGATGAGGAAAACGGGATGCTTCAGGCTTTGCCGTGGTGAAGCCAAAAGGCTACAGGCAGTGAACGGACGTGTGCACGCACGTAAGTGGTCTGAATTGATGGCTTTTACACACTTTCGTTTTATGGAGCGAAGGGATCAAGCCCTGCTAAATTTGAGTTATTAGGATCAAGAGGCACCCCCCCCTCTCTCTTTTCTCTCTCTCTTTATCACTCTCTCCCTCTGCCTCTCCCTCTCCCTCTCTCTCTCTCTCTCTCTCTTTCTCTCAGTCTCTCCCACTCTCTTTGTCCTGTCTCTCTCTCTCTCTCTCTCTCTCTCTCTCTCCCTCTGCAATAGCATGCACTCCGGGGTGCTCGGTCACCCATCATCCCTTTTTACTCACACCACCGGGTGTCAGTATTGGGCGTGGGGATGTGTGCGCGCGCGGAACTGTGGAGAGAGAGAGAGAGAGATGGATGGGCCGGGAGAGGAGAGATGAAGGGGAATTATGATGTCGGAGAAAAGAAGAGCAGGGCCACTGGCTTGTAGTACTAACACCGGTTGCATGTACCAATAAATAATTGACGAGTGGCGGATTTACAGAAAAGGCTTTTTTTTTTCTCCTGTCTTTAGACTTTGTTTACACGTCTGTCTCTGTGGATTTTTTTTTTTGTTTTGGCTGAGACACAAGGCCAAGAAAAAAGGAAAGTTCTCAGGCTGAGATGGAGAAGATTGATTGATTGCAGGAAAGAGTGAAGGATACTGACAAACAGAAGAAACAGAAACAAAAAAAAAAGATGAGCAGGAAAAAAAGACAGATATACTATATGTGTACATATACATATATATATATATATATGTACACATATAAGGTATTAATTAGATTAAAAAGAAAATGTTTAGTGACTATCTGTATGTAATTACTTCTACTGGAAGCATTTTACGGCAGAATGCTTCCTCTCCACCGATATACATGCAGTCGTGGCACAGGAGAACCCGATCGCATCTCCATCCCTCACCATTCACAGCATGTTTATTCATATGATCACTCTCCACTTTCTCTCCTGCATCGATCGCGCCAAATAAGGCAGGCCCGCTTAATGATATCATTTACAATTTAAAGCGATCCCAGAATGCCCTGTCGACCTCCCTCCTTCTCTCTCTCTCTCTCTTTTTCTCTCTCTCTCTTTCTGCCCGGGCTACGGCACGGCTGTGATGGATGTCTGCGTTGTCGGGGCGGTGGTGTTGCTCAAACAAACAAATTGGCATGGGTGGTAATGTGCTCTGGCCCCCTTCAACTACTTTTCAACTCAGTGAAACCTGCAATTAGTGGCCCTTTTACGAAGACCAATTATGCAGCTTTTCCATGTGGTTGTTGCAGTCCAGCTGAAGCTGAAAAACATTTGATGATACGGTCTAGTGTAAATAGAAAAGTTGTTTATGGTCAGCAGTTATGGCCACTGTTGCTAATGTAGTTATAGTAATTGGGTGGTTGGAAAATGGCCATTATTGTGAAAACTATTGTTTGCTGTGCAGTGCCTATTTAAACAAACTATAAGTTTATTAGCTCTAACTGTTCATGGTATAGGAATGCCATAAATTATAAGTATTAATATAGGTGGTAAATATATATGTGGGCTTATTTGCTTCCATATTTGAAAAATGTGTGAGCTTTTTTTGTGCACATATTTGCTTTCCCCCATCTCTTGGTTATTTTAGAAATGTTTCGGTCTGGCCATGTTAGACACTTAACCTGTACATGACTCAACACTTGCATGGACATCTTCAGAAGTGTATGACCTACTGCAAATGATATTCAACATTTTTGGTTGGTTGGAATTGCCAATTTTAGACTGAAAATTGCTGCTTTGCTTTCCCCCTTTTTTATATTGAGTGAGTTGTTGGGGGGTGTTGGACTCTTAGACAGCCAGAGACCTGGCGCCAATGACTGGGCTATTGATTCTGTTCCCAGGCTTTCCTAATTCCGGATCCATCCTGTGATATCCTGGTTCGTCATCTGCCAGAGCTGAGAATGCTGCCTCTGGCCTCGCCTAATTCACATGCGTTTCATAGGATCCTGTGTGACTAGCACGGCTTGATTAGTCACTTAGTTTGTTAGCTTGTAAATTAGATGGTAATAGACTTTGAGGCAATTGTTCAAGGTGAAGTAATTGGTGTTAAGGATTTTAAGGCATGAAGGAGACCCATAAATATTAATTGGCAGCCTGTTAAAGCCCTATGCCACCAAACTGCATTTCTCTCTTTCTCCTGCTACTTAAAGGATTCGTATATTTGCTGAAACTGACATTTTGAAATGCAATGCTTTTATTAAATATATACAATTTAATAATGTGTCTCCCTGTCAGACTAAATCCCTTTGTGCAGCCTCTGATAGAGGAACAGCCATCTGTCTAAGTATTTCCATGACAAAAACTCTTTGTGCTCCTCGTCAATGTCAGGTCCATCAATCAGCTCTGACATTCTGAAGTAAATAAGAGTAGAATAGGCCTTGTTTATTAAAAGCAGTTGGCTTCTTTCCCACAAAAACCTGCTGTGTCACACCTGAGGGTTTAATACAAAAAAGGTGAACTATTTTTACTACTTTTAGACATTAACATAAAAAAACATATTAGAATCTGTGTAGTTGCATGGTTCTGTGCATATGTACATATATGTCACACCAATACACACACACACATACACACACACACACACACACACACACACACACACACACACACACACACAGACACACACACACACACACACACACACGCACGCACGCACGCACGCAAGCACACACACACACACAGTAACTGTCTGACTCTCTGACTCAACTCGGTGACTAGTTTTCCAGGTGGTGTGAAGCATGGCAGGGAAGAGATGATTGCATGCCTATTCTTCGCTCAACCCCATTAGGCATTCATTGCACACAGTGAGATTAAATGCTTGTGTTTACAGAAAAGTGCACTGAAAATGAACAATGCCACAACTGTCTTGAGGGGATATGCTCGCTTGTGTGCACACCAAACGCTTTGCATTCTAATCCATGCATCTTTCAAGTTCTTTCTTTTTTCTTAATGCTATATTTTAATGCTGCTTTTGATGTTCTTATAAATCGTACTTATTACCAGTATATTAACAAATACACAAATTTACGAAACAAAAAAAACTACAACTATCAATTTCTTATCAGTCTCTCTGCCTCTGACTGGTTTGCAGAATAAGTTGATCTTCTCGAGGGACACAAGCACCCATCCCGGAGGTCCCTCACCACACGAGGATTGATCGGCGCTGTATCCTAACCGCTGCTAAACTTGCCACAAATTAAACCCGAGTAGCAGCCTGGTAATTACCCGAGATCCTTAGTCATCACTGTATGTAAATCTCCTGCTTCTCATTATGCGAGTTTATTTGGAGAGCACTTCTCAGAAGTCAGGCACAGGGATCTTTTCTCTCTCTCTCCTCCCTTCAAAGTTGCCAAATATAACCCCACTTCATAATCCAGCTGAAAATGTTTTTGATGTGATGATACGCTTTTTATTAGCAAAGGATTATATAGACTTCGGCCCGCTGTGACAAGGCTGAGCTGAAGGAAGTTTTATCAGATAAGGGGGAATGTTTTGGCATGAGTTTCACTCCGGGGTCAAGTGTTTTGCTGCTATTGAATTTCAGTGAGCCTGTATATCTTTATATCTTCCCTGGGATAATAATCTGTTGTCAATATTCTCAAATACAGATAATTAGTAAGTCTTTGCTGTTAAATCTACAGTTGAATGCTATGAAAATGCCTGCTCATATTGATGAATAAAGCACCAGATATTGAATTTTCCAGTAAGCCGAATCATGATAAATATTGTTTAGCTGTTTTTACGCAGTGAGCCGTATCACTTTACTGGGGCCATGATATTTGACCAAGTTGGGGGGTGGAGGGGTGGGGGGGGTGGTGTTCACTGCTCATGTTTCCCTATGCATCCGAGCCTCATAGGTGGATTAGAAGAGATGGTCTTCCTCTCAAGCTGCTTTGAAGCAGAAGAGGGCAAGAAGAGTTGGATCTTAGACTGGCTGTAGAGAAACATGGCACATGTACAGCACAGGGAGCATAGACAAGGTTTGAGGTAGTGTAGGATCGAGCTCTCACGTGGTCAAGTTCACACATGCAGCTGCGATTTCATCAGCAAGTGTGAAGAAAAAAAATGATTCTGGGATGCATGTAACTGCTACTCAAACACAGTCAGCTGTCTGTCTGACACCATTAATCAGCAAGGAGCCATTGTAATGATACCACGCTATTTGCCTACAAACAAATGACATACTTATTTGATCAGGACGCACTCACTCACTGCTTTTTAGAACCAAGGCAATACTATGCAACGTTGTCCTACTTTAATTTGATTTGAATGCAATTTTGCATTTCTTTGAGTTCAGCCATCTCGTCGAGGCATTTTTAATTTTAATGCAGCAATATGTTCTCGTCTCCAAATGCGGCCATGTGGGAGTAAAGACTGGAAGCCTTTATCCTCCTTGCCTCAACAGTGAAAAACAGTCACGCGTTTTTTTTTTTCCTGCTAAGGGAAAGTCAACAGCTATTTTAGATTCTAAATGAAGTGATCTCGAACAATATTTTGTAGCCTGCAGCTCTTCCTGTCTCACTAGAGGAAACCCTAGGGCCTCAAGGCAGATGTGTGTTTAAGAATTTCCTCTCCATGGTCAAGTAAATAAGAAAACTGATGACTTTGGGGGGGTGGGGGGTTTCGTGTCAATGTTTGTCTGTGTATTTATGTATTTGTTTATTTATTTTCTTGCCGTCTTTTATAGACAACCTTGCATCACGACGTCAACAAAAAGGTGTCATCAGCAGGGAAAATAAAAAGAGACCACCTGCATGGTAGAAACACACACACACACACACACACACACACACACACACACACACACGCAGAGTGTTTTTATGTCTAGATGGCGAGCAAATTTGCACTGTGTTTTATGTCTAGATGGTAAGGCCAGGCAGCAGGCGGGTGGGTGCCCCAGAGAGGCTGTAAAAAGGCAACTGGAGCATCTCATTTTGCATTCGGCCCCGGCCTAACGAAGAATCTGGGGGCCCACACACACATCGGTAGTCTGAGTCATTATGGAAATATGCTTCCTCCATCGCCACCGTCCAGCTTTCTAAACATCAGGAGGCAATGGAATATTTATTTTTCCATTTCATTTTTTTCTGGCTCCTTCTCACTCTCCCTTCTCTGTTTACAATCTCTGTGTTTCTTCTTCTTCTTTTTCTCCTTCTTTTTCTTCTTCTTGCTCTTCTTCCTTATGGACTCCAGAGAGTCTTCAAGGGACCCGATAAAACCACGCCTCTGCTTGGCCTTTGATTCGGTGGAATGTAGTCAATACCCTAGTGTGCATGTTGCGGTGAGAGCAAGTACTTTGTAAAGTATTAACTGGTTGGATTTTTTTATGTAGTAGTGATGCAAGACTCTGGGTCAGGTCAATTGGAACTCAGGTTGCACAAACAATTGATTCATGCTCGATTCTTTCGATTCCCATATTTTAAAATGTACAAGGTTGTTCTGAACAATTGCACACACTGTACCTTCTCATCCCACAGCTCAGGCAACTGTGTAAAGTTCTTTGTGTGTCAGCAGTTTGTTGTGTTGAACTCCATTTACTGACGAAATGTTTGCTTTTGCTACACTTTGTGTTCCTTTGGAGCAAAGACACAAACTGAAAAAGGAAGACCAGAAAAATGTTGAGGTGGGGATGCTTTATTTGATGTTCAGCTTGTATGAGGTGTTCTTTTTTCATCTAATACATAATTTGATAGATACAGATGCAAACTTTGTGCTAACCTCGGTGCAATAGTTTCAAATAATTCTAATATTTTTTGGCACAGTGGTAATACCTTCTAAGCCATATACAGTACAGGGACTAGCCAAGGTTCATTTTTTTGAGTAGTAGGTGTAAAGTAGCATTTCTATTTGTTGTTGTTTTTTTTAATACATCTGTAGGAAAAGCCACTTGCTGGTCTTTATAGATGATATGGTCTATCAAATGTATGATCTCCCTGCCTTAATATAGGAAGAGCTAAATGGTGGGGATACTGCTATTCAAAAAGACATGGAAGGTCTGTGCTTCTGTCTCCCAACAACACCAAAACAAACATGCCATCAGTGTGCTGTCCCCACCAGACAATGTGTCTCAAAAATATGCCTCTTTTATAGGTTAAAGGTCCAACGTGTAGAATTTCTCCCATCTAGCCGACTCTCTCGTGCCACGCAGTTCAATTATACTAGGCTATGTAAAGTAGCCTACACGAAGCAAAATAAATTAATAAATATATGAATAACATGTTTGCTACTGTTACTTACTTAAAGGATACTTTTGTGAACAGGCAACATAGATTTTGACAAAAAACAATTAAAAAACTTACACACTGGGGCTCTGGAGCAACACTAAGTAGTTTCCGTTGTCGGTCACCCTACAGGTGGGAAGCGGAATGGTCTCATAGAGAACTACAGAAAGACGGTCCATTCCGCCAAACTTACTTGGTGCAGTTATTGCCCATGCAGGGCAGCAAAGCTAATTTAGAAGTGCCTTTCACCCTGTTACAAATTGATGAACCACTGAGACGATTTTGGAAACATTATTTTAAGCTCGAAAGCGAGCAAGCCCCCATAGCACACCAGCAAGCCCCCAATAGCACACCATTTTGTTCAGAAATGTGAAAATATTCTTAGCCATCCTAAGACCATCCTGCTGTTGACAATAAGATCTATCTGGGTAGCATTCAGGCGTCTGGTCAAGGACTTTCAGAGTGTCTGAGTGCTTCTAAGGCCTTGGTAAGTTGTATGGATGTAAAATCTTTGGCTAGAGAGATTTCCATGCCTAGTAAAGTATCTGTGCTTAGTAGTATTATGGACATATGCAGAGGATGAAGGAAAACCATTGCTATTTTTGGTATTCTGATTGTTTATAAGTTGTTTCTTAATTCCAGTACTGAGAAATAATGTAAAACAGAATATATATATACAGTATTCATTTTTCTTTGTATGCCTTCACCCTTTCTAAGCCACAACATCATACTCCACTGCAAAATGTATTCCTGTTAGAGGGATACGACTACAAAAGGGCCAGTTTTTACATGACATGCATGTACTGTAGGGGTTTTACTGGCTGATGAATGCCTGATGCCAAAATGTGCAAACTATTAAATATTATACAACAGCATTTACTGACCATTGTGTGATAAGTAAGGTTAAGAATATGCAGCTTTTTCATTATTTATTTATTTATTCCACCCTTTTGTTACCACCCTTTCCACGACTTCACATATACTGTAGTTTAACCGCCTTTCTTTTAACCACTTCAACACTGCTCTAAAGGTTTAATATGGCCATGTCATAATCATTTTCTAAAAGGTTTTATTACATGTGGCTATAATTAAGACTGTAGCATATTTAAAATGTGGACTTCTCTCCAAAAGAGCCACATTTGTCATGACGAGCTCCTGCTCTTACCCTCCTCTTCCTCCTCTGCTCTCCTGGAGTGAAGAGAGATGTGGATGGGTTTGGGGTGATTAGCGTTGGCAGTGGAGAGCATCCCAGATCTGGCCCCTATGGAGGTGTGGGCCATACCCCTCCCCTCCCCCACTCTTCTCTCTGCCTCTCTCTCTCTGGTCCACTGCCAACACTGCTGACCCAGCCAAATTAGGAGGGGCAGCATCTCCTCCTCCTCCTCTGCCTTGTTCCTGTGGCACTGCCCGTCCACCATGCAGCTCTGTGGGAAAGCCCTCCTGTCGTCTCGGATACCCCCACCCACCCTCGCCTTGGCAGCCACACAGGTGAAGGATTTTTCCAAGCAAATGCAGTCTTTCGTGAAGAAGCTTACTGTATTAATGCACACCCCTACAACATACTCCTAAAAACATACAAACAGAACAGCAACGAAAAGAAAAACACACACACATTCACACACACACACACACACAAACATCATTGCAAAAAAAACACCCTTTTGTGTCAACTGTTTTCTTATGTGCAGTAATGTACTGGGGCACTAAATGACATAATATCCCAGAGTTACACTATTTACCTTGTGATTTAACCTATAGGAATTACATTGCCATGGTTTCGCCTAAAAATACAAAAAGCCTTAACTATAGTTTCAGGCCCCTATATAATTGTTTATCATAGTGTTTTGTTTTCATAGTCCGAAATAACAGATAAGGAGGCTTGGTGCTAAATGAAAGTGGGGTATATGACTACACCAGGGTTGTAATGGAGGGTAAACGCAAGTACCTCTGAGGAGAGTCTGTCCACCTATTAATAGAGTGCATTTACTTCATGATACAGTTTATGCACCTAATACTACTTTTAACATTCCAAAATCACACTACATCATACACGTATATTTACAATCTGTGCACTAGGGACCATTTACAATACCACTTGTATAGTCCAAACTTATTTTGAATGTCTTTTTTAAACATCTGATGCCGTAAAGCATGTCAACCTCACTGTGATCACCAAGCTCATCTCTTATTTTACCACTACACCCCTGGACTGTATTGTGGGTGATCTGGTAAATAACTGTACTGTAGCCTACCCTTCTTTTCATGATCTGTAATGATCTGACCTTCGACCTACATATTGTCTATGTATACATGTGTCATGGCATAATGATACCATCAATGTGACTGATGCAAAATATCACAGATCAACATAAAGAGACTGAGACAGAAAGAAAGAAAGAAAGAAAGAAAAAGCAAGCAAGCCATCTTCAAACATCACAAACTCAATCAAATTCAAGTTTGCGTTTACACAATTCTGCTAGGGTTTGTAGTCTCAGGGCCCTGAAAGCTGAGAACGCAAACCCACCACAGACTGCATGAACATCAGCATAGGAAGACTGCATAAATACGGATGATGGGTGGGGTGTCACGCGTGTGCCGACTCGCTCGCTCCACACGTACGTCCATTTGGCTGTGATCCTTACGCAAATCAAATTTGCCACTGATGTAGGACTAAGATAATTGAGGACAGGGGCTGGCGAGAAGCCCTTTGTAATAGAACCCTGTCAATCAATTCCTGGTGCTCCTCTTCTCCCACTCTGGGTGTTTGCTCAGGCTGAATGGAGGAGATGGGCCGCTGGTGTCTTGCTCCACTGCATCCCCAGATTTCAGAGGAATTTTTTTGTGTGCTTGATTTCATTAACTGGCCAGAAATAAAGGCAAATTTGCCTTGTGAAAAGCAATTATTCAACAGCTGACTGGGATTGGTACAGCAAGAACTTCTCTTTATCTCTCTGCCTGTCTCTGCCCTTATGTCACCCTAAACTATTTTCCTTCCATTTCCTCCTGTCCTTTTCTTTCATTGTGAACAGACATGGGCATTTTTTTCTTCTGACAACTCAAAAAACAGGTTAGGACATCTTTATCATACAAGGATAAAGCCAGTGAAATGGCACCAGCATAGCTGCCAATGAGAGATGACAGCACTTGGGTTACTGTGGTCTCCAATGGAAAACATTTCTATCCGTGTATGATATTAAACTCAACATTATACCATACCTGGTGTTTCCAGTGGTATTTTTTTTGCTTTATTTTGTTTTGTTTGTTTGTTTGTTTGCAATCAGCCCTTTGCTTCTCACCGCCCTGGCCTGCCTAGCACATGTCCAAACCTGGCCTTGCATCAGCATCATTGATTTAGCCCTGTCACATCTCATGCAGAAAGCTCCCTTTGATAACCTCGTCAAGTACGCTCGCCGGCACATTCAAGCTGCCCCGGAACGCTTTCTGGTATCAAAAGCCGCTGTCATCCAATAATAGCGGCCTGAATGAACTGTTGCCTGAGCTCGAACACATGGTGGGGCAGAGGGCGAGATGGCGATCAGACCGTGAGTCATCCCGATCGCTGCTGTTGAATGTCCCCAGGCTTATCTTCTGCCGGGACTACAAGTCTGATTATTGTTATCGTCATGATGTTTTTTGAGATGTGCGTTCTATAGGCAGATAACATTACTCTACTTCTGCATAGTTCATCTTACAGCTGCCGCTGCCTTTATGGTGCTCCTAGAATCTTCTAAAGAAAAGTGTTTAAAAAACTAATTTTTATTGTGCGAACACAAGGACCTGAACTTTGGTTTAACCTTGTTTAGTTGAGATTGATCCTTTCAGTAAAGTCAAGGCTGGCCACGCAGGGCACATTTGAAAATAAAGCTATAAAGATATTAAAACTGGCTTGGGTTAAGGAAGAGGAGGATCAAGGCTTTTCAGGCACTGATATTAAAACACATCCCATTTCATTACCTGGGATTTTACTTCCAAATGATATTCATTATAAATTCAATAAAGGAATGGCAAAGCCCTCCCATTCTTGCACAACTTTTCGGAGCTGGTAATCCCGCGGCAGCCCATATATGTGGGTGTCACCTTGCTGCCGAGCTGAGAAACCAACCTCTGTAGATCAGGTCAGCATTAATATGGCCACTGGAAAGGTTCCTGTTTAAGTGGGATGAAATTGACATACACACTGGTAAAAAAACCAGCATTGTGTGGCATATGCACAACATGTTTATAGCTGTGCAATGAGAGTGTATCTGTTGGTTGCTTTGTGACTTAATTAAGTGTATCCCATCCCCTTTGCGTTTTCAAACCCACAGCAGGGCCTGCCTTTGTATTACAAATGCTGTGATCAGCTCTTTAGCATACATTAAGGCAGCAAATATTGGATGGAATTTAATAGAATTGCAGGTGGAGCTGTTATTCTCATCTGATTTCCTTTTCCTGTTGTGTACGGCATTGTTGTTTTTTTTTCTCTCTCTCTCCCATCAAGTGCTCATTTGCGTCTTCAGTCTAATTCAAGCTGGCTTCATAAACAAGGCGGCACACATCATGGTGAGGATCCCACGGCTCGCTGAAGAGAAGGTAATCACTACTCCAGTAGCTTTCAACATGGAGAGGGGAGAGGCAGGCACGGTTGGGGGGGTGCTTGGGTGGGGGGGCTCCTAAATATTCCGCACCTGAATCCCACCAGACTTTATTCACCAACTAATGGAACAATGCTACAGTCTGATTGAGGGAAAATAACACAACGTGTGCCTGTGTGTGTGTGTGTGTGTGTGTGTGTGTGTGTGTGTGTGTGTGTGTGCACATTAGGGTGTGTATATATACAAAAAGATATGAGAGAGAGAGAGAAAGAGAGAGAGAGGCAGAAAGAGAGAGACAGACAGAAATCGAGAGAGAGAGAGAGAGTGAGAGCGAAAGAATCTACTGCCTCTACTTCAGGCGGCACTATCCATACAAGGGCTGGAGTTATTAGATATAAGTCAGGGCCCAAGAGACCTAGCTTGGGCTTAACAAAAATAAAGAAAAGACTGAAGGAGAAAAACAGGCGGGGTGGGGGGGCTGGTAATGTCACTGGGAGAATGTCTTTTTTTTTTTCCTCAGCGGCACCGTCGGCAGGTGAAATGATCTGCCAATTCTAATGCATGTGCGGGCTTCCATGGCTCTGCAACGTTAAGTATGGAGTCCCGCTGTCTAGGGGCAGGGGACCGGTGGGTGTGTGTGTGGGGGGGGGGGGTGGTGGAAGTATGAAGGGGTGGGGGATGAAGCACCAGGTGCCTGGTCGCACTGCAGGGTGTTTGGCCATCTAGCTGACTGAACCCCACCACCCCCCATGCTGACAGACTTAATCACTTCGTGGCGGCCGATTTAAGACAAAGGTCTTTAAATTTAAATATCCCATTAGAATTCAATAGATGGGGAAGAGTGATAAGCATCTAAACCAGACCACTGGATTTTCTCAGGCAGAATGCAAAGCTGATGAAACTATGCATAGGCAAGTTCACCTTCCCCTTGTATGTTATGGGCAGGGTGTGTGGGGGCTGGGGGTGTGTGTGTGGGGGGGTTGCGTTGGGGGTGATGTCAAAGCGATATCTGCTGCATCTTAATTCCCTGACCCAGGCATGGCTAAAGCACAGTTCTCAAGTTCAAGGTGCCATGTTGTTTTTTATTTTTAAATTAAAGGGAGAAAGGAATCAATCCAAAATCCCCTGCTGCCTGGGTCACTCTTTTCTCACCAGAACTGCCATGATGAAAATAGAGAGAGAGGGAGTACATGTATTAAATGCAAGGAAAAAAAGAAAAAAGAAGAAAAATGAATGTCACTCCTTCTGTTTTAACATGAGTAGCTCCCTCTGAAAGGCCTCAAATAAAAGGTTACTGGTGGCTTTAATGGCTTCTTACCAAGTGCCCCCTTCCTCAGAGGGCTATGACCCCAGCTGTGGAGGAATAATGACCTGGGCAGCAGAGATCCAACCTCCCACACTAAAAGCTTCTGAGCTCTCAGAGACACAGTAATTCTGAAGCTTTGGCAGTGCAAGCCCCGCTGCTTGTCCTTTACATGCTGCAAATGAGATGTCTGAGTAACACAGCAAGGCCGGATGCAAGCAGCTGCACTGGGTAAGTGTTCTCCAGCTACTCCTGTGGAGCTATCAGGAAGTGCCACTAATCAGTCTGGCGTGTGTTTCCCAAAACTGTCATTGCTAACTTCCATAGCAACTTCGTTGGTTTGAACGATTGACTAACGACACTGCTGTTTCCCAACAGCATCGTTCATACGACGCAACTAACGATGTTTACAACAATGTCAGTCCGATGGATCGTTCGATGACGCAGGTGTTTCCCAACAGCAAAGTCTGGACGATCCATCGGAAGTTCCATCGTTAAGTTGTGTCGTTCAAACGATTAGCTTGGACCTGCCATTAGACCATTGTTTATGTTGGTTTATGTACACGTGACATCTTGATCGTCACCTTTGGCCCTCCTGGGTCGGATTAGGCACCATTCGATGCTTTACCTCCACCCACTGCATCAATAACTTTACTTTAATTCACTCCAGATCATGTAAAAAGAAGATAGAAAATTCACCCCACAACACACCAAAAGTTGTTGCAAAATGTTGTTGGATTATTTAAGTTATTTGCTGAGTTTACAGGTCGTTTTTAATACTGCGATGTAGAGTATGATCACGGATCCACAATCAAGGTCATTCCATTATCTCACAGATCATTCCACATGTTTCAAATTGATTACCGTTTAGCAGGATTCGAACCCCTATCTCTCCGAAAAAGTGGTAGGGTCTGTATAGTGAGCTAACCACTCAACTGTTGCATCACCTGAACTGTCAGTGGCCTTAGTTATATTTACATGTAGATCTATGTAGGGTAGTATAAATTAAACACACAATCATATCATTACAATCTTAGTCAGTCACTGTTTTTTAATGAGTAAGGGACATGATTGTGATAGGGAACATTTCCCTAAGTTGCTGAAGCTGTCATACATACAGGCTTAACTGAAATAAGGCTATGTTTTTGTTTCTCACTGTCGTAGTGTCGTTTCTGTTGTTTATCCGCAACGAATGCATCCGAATACTCTCCAAACGCTTCCGAAACATCTGGATACTTTGCAGTTTTAACGACGGAAGTCCAAACTAACATAGTTCAGACTTCCGTTGTACGTAGGTAGTTGGAGATTTTCGGGAAACTGTAGGAATCGGGCTGTTGTGACGTTGGAACCTACATCGGTGGTAAAATGCTAACATCCGTCGTTGCTTGGTAAACGCACCCCTGGTCAGTTAATCCTGTGTTCATGGAAATGTGAATAATTACTGTATAAAATAGACCCCACCAAAAGGTGTAGTGAACGTAAGTGCTCTCTAAACTAAGCTGAAAGTGCAGTCAAGACATTTAGTGTCAATGTGATTATTACCATGGTAGGAACAGTCTTTATTTACACAGGCACTTTTTTCATCTGTTGAAATCAGCAGTAAGGTGGTAAAAAGAGAAGTGGGTAAACTACACCTGTAGGGTATTAAAAAGGTAAATAAACTGTGTATATCCTTATGTAGAGAAAGGCAAGAGCAGACACCCCACCTGGCCTCAAACCCAGGTCTCCTGGGTACCAAACATGTACTCTGACCACCACACCTACTGTAGTGATAGCATACCATCACACCCTGACATAACAAATAATGAAAGGCCGGCAAACACTGTTCTTCACTTTAAAAGGTGTGTACCAGTAAATGGCATTTATATGCCCTAACCCTCAGCCACATTGTTGGTTGAATCAAAATAATGCCACAAGCCACTGAAATAGCAAGGCACATGCCTTGAAGCTTCACTAAAGTAATGAAAAAAGTCACTTCTAATGTTAAGGTAATTAAAACAAAACAAAATCCATATAACAAAAGATGTTATTTCAGTGCTAAGTGATGGCAAGATTGGTTGTTATTGACATTTAAAGACTGGTTCAACTGCACTTTCCTATGTATCTCAAAAGACACCTCCCATGTATTTTTAATTTCTCCTAATGTTTCAAAGGTAGCTCACGAAAATATGGTTTGCTGTGTCATTGCTCCACATCTCCTCCTATCTGATTTTGTACCACGACGTGCATCTGTTGACACAATCTGCTCTTTACTTTAGCTCAAACAACATACCTCAAAACCAGTGTGTAATTACTATTTACACAACTGAGCCATTCTGTCTCTCTAGACAGACTTTCCTCCTGCCCCCACACACCCCTCAATGTCACAGCAAAGCAATACCTTTATGGCATTTGTTCTATTTTCTCACAGTGCATATTCCTGTGTACACATACTTAACTTCAACATTCCGCATGCTAAACCTGTAACATGCTTACAATTAGAGGTTTGTAATGAGGTGGGACAGGCTCCAGAACAACGACATAAAATCTATTTCAACTACTCAGAGGCATCCAGCATGAGAGGCCAAGCCTGAAGCAGCCAGTGTATGTCTTCTAATGAGTACATATGCATGGCCTTAAATGGAGATCTGCTGTTTCAAGCAAATGGCAGAGGATGCTGCCTAAATTATGAAAGATGGAGTTTCTCCATCACAGCCCCGACTCAAAACTGCCTTGGAGTGCTGTCAGGCTGTGTTTCTGCTAACACTTACCTGCAAATTCTCTCTCTCTCCCTTCCTTTTTCTATTTATGTTTCTGTCAAGTTTAATACCTTCACCTGCCATGGGTAGCAGGCAGGCTTTTTTTTCCCGGTCATTTGTTTGTGAGCATCCGTGGTTCCATCCCTTATGTGTAGGGTTTACATAACATTTCCCAAGCAGGTTGAAGGGACTTCATCAAACCTAGGGCAGTTAATCACTACAAAAGCTTGATTTAGTGATTAGGTTTACATGGCCCTGAGGTCAAAAGGTCAAGGTTCCTTGGGGTCATAGATGCAAATAGACTGTTTGCACTATATCTGCCACAGGCCACCACAAAGTTTAACGGACATCAGCAAGTTATCTTTGTGCGTGACTCGATTGCGTACCTAATGTTTTTTTTTTTTTCTTAATAAATGTTCATGTTTTGTGCAGGACATATGAGGTTATGCCAGATGGAGTAATGTCATACTATTGATGCTTTACATTGAATTTCCATTTATTTTATTTCATACTGAGATACTGTATCTACCTAAATCATGGTTTATAAGTTGAAGAAAACAAGCAAACTGTGAAAAACGGTGCTAAAAATTTTACAGCAAATCCTATTGCCAGCTATAGACATCTATTGGAAATCAAGATGTCCTTGATCAATACTGTGAAATTTACATGCAATACCAGCCTGTTTATATCTGCCAAGGCTGAAGCTACTCTCCACATGCCCCTACAGTTAATCAGACTTGCACAAAACACACATGTGCTTGCTACGTTATTGATTACAAATACAGACTTCAACCAAAACCTTTAAATGCAAGGCCTGTGCGTCTCCAGAGCTAACAAATATTCTGGTAGAGTAACAACATCAAAAAGAGAAGAAAAATGTGGAGTTCACTAGGGTATTCTTCTCCTTCTCATTCTCTCTATTTAAGGGTACGCTTGTCCCTCTGTGTATGAAGATGTGTGTTCTCACTCGGGCAGTGTGCTTGGGCAGAGTACGTCTTACTGTGTGTCTGCAAGACGTGGTTCATCACGTTCCATTAATCATCTGTTCAAAGATCAAAGATCGCACAGCCCCGCGTGACACATTGTGGTGGAGCCACTGAAGACATGCATCAGGCATTCTAATTATTCTAATGTGCAACACAAGCTCAGAATGATCACAAAAAGGCAAAAGGTCACATAGTGACAAGTGAACGGAAGGTGAGAATTAGACAGGTAGGGTGAGTAATGACAATTTTAAAGTCATTTTACCACCTCAGGAAAAGCTTCCCATGTGATGTCAGGTTGATAGCAATGCAGGCACAATTTGCATGTGGCATTATTATATGTTTTATATGTCCATCCTTTTGCATTTCCACCTTGTTTTAAATGTCAGGATATACTGTTCAGAAATCACACCAAAATTATTATTAATGTAGGTTTTTATATTGTATTATTTTTTCCAGTAGACTCAAAAACAGATGGTAGCATGTGAGTAGCATGTGTGGTTATTGTGTGTATATATGAACAGAGCATCTATATGTAAGGACGGCATGCCATAGGCCTCAAGCTGCTTATTGTTATTTTTTCTAGTTAATCGGTCAACAATTGTCCCAATCAATTTGTTTGGTCTATGAAATGTCAGGAAATGTTAATTAGTTTTTCCCAAAGTCCAGAGTGATATCTTTAAATGTCTTGTTGCATATGCCCAAAAGTTATATTTTTACTAAGTTATAACTTTCATAGAGCAGTAAAGAAACCATAAAAGATTGAAATGAAACATGCAGAAACCAGAGGATATTGACTGTCATAAAAAATCTTCTTAAGCAGATTGATTGACTACAAAAACAGTTGGTGATTGAGTTAATGGTTCACAATTGATTAATTGATTTCAGAGGTTTTCTGAAGACCACACAAAGGCTGCAAAAGCATGTGCAGAAGCACACAACAAAAATGTCAGCACAGAAAAAAATCTATTAATGTTTTTTTTTTTTATTTCAAGTAAATACATGTTTTATGTAACAGCTTCCTCCACCCGATATGGCCATGTTTCTAACAGGTTATTTGTGTTAAGTCTGTAAGCCAATGTAAATGCATCCCGTTGTTTGTTTCATCCATTTGTTTGCTTCACTTTGTTTTCTTATGGGCAATGTTAATCAGCATGATTCATGAGGATGGGCGCCCAATCAATGTCATTGATCAATTAGAGTAATCATGGAGGAAAAGTGAGAACATCACAGTACAACTCTGTCTGTGCATGGTAACACAAACTCAAACTTTTCTGAGAACGCCTCTTGCATATGTTTCTCATGATTGAGTGTTTACAAACACTTTATGTATGCTGTTTACATTGAGTTGCCTGCTACATCGACACTGTACTCAGGCTAAACATTTTAACATGTTGCCTTAGCATTGTGCTCAGAAAAACACAAAGTTAATGAAGTGTAGTCTTTGAAATATTATTAACTTTGAACAAATTCTATTTTATCTCTGCAAGCAGATGTCCGCTTTGTCGTCTCTCTCTATTGCGTGTATGTGTGTGTGTGCACACACATGTGTTGGTGTGTGTATAGTATGTGTGTGTCTGCTTGTAAGTGTGTGTGTGTGTGTGTGTGTGTGTGTGTGTGTGTGTGTGTGTGTGTTGTGTGTCTGCATGCACTGTTGCTTCATCTAATAAAACTGGAGTGGACTACTTTGGCAATGGCTAAATGAGAAGCGAAGAGCGGCCGGCAGAATTGACCCTCGGGGCGAGACTCTGCCTTACTGTTGGTCTCAGCACACGTCTCCTGGCCAAGAACGTCTCATTAATTCGAGAAGGAAATGTCATGGAAGGCCAGGCCAGGCAAAAGATTTTGACTGGCCCCTATAAAAACCCGCTCAATGGGCCAAGAGCCATCTAGGAGGGAATACGAGCACACAGAGCAAACACATTTCCACACTCTTCCTTCTACTATGCAGCATACTCACATTCCCCTTTATGTCCTGACTTCAATACTAAAACTACTAAAAATACTAAAAACGACTTTTTTCCCCCTTACAGTGGGTACGGTACTCACCAATCAAAGATTTTAAGGGTCATTTATCAGTCAGTGAAATGGCGGCTAAAAAAAGAAGTTGGCAATTACACTTTGTACGGACGGGGGCGCGCTGAATGAAGACTTGTACACGCGTAATGGCAGGAGCCTGCCTTCTAATTTTTTTAGCCTTGAAAGTCAGAGTGCTAGAAAATGAGAATTCAAAGAGGTCTACCGCTGCAATGAAAGAATGACAAAATGGTCCTCTTCTTTATCTGACAGTTGTGGCGATGAGAAGCCAAGGTCTCTGTCGCTCTCTTTCTCTCCCTCCCTCTCCCTCTATCTCTTTCACTCTGACTTTTCCCCGCTTACGCAGGCAGCTTAGGATGGGACCACAACGTAAGTCTAATAAATCCCCCCCTTCCAATGTTCCTTCCTGCAAATCCATGATGTGTTTTTTCTATTTCACATACAAGCAATGTCCAGTGACTTGAGGCAATCTCATACAAAGCATAATGGGTTGTCATGTTGCTCGAGCAAACTAACTTCTTCGTCTGTATCTTAATGTACAGTATGCAGATGTACACAAACCTTTTTATAAATGACAAAACGTCTCTCTACAGACAAGGCCACGGCTCCAGGAGCAATTCTCTGCTCATAGCTAGTTCCTATTTGGCAACCTCTAAATGACCAGTTAAAGGGGTTGCTGACCCAGAGACCAGGGCTATCTTCCTGATGAACAAATGAGAGAGTGCGTTAGCAGATGACATTTAGAAGGGGGAGAAAAAAAATTCTCCTCGTGTAAGCCATTCTCCACATAACCCAGTGGGCAATTTAAGAGCTATTTAAAGGGCTCTATGGCTGCAAGCTTGTGTAATCTCATATTGATCCACAAAGGATAGAACTGTCTTCCTCGATGGTGAATTGAAATCGATGTCTTATATAAAGATGTAATGCTGAACAAGAAGTGACCTCACTCACAGGAGCTGTCATGCCGCATTGACACAAATGGGTTAAAGTCTTTATTCTACTGATCTCGTAACCCAGCTGACCAATTTGGCTTATTTTGCCCTTTTTACGTGTAAAAGGTTTACACTCCCAGTGGCTCTTAGCGAGACAAAAACATAATGCACCACCAACCTGTTCACCAAACATTTTCGTAAAGCTCAGCATGGTTTCTGCGCCTATCCACAAGGTAATGCTCTCTCACGTGACAAAAAGCAAAGTGTTCACATGGGCATGGTCTGATTCGCCACTGGCTGCAGATGACTTCACTTTGATATCATCCATATTTGATTAGTGTGGTTCTGAACAATCTACTGATGCAGTGGAGTGTAGAGGTCAGAGAGTCAGATGAGGGAGGTCGGAGAGATTGACACGGGATAAAAGTACCCAAATCCCCACCACGGGTTCGCTAAAAAAAAAGAAAAAGGAAAATGACAGAGCAAAATAAATGAATAAAAAAGAAATGAGAGACTGTGAAGGGTCGCCTACACTTACCCCCTCCCCCCTCTACTTCTCCCCCCTCACCACCATTCATGCTGTGTTCCAAACGACTTGGCTCCCACGGGGCCTTCTGGAAGAGAAAGTGACACACTGGGTCTGTACAAGGGTGCCACTGACATTTAAGCGAACCTGCAAGAAGAAGGAAAAAAAGACAGCAGAAGAAATGAGTGGGATAGTTTGTGTGTGTGTGTGTGTGTGTGTGTGTGTGTGTGTGTGTGCGTGTGTGTGCGTGTGTGTGTGTGTGTGACTCACACACCCAATGCTCGTAATGAGACATCAGTATGAATGTTCCAGCCCTTTGACGAGCTGTGCTCAGATTAGCTCTTGTCTGACAAGGCTAGCCTCATTAAGGACCAATGGTGCTCGTGTGTTACACAAGTGGATGATTATTAACAGGAGATTTTTATTCCCTGTGGCTCTCACGAGGAGGCTAACGTAACGATATCGATGCCACGGTGGTGGTGGTGGTGGTGGTGGCCATGGTGGCCATGGCGAGGGTCCCGCTGGACAAACCGAAATGTTTGCTCAGATAACAGCATTATTTCAAACGGATTAAGAATGATTTTGTCCCCTCACCCTTTTCTCGCCAATGAAAAATGAATCACTTCATCCTACTTACATTTATGTGTTGTGTTTCTGAAATGTTCAGAGACATAATTTACTGTAATGCTTTTGGAGAGAAAATTGAATAAGACTGCTATTTTTCTATACTCTTCTTCTCTTCTCTTTTCTTCTCTGCTCCCTCCCCCACCCACTCTCTCTTTCTCTCTTTTTGTCCTTTGCATGCTGATGTGCATTTGCTTTGCTCTGAACCAGACATCAAAGACCAGATACATGAAATGTGGCTGGATGGACCCTCAAGTATTTTTGTTATGGCTGCAGAGCAGATTGGCAGGTCACTGCACCAGGCACCTTATGAAATGTGTTTATGAATGTTTATGTGTGTGTTCGTCTGTTTGTGTATGTGTCTGTTAGTGTGTGTATGTTTGTGTTGGTGTGCGTGAATGTTTGTATGTGTAATTTTGTCTGTGTGTTTGTGTATGTGTGTGCATGCGTGTGCTCGTGTGTGTGTGTGTGTGTGTGTGTGTGTGTGTGTGTGTGTGTGTGTGTGTGTGTGTGTGCGCTCACGTGTGTGTGTGTGTGTGTGTGTGTAGGCCCCCAGAGGGCCAGACTGGCTGATGTATTTGTTTTCTCATTGGGGAGGCCAGGGCTCATGCTGGTGTGGAACTCAGAGGAATAGCACTTTGCGAAAATGACTTGCTGGAGTGTGTGTGTCTGCGTGGGAGGTGTGTGTGTGTGTGTGTGTGTGTGTGTGTGTGTGTGTGTGTGTGTGTGTGTGTTTTGGGGGGGGTTGGTGGAGTTAGCATGTTATGGCTCTGCCTCATGATATGACCATTACTGCTTTCCATTACGCATTTTCATCCCTGTCAACTTTTAGCGAAGGAGAACACAAGGTCAGGTGGCAGTGGGGGTTGTTTGAGGTAGGGTGAGGTGAGGTGAGGTGGTTGGGTGGTCAGGTCAGCTGGACACAGTGTGGGGTGGGGGGGGGGTGGGTGGCAGGGCTGGAGCCATTAGATGAACAGAAAATCTCACATCTCTAATCCTGCCCTCTGATGTGTGTAGACAACATGGTGACAAAATGTCACTTTAATCAGCCATGATTAACCAACACAGGGGCACCTCTTCACAGAGGGGCAGCTGGGAGGGGGGATGACCAGATGATTCTAAGGGCCCAGCATTGACAAGGGGGGGCTTTAAGGACAGCATTAATAGTATTACCCATACTGCCCCACAAAGACAAAGTCCAGTAACTATGTGAACACAGAAACTGAGAAAAAATGCCTTTAACGTTGTCATGCTCCCCAGTCAATCATGCTGTACGTATAATAATGGTGATGCTTTTATGTGCTTTCTTAATAGCAAGAAGCAAGAGATTTACTTACAAGACAAAAGGGGTGTCAATTTCCGGTCTAAACTCAATTTGACAAAATGTGTAGTTACTGCCTTTTGGCTTTGTAGGGCGGCATAGTAAGGGGGCCAATCAATGCCATTTTTAATAGGCCTCAAACTGTGTAGCAGCACATCTGTCTCCTCAAGACTAGCCACATCACAAAGATCCATTTTGTAAACATGCTTTGAGGATGCATACTTCAGTTCATGTTTGTGTGGGATTGACAGCACCTACAATAGCTGTCCTTTTTGATCCATGGGGATAAATCTTTTGAACATTTCTGTTCTTCTGTGAAGATTTACATCTTAAAAATATGTCTTCTGGAGGTTTTATAAAGATGGACAACATGTGAAAGCAACTAAGAACAATTTACTTTAATAGGCAAATTTGTTTTTCCCCCAACACAGGTGTCTCACCCATGAATCACACACATTTTCTAAAGTGAGTGATTCATCTGATCCATTCCATAAAATGTAATTCTCTTAAATGTCAGATATTGTTTTTAATACAATTTAAAAAAAGAAGTAATGGCCTCTCCAAACTGAGCCTATGGCTTAGGGAAAGATTTGCCCTTAATGCTTCAAATACATGAAAAAAAAAAACAATGTTGAAACAATTTCCAAATGAAATTGTCTTGGCAGGCGCCATCTTTCATTGTCTGTATGACGAAGGATTACTGTTTTGAAAACAGCGGAAATCTGAGCGATTAGCAGTCCTTTTGAGGTCAGTAGGTTGGCATCAAATTCAGCCAACATCTCCAAGCTTTAGCCCAGGGGTGACATTTTGGAGTGCTGCTGGTAGCAGACCTCTCTCTTTCTCTCTCTCTCTCTCTCTCTCTCTCTCTCTCTCTCTCCCTCTGTCCCTCTCTCTCTCTCTCTCTAATTGAAAAATGGTTTCCATTATGCACTTTTGGTGCGTTATGAAAGTCAGAGAAGAGGGACTCGGAGGTTCGCGTGATGGGCTAGACTGAGAGTCAGCAGAGTTCCGTGCCGATGTCAGTTCACACGGACGGCCAGGGGAACAGATGAATTCATGTGTTAACAATAATTGCTGACCACCTCCCTACTAAACCACTGGAGCCCATTCATTTGTATGCAATATTAAACAGAGCAATGCTAGCCCTCCTCTAAGGAAGGAGAATCATATTTTTTGTCTTAATCAGAGGAACTTTACTGTAGATCTAGAGATCACATGAAAATGCAATGCAAAATAAAACCATAACTATCGAAATCATATATTTCCTTTTCAAATGGCATCAAATGATCTCCGTAATATGTCATGGTCAGATGGGTGTGTGGAGAATTTCAATGACATCAGCTTTCCTTGCTTTCCAGTTTCATAGCAACAGGTTTAATTAAAATCTAAGGTCCCTTATGTATGGCTTTGGGGAATCACTGTGAAATCTCACCTTTCATTCCTGGCTGCCTCTCTCTCTCTCTCTCTCTCCACCCCCCCTGCCACCCGCTCTCTCCTTTGCCCTCATCTGTCTCTCTTTATTGTTCTCTGCTGTCTGTCAGAAATGATTGAGTGCTTTGAAGGAAATGGAAAACAAGGGTCAACTTTGATACCGTTCTTTCATATGTGAGTTCTCTGAGTTTTATGCTACTATATGGCCATTCAATTCAGCAATGGGAAAAATTAAACCACTACTAAACAAATTGTATACCAAACAATAAACACCAAACAATCAAACACACATGGTAGATTTGGTTTGATCCTCTCACCTATTGCCCTTTAGATATGTTTTTGTTTGTTTTTGTTGTGTTTTTTTCATCTCTTGGAAGCAGTCTCAGATCAGACGTTTCCAAGCAACATCCTATCACCCCTAACACCCCTTTCTCCCTCTCTCTCTCTCTCTCTCTCTCTCTACTTCAGTCTCTTTCTTTCTCTCTTAATTTTTCTCTCTCTCTCTCTTTCTACTTCAGTCTCTTTCTTTCTCTCTTAATTTCTCTCTCTCTCTCTCTCTACTTCAGTCTCTTTCTTTCTTTCTTTCTTTCTTTCTTTCTTTCTTTCTTTCTTTCTTTCTTTCTTAATCTCCCTCTCTCTCTCTCTCTCTCTCTCTCTCTCTATTGCTCTCTTTCCACTCTGCAGCTTCTCTGACAGGGGGGATTATTTTTGCCAGGAGAAATCAACTCCTCGTTCCCGCATAAACTCATTTTAAAAACAGATCCTCATACATCATATTCCTCTCACTCTAAATTTAAACACATTATTGCAACAACAGCTGAACCACAGCCACCAAACTTTGTTTGAAACCAACCTCCACACCCTTCACCACCTCCCTCACCTGCCACCCTACAATACCAAATTCACATAGGGGAATTACAGTGCCCAGCCAACAAGCCAGTATCCAAACGGGTCAGAAGAAAGAACAACATTATTTTCACTGACACCTGAAGGTTTTCTTCCTTCCTTCTTTTTTTTTGCTACATGGAAAAAGCTGTGGCTGGTAGAGCCCTTGCTGTTAGATTTGAGGACCTAAATTAAGTGGGATTTGTTTCTATTTAAGTGTCATGGCACATGTCATACCAATTACCCATCCCATTGAAGTTTCCTGCAGTGATTTTGTGGGGTAAGTAATATTATGCTACGGCTTATACAAACATGTGTTCCATACACATCACCTCCCCTATACAGGTACTCTCTACATATGCTTAATGTACAAACAGGGCACCCTGTTTGATGCCTGTTAAGTAATTATTATTTATTCATGTGAGGGTGAGGTGACGTACATTTGGTGGTGGATTTTTTTTTCTTATTCATTTCTCTTTTTTTCTGGGAGAGATAGTCCAAATTTCATATTTTTTTCGCTATCATGTCATAACACATGTTGTAAACACGTAGACACGTAGACCACAGTGTACCATTTTGCCATTACACAACCACAGGACCTCTGTTGGACTCTTTATGCTAATCCCATCACCTGGTAAGAGCTAGTTCTGACCCCTGTAATGAGACGATGCCACAGTAACAGTGTTCATTAACGTCTGTAATGTGTCATGATATAGCAAGCCTTTCAGACTGCTAAGCTGCTTAGAGAGCGTGTCTTTAAAATTATGAAATGACATGTGGCCAGCCCAAAGCATAGGAGAGCTCATAATTACCTGGCGTGTAAGTTATTCTGGCAGGTGGTTGTTGGGGGAAGAATCTCTGAGGATTTTACAGAGTTTCCTTAAATGTAACTGATGACTACAGCAGTGATGTGGAACCACTCCAGCCCTAACAAATTAAAATAACGGCATGACACTGTATTTAATTGTGTGGGTGTTTTTTGTTTTGTTTTTTACACATTATCACATCCTCACACAGACAGCCAAAACACCACCTAATTCACTGCTAAACAAGTGCACTTCCTCAGTCTTGCTTACCTCTCTATTGTGGTAAGGTACCTGAAAAACGGGCTAACACCTAGCCTCACAATTATGATGCTAAAGCATGGACATCATTCTGCTAATCTGCACAGGCTATTCATCCCTAACTGAGTTATCACATTTGTCCTTGGCAATAGCTTGCATGATAGGGAAGCAACAAGGTCATGAACACGTGAACAAAGACATACAGTACATAACCGAGCACGGCGCTGAGAACTGAGAGACAGAAAAGGTGAAGCACATTCTTTCTTTTCCTGCTACATTCTATCAAAGTGTCTATGAGTGGGAAAATATCCAGGCAGAGCTGGCACAGCATTTGTTCATATGCTTTAGCTGCCGTCTCAAGTCGCTGGGAATTAGAGAAACGTCACAGATGTTTGATGCTATCTCATCCATGGCATCATGCAACATTAGCGCTCAAATTAGCCCATTAACACTGGTGGCAGATGGAGCCTAGCATTACCATGTTAGCACTTCCACTAGGCAATGCTTTGTTAATCAGCATGAAGTTATTGGAAAGAGCTGGGGGAGATGAGCTACCTCTCCCTGATCTTGTTACATCACTTTCAGTGGATGGGAATTGACTCTCCAGGTTATCTAATGTCTGACTAAAAACTCTTTTACACTCCACAGACTTAGATAGACCTCACACAGAGAAACAGAAGGTCATCATATGGCATCCAAATTAGAAATTCAGCCCCCGTGTGCTTAAAAAAAAAAGAAAAACAGAAATGGGGGGTGGACCTAACTTTAAAAAATGTTAAACGTGTCAGTTGCACCTGTTAATAGATTTTTAATGTTTAATGGATGCCAAGATTTTGTTAGAAAGATAGCACTTGACTTATCTATTTATTCTATTTCAAGTACACGGACTATTTTTTTCCGACACAGATAATTCACTCTGGAGTCAAATATGTAAAGACACGATCATCAGTCCGAAGACAAGTTGTTATCAGCTGTGGTGATCAATACTGTTTTGATACTGTTTGGAACAACAGGATTTGGGAGCAGGTATCTGCTCTATCTGATAAAAAATGGATGTCCATGTTAAGCACATGAATTCAAGGTGCTGCTCAGAACCGCTGCCTGTTTGCAGGCCCTTACCACTTAACTCTGGCCCCTATACACAAGCAGTCAATGTAAGCCCCCTTCCTTTCTATATTTCTAATACATATGACTGGACAGGGCCCCTAAAGCTATAGGTTACCTGGGTCGGCACTCAAAACCACCACCACGCTCACTCCACCCTAGACAGACAGGTAGACAGACAAAGAGAGAGGGAAACATTAAAACAGGTGCATAAGTACTAGTGCTACAGTGTATTCCTCAACTTATCTCACAGTCCAAACACTGACTAGAAAGTGCCTATAACTTTTGGATGCTTAAGTTTTCATTGTTTTACTCATTGATTACTCTTGCTGTTCAAATCAATGCGCTAAACATCTTGTGTCAAGTTAAGAGAGTTGAAGACATACACTATGGGGTACACTATGGGTTATGCACTCCTCACATCACAAAGCCTACATGCAAGACTGCATCCATGCCCAATCCTGGTGGTCAAAAAAAACAGTTAAATGGAACAGCGTTTCAGAAGGTTCCATCATAGAGATTTTGTGTACAAAAGTTTGTAAATATTGCATTCCACTAGACTGTCTCACAATGTTAAAAGTATAGCACTACACCAATCGTATGAATGCTTTCTGTTACAAACAGAAAACCAGATAATGTTCAGAGGTGGAAGAAAGAACATATTGGATGTAAAAGGCCAGTGCTGTTGTTTTCTGCTCCATCATTGCAGTAAGTACTTGTAGGTCTATGTGTTCTACAGAGCTTGTGCTTAAAGACTCAAAACATTGGAAAAGGTTGTTGCAATCTCAGCCCAAAAGTTCAATTTCCCAAGTTCCAAGTTCTTAAAAAGGCCCACTGGGTAAAAACAAACACAAAACATATATCTGTTTTCCAAAGGCTTTGAATACTGACAATTAGTAGAAAGTCCATGCAGTAGTAGGACTCACACTCCATACTTAAGGATGGACCATCAACCTATAGCCGTGAAACACAGCTTAGATTTACGTACGTTGAGACTGCATATGCACAACCCACTGAAAACTGAAAACAGCTGATACCCATTTTACAAAAAATGAAAGTACATTTTAGCTTGTGCTACATTACTTTTTCTGCTCTCTGCCGTGGCAAACAACCCTCAGCTATGCCTCAGGGCCTAGACACATCACAGCTGTGCTAAAATTTAATATTACAATCACACAGTACTGCCTGGGAGAGGCCGAGAGTGTGGTATGAAAGTAGCATGTGGAAGTGTTTGCAGTTTGCACCCTTTCTCCTAAAAGCTTTGGTCTGCTGCTTTGGATCAGCAGTTATTCCATGCATCACTGGACAAATGGACCAATCAATTTTTCAAGAAATGTGTTATCTGTGTTATGTGCAACCACACTCTGATACAACAATGACACACCATCATTTTTTATCTAAAAGATGCATTTTTCTTTTTTTTTCTCTCCCTCTTTATTTTGTGTGCCTATCTGTTTGCTAAGCTGAGTGTGATGTTTGCCAAAGCCGCCAGATGTTGCACACCATTCTCAAGGGCCATGAAATTTTAATTGGTAAAATAATTTCAGCTTCACTCCTGAGTGTATAGAACCTTGTGTGTGTGTGTGTGTGTGTGTGTGTGTGTGTGTGTGTGTGTGTGTGTGTGTGTGTGTGTGTGTATGTGTGTGAGAAAGAGAGAGAGAGAGAGAGAGAGACAGACAGATAGACAGACAGACAGAGACACAGAGAGAGGACTAAATATATACATGCTTCAATAAGCGAAGCAGGTAACGGGTGAATTTGTAGTAACATTTATCCATTTAACTTGATGAGCTAATGCAACTAAATGCATGCGGATGGCTTTTCGCCATGTGTTTAATCTTGCTATTCAATTTATATTAAAAAAAATTATAGCTCTTGTGAATTTCCGTTCACAAAGAAGAAAACCAATAAGAAAGAGTTACACCTTTGATAGTTTTACAGTTGGATTGTTGTTTAGGTTCTACTGTCATCTTAAAAAATGCCAAACAGATCATGTCCATTTGAACAGCAGTGCAAATGAATAAAAATAAATAAAAGTGTCAGTGCTACGGTGTATGTAGCTAGATGCCCACACAAAAGCCTTGCCAGGGTGAGTAATTTTACCGTTATTCCACAACATTACATTGCAGTAAAACATATTGCATTCATTCTATATGGAAACTCATTTAACACAAAAACAACATTCAATAAATCTGTCTGATGCAAAGCTTGTATTAACAATTTACAATAGGGACAAATTCATCACACCTGGTATGCACCAAAGAAAGGAAATGAAACAGACAGAGACTGACAGAGTGGGTTTTTTTCCCCTCCACTGTTTTCTTTTTCAAATGGCGTATTGCAGATACCTGGCGGCCCAGCTTGCTCAGGCAAGATAAAGTGTGGGAGACACAGGGGAGTGGCGCTCATGCGTGGAGCGGGGCAAGGCACTCGCCGCATCTCTGGCCCCCCCATCTCCAGCCTCCCCCCCAGCCCCAAGCAGGAGGCAGGGCCCCGAGGCCATTCCCTCACACAGCTACTCCCCCATGCCCTCTGAATCACCAGTGCTCACGCACACACACACACATGCACACACACACACACACACGTCGTGGACACACACACACACAAAAAACATGCACGCACAAACAGACACACACACACACACACACACACACACACACACACACGGATATAAAGTAACACAGACAGAAAAAAGCGATGGAGGGAAGAAAATATAGAAATTGACCACATCAACAACATGCTGAAAGGGAAGATTAAAAAAAAATAAAGGTGGTTAAAGGTGGGTTAAAAATGAAAATAAAAAAAGAAGGAAGTAAGACAGAAAGGAGAGAGTGCAAAAAACAGCTATGAACTGAAGAGAAAACCTTTCACAGCCCTCTGCATACAAAGAAAAAGGCCCACCTACTCATCACCCCAAGTACCCTTTTCCCCCCACACACACGCACACACACACACACACTTTGTATCCCCAGGTAAGCACCTTCACATTCAATCACCGTTTCAGGTATGGAGTTCTGAGCACAGTGCCACTGGCAAACTGCTCTGGGTCTGTCTTTTTATTTTTTTGAACTGGATAAAGGAGATTAAAAAATGATAAAAGATGTCCTCGTGTCCACACACCTGCAATGGAAGTGTACTTCTCATTATGAAAGACAAATAATCAACTAAACGAACACAGAGCAAACTCCAAACAAAACAAACAGACAAACAGACAAACAAAAACTCTAGTTATAACTAAAAGTTGTGAAAGAAAAGACAATGTACTGGGAGTACTGTCAACTGTGATTCAGTTCAGTTCATCCCAGGGAAGCATATTGCCAAGCCCATTTAGTTTTGTGTCACTTTGCAGTGCGAACTGAGTGCGGATCACACTCCGTTTATCTTTATGTGCTTCTGTGTAGCTCAAGTGCGTGAATGGCTGCGGCCATTGAAGAGGGTTTTTTCTGTTTTATGAAAAGCATTTGTCAGTTCCAGAGGAGGATATAGGGTCATAAAAGGCTTTGTGATTGGCTCAGAGCGACTCCCAGCTCTCCCATGTCGGAAGTTAAACACAGTGAACTGTGCGTTTATGAAGGATACAGGGCTTTGTCGAAAATGTCCTCTCTCTAAACTGCACGGGATTTATTGGGTGGCAACGATGCAAGCATTTTATAGAATAATGATTTTTATTGGGGGGGGGTACAAAAATCCCCTCCTGTCCACATAAATGTTATGACAATCAATAATGATGATGGATTTAATTATTTATTGCAGTGCTAGGCAAATGCATGCAAGATAGAGTGATTGAAAAGGTTGGATGTTGAATAATATATCAGAGGAAATGAAAAGGGGGATACTTCTTAGAATTATGTTTACTCTGATCTTTTGAAAAAAAAAACATTTCACACTAACTCTCTGAATAGAGTGTCTGCCTTACAGTTTCCTACCTGCACTTTCAGGAAATATTTCCAAATCAAGTAGGACAGGTTGTCTGTGTTTAGGTTGTCCCCCCAAAAAAGTCATGGTTAGGGCAACAGATGCTTTCCTGGATGCACAAATAAACTGAAATTAGAAATCAGATTAAGTGATGGAAACTATCATGGCATATTCAATAATCAGCAAATCATTTCATTTCATAAACCTTGACTTGAATCAGAGCCATGTTAAACCTAGATAAAGAAAACTGGAGAAAAGTATGTACTATATGTGCGTGCCAACGAGAAAGAGAGAGAGAGAGAGAGAGAGACAGAGAGACAGACAGAGAGAGAGATCAGATGAAAAATGAAGCTCTTCAGCACTATAACCTAATTGACTTTTTTGCTGTGGTCGAGGTCAAAGCAGCTTTTCTGTTTGAAATTTCATCAAGCGTGAGGGGGGGTCGGGGAATGTGTGCAGACTTCTCCAGATAGTCTTGTCACCACAGTATGGCCATGTACGCTTCCCTTCCAAAAAAGACAGGGTGAAAAGGAAATAAAGAAGGGCACAGTGTTGTCATAAATAAGAGATGATAAATTCATGAAAGATTCAGCTGTCTCTATATTGAGATTTTAGGTTGTGACTTGGTGTCAGTTGTGATGTGCCATGCAGCAGATGATGGCTTAAAGTTGGCTACTTTAGTTGCAGACTTTTTTTGCACTGTTAGCAGGTATTCCCAATGGCATCAGGAGGCTTGACTTCTGACACATCCTTTCAGCCTCATTCATTCATTCATTCATTCATTCATTCATTCATTCATTCATTCATCCATTCATTCCTCTGTTCCCACATCCTTTGTTGTTACACTCTTTATAACCTAATATCCCCCTTTATTCAATAATTGATATTATAGTCATTTTGTAATGTTAGCGTAAGCATACATTTAAGCAAAGGAAATACTGATGTTAACCAAACATAGCAACACTGCTGAAGTTGTTTGAAAAGGTATTCGATGGAGTGTGATGTATAACAAACCAGAAAACACTGATATGACATAGTTGTCAGGCTGCTGCTGCTAAGTTCCTACATCTGCACAACTTTCAGGGAACCCTTTTACTGTTTTCACAAGTGAAACAATTTACAAGTGAAAATAAATAAATTATATCTTTTTTTACATTCTGCATTGCTGCATCTCTGCAAGTCATCTCATACTAAGGATCAGAGTTAACACTTAAATTTCAGAGGTTCCCCCAGACCTTCACTTCCTCTCCCCCTTCCTCTCCCCCTTCCCCTTCCCCTTCCTCTCATGCTCCCACTTTTCTTCTGTTTGAAATAACCTTCAGTCTCCGACTTACGTGAATATTTTAAAAGCATCATAACAGGGATATGAAGAAAGGGGAATTGAATAAACAAAGCCTAGAGCAGAATTAGGGAATCTATTTACAGTGGATAATTGGAATGGGGTGTCTAGACGCGAGCCTATTAGACACAGCTTAGCTGCCTTCGTTGCCACTGATATCATCATTTCTATTAATCTCAGCAAATAATGAGTCGAGGAGACCGAGAAAAAAAAAAGAAGTCCACCTGAGGCAAAAAACCTCTGAATATCTACAAAACACAGAGCCAACGAGCAATCAAGAACAAGAACAGCCATGACAAAAGACAGCCATGATGGGAACAAAATATCCCACAGCAACATCGATAACGCACTGATCATTCTTTGGCTCACTTTGATAAAGGTATGTAGAAAACAGAACGTTTGTGTGCTTTAAAGTGGAGCATAAAAGCCTCTATTTCTTTGTTTATTTACAACACTTCTCTTTGTGTCCAAATGTACAGCATTTTACAAACTGGGGTAAATAAAATAAACCATAGAGTATTACATTTGAGGACTCCATGGGGAAAACAATGCTGAAATGTAAATGTAATTTCTAAGTTTGATTCTTGATTTGATTTTATTAGTAAATGCTATTTTCAAGATGCCTTTAGCTCGAGACTCAGCTTGTTTATTCACAGGATTATTTTATAAAAAGCTGGAGTTTCAACGCAACTACCAAATACTAAAATTGTATCTATGCCCATTTTTGTCACCTCATTGGCATTATTATTGTTTTAACCTTTCCTGTAGCATAGACAGTACACACCCTCACACAAACACACTCTCTTAATTAACATACACAAAGAAGGGGGGGGGTGCATTTACCTCCCCCTACTCACATCTGCAAGTTTTCCTGTTCTGCTCTCTTCACAAACAAACACACATCTAATTGCGTTAAAGACCCAACCAAACTGGTATGCTGTTTCAGTCAGCCATGGTACTGCAGCTTTCCAGCCGCTTGCCCCTTCTTCGCCTGTCCCTCAGGGTTTCCTCTTTTCTCTCTCTTCCTCTCCTCTTCTTCACTCGTTTTTCTCTCCACTCCTCTCTTTTTCTCTCCCCTCTTCTACAGTCTCAGCTCTGCCTCATCAACCCAAGGTGACAAATGTGTCAAAGTCTTACGGCGGGCTGCCTGAATGCTTCTCCCACCCCTGGTTAGACGTCCCACTGGGTCACCCCCCCACACACACACACTCTCTCCCATACCGTCATCCCCACCACCAACCCAAACACACACCCCCAAACACACAAACACACATATCACACCCACCCTCACTGCTGTGGATTGAGTGCTGCTCCTTTAACACACTGTTTGGTTAGCACAAAAGTCTCTGTGTGACCCCTTGCAGCCCTGCACAGCCATCTGATAAAGCCAATCAGAGCTGGGAGTCTGGGGGGGGGGGGTTGTGTGTGTGTGTGTGTGTGTGTGTGTTGGTGGGGGCGGGTGGGGGTGCCTATGCCCAGGCTTGGGCATTTCTGCAGTTTGTTGTTATAATGTGTGGGCCAGTTGTTCAGTTGAAGCTGAAAATCTCTGTGACTCTGAGACTTACTGTGAGATCTGCAGTTTGAGGTCCGTTTGGGAGGGCGGGGTTTGTGGTATTCAGGGTAAATTAAGCAGTAATGTCTTGTAAAATGCAGTGTTACTGCAGTGATATTTTTGGTATTTGGTGAAAACAGAAGATTGTAGTGTAGTGCTAAAGATATACTAACTTGGGGCCATACCATGCAAAGCTTGTTTTACCTGCCGGTTTTGAAATAGGATAGAACCAAGGCACTCCCCCCTAGGAGTCCATGAAAGAACATCAGGAGCAAATTGCTATAAAATAAATAAAGTTATAGACCAGTAGTTCTTTTTAATCATGATGTTTTTGGCATGATCCCTTTATTTGATGTCAGGTATTGCCACAGAATTAATGAAATACATGTGGCATAACAGATTTACTGCAGTGCTGCTGTCCATATTACTACATTAATTATTCCACATGTATGTCCTTCTGGTGGAAGTTATTTGACTAATTAATAAGAAATATTAATAACTCCAGCAATCAGCATTGTGTGCTAATTTCTAAAACCATTGATCCACCGTTTAAAATAAAATGGATGTAGTGTAAAACTGCTTTATTTGGTGAAAGTATTACAGGATCATCATAAAGCCCCAGCAGATCAGAACAACACTTTGCCTGAAATGTATTCGTAACATTACTGTACTGCATTAGTGTGATTTGCATGAAGAATTAGAGCGTGGAATTATCTCATTAACACCATGGCAAAAGATTTACTGTAATATATATATTATTTTAATTTATTTTTTAATTTACTTATTTATTTATTTATTTATTTCTGTAGCTCTCTCTCTCTCTCTCTCTCTCTCTCTCTCTCTCTCTCTCTCTCTCTCTCTCTGTGTGTGTGTGTGTGTGTGTGTGTGTGTGTGTGTGTGTGTGTGTGTGTGTGTGTGTGTGTGTGTGGGTGTGGTTAAATACTAAACAAACAAAAAAATGTACCCTTAAAAAGTAACCTTTTTCTTCATTGGACACATTTTCAAAAACACTTCCAACTCTTAGTGGTTCTGATATTGTTGGGATATATATCTTCATAATCATTCAGGAGAGATGCAGGTTTACAGCACTGCTACACATACTGTACACTGTTGAGAAAGTGCCACCCAAACACCAGCTGTTCTTGTCTTGCCCAGGGTCAGTCACTAGCGCATTGAACATTATGATCAGGTTGAATATGTTTATATAAACAGAATCTTTTTTCCCAAATGTTGTGTTCATTATCCC
>CM059285.1:14063264-14093264 GCA_030347295.1 Setipinna tenuifilis
GCCATATGCCACTGTGACACAACTGACAAGCAACATCAGGAAAGGGCAGCAGACACCATGGCCTAACCAGAGAGCTGTGAAATCTCATATACATAATAGCATTAATAAAGGGGAGTAAACACCCAGAGATCCTCCACACACCCTGAATTCAGGATTCCTTCTCTACAGTCAACGGCACAACTTTCTCTTGGCTGTGATGCACTGGTATCAATGTTATAGTATAGTATAGTATAGTATAGTATAGTATAGTATAGTATAGTATAGTATAGTGTAGTGTAGTATAGTGTAGTATAGTGTAGTATAGTATTGTTATATATAATAATATAATATCAATTGTCAAATGCATAACTAGTGATGTATAAAACACTGGTTGCATGTGGCAATAAACAAGTATTTGATCCAGTGTTATGTTGTGAAGAAATACCTAGTAGCAGTGTGTTGCACAGCCGTGCAATTCAACAGTGTGGCTTGGCCCTTAATTTGATTACTACATAATGAAACAGAAATAATTACCCTACAACAAATTATTAATGCTTATGGAAAACAATGGAGATGATTCCTATAGATACAAATCTGATAAAAATGTATCCAATTAAAGTCCAAGTTATTTCAGAGATCACAGTGATTAAATGTTTGTTTTCCATACTGGTACAGCTGCATGTGTACTGTATGATACTGACCAAATTATTACTGGTTGTTTGTGTGGATGTGGGTGGTCTGTAATGCTGTGCATCTAAATATACATTTCTTTTAGGTCATTTCTTAAAAGATATATATTTTCTTTGATCTAAAGGTCTATGTTAAGGCTACGTTTAAACTCCATCCATTTGTCTGAACTTTGTAGGCAACAATATATTTCAACAAATGCGGTTTTGCATTAGGACTGCCTGGGTCATTAATAAGGTTGGTCAGGGGAAAATGTAGGCATACCTTGTTTACAAAGCGTACACAATGAAATTGTTTTTGTCAGATGACATTTACATTTGTTTTGTTTTTAGGCACAAACAAGCGACTCTAAACCGTTCATTGTCAATTTAAAACTTGTATTTCAGCCATTTGACCGACAGCACAGTGAACAGTCATCCAAGGAATGAGAATGAGATGTAGGCTGGCTACTTGAGAAAAATGCCATGTTGAATTTGTCAAGCGGAATACATAGATTGTGGTCCTTCCTTGGATGTTCTTTTATTCAGAGCATTGCAAATTGACTCACCTGACCTCAGATCTGTTTGACAACACATGCCATGCACAAAAACTGTCTTGTAGGCAATATTTTCAAGGTGTGCGCTTATGGCAGCGTCTGTTTGTGTTTGTGTGTGTGTGTGTGTGTGTGTGTGTGTGTGTGTGTGTGTGTGTGTGTGTGTGTGTGTGTGTGAGTAAGCATATAAACATATAGGAAAGAAAACAAAACATATATTATCTTTTCTGTATTTAAAAAACTGAACCAGACTGACTCAAGATTTTGTCAAACAATGAGTGAAAGGCAGAGTCAGTCTGAAAAAATCTCATCATATTTAAGCAGTTGGTCTTTACCTAATCATACTGGATTCCTTATTTTGTTATGAATGCATTCATATTTACATTTCAGGGGTTTACTGCGAGCTCTTGATATGTTTTCATTGTTATTTGTGCTGCAAATATGCAGTGAGAACACAGACTGCACAAGCTCCTTACAGAATTTCATCCAAACCTTTGCCTCTGCCATATTATCTCTCCCTTCCTCTCGTTCTCGCTCTCTCTTTCTCTCTCTCTGTCTCTCTGTCCTCTCTCTCTGTCTTTCTGTCTCTCTCATCCCTCTCTCTCTCTCTCTGTCTTTCTGACCTTCTCTCATTATCTGTCTAGCTATCTCTATCTCTTTCTTTCTGTCCTGCTCTCTCTCTCTCTCTCTCTCTCTCTCTCTCGCTTTTTCTCTCTCTGCCTATGATTTTATCTTTTTACACTGTACTCATCTTTCGATCCCTGCCTTGCCATGCAATTATCCTTACCATTAATGGCCCTATTCTCTTGCATGCCCTTTGAGAGCTGCATAAGATCAGTGTCAAACAGGAAAAATAGACCTGGTGCAAAACATGACATGAATGTAATATAATGTAAAAAAAGTAGCCATTTAAGCCAGTGGGCTTCGTGTATGACAAATGTGGTCAATGATATCTGATCCTGCGACTATCTGAACTCTGTAGCTAATGTCTCTGCTCTGTCTTCAAGAGAGCCTTATCTACTCTTTGAGGGTGTATCAGTGAACCTCCCCACGGGAAGAGGAGGTTCCAACAGGAAACTCTCTCTGAGCAAAAAAAACAGTCCAAATTTGACATGTAACAAAATAAAAGAGCAGGCAATATACTATTGTGCCACATCTGTAGTCTGCACTTGTAAATCTTTAATAATAATAATAGTAATAATGATATGCCATGTTCAAATAATTCTCTTATTAAAGGGCCCATATACTTGAGTAGTATGTTTATAGTGGAACACTGGAACCACTGCACTGCGTCTTGCCCTAACTCACCACACCATATCACTCCAACGGAGCTTGGTTTAACATGTTTTAATCTCTGTCTTTTAGTATTCATCCGTGAGTTGTAGACCGTGGAGAAGCACTTTTTTTTAAATATTATTTAAAACCGCCTATCTCCATCCCCTATTCCCTATCCCCATCCCAACCAGCAGCAGGCCTCCGGTGCCTTGTCCTCTCAGCCGCCATAAAAGAGACAGGCGATCATAACGTGATGTGTGGGAGATGAGTTCATCGGCAAGCCACTGACAGACGATTGTCAAAGCCGCCTAAGCCAGCGCTGATCTATGGCTCCAGCGGCGGGAGGCGGAAAGGGATGGGCTCACCCAGCCCTGCTCACGCAGAGAGAGTGAAAGAGAGAGAGGTAGAGAGAGAGGGAGAGAGGGAAGAGAGAGAGAAGGATACGTCACACTGTGGCCATCACCACTGCTTCCCTCCACCTCTGTGCTCTCCAGGGCTAAAGAGGGGAAACATTTGGTCAATTGAGACATGGACATCCTGCCCCAAATAGGAATGTACTCTTCAAGGGTCAAACATGCAGCTGGGCTACTGAATACAAAAGTGTAATTCAGAGCTTTATGCGTAAATTAATACATGGGAAACCACAGATCACAGGAAACAGTCGAGCAGACATGACAATTTAGGCTTTTGTAATTTCCCATGGTCGGCCGTGACCTCTCATACTCGACACAAGCGATCTCCTATCAACGCACATCACATCTGACACTGCCTGGACATGAAGTGGGCCATCTCAATTGAGGCTAATCAAATAAACCCTTGAGTCAGTCGGACGGCGATAATTGCATCAGGAACTTGCTGATGTTTCCTCTCCAGATCTGTAGCAGGGTGCTTCGGGTTCCCACTGGCCTCATCCCAGCGGGGTTAGGAGTCTTTTACCCAGCCAGAGGGGAGCCTGGCTCCGACTGCATGTCCTCATTTGAACTGTGCTGCCCCGCCCTGCTTCTTCCTGGCGTCTCGGCCCATGGGAGCTAGTGGGGGGTACTGCCGAATCAGCATCAGAACCCCAGCTAACTTCCCTCTCGTTGACACACTAACAATGTTAGTGTCCCCCTAGACATATGTTCTCATTTAAAACACGAAAAGCCATGTGTTATTTGTTGTTGTGTGTGTCCGTGTAAACATCATCAACGATGCAGCAATAACTTGCACTAATAAATAAACGTGGAGAAAAACGACATCCACAAATGTCCACAGCAGGGGGACATTCCAGATGGATGAATGACCCCGGAATAAAGAGAGGTCATTCAATCTATCACAGAGACACACCTAAGCTGATCACATTCATCTCTTCTGAGGAACGGGTGATGGGGAAAACCGAAGAGCTTAGGGGACAGAGCAGTGTGGCTGGACAGTGTTGTGGCCTAAATAGAAGGCCGCTGCTAATCGCTCCAGACCTCTTAATCTAAAGTCCTCCGACGATTAACTGGAGAACAAGAAGAGGCTCAATCAGCTGGTCCCATGTATCCCATATATCAGAGCTGAGTACAAACAGATGGCAGAAAACAAGGACACAACCAGTTTAGAGAGAGTCTATAAAATGAAGACGGGCATGTGGATAAACACACACACACATACGTACAAACAAAAAGACAAATCTGACAATCTGTTGAGGGACCGCATTTACAAAGGATTCACAGAAAGCATTCATGTGGGTCGAAAAACGCAAAGTTAGCCGATCTCCACATTGGCCTTTCTTTTGTGCTAGCAGAGAACACTTATTTTAATAATGCTTGTGTTTCTGATTTGCAGTCTTTCACGCTGTCCCTATGAGGTACACTTTTAGCCATCACCTCCCAGCACAGTTTTTTGTTTGTTGGAGCTCTGGCCGTTGTCATCAAAGCCAGAAGATTCCAGAGCCATGAACTGTGTGTCTGTAGCATTTCAGCTTCAGTCAGGATGTTCACTATTTGGCGATTGTCTTGTGTGCTGTCGGACAAGTTCCAAAATAATAGGAAACAAATTTGTCACTTTCCATCGACTCTGGCCTCCTGCTGCTGTATGGAAATGCCATTTTGTTCCAAGCACTTTGGTGATGAATAAACAGAAGTGTTGACAGAAGTGAAAGTTTAACCTGAATGACCTCACTTTTACATGCCCCAGGAGTCGTTTATAACAAATAAAGATAGCATGTTTTTATTGTTCAGGAAATGATGTCTTCTCACTGTGTTGTCAATGCAGGACTGAAGTGACTGAACATCGGTACATTGTGGTGACATGTAAACTACATGGATATATGATCATAGAGGAGCATTAAGCCACTAGTCAATTTTTTAAGTTTGAGAAGGAACGGGAAGGAACCATAGATTTTTTTTTTGACCAATGCAAAAAAAAAAAAAAAAAAGAAAAAATAAGAAGCAGATAGCACATCTGAATAGATTATAACTTTTTTAATCTGCAAAACAATTCTTATTCTCTTCTCCATCACCTGTTTTTTTCCTTACCATTTTTTATCAATCCATTTCTTGATGCCTTCTTGGTTCGGGCCACTGAATCCAATTACAATGCAACCCCTTAAGCCCTTTGATTCTGCCAACAAAAGTTTGTGGTCTCCCAGCATGTAAGCTGTCTATCAGATAATGGAAGACTCAAATTCGCCCCTGCCTGCCGAGCTCTGGAGGTGGCTGGGCCACGTCTACCTGTCACCTGGTGTGGCACACCGGCCGTGTCCCACTGTCTCCTCCTGGGAAATCTGCGAAGAGCAGCTGCCCTTATCAATGTGCCTTCACACACGGCCCCCCACCTTACCCCACCTCCCCTCCCTCGCACCGGCCGCTCTCGATGACAGCGGGCGCAGAGGACCCCCTAATCTGCCTAGACTTTAGCAAAATTAAACCCGGGGCTGTGGCACACAGGCATGACGTGCGGTGGGAGGGGGTGGTGGGGTGTTTGAGGAGGGAGGGGGCAGAGATTTCCTGCCCACCGCGATATAGCTTCGGTCCGGGTGGACATTAATATGGAGGGAGGCAACGTCTGCTGTACATACGCACCCAAAGAGCAATCGCCAGCTCTCCCGAACATCCAAACCCATCCAGTCTCATTAGGAGCTGGGCCACAGCGGCCCTTGTGGCACTCAATGGTAAATTACCACGCTGGCCCTGAACTGTGTTTACAGCACATCAGTGTCGTTTAGAGGATGCAGAATCCAATTTTGGCAAATTGATCCAAAAAAAAAAATGGCAATAGGCTTTTAATCAGACCACGCAATTAATGTAATTACTTTTCATTATTTGAATGAATGTATGATTTGCTCTGGAATAATTTCCTTTGACAAAATGGCCGATGTTGCTTAGTGTAAATTATGCTGGTGTTCTATATCTGACAGGAAGCACGATCAGAGTCAATTGAAAAAAAAAAAAAACAAGAGAGAATAATGTTACAGCTGCTGCAGATTGATTGTGGATACTGTATCCACAACAATTAATACCACACAAAAATGATTTAATATTATCTCTCAGATTTCCCTGATACATTTTATTGTGCTGTTGAGCCAACTTCCAATTGCAGTTTGCTGAAGTTGTCTTTAAGTTACAGTAGGATAAAGTCAGCTCAGCAAGAAAAAAACATAGCCTAATCTGCAGAAGTTTATCAAAGAGGTACCAATAAGGCAGCATACATTATCACACTTACAAGCACACTTAATGTTAACATATGGCTAAAGAATGTTTTTATCACACATCGGCTACTGCAGCAGCCACTCGGGACCTCTACAGGAGGCTTAGAGAAGAAGGTGCAATATTTACCCCAACTAATAAAGCCTGTGAAGATAATCACATGATACTGCTACCATATACACTTCTGCTTCAAAAAATGAGGTAACACTTATAATTAATATTTATCATATTCCATTCACAAAATGGCCAGTAATACACAGTTTAACTATATATAAGGAAAGAAGGACATAAACAGCACACAGCTGAACCAACCCCAAGTGGGTCTTGTGTTCTCTGGAGAAAGATTCAAAGTACTTCATCACATCTTGTGTGGAAGGTGCCGAAAACAATTAGCGAGGCAGTTTTTGAGAGGTGCGAGGATGTGAATTTAGAAGGGGAGTTGAAGAAAAAAAAGGAGTCACAGGCCCTGCGGGGGGGGGGCTCTATTATTAGGCCCCAGCCGCCACCTTGCTGGCTCCCCGCATTTCTCACCATCTGCCCTCTTGAGGGGGGTGTCGGGCCAGGGGGGAGAAGAGGACAGAGAGGTGCACCATTTAAGGCCATGGACGGATGAGGGAGGCATCAGCAGCAGCGCTGTTCCATGGCATCTTCGCTAGCTACAACTACTAGGGCTCATGGCTGTCCGATAAAGAATGCATCATTGCACATGGATGAGGAGAGGGCTTGCGGTGGATGGGAGTGGTGCTGTTCACCCTGTGGAATATTTTACCGTTGTGAACCTGCGTGAGGGCAAAGGTGGATAAGGGTAGAGGGGTTATAGCTTCTACAGACACCCCTTTTCCCACTGGTGGGCTCAGATCCTCCATCATTAGAGCCTTTGGGTGAAGCCGAAGGAGCAGAAAACGACAGGGCCCCCCTACCACCACCACCTCACCTACACACACACACACACACACACACACACACACACACACATACACACTGAGTGGATAATAAGCTGAAATTAGCCCACTCAGTTCCTCTCCTAAAGGCATCGCATCACCACAGGAAGATCACTAAGGCTTAGACAGACCTGAGCCAGATGGGGAGATAGACAGAGGGCGAGAGGGCGAGAGGGCGAGAGCGATATTGCGTATCTGTCTCCCATCTAGCCGTGATCTTAGCAGCTACGCTGTCTTTAAGAAATATGGCATTGACCGGTGACAGTATGTGAGAGATTGCCATAGAGAGGGGCAGGGTGAGTGAGTGAGAGAGAAGTGGAAAGACAGATCAATACAGGGGAAAAAAACAGCTTGCTTTCAGAAAAAAATGATGAAGAAAGAGACATCCTTACAGTTTGACCACCTTAACGCGGGTTAAGTGGAAATCAGAGAAATGTACTGGAACTGTTTGTCACCGTGATGGACGGCGTCCAGTTTTCCTCACACACCCTGTCCCGTCCACGCTTTTCTTTCACACTTTTAAACAGCAAAGCATAATATAGTCATCATTAGTCACCTCTATACGTAAAATATGAAAAGAGCCGCTCATAATTGGCCCATAGATCATGGCGCGACTTCCCCAGTCAAAGAGGTGTCACGGAAATTGATGATGGCTAAGATGGATCTGGTGCCTGGCTCCACTGCTGTAAATAGAACGGTGTATCGGAAATCCCATTTGCTGGCCCCTGTCCTGGGCCACGGTCACAATTTTTAAATATAAATTAATAATCGCTCATATTTATAGCACTTCGACCCCAACCTCCATCCCTCCCACACCCGCCGACCCTCCTCACCCCCACCCCACCCAGCCCAACGCTAGCCACCCCTCTGAGGAGACTGTCACCCTTTTCACCGGAGCCAAAGAGTCTGAGGTTTAAGTGCGTTGGGGCCGACAGGGGAAGGCATGGGGGCAGGTGGGTGGGTGGGTGGTTCTGTGGCGAGGAGAGGCGACATGCCTTGCTCCTGTGCTCAAGTGCAGCCCCCGTGCTCATGAGATGGAGGGATCCTGTGTTTCCCTGCATTGTAATGTAATGTGCACTTTGTTTGATCACACTCCTGTAGATGGTGAATAGGATCTACACCACCATTCATGTCTGTATTGATTTTTTTTTTCTTTTGTATGATGATTGTCCATTTTTGGTAACATAATGCCTTTCCAGGTATGTAATATGGCTACATTGTACAGAGTGAGTACTGTATGTTTGCCTACATTACTTACATTCTAACATTACTCACAAACATTACTTATAGCCCTGTGGTCGGATGTACCGTAAAAGGGAATCAGCGTTGGTGGAGCAGTTAAAGAAGAACTTCAAGAAGAACAGTTAAAAAAGTTCAAGAATTCATGAAACAATTTATTTAAAGATTATTTTTTTACAGTGAGACAGAAAAAGGATTTGGAATTGAATGTTTCGAATAGGGTTCCTGGTTTTAAATGCTGAAAGTACTATGTTCCATTTGTCATTTTAATAAAATAATAAACTGAAATATCAGTGTCTTAAAATATTTTTGTAGCCTCGTTAAAATTGATGTTCTACACGTGTGCTTAAGTCCAGGTACAGAATTATTTGAAATAATTTACTAAAACAGTAATTACATTAAGTTTTGATTTTGCGGTCAAAGGTCCTACACTGGCCCAGTGGCTTGAACAGAATATGCAGAACTTCCAATGCTAACCCCAATGCCCTAACATAAAGTAGTAAAGAAGTTCCACATTTCAGATCAAATGCAGACCATTGGACTCTTTGATTATGCACTTTTTTTGGCTCATCACAGCTGATGATTAATCACTGAAGAAGGATAAATCCATCACTCACAGATGACACTCTGCCAGCTCAAATGAACCCCACACTAGTCAAGTCACCTTCCTTTTTTTGTTTTTTTCCCCTTGCTTGTCTTTTTTTTCTTCTTCCCTCAGCCCACACTAAAGATGGCTTTAGTTGACACTGTGTCCCAGGCTGTCACATTGATGGAGTGAAGTTCGATATGAAGTGAACTGCAACATCTTGCCACAAAATGTCAATATATCAGATTCATAGTTGCTTCATTGGCTCTGCTGCTTACCCAGTATGCTTCAGTGCCTCTCTCTCTGCTCTGACTTTGCCACATGGCCCTCCTGATGTGTTTGGTTGTACAGTTTCTTCCTGTAGCCAGTTGCCCCAATGAACTGTTGTTTTTATACCAGTATTGCAAAGTAAATGACTTTTTTCTTTCCTACGTCTAAAGCAAAAACATCTGTGTTCTCTGACCTATTGCCTTTTCACATCAATTCTGTCATACAGTACTTTAAACTGTGCTGAACATACTGTATGCTGGATTTTTATTTCTATGTAGTTCGTTTCTTTTTTGTCTCACTGTGATCCAACATCATGTATTTTAGCCTTAGTGACTTTATTTGTGGTGAAGAGATTTAAAAAAAAAAAAAAAAAGTAAATAAATAAATAAATAAGTTGAACCCTCACAGAAACCCAAGGTGCACACGCTGTTGAGTCACAGCTGTCATGTCACTTCCTCTCACGTCTGCAAACACATTTCAGGAGCACTTATTGACGAAAAAAAGGAAATGTTCCACAGAACCAATTAGTAGCTCCCGAACACTGCCTGCCCTGCAGAATGTGGCGGTACATCCATCACCTGTACGTTTAACTATTAAGCATTTTGTTCCAGCGATTTGTCACGGTGTCAGGGTGCCAGCCTATCACTATTATGTTGTGAAAGGTAGGAAAACAGGAAAAAGGGGAAGGAGAAACAAGCCTCCTATTACTGATCACTCTTACAACTGGCTCCACACCTCCAAACGCCAGCCCAGGCTCCAGGGTCCAGTGCATGGATGCAAATAGGTTTTTTTTTTTCCCCTCTCTTTTCTTTTTCTTTTTTTTCCCCGCTTCTCTCTGTCTCCCTCTCACAGTGTTGACACCCAGTATTGAGCAGAAGTCATGGTTACAGTGGCACTCATCTATCAGGAAGCCACCATGGAAACAGCATGCGCTTGACTGGGAAGTACAGTATGGACGGCCGTGGAATGGTAGAGAGGCACCCGGAGCTCCCACATCCTCCCTAAAGGACACATTTTTAGCACAATGGTTTCTAAGGGCCATTTGTGCAGTGGGTGAAAAAGGGACTCTAAGCATCCTTTAAGAGCGGAAAATGTGCTGGGCGGAAAGCCTGCGACACTCCATTGTCACCGCTGTTCACTCCGTGACCCGTGATGGAGTCTGTTTTATCACGTCAGGTTTTTTTCCTCTTCTTCTTCTCCGTCTTTCTTTTTCCGCACCCCCCCCCAACCCTTCTTCCCCTCCTTCTTGCCCTGTTAAACGGCACGCCTGTACATCCATCAGAGCAGCGCTTTGCCCCAATCCCCCAGTGGGATCCCTTATGCTTATTCCCTCCTCTGCAAAGACTCAAAGACCCAAAGAGGAAGGAAGAGAAGGCATGAGTGAGAGAGAGACAGAGAGAGAGAGAACGAGAGAAAGAGAGAGAGAAACACAAAGAAAGAGAGAAAGATAGAGAGTGATAGTGAGAGATAGATAGTGATAGAGAGAGAAAGAAAAAGAGTGTGTGTGAGAGAGAAAGAGAGAGCGGGAGAAAGAGAGAGTGTGTGTATGTGAGAGAGAGAGAGAGAGAGAGATTAAGAGAGAGAAGACACTGGCAAATGGCATCTTCTTGTCTCCTCAGAGGTAAAGCTGTTCCCTTAGAGCCTCTTGCTGTCTTTCAGAGTGGAACTGTCACCACACCAACCCCCACTCCTAACCAGCCCCCCCCCCCAACGGTAAGGCAGATAAAACAGCCCTGCCGTCCCCTGGGAGATAACCACGCCGGAATCTTCACTGGAGACCCTCGCTCACACATGCTTTTGTTTGGGGGCCTCAAAAACATCATCAGTGGCACTGCACCAGCAGAGAGGAGTAAACATATTTCTGCCGTCGTGGGGAAAAATAATTGGGGAAGTCTTAACGTTGTTGTGGCTCTGTGTGTGTGTGCCATGGTACCTGGGGAGGCTCAGAAAAATGCTCAATATGGTGGTAGGTGAAGGAAAGACTTGACAAGGAGTACAACTTGAAGGAGGATGAGAAAAAGAAAGGTATTAAGGCCCCTTGTGCATGGATTGTTTTTATAATTTTGCTTTGTTTATCCACATGTCTCATTGTAGTTGGTGCCCATCTCTAAACACCGCCCAGCATTTTGTGTGTGTGGGTATGTGTCTGTGTGTGTGTGTGTGTGTGTGTTGTGTTGTGTGCACTTCTGTGAGTGTGTGTGTGTGTGTGTGTGTGTGTGTGTGTGTGTGTGTGTGTGTGTGCACGCTCGTGTGTGTGTGTATGTGTGTCTATGTATGTGTGGAGAGGTGGGTTGCATTTTCAAAGCACTGCTGTGTCTCTGCCGGCGAGGCGGTGATCAGAACGGACAGTCCCCCTTAGTGCCGCCTCGGCCCACAGCCTGGCAATCCATCATGCCTGTCAGCCAGCAGAGATTCCTCCCAGAGTCCAGAGTACCTGCTAAAGAGTAAAGTGGGCCATGCCCCACACACATTTACACCACACACGCGCACAGACACAGACACAGACACAGACACAGACACACACATACACACACATACACACACACACACACACACACACACACACACATACACACATACACACATACACACATACATACACACATACACGCAGACACACACACACACACACACACACACACACACACACACACACACGCACACACATCCTCTGAGGTATCAAATGTTCCTCTAGATGTAATGGAGGTGATGTCATGGAAACAGATGAGTATGATTGCTTTACGCCCATAAATCCTCAAATCTAGTTGTATAAACAAGACTACAAATGAGTTGTTATAAATACAAACACGCACATGTTTGCCCGGTAATGTATATAAATGCACCGCTATCTCCACATTGACATGAGACTATTCCAAGGAGCACATTATACCCGTGATTAAGGCCGTGGGGTTTGTGAGTTAAAGCATCAAAATGTGTGAGTTAAACCTCCAGGAGCAGTGGCTCGGGACACATTCCCGCTGAATTGAAAGCAGCCAGCCCCCTCGACTGTGAGTCGGCTACCCCCCCCCCCAGCCCAGCTCCCCTGCCCCAGCCCCCCCAATGCATTTCATCAGCCGCCTGTGAAATATGCAGCCGCCGAAGGTAATGTGTCCCATCTCTGTCCGTGCAGGCCCAAATTTATGGCGCCGGCCTGCTATTTACAGCCACTCCCAGCTGATGATGGGGCCCCGGCCTTATTCTCGCGGAGGCGAGGCCGGGCCAGCTCATCGATAACCCCCTCAGAGGCCGCCGTGGTGTGGCTCCGGCTCTCGCTCCGCCGGGGCTTAGTGCGCTCGGTACGGTACCGCTCGGCCCCGAAGGAGCAGCTGGAAAACACAAACAATAAACATGAGGTGAGAACTAACTCTGCTTCTAACTCGGCCCTCTGCACATAAAAACGTCTCTCTCAAAAACGATTCCCTGCCCCTTGCAAGGAAAATGGCACCAAATCTGTGCTACACCACCACACTGTGACCGACCTCACATGTGGAATAGAAATATAATTTATACAATTATGTGCCCTATCGAGTGCCCTACTCCGAAGTACTCTAGCTCTAATGCAGTGATTGTGATTTTTAAAAAACGTTTCCTTTTCTCCTTTTGGAAAATTATGCATTACGTCAGTCAAAACGTCAGAGGAACATTGCCTTCCGGAGAGCAGAGGGCACTTCAGCTGTTCTGCTGCCTGGAGAGTCCTTGAATGCAGTGGAATCCAAATGCCCCTGCATGTGTTCTCAGTGAATGCGTGAATTCCATTGCCCTGCGCCAAAGCTCCTCAGTATATGATTTTTTTATGCACATGTAAAGAGCACGGAAATGAAGGTACATTCAAGCAGACCCCAAGCAGATTACCACAAGTAAGCATACTTTATCTTCTGTGTATTTTCCTGTATTAATTTTAAGCAATTTGTTGGATCCACATTTATCACATTTGTTTAATGACACAACATTTTTGAAGATAAACCAAAATAGCCCTGAAACAAACAGTAGCATAATAATAAAATCAACTGTCTATTCAGATGTTGGTACTCCCAATATGAAGCACATGAACAACATTGTTATGATTTCAGACTCTGAACAACCACCTATTTGTGTAATCAATTTTCTATTCTATTCTATTACTTGTAATGCACGAAAAAAATAGGTTTGATTATTCTGCATTTGGCAAAATTACCAATTCATATGAGCAACAGCAGACTACTGAAAGGCTCACCAGCACAGGCTGCGTGCTAGAGCAAACTTTTTAAAGCATCTCTTCGTAAAAAGAGTGCATTTGGCAATGATAAGCAATTCAAATTGGTGATACCCAAGAGAGAAAGAAAGAAAGTGAGAAAGAGAGAGAGGCTGGACTGGCGTGCCACACAAACACAAACACACACACACACACACACACACACACACACACACACACACACAGTTCACACAAACACACTCTCCAGTAATTCAGAACCAGCCGAGCAAAACCTGTCAAAACATGACCCAAAGTCGACAAGGATACACGGCTCATTAATCTGGCCAGCTGACGTGCCGGACCTGTCTGTGATCAGCTTTATAATTCAACATGAATTACAAGTTTATGCAAAACAGCAGTGTGTCACTCAGCCCTAAGGAGCCAGAGGCGCACAAACACAGAGAGAGAGACAGAGAGAGAGAAAGAGAAGGAGAGAAAGAGAGAGAGAGAGAGAGACAAAGAGATAGAGAGAGACAAAGAGAGAAAGAGAGAGAAAGAGAGGTGCCTCCTTGCGATGCCGTTCTGCATGAAGGCCTCCATCAGAGTGGCGCTTCACAGACTTCCTAATTATAACACTGGGCCAGTATGGAACTGTACTAGATGCAGTCAAAAAGTCAATGGAAGTACGCCAACAAATGGAGACGTCATTGTATCGTGTCTAACTTATCAAGTTGTTGTTATGTCATTTGGATATTTTTGTTTTGTCTCACTGATTGTCAAGTAGTACATTTCAAATTCAGATGTACAGTTTTTTCTGTTTTGTCTAACTGATCCTCATGTACTATTCTTATGTGTAATTTTGATTTACAGGTTTTTTAACATCACTTCCATGTGCCACACAGACTGTGACCCTAATTGCTTGCGCACCTGTTGCATAATATATGGAGCAATTATGAAGCGATTCAATAAAGAAATCTTATACTGAGGAGTAATTAAACAAAAAATTTATTAATTGCTGTGTGACAGTGGAACAGAACAGGCAGTTCCCTTCAAATACTTGGTTATTTGCTGCAGGCAGGCAGGCAGGCAGGCAGCCACCATTGGCGTAAGATTCCAGTATGGGAGTTTAATTATACGAGTCACACAGCCCCCACTGGAGTAGGTCGGAAACACATCCCAATTCCCAGAGGGAGGTGTTGGAATTAGAACTCTTGTGCAAGCAAAATTTTAACAGTGAATGTACTTATCCCTTCCTTCAGCCTCTGGTGAGCATTTGGTAAATCTAAGATGGACTTTTTTTCATTGTGTAATGTGCTGTTTGTTTCACTTTTATAAGCTTTTGAAGATTGAAAAAAGCACATGCAGTACATATTTTAAATATATATTTACAGTTTAAATACACAATTAAATAAGTACATCCTCATATATCACATTGTTTCCCAGAGAAAGACCACAAGGTTTGCAACCTAATTCTTCCTTTTTTTTTCGTTGCTCATACATTTGCTTTTCAGCAGCTTGTAGCACTCTCTAAAATATGGCTTCAGTGGCTTTTATTTCCTAAGTTGCAGGGTGCCAGATGTGAAAATGACTGTCTGTGTGGCTTTTGAGACTACAGTGCCAAAGCACAGTGGCCTTTCAACATGCCCGGCGTTTCTGACTTAGAGGGAACCCATTTCAAACTCTGGTCTGTCACTTACAGGGACGCCTTATAATGGCCTCAACAGCTTTGCCGCTGACCCTCTTTGATGTAAGGCACCGGTGAATCTTTTAAGAGGTTTCTGGACAGGATCCTGACTGGCAGTTGAAAATGAAATGACACCAAAGCTGGACAGATACGTTCGTGTCTTGGTTAATTTTCTAAGCCCTTCCTGCCCTCATTTTGCAGCAACACTGGCTTATTACATGTCCTACAACCTTTGGCTGTGTGTGTGTGTGTGTGTGTGTGAGGGGGGGGGGGGGGGGCAGACAGAGAGAGAAAGAGAGGGAGAAAAAGAGAGAGAGAGTGTGAGAGAGAAGTGTGACAAAAAGGAGAAAGTCTGTGTGTGTGTGTGTGTGTGTGCGTGTGTGTGTGTGTGTGTGTGTGTGCGTGTGCCAGAAAAGCACTCTCTAATAGCTTATCACTCACCACAATTTACCTGCCATAAATACCCTATTCACCTCTGTTTGTGCCTGTCTTTAACACAGCAGCAGTAGAGCTAACCTGCATTATTCCTCTATGGCAAAATAAGTTTATTTATGAGGCTTTGCGTATTTCATTGAGATTTCAAGCACTAAATTCTACTCCAGTAATAAGAATTTGTCCTATGGTTGCATGTGTCAGACACAACACATTGTACAATACAGTACAGTACAGCACACTGTATATACAGTGAATATATGTGTAGAAGTGCTGTTTTTTATTGTGTGTCCCAACAAGACATCTGAAGATAATGTCCTAACACCAGCCAGCAGACAATGGTCCACCTTAACGCCACTGAAAGCAGAAGTCATCAAGTTTATTATTTAGAAAAAAAACATTTCTTACCCATTAGTTGTATCTCTTGCCTTGGAGCTTACTCTCAGTCTAAAACCTCTACTTATGGCAGGGTCAGATAATAAAAATGTTTGTCTTTCATGATTGACACTTGATTACTAAAAAGATCTTAGAACCACAAATTCTCTACGTGTCTTGGTCGGAAGTCTGGCCACATTACAAGACAATGATTCCATATGTCATAGTTTCTATTGACTGCTGGTGTGCAGGACTCCCAGTATTTACAATGGACACTTTATACTCCCAACAAAATGTTGACATGCTAGTGTTTTTGTTGGGCTGTCATAGAACATTGCAGGCAAAAAAAATGTAGTTCGTTAATTATGTCACATTGTGAGACTTGCTCATGTTTAAAGTTGTGCCTGACCTTTTAGAATTGGCAAATTTTTGGCAGAATCGGGCCGATATTGTGTAATGTGAACTGGACATTAGACCACCTGTCTTGCCCTGGTATACATATGCACATACGTATTCTGTCTCACTCCTGCCACTGTAGGGTAATCCTGTACAATTCCTGCAAGGTGTTTTGCACCCCCGTGATAATATACTGTATCTATGCAAGCTTCTGTGGAAGTGAATTCCTGAAATTACTTAAAGCCATAAAAATCAATATATACAAAATGTTCACACTAAAATGCATTTACAATTATGAGTTTATTTTACTGCAAACTAAAAATTGTACACCACATCAGAAAGGTTTGGCACAGTGTACAGTATACACACACACAAAGAAAATTGCATGCTTCAGTACACAAGGATATATGCACCATCCAGTCCATATCAACACACACACACACATGCAGAGAGAGAGTGAGAGAGAGAGAGAGAGAGAGAGAGAGAGAGACAGAGACAGAGACAGAGACAGAGACAGAGAGAGAGAGACAGAGAGAGAGAGAAAGAGAGAGACAGAGGGAGAGAAAGAAAGAGAATAAAAGGCACACACAAACACAGACAGAGAGAAAGAGTAAGAGAGAGAGAGACACACACACACACACACACTCCCCATGTGATTATATAGGTATGTTCCCCCTCGTTGCTTTGCTCTGCTCTCTCCCGGTCAGCTAATGAGATCTGCGGGCGAACAGGGACGCAGAGGAAAATTGCATTTTCTGGGAGTGATGTACTAGCTGTCACAACAATCAGCATGGCCACTCAGACTATTTTTCTACCTTTATTTTTTTCACTCATACCCTCACACACGACACATGCACACAGACACACACACATGCGCATGCACACGCACGCACACAAACACACAGACACACACACACACACATCGCTCTAACACAATACCAAGTGTGAAAAGAGCAGACACCAGCGGCGATGTGAGAAAATGCATCCGTCTCTTTTGGGCGCAAGGCGCCTCGACATCTCTGACCCTCCACATGTTTCTCCTAAGCATCTCTGTGATGCTTGTTTGCCAACAAAACCAGGAGGACGCTGAACGAGCAAAGTCAAGACAAGATGGTAAAAAACAAACACACGCGCACACACGCACACACACACACGCACACACACACACACACACAAACATCCTTCTGCTCTTGTTTACTGAATTACGGACTCATCAGCCCAGCAGTAGCAACGCTGCATGTGGTGTGGGGATAGATCAACAATAAATAGCATTTAATGAAATTAAAATAAAGGGCCTTAGCTCAGAGACAGGCTGTCTTATCCGTGGAAGGCAGATGTTTGCGTGGGTTGTCATTGTATCCGCGGTCTAATTAATTGAAATTATTAGCGTGAGCAGCTTCTCTCCTGCCTTTTGCCGTGGCTAATGCTACAGAATCACAGAGGCGCAGCGCATTAGTGGATGAGACTCTACCTTTGATGCTTGATCTGGATTTCCCCACCATTGCAAACAGAAAGCTGCAGAAGAACACGCCGTCTAAATTGCTGAGCTGCTCTACCCATGGGTCCCATTGAGAGATGATACTCCCGTTAGAAGAAACCTTAGCAAAACTTAGCAGAAATCCTTTCCCATTGCCTTCATAATTCTTGTTATTGAATTTTACTCTAACCAACTTCACTGAAGGAACACGGAAGCAGTCTTGCACAGATGGTACAGTTGAAATATTCTGAACATTATATTGAAGCAGTCAGGAGAAAGTTGGTCTCTTAAGTAAGATTTCAGTCAAAATAAAGTAAACAACCTTACTAGGGCTTTTGTCACACCATCATGTCCTAACTGTATTGGGAATGCTGTGCTCCTCAGAAAAAAAAGAAAAGATGGAATTAAAAAAAAGAGAACTTTGCTGAAACAAGCTGTTGTGGAAGGAGACAGATGGAGCCAACACAAACCCAAGTCAGTCAGCAAACAGCAATAAGCGCAGTGGTGGCGGCAGGACTGGCATATCACAAATACACAACGTGTCGCACCTTGTCACCAGTATGACATGTCAGCCATCACCCTAGCCGAGTACACTTCCTGCTACCGGAAGAAAAAAGAAATTGTGAGAAACTGTGGGACTGCAGCGGTCCAAATTGGACTGACATAGAGAGAGGGCAAGTGCAGGCCCAGCTTGATGCTGATGGGAGAAGAAGGATTTCTCCTGCCGGTTGTCAACAGTGTGGTGCACACTGGTCACAAGAAGTGTGTGCCGCGTGGAGTAGGGGGAAATGCCACAGGAAATGTGGAGACTGCGACACTACTGTGTGATATTTGCACTGTCTCCTTCCACCTCCTACCACACAAGAGACCTCAAGAAACTCAGGCTAGTCGCACAAACATAAGTGTTAGACCCTTTGACTTCCCTAAGCAGTTTTGCTCACACGTCATTTAAATAGTCGTGGTTACAATGCATCTACTGTGTAACAATTTAAATACAGTACAAATACAGTGTACAAAATATGTTACAATGTGTGCATACACTGTACCTTAGAATTAGGGTTAGTATATTGAATTTGTACAGTGTAGGTACAGATTACATTTTATTTTACTGTCCCTGTTACATCAATTAGGTACAGAGCAACAATATGACAACAATATGTAACATTATGTACTTACACTGTACCATAGGGCTAGGGTTAGTGTTAGGTATATACAGTGTAAGTATATATGTAGATACACCATAAAAAGGAACCGTAAAATAAAGTGTTATTTAAGTACATAATGTTGCATGTAGATATGCTATGAAAGAGACCGTTTGAACACTGAATGCATTGTATTAAAGATATTAAATGCATTGGAAAAGGGCACACTTCCCAACAAGTAATCAGCAGCCAGTGTAACCCAAATAATATGTTCTATAAGCCAGCTACTTGCTAATTTACATAAAAAAGGCATGACTGACAAAGCCACTGTAAACATTTGTAGTCTCGATACACATTATGTACTACTACTCAAGGAAGTACAAGTTGCTATCTTGTCACAAACCAAAAGGGTGGAGGCCAATTACCCTTGCTGTATTTGAGTTTCAACCTTCTATGTCAGAAATAGTATAATGGCCATAATGGGAGGGAGTATTACCGTGACACCAAATCAGACAGCATTTCGTGATTACCCTTTTGAAATATTTTTTGTGTATTTCATAGGGCAACAGGCTATTTGTGCAGTGGTTGTTTGGAGAGCGGCGTTATCAGAATGCCCATGCGTCTATTAAAAACACAGCTGTGTATACAAATCTCTGTGGTGCGAAGTGCCATCCAGGTTCAAAAACAAAGAAAACAAATACAACAAAAAAAAAACATGTGCAGGAATCTGCCAGTGTTTCCCCTTTGTTTTGTGAATGGATATGAGCAAAGATTTGAAGGAGACAGAAGAATGACAATACCACTGCTAAGTAAGCATTGCTGCTGTTAAGTTGTGTTCCCATATAAATAGTATTTGTGTTATTTTTATTGCTTATTTCAGACCATATATAACCATGTAATGCCTTTGCTTTTGTGTAATATATATTCATGTCATATTAAGGACTCTTATTTTGACCTATCTGGAACCTACAGGAATTAAGGCCCTTTTTTGTATGCCAGTTATATGACAAACCCGGTGCTGTTCACTTGAACACCTACAACCCTATCTAAGCCTAAAAACTGATAAACCGAGTGTTGTATATTTTACTGCTAAATGAACGAACAAAATATTTACTTCATCGACATTGACAGAGAAGAAAACTCTACAGCTGCATTCTGTGGTGCTCAGGCGAAGCGCACTGCCGTGACACAAAACTCAATACAGCTATTATTAGTGATGTGCAGGAAACCTAAGCCGACGCACTCATACGGGCATCAAAATGCTTATGAATGACAAAGGGGGGGACTGTGTTATTATTGGAGCACCCCTCCTCTCTCTCTCTCTCTCTCCTTCTTCCTCTCTTTTTCTTTCTCTCACGCTCTCTCTCTTTCTCCCTGTCTCTCTCTGCCTGTCTGTCTGTCTGTCTGTCTGTCCGTCTGTCTGTCACTGTCTGTCTTTCTGTCTCTCTCTTCCTCTCTCTATCTCTCTCTCTCTCTCTCTCTCTCTTGCTCTAACCCTCCCTCTGACACAGAACCTGATCCAGGTTCAGGATCCTGGGTGGGGGGGGTGGAGGTGGGGCAAGACCGAAGCAGTTCAACCACAAAAACCGGCAAGGGCTTGTTACTGTTAAGCAAATAGGGCTTCTCTGTTTTTTTTTTTCCAGAAGCAGCAGGCAGAAAAAGGAGACAGGCCCCATTGGCATGTAGCCTTTCCCTGCATGTGATTACCATGCATTCATAAGCGCTCTAATGTGTATAGAGGCAGTGCAAGCTGTCACAGGGTACACACATCATGAAAACGCTGCCGCCAACTGTCATCTCGATTGTGCCCTGCTGCCATTATCTGAATGGAAATGAATGGGAAAGTGTGTGTGTGTGTATGTGTGTGTGTGTGTGTGTGTGTGTGTGTGTGTGTGTGTGTGTGTGTGTGTGTGTATGCGTGTGTATGTGTGTGTATGCGTGTGTATGCGTGTGTGTGCATGTGGGTGTGTATGCACGTGTGTGCATGTGTATGTGTGTGTGTGTGTGTATGCATGTGTATGTGTATGTGTGTGTATGCGTAGGTTTGTGTGTGTGTGCATATGTGTGTGCGTCTGTGTGTCTGTGTGCGTGTTTGTGTGTTTACGCTTGCTCTATTACCACTGGATGGATTCCACCTGGGGGGTGGGCAGGCCGGAGGGTTGAAATATTTTTTGTGTATTTCATAGGGCAACAGGCTATTTGTGCAGTGGTTGTTTGGAGAGCGGCGTTATCAGAATGCCCATGCGTCTATTAAAAACACAGCTGTGTATACAAATCTCTGTGGTGCGAAGTGCCATCCAGGTTCAAAAACAAAGAAAACAAATACAACAAAAAAAAAACATGTGCAGGAATCTGCCAGTGTTTCCCCTTTGTTTTGTGAATGGATATGAGCAAAGATTTGAAGGAGACAGAAGAATGACAATACCACTGCTAAGTAAGCATTGCTGCTGTTAAGTTGTGTTCCCATATAAATAGTATTTGTGTTATTTTTATTGCTTATTTCAGACCATATATAACCATGTAATGCCTTTGCTTTTGTGTAATATATATTCATGTCATATAAGGACTCTTATTTTGACCTATCTGGAACCTACAGGAATTAAGGCCCTTTTTTGTATGCCAGTTATATGACAAACCCGGTGCTGTTCACTTGAACACCTACAACCCTATCTAAGCCTAAAAACTGATAAACCGAGTGTTGTATATTTTACTGCTAAATGAACGAACAAAATATTTACTTCATCGACATTGACAGAGAAGAAAACTCTACAGCTGCATTGCTGTAGACTCGTCCTCTCTCACATGGTAAATGACATGTTCGCAGTGTGATGTGTTGCATGTTGTGCTAGCAGATGTTTTGTATGTTGTGTTGTGATTAATGGCTAGAAAATAGCAAGCTCAGTTTTGAGGAATAAAGATATCTGTGTAATTCCCTCTAGCAAGAGGGAGGAAAAGAGAAAAGAAATATTTTCTGGCAGTACTAAACCCACTGCCTTCCTTATCGAAAAGAACAAATGGCAAAATATACACCAGGGAAGTATTTTATAACATGCCACCGAAATGTGGCATTGACATTTCAATTAAACACAGTTTCCAATATCAAAATATGCCTGGAAAGGCTTGCTCTAGGCTGTAAGTTAGGTAGGCATGTGAGGGGAATTTAATATGAATGTTCATCTTGTAATTTTCCAGTGGTGTAAAGCAACAATAGGTCCAAACAACATCATAAAGATAATATGTTCCACTGCGTTCCAGTAGTATCCCCATGTGCATATTAGCTGTACTAGGATTTAATCTTGGGTTTTTTTTGTTTGTTTTTTTTCAAGCAACAACTTTAGAAAACAGATTCAGAAAAGATATCACACAGTGAAAAGTCAGCAACATCCCCAGCACACCTGAGAGACGGGCAATGCTGTGGGGTCACGGCTTATATACAGAGGGGATATTGCTTATGTGTGCACTATCTTGTACTTTGGGGAAAGCTTTGCAGTGAGGATGGCAATGGGATACCTGTTGTATCTGCTGGGACTACAAGTTTGATTCGATGCTGTATACCTTCACTCAAGGACAGTAAGGAAGAAAAAAAGAGAGAAGGAAGGCAAGAAAGTCAGTCAGACAGACAGACAGAAAGAAAGCAAGGAAGTCAGTCAGACAGTCAGACAGACAGACAGACAGACAGATAGATAGATAGATAGATAGATAGATAGATAGATAGATAGATAGATAGATAGATAGATAGATAGATAGATAGATAGATAGATAGATAATGTGTTTTTTCCCATATAGAATTATAACATCCATCTCTCCCCAATCATACAGGCCCCTGGAGAAGGAGAAAACAAACAATCTGAGCTGCAATATCAGCAGCAGCAGAATAAACAGTAATCAAAAGGCTTTGCCTCTCTCTGACACGTCCCTCACCACCCCACCCCCCCTCGCCCTGCACCACCACCTCCTCCACCACCTCCACCAACACCCCCGCTGCCATCTTCATCCGCCCCAAAAATCGATCCCCAGCCCTGAGTAAAACCTTCCCTGTGTCCTCACCTCCGTCGCCTGCCCCAATCCATCCCCACCCAGCCACCCCCCCCCCCGCCCCCCTCCTCCTCCAGCAGCCACTGCGCCAGGATGTCAATAAGATTCCCTCACGCTCCTCCACCGAGCCCTCTCTTCCTGCTTAGGAAGTCTGATTTCATGTTTGGACCTTTCCCCGGGCCCCCTCACCGCACACTCACCTACACGCTTTTACCTCTCCTCACCTCCCCTGCCCTCCCCTTCTCCCCCCTCTCCCCTGTCCCCTGCACACACACACACACACACACACACACACACATGCACAGTTTTCTTCCTGTCCTCCCCCTATCCCTCCATGTTTTTCTCTCTCCTCTCCTTCAGTCACTTGGATGGTTTGCTGATCGCTGTGACAGCCTTTACAATATGTCGGTGTGAATCTGCTTCACCTTTAAGATTTCATCAAAATGCCAATGGAGGCACTTGAGAGACCCTGGAGACCAGGACACCTCCTCTTTCCCCGCCCGCTCCTCCTCCTCCTCCTCCTCCTCCTCCTCCACACCAACGACAGGGAACAGGCAGTCCAAGCTCTATGAGCTCTGATGGAGCAGCCCCACAATGGCAGTATGGGGTGTTGAATGAGATGTTTTGTGTATATGTGTATGTGTGTGTGTGTGTCTGCGTGTGTCTCCGCATGTGTGTGTGTTTCAGAGAAAATTACTGTGTGTATGCGTGTCTTTTTGTGACCACACACAGTGCACACACCATCAGTATTGGCACTTTATCAAGGTGAGTTGCAAGTGTGCAAGTGCACTGGTGTGGAAGGCACAGAATGGTGTGTGTGTGAAGCAGAGAAGAGGCCACCCCTCTGTATGTGTGTGTGTGTGTGTGTGTGTGTGTGTGTGTGTGTGTGTGTGTGTGTGTGTGTGTGTGTGTGTGTGTGTGTTTAATATTCATGCCTTCAATGCTCCTAATCAGTGTGACTAAATGTAATGAAATTCCCAATCCTGTGTGGGAGTTGTATGTGTATAAATTCTAAATTCTCTAATTTCCTCCATAATTGTATAAATTAGGAACTCATTAGCAAGTACAAAATACACCCATATCAAGGTAAAGCATCAATATTTTTTATTATCTGTTTTGTGTCTCGGGGGCAATGTGGAGCTGTTGCTAATGCTCTAATACGGGGATCCATGAGTTGCAGTGCTTCAGGTCACTGCAGTGAAGATCCTAAAAAAATGAATCAAAATGTTTGTTAGTTAATATCTCTGACATATTCATGTTTAACACTCTAGAAACTCATTTAAAAAAGGCCCAGGCCCAGTTTTTCTGAAGCCTTCTTAACGCTACGTCGTTTTCAAGTTGTACCTTAACCTCTGTACAATTCCCAAAGCAATCGTATGTGAAGTACCTTCGTATCTTCTGTACGTCATACGTTTGTAAGAATGGTCAAGAGCACTCTTAAGCTTGCCTGTAGTGTTGTTTCAGCTTATGACGCTAGTTGCCGCCATGGTAAAGCACTTGACCTGTAGTTGGCCTACCATGTTCTCAAGGGTCGACGTCACCGACAGGAAAACTTGCAATAGAAAATTGATTGTAAGGTGTCACATATGTGCTGTCATGTCAGATCTCACACATGCTGAAAGATACATAAATGACAACAGTCGATGTCAGAAACATGGATTTAGCCAATTAAGAACTACTTGGTGACCTTGAACAAAAGGGCTATGGATTAAATCACACTAAACCTCTCCTTTAATACAGTTTTCAGATAAAACCGATATCTCAGAGCCTCTTACTGTATTTTTGGTATATAGACATTTGCATCAACTGCCATGTAATAAATGTTATAAGCAGACATTTGAAGTGCTTGAAGAACCTTAAAGCAAAAAAAGGAAGAAAGACAAAAATATTATTGGTGTGTCAAGGTGAGATCAAAGAAATGCCATAATAAGAAAGAAAAGTCCTCATTAATCAAAATAGTAGGAAGTTTCTGGAGGTGACCAGGAAGGAAAATCAAAAGTAATAAAGGTGTTTGGTAGGTCTTGTCAGGTGTCAAATATCTGCCTGCACATTACAAAATAGAACAAAACAAGTGTTTCACTGCTGTTTCTCTAATTCACAGCTTTGAAGTGTGAATTAGAAAGCCTCTGTTAGCCTGTCAATTTGTCATAACATCAAAATGTAACCTCTATAAAGCTGCGTACAATTTGGCACAATGACAAAATGAACCTGTAATCCCAGAACAGCCATTTATCAAAGTTGTAAGGGTCCTCCCAAGAATTTACATGTTGTAAAGGTCTGGGGCATGTAATAAGTAGGGAGCGCGAGAGAGAGAGAGGGTGAGAGCAAGAGAGAGTGTGTGTGTAAGAGAAAGAGAGAGAGAGAGCGAGAGAGCGCTGTGGTAAAACAACAGGCGAAAGAATTCTCATCTCCTCTGGAGGGGTTCTAATATTAGAACATTGCTTGCGGATACAGTTCGCACAAGGGCTCCTGAAATTCCTCACAATGAAAAAAAGAAGGGCAGGAATTAATGACTACAGAAATCTATCTTACAGACAGGTTAAGTAATGTTTAATACGCATTAGCCTGCCAAGGAGCCTGAACACACAAGGTTAAAGTACACACTGTTGCCCTGATTCTTTGAGACATTTAATAATTATTTACCGTGCAGAGGGTAAAGAAGTGTGGAAGGTCAAACACAGCAGCATTATTTCAGGTGTTTGGAGACTGCCTGAGTAAAAATGAATATTCAAAGGCTCCTTGAAATGTCATTTTGTAGATGTGAAATGAAATTTGGTTTCATTAAAAGGCTAACAAATGTGTTGCTTGGATCATGCATTTGTACAATTTTAGCCATATTTGCTATATTTGTTTATCTTATTTAATAAAGCCTGGATAGAGTGAAGGCTTCAACTTTAGTGTTCAAAATAAATCTTCATCTTTATAAAAAGAGCTACTGAGAGGAGAGAGAGCGAGAGAGAGAGAGAATTTATAAGGTCATATTTTTACCCAAGAGCAGCTTTGAGACTATGAAATTAGGAAGGAGGCAGGAAAGACAATTAGGTTGATGAGACTAAAAAAAACAGATTCTTGTCACCTACAGTGCCACCAAATCCCGGGAGTGTTTTACTTTTCTTTTGTCTCTACATCCAGGAATTAACACTGACAGGTGTTACTTTTCACGAGAGGATGCTTTTACTAATGCCACATCTACTTACTTTCTCCCTGCTGTGCAGAGTGCTGAAGTATGTCAACTACTGGACCTGAAGGCCCTGTGCAGGCCAGTACAGCATTGCTTTACCAACACAGCACCCTTAAAGGGTGCAGTCTGTGATTCCATTGAAAGGGTTGTTAATGTTTGGATGAAATCACACTCTATGCTTCTGCAGCTGTGTGCTGATAGGTTGAATAGTGTACCACTCAGCCCCAGCCAAGTTCTTTCCCATTTACAGAAATAGGATTGTGTACAAACTCAACATTTTTTGAAGCATAGATACCTAATGGTTAGCCAGAGGACCATGAGAAGCAATCTGCTGAACCTGACACAAAGTGTAACTGGATTAGTAAAATGGTGGTAACTCCTATTGGGCATATGCAGAACGCCTCCTGCAGTCTATCAGGTGTGTGACAGGCAGGATGTGAGGAAAACCTACCTGAGGAGAGCCAGGGGCAGCGGCCACACGGTAAGGGGACACCTCTTGGAGCCCTGAGTTTATTCAGACATGGGGGGGGCTGATCAATGTGGTGGCGCTGTGTGGCCTGGACCCACTGCTAGCAGGCGTCAAACACACTCGCCTCCGTAAACTACTCCACCTCATCTGAGCCGACTGGGATTGGAGAACCACATGGATTTCCAGGAGAGTCCATTTGACTCGATTTTGCTGTGTGTGTGTGTGTGTGTGTGTGTGTGTGTGTGTGTGTGTGTGTGTGTGTGTGTGTGTGTGTGTGTGTGTGTTTGTGTGTGTGTGTGTGTTTGTGTGTGTGTGTGTGTGGGGGGGGGGGGGTCCTGTCTCTTGCCCTCTTGCTTGCTTAAGTCTGTGTAAAAGTGTGTGTGAGTGTATTTGTGTGTGTGTGTGTGTGTGTGTGTGTGTGTGTGTGTGTGTGTGTGTGTGTGTGTCTGTGTGTGTGTGTGTATGTGTGTGTGTGTGTCTGGAATTTTGAAGTTGAGTGACACTCCATCCTACCCTGTACCTGATCATGAGTCCACTCCCTAATGAACTGACAGGCCCTGCATTTCTTTGCTCCCTCTCCTTCTGCCTCCGAATGATGTTTAATTCTCTGCCAGGTGTCAGCCTGGGTGTATTGTTGTTGAGTGAGCATTAAGGTATTAGAGCGACTGCACTTGATTCAGCCCTGTCCCCGCGCTCCTTACGTCTTTCTCTCCCCCCCCTCCTCCTCTCTATTCCCCCTTTGCATCTCGCCATTCTTTTTTTTTTCTTCTTCCCCGTCTTGCTTTGCATATTCATCAACGGGGTAATCTCCCCGGCGTGTAGTCAGGGGAAGCGCGGAGATAACCTGAAGAGTTCATTTGTGCGGATGTTTGTCTGTGCGGTGTGGGGGAATGTCATAGAGTGGAGGTTGTTAGTGAGGGCTCAACTGGGTGTGTGCATACATGATTTATGTGATTTAGGGGCAAAAGAGAGAGAGAGAGAGAGAGAGAGAGAGAGAGAGAGAGAGCAACGAGATGAAATGAAATAGGAGAGATACAGGTCACCTTCTAATGGACCCAGTGCCCTTCTCCAGTGAACCTCACACTAGAAACGGCTACCACACAGTTCTTTTTTTACCGCTTATGATGATTATGGTATCACATGGCTAATATTTTTTATTTAACAATTTTAACTTTTCAAACTTTTTTAAATCAAATACTGACCTATTGTGTAGAACAGAGCTATTTTCTTCATAAAGAAATGCATATAATGGGTAAATTATATGATCTTTCCCACAACTTTACTTCTGCGTCACTGTTCAGATGTAATGACTTCTGCTGACAGCTCATCTAGCGCTGTGTGGTTCTGACAGTGCTTTCCAAAGCCATAATGATGGAGGTTTAAGTTTTGTGAACTATATTTCCAACAATTTGTAGTAATCTTAGTAATCTATTGCTGATTAACCTGAATATGTGTTGTTATGTACAACAAAAACGACATGCTTAGTGCCATCTTTTGGGTGGCCTTCACTGTCCCGTCAGCTAACTTGGAATACCTGAGCCGAAATCAATCGCACACATGATCGTGGAGGGTTTGCTCCCTCTGTCAAAACAGTGAGGTCTACAGTATTTAGAGTTGCATTGAATAGTTGTGGTTGAAACCTTGTACTCAGGTTCAAAATGTCATGGCCAGTTTGGGGACACGGGCATTGATCTGTGTTCAATCTTCCCCAGGACACACACATCTACCAGCCCGAAGATACATCTTCTCTTTTGAACGTGACGCCTGAACAAAATGGTGGTACAATGCAGTGTTGTTTCACATTGTCGGACATTGCAGCACATGCTGTATGTTACCTGAGCACAGGTTCTCAAATACACAACGGTGCATGGGCTTTGGGTGTCAAAGCTGCACTAAGACAAGGTTTGCACAGACTCTGAGGCAACATCGGCATCAGAAGTGAACACAAATCTTCAATCAGTTCACTTTTATCCACTTCATAACCTTCTCGTAATGAAGCTTTGTCAGAGGCTTTGTATTATGTCACCACTGTACCATGTTGCATGGGTGCTTATTCACCAGATTGACAGTGCACTTCTTAATGCACACAGAAACTATATACATCATGACCGGGGTTGATGTGGGAAATAAGTCCTGTTTTCACATGCTAAGAGCCCATTGTGGAGGCTTGCTTGCCTTACCCGAGTAGCAAGGGGATTCTTGACAGCCTCTCTACGAATCAAGCAAGATAGATGGAAAAGAGAAAAAGGGGAAGAGATAGAAAGAGGATCAAAAAAGAGAAGAGATAGAGATAGACATAGTAGCATGTCAAGTTATTAAGAGAGAGAGAGGGGTGGTGAGGGAGGGGGGGAGAGAGAGAGAGAGAGAGAGACAAAGAGAGGGGGGTTGAAAGAGAGGGGAAGAGAGAGACAGAGAGAGAGCAAGAGAGAGCACAGTGACAAACTCTCATTTTAATTCCTTTTATCAGCTTAAGATGCCTATTACATGACCCTAATGCAATGCCAAGTCATGCACCATGGGCCTTCTTTGGATTCCAGGCACTTCCCCTCACCTTGTTATTTATGCTTCTCCCTTGTCTCACATCACATGCTCTGAACACCAGTGCCAAGAAGACAGACCCGATCATGGCTTCCCTTTGACAATCCACAGATAAGGCTTACCGAGTAATAGTCCCTGGCACAACAAGGCTGTCAGTAAGTCTCACACAATCAGCTGAATTACTTTTTTTTCCCAACACAATGCGATTCACTTTTTTTTTTTTTGTTGTTGTTGTTTTTTTTTTTTTTTTTGGTGTTTACAAAAGTAAACCTCTTAGTACAGTGCTGTATTATTGAGACACTCGTAACAATAATGGGTTGTCACAGTGCTCCTGACACAATTTCACAGCCCACACTCACAGTCCTGCACTCGGAACATTTGAGCGCCACATGGGGGGTATTGTCAAGTGCATGTCCACTGCACATTTGCACTTGACCTCTATCTGTCCCCTGTGAATGTGTCATCGACTGTGGACACGCAGACACCGAACCACACCGGTGACTTCATAGGAAGGCAGCAGCCATGTGCATGTCGCACCATGCAAATGAGCTCCTGCATATTCATGTGTTTTCCCAATTTAGAAAAAAAAAAACAGGAAAAAAAAAACTTTTTTTGCTCGAAGTTCAATCACAGCTTACTCTTGACAGATTAGCTGTGAAAACAGCGGAGGATAAGCATGCTCAATGTGTTAACTGTCAGTGTTTCTCTAGCAGTGCTTACAGTCCCTAGAGAGTCATTTTACCCTTTCACAACTTGAGTGATTTAAACAGGGGCAGTGCTGGGGCTATTGTTGATGAGGCCATAACCCCCCCTCCCCTGCTAGTAGCATCCACCCCACTCATATGTCTCATGTCCAAGGGAGATGTGTACCAGAGCTTTTGGTTGGCTGTGTCATTCAGAATAGCAAGTTCATCGCAGTG
>CM059285.1:14098264-14143264 GCA_030347295.1 Setipinna tenuifilis
AGACTGACCCAATATTTGCTGAGGCTACTTAATTTGGCCAAATGGAGAAGACTATAACAGAACAGAGAATGTTTTGAAAGTACTGGGGTGCCAGAAAAGCCTCTATTTTTAGGCTACATATACACATACGTCACACAAACACTCACACACATAGGGATACAGGGAAAAAAATGTTTCAAGAATCAATTTGTAGCCGTTAACCCACATCGGAAAGTACAAACAGTCGAGCCTTTACCAACACACGAGTCACTGGCAGAAGAAGCATATGCAACAAGCCCCCCCCCCTCCCGACCCTCCTCTCTGTGTTGACAGGGCCACACTCCCCCCCCCCTCTCCAGCTTGATATTTCTGTTGAACTTTAATCCGCCACCGTCGCCGCCGCCACCCTTATCACCGCGAGCCCCTCACCCTCTCAGAGCTGCGGCACCACGGGCTTCAAAAGCGACCCGGAGCGAGGCCCTCGTCGGCGGCTTGTCACGGCTGTCTCTGCAGTCTCTCATGGACCTGTCATCTGGGCTGGCCCGTGTCTGTCTCCTGTACGCTGCCTTACGCTTCCTACCCAAGGACGCCTGCAGTCAGTAAGGCAGGGAGGGAGTAAGCCAGCGAGTGAGTGAGTGAGTGAGTAAGCCAGTCAGCCAGCTCTCCATCCCAGGGGAAGGAGTGTACCTGGGAGCCCAAGTGAAGAGCAGGCCCTGCTCTGATGACAGGTGTGTGAAGCCCTCAGCTGAATGACAAGAAGGGTACTGAAGAGGGAGGCGGTGGCTCGCAGGCAGATTCACCAAAATGAAACCAAGAAACTGCTTTAGTCTCGTCGCGTTTCTTTTTTTGTTTTGTTCCTCACAAAGTCTTTCACATTATTATAACTTTCCAATGACATTGTCACCCTGACTTGAATTAAGGGAAGCGGGGGAAAAAAATAGTTGTTACTGGTTATTAAAAGTTTGAGGTGGAGACTGAAAGTCAGACTGTTATATTTAAATGTCTGGATACAGACACAAGTCAACACACTCACATACACACTCACACACACTCTTTTACTCTTTCTTTTTCCCCTCCATCTGTCTCTCTCTCTCTCTCTCTCTCTCTCTCTCTCTCTTAGAAACACACACATACATACACACACATACACACACACACACACATAAAATTGCATTTCTAGCTAAATTCTTCCTTTTTACCATTTTTATCGCAGCAGACCGAATGGTCCGATACTCATCTCAATCCCCCTCTGATGGCATAAATACAACCTGTCGCAATTCAGTTGGCATTGGAGGCTCACGTCCCTATATCCCATGGAGCCGTTTGGACTCTATGAAGCCTGATGCCTACAGCTAAGTCATGTTTTCTCGTCTACTGCGTCAGCAACCTTTTGGGAGCCGTAATATGAACTGGGCCTCTTTGAAACTGGCCCTTGGCCCTCCACAGCAGAACACGAGACCAGCTGACTGAGCAGCTGCCTAATTTGCCCCCTAGGCAATGACTACAGAACTGTTTAAAGTGACAAGACAGTGGTAGCGAAAATGTTTAGAAGAATCTTTCTTCAGCTCCACCAGACCAATGTCAATGGCACATGTGAAACTGAATATGTGCTTTGTCAGCGCAAGGGTTGTTGGGGGTCGGGTGATGTTATGACGTGATATGACGTTTGCAGTCACCTTCCATACGTGTACACTCCTGCCCACCCTAGACACCTAGAGAGCTACAGATTACATGCATCTAAATGTGCTGAAATGGTGCAGCAGTCGAGCATGGAGCCATTGGGTACTAAGCTCGATGGGGAAACAAAAAAAAGGCTTTTAAAAATGTCGAGTGGGATATTTAGTTTGCTCTGCACCAGACAGTGGCTTTGTTGAAGACGATCTCCCCACGGGTTGCCAGGCCGCTTGCTTGCTTGTCGTTCGCTCGCTCACTGCTGTGGGGATCCCCCCGACGCCTGAACGAATGGAACAAAGCATTTTACGACCATATTTTCATATACTAAATGGCAGCCTTTTCCCCAGGTCGAGCATCTAAACCATGCATGGCAGCATGGAGAATTCAGCGTTACTCAGTGACATATTATAAAAAGCAGAGTCAGTTGCCTCTGTCCACATTAATTCATTTTTGTTCCTTAGTGGGAGAATAAAGAGAAATAACATGAGAGAGAGAGGAGAAAGAGAGGAGGAAAGAGACTGAGAGAGAGAGAGAGAGAGAGAGAGAAATGTAAGGTGGAAAAAGAGATTTATTTTCTTTTATGAGAGAACGTGACTGATCTGCTTTAGCACAACTGTTGCAAAGTGGTCATTTAGTTGTGCGAGGTGTATGGGACGTGACTGCAGTTTGCCCACTGGGCATTGCTGCTCTTCGCCTTTTATGTAAGAGCAGCAAGCTTGTCACTTCCCCCAAGTTGCATGAATATGCAGACAGAGAGAGAGAGCACTGGGAATGAATGCCAAAGCTGCACAGTTTAACAGTTTAACCTCACATATTCTCCCACACACAGCCGACAAGTGAGGCAGGACTTTCTCAGAATACTGAACGTACAGTAGGCATGCTTCATAAAGGTCGGGAGAGAAACGATGAAAGCCTCCTCTGAGTTTTCACTCGTATTCCAGGCAAGGTTGAGGCATGTTTTGTGGATGCCTGGGCAGACCCCTTATCCACCGCCCCCCCCCCTCCATGGCGCATTAAACAAACACAGGCCCACGCCAGCAAGGGAGAGAGAGACCACACACTCTGCGAATCAATACGCCATCAGCACACAGTGGGAGATGTGAGAGGGCCCTCTCTCTTACCACTCAAACATAGACACAGACAATGGCAAACAGCATGGAAAGGGAGAGGAAGAAGAAAAAGAAATTAAATGAGGGAAATAAATAAATAAATAAATAAATAAATAAATAAATAAATAAATAAATAAACAGGTGCAGTGGCCTCCCCGCCGCCCACTTCTCTATCTGATGGCAGAGGAACAGAGTGCAAAAGACTTGGCAGTGGTTAAGGAAGCCAGGCATGTTATTTCTTGCAGTGGGGAGATGGCTGACTGAACGACCAAACGACTGACCGACCGACCAGTAGCAGCTGAGGAAAAGGAGCTTCTCCCCCATCGCCATCCTCTCCCTATCGCTTCCCTTAGACAGCGGCGAGGATCTCTTTACAGTTCACTTCACATTTCATTTGAGCAGAGGGAACAGAAAGCAGAGCTGCGGCTCCCACTCCCACTCCGCTCCGCTCCATGCCGCACTCCGCTAAGCCGAGAGGACAGGAAATCATCGCAGTCAAAACATTTCTGCCAAAGGTCACTTAAATCACAGGAAATTACATTAGTCACCTTGAGGAGGGAACAAGGGACCTCACTCCGGCAGAGGAAGGAAGCCGACATGAGAAATTGAGTTTCCCCATGCTAAAATAAATAATTAATTAAATAACGATAATGAAAAAATAATGCTTTTTAAAAAAATTGGGGTGAAAAACAAATTTAATGTAAAACCACTGCACTCCCTGGTTCAAGCTCTTGCTGGAGATGAAACTAAAAATTGATGCTTCAGCAATGAAAAATAAACTGACACAGTGCACACTGAGTACTTTGCCAAACTCTCAAAACTAATATGGCAGGTTTTGCACAGTGCGGTGGAAGATGGTTACAGCAATGGCGATGAAACCCTTTCGTGAAGCGATTAGAAAGTGCTGGGCGAGCACTCCAGGCCCAGGCAGGCTCCTCCCTGCCAAAAGTGTTCCCGCTGAATCCGGATCGATAAAACAATCCGACCGTGTTTTTGTTAGCAATTGAAACATTGACAATGATGACTCAGATGCTTCATTAACTGTCAAGTCCGGGCTGGGGGAGTGGAGGTAGAAGTGCCCGGTGCTGGCTGCTTTAAAAAATGCGGGTGAAAGGGCTAGATGGAAGTAATTGAGATATGAGAGGCAAGCTCATAAGGGAAGGGGGGGGCGGGGGGGGTTGGTGGGAAAGGATATGGGGAAATGTAATGAGCTTTGAGAAGTCACAGATGGAGTGGGGTATGAATCACGGACATGTTGCTTTTGTGTGTGTGTGTGTGTGTGTGTGTGTGTGTGTGTGTGTGTGTGTGTGTGTGTGTGTGTGTGTGTGTGTGTGTGTGTCTTTGGGTGTGTGGTTTATTAAGTCCCTGTTCTCTGTCAGACGAGTCACTGTTAATTTGAGTAAAGTTGAGTCACACTTATGTAACCCTGGTCCGAACCTTGGTTAGGATGTTTCAAGCAAATCTAACTAAAATTATACTTATACTGATACGGTCACTTTTCATAGGGGATTCTTTGCAATTTAGGAAGGTGACGCATTTCGGGAAGATTAGAGAGAGGTCCAAAAGTAAAATGTACATGGCTATTGATAGAAACAGAGGGACAGAAAACCTCTGCAGATTCATTAAGGGAGCTGTTCATTCGCTCGTTAGAACAAGAGCATATTAACCAATGTCAAAAGCATGACTTGCCCAGTATTTTTAGACCAGGGCACAGCATTAAGGATGGTCTAGGGTCTGACCACATGGTATAAATTTTGCACGTAATGGTGATGGATTAAAACACTTCATCATATCTATTCATAATTCATGTAGTGACGTACAGTAGGGCTCTGTATCAATGTCATTTTTCCCTACTCTTGCAGAAAAGAGAGAGGCGCACAGACTCAGCGAATGTCATGTCTCTTGCTGTAACTCTATGGCTGTAGAAACTATAGCTTCATCAAGGCTAACAACAGGACCTCTGCTGTCTAAAACCATCAACACAAAGCAATCTTTCCAGCTGTTTCAACAACACTGATGTACCTGACACACACACTGAATTTTTAAAAAGATGTGTGAACAGGTTAACCCTGCATGAAGCAAACCCCAGCTGACTTAGAATCAAAGAAGAGCGATTAACTTGCCTTAACGCGCCATAATAGTCCAACAAATCCAGTAGGACTTTGAGTCTCTTACAGGGTTAAATGTGCAGATGCAGTACATAGGCGTAACAAGCACACACACACATGTGGTCATGCATCTTACATGTATTTCCAGCGCTGTGTGGGTTTTAGATATGGACTCATTATGCAAGTGCATTAGCACGCTCCGTGGCAAGACGAGTCTCGGAATAATATGGGGATGTACTATTTTAGCCGAGCAATGTTTGAAGAGATCTTGCTTACATCCCAGAGGATGGCTACCTTCACATCGTCTCATTACCATTTAGTGTGTGGGCATGCAAACACATTCAGCAGCTTTCTCTTTTTTTCCCCCTCCCTCCCTCAGCTCATCCCAGAAACATTTCAAAGCCCTGTAGATGGATGACTTGCGTGTTTATTTGCGAGTGTTTGTCTGTGTCTGTGTGTGTTTGTGTAAACACACACGCACACACTCACACACACACACACACACACACACACACACACACATACACATTTATGCTGTTTGCTGGCACACACCAACACCAGGCCACCTGATACAACACAGATGCCTGCATATACACAGTTTATTTCAGCAAGTCTGGGAGAAGCAGGAAGGGGGGGAGGGGGGGGGCTAAGGCAGATTCAAACCAACAGCCCCACCAATTCCTCCCCAAAATGAGTTGCTTGTTTGCTAGAAGAGTCTCTGGAGGAATATCCACTATGGTCCTGTCCCTTCGTCATCAGCCATCCTCTCTCTCATCTCATCCCCCTTCCTCCTCCGCTCCGTGCAGCCATGTTTTACTCTGGTGACTTGTGCACTTTCTTGGAGCCCTGTAATTGCACGGCCGCCTCAGAGTGCCAGAGCAATATGCACAAGCCCCCCCTAGCCTCCCCTAGCCTCCCCTAGCCCCCCCTAGCCCCCCTACCGCCTCTGATGGAGATGGCAACCGTTGTGACTCCCCACAAGTCCTTCGATGCTGGGGCACGAGCGAAAAAACTGACCCGTTTCTACGAGGGACACATTCCAAGAACCATTAAATCCCCCTTCTGCCCTCATCCAGATTAATTTCTCTTTATTATGCAGAGAGAGGCGGGGAGGGCCAAGAGCGGGGCGGACTATTATTCGGAGCTTATTAGCCCAACGCTGAAGGGTTCTCGCTGAGCACCACGCTGCGAGGGCCGCCATCTTGCCTGCATACCCACAATGCCTCACAGGAGAAAAGGGGGGGGGGAAGTCCTGTCATTGAAGATCACTGTGCTCTGTGCATTTGTGCTTTTCTCATAGACAAAGCACTTGTCTCTTTCTTTCCACTGAAAGTGTCATGTGGGAAAAGGCCATGTTAAGACTCTTATGCATAAGAAAATTAAACAACAATATAAAAGATTTGGACTGCAGTTTATTTTTGTCTTTTTCTAAAAGTTTATTTTGCTATCAAGTGCTAACATTACAAAAAAGACCTTATGCACTCACATAACAATAATGTTCATATCTGAATATATTATCTTATATATTTTATATACTGTATATTGTTATATCCACAATAGGAGATCGTTAGATAGCTACCTAGACAGACAGACAGACAGACAGACAAAATGGTGGTACCCAGGTCATCAGTAAAATCATTTATGAAAAATTGCACATATTTTTCTCATGTTTGCAGGAGCTGTGGTTTGCCAGTCCCACACACTCTACCTGTGAGGTGTGTGAGAGTGCTGTGTCTGTGTCTGTGTCTGTGTCTGTGTCTGTGTCTGTGTCTGTGTCTGTGTCTGTGGCAGAGCTGGGGTCAGGGAGGAGATGTGAGGCATATGTGTGGCTCAGGTCCCCTGCTAGTAACCTCACAGGGATGCAGCCAGAGCACTGGCTGCTGGGTTGGTGCCATGCTGGCTTGTGCCAGGTCACCCTGCTGTCCTGGGGGCACAGTTTATCACTGCACCACTTGGACCAAAATGGAGAGGCTCCAAATGGAACTGCTCTACGGCTATGCTGCATCAGTACCACATTACATTTGATGTTTGAATTTGTATGCTGTTTCTCACCCCCTCTGTATAGGTATGCCATGCAGACATTCAACAAGCATTGCATATACTACGCCAAGTGCTACTGCAGTTTTGATGAGGAAAACTGTTCTACTGGTACGTCTACAGTTTGAGGCACTCCGGAGCCCATAGCTGTACTGTAAGCAGATTTTTTTTTTGCAAGCAAGTGATATGTGGTATATTTAGGAAAGCTCTCTGGTGCAATACAAACCTCTAGTTCTAGTCTTCACTTGATAGATACATTATTGCGTAAAAATGTACAACCAGCATATGCATCACACAAAAGAAAAGTACAACAGAAGCCAAATGATGTAGTGAAGTGTGGTTATAATATTCAGAGAAATTTGGTACACAAAAACAGATTGGGGAATATTCTCCTTTAGTGCTGGGTCTGAAGTGACATCATTTGTCCGTACATCATTTCTCATGAAAGGAAAGCCCAAATGGAGGACTGCAGGGAGGACCTGACAGACTCATGGACAGATGTCTGCTGACGGCGCCATGAAGCGAACGGACGGGAGTTTGTGACCACCCTGTATTATTTAGATGGGGGGGGGGGGGGGGGGGCAGGGAGAGGAGAGAGAGAGAGAAATAGAGAGACAGAGAGAGAGAGAGAAAGAGAGATAGAGAGAGAGAGAGAGTACTGCAGGTGGGGCATTTTAATATTTTAGTGGTTTGTAGGAGCCTTGAACATGCCTTGCATACCTAAGGCAAAAAAAAAATAGCAAAAAGGGAAAAAAGTGATTTCTGTCAAGCGCCGAACTACTGAATGCCAGAAGTGTCCAATAGACCATCACTCACAGTCATATTTGTGATTTATTTAAGAGCCAGTGGTGAGGACGGAGATTAAACTCCTTGGGATGCCTCAATATCCCCTATCGCTCTCATAAAGATCCTGCCTGCACAAACAACTCACTAACCAAGGACAGAGGCTGCTCAAGAGTGGGGGCTGAGATCCCCCCCCAGATCCACCACAGGGGCCTGTGACACAACACATTGTGGATGGAGGTGTGTGTGTGTGTGTGTGTGTGTGTGTGTGTGTGTGTGTGTGTGTGTGTGTGTGTGTGTGTGTGTGTGTCTGTGTCTGTGTGTCTGTAGGCGTACTCTGTGTGTTCGTTGTGTCACTGAGGGATTCAGTAAAAGAAAATACAGGTACGTTTACATCATGGAATGGTAGGATTTCATAAACAGATAAAACAAAGTCTGCATGTTTGCAGTATGTCAGTGTTTGTGTGTGTGTTCACTGTTTTATTAAGGGATTTATTGATAAACAATACAGGTACATTTATATCATGTAATGGTAGATTTTTTATAAACAGATAAAACAAAGTTGTATCTTAGCAAACAAAGCAAATAAAGACGTTTAATTGATACACACCTAACCCCAGATCAAAAGCATGGATTTTAAAAAAAGACATACAATAACACACGTTATGTGCTTTGCATACAGTGCCACTACTGTGACAGTGAGCCATTACAGCTCAGTGTTGCCAGCTTTAGAATAGGATTTATTTCACAGGAAACAACTTGACTCTTCTTCTGATTACGTTTACTGTAAATTTATATACAGCTCCAGATGAATACCAAAATGAGTTGACTATGTAATCATCACATACACTGGGAGGTGACAGGCAAAGCTATCAGCCCCTTAGTTTCCTCAGCCTGTGACACAGAGGTGTCAGTAAGAAACACCAACCAGTCAAATGAAACAAAAAGTTGATTTTATGTGCAACTTTTTTCTCTCACAAGGTTTAACAGACCAATCGTGCTATTCGACATCTGTTCATACATGAAATCGGCCTTTTCATATTCCTTTGCACAAGTCATCAATTTCTTAATTTAATTCCAATACAGGGCGTTCAAGAATAAATCAATTTATGCAATTAGACAAACAGGGTTCACCAATTACCTCTTTCGCTAATGTACTACAATGGATTTTTTGAAATGGCAAGGCAGAGCAATACTCTGTTGTAGCCTCCCACCCACACACCCACACAGAGTACAGTATTTCACAGCATTTAAACTCTTACATTTCAAAAAATCCAATATTTGTATGGGTGCCTTCAAAGTACATTATGAATAATCATGCATGTTTTTGAAGTGCATATTGCTGATATGTATGCATAGAACAATACCATACATTTAAAAATAGATTGCATTTTTCTAAGTGTTTAGCACTGTCCCTTTGTCATAAAAACAATGTATTTTGTTGAACCTCCATAATTGTGTAACTCTTGTTAATCTTATCCTTGTGGTACAGTGTGGTTTATTATAACACCTTAGCAGAACTAAGCATGAATAAAAACGATATGCTATCTTAACATGTAAGATTATATGTTAATTGCAAAATGTATAAATATTTGAATAATGTTTAATATTAGACCATGACATCACTGGAGTCGATGGCTTTTAGCATGTATAATGCATACCATTAGGTGTATAGAGGCACTACATATATTTTGTTTGTGCTTGAGAGATTATTCTGACAGACACAGGGCCTCTGGGCTCCTCCTATCCTGTGCCATCTTCTTATTTCCTCGAACACCCCCTGGTCTTCTATTAATTGAGTGAAATGCCAAAGGATGCTTCAAGCCACTGTCTAAACAGTACCTAAAATGACAAACTGACAGAATAGCCTCTCTTGCATATTCCCTGCTTAATGTGGACTGAATGTGTAGCACGTACCTCATCTCCATGTTGCACAAACACACACCAGAGGGGCACACGCAGGGGAGACTGGGAGAGGGAGAAAGACTGGAAGAAAGAGGGAGAGGGAGAGGGGGAGAGAAAGGTTGCCATTATTTTGTTTCTTTACAGCAGCTCTCTCAGTTCTCCAGTTCGTCTTTTTTTTCCTAGGGAGTTGTGGACCCACTTCAAATCTGACAGACACACGCCGAAGCTTCTCATCACAGACTTCTCAAGTCTAGTCAGCTTTGGAGAGAGAGAGAGAGAGAGGGAAAGAAGGAGGGAGGGAAGAGCAGGAGGGAGGGAGGGAGGGAAGGAGGGAGAGAGGAGGGAAGGAGGGGCAAAATTCAGAATGGAGTGCTTCTTAGTCTGGAAACCATTGATTTTATTTCTCTGAAGCTCAAGGTCAGGTATGAGGAGAAACTTCAAGGGCTGCAGTTTTATTTTTTTCCCCCACTGGACTGAATTTCTCTGCCGGTTCAGTTTGAGAAGGTTGAAAAGACTCTTAGTGCATGTGTGTGTGTGTGTGTTTGTGTGTGTGCGTTTGTGTGTATGGGTGTGTGCATATATGTGTGTGTGCATTTATGTGTGTGTGCACGTTTGTGTGTGCATGCACTTATAAATGCATATGTGTGTGAATGTGTGTGTGTGGGTCTCCCCATGACAGTTATTGGCATTTTAGTCAATATGAAGCAATGGACAGCAGCATTCTTTACAACGTGTAGCTGTTGCCTTTTGATATTTTTCTTCTTTTTTTAGTGAAATGCATTTTATTGTGAAGGCCTCCAAGCAAACATACATGCAGCACATTGCATAGGGGCAACAATAAGTAATTTTCCTCATGCCTTCCCTGCCACATTGCAGGGGGTATAGACATCATCATTAACTTGCATGTGTTACTTTGCAGCCTAATTGCTGTAACTGCATTTGCAAGCACACCTTTTTTTCTCTTGTGGAGCAAGTAAAGATCTGTGATTTCACATCACCTCATACTCTCTGAAAGGGAGCGAAAGAAAAGCAATGAAAGCCGACGCTTAATTTCTCACGGCCTCAATAACCAAAATAATGTCAGCTCCCTGGGCTGTTTTCTGCACATTGCCTGCGCTCAAGAATGCCAGTGCATTTAGAACGCTGGCGTCTGTAAACAAGTAATGGGCCTAATCATGCCAGATGACAGTTCTCCTAAATTAATTGTTTCCCCTCGAATGCTTTAATGCTTGCCCAAGGTAATCTAGCGGAATATGAATGGACGCCCCTGTCATTAAATCAAATGGAGGAGCAGAGTGGAGGAACTGCTGGGTTTCATTCATTTTCTCAACAAGATGCATGATTAAGTTATCCAGTCGAGCTGTTTTGTTCGGGCTGTCTTATCTCTCCTTCTAGCTTATCTCTTCTTCTTCTTTTGCTTTCCAGTTTACCTCCCTTTTTTTCCTCCCCACACACCTGTACAGCTACGCATTGCTCCTGTGGTCAGGTGGGTGGGGAGGCGTGCTGTATGTTGAAAGTGAAAGTGATTCCCATTTATCATTGCGATCACACAGCACACCACAGCACACAGTGCACACAATTAAATTCTGCCTCTGTATTTAACTCATCAGATGTGTGAGCAGGGGGCAGCCATGACAACAACACCTGGGGACACTCAAGTTACCTCGGTCATGGGGGAGGATGGAGGACAGCGCTGGTCGTTCACTACCCCCATCCACCTGTTGGTCTGGGGAAGTAAACCTAGACATTACGGACATTGCAGATTTGGATTTGGCTGCAAGTCCGACTCCTTAACTGCTCGCCTATACCTTCACCCTCCTCATGCATGGGTGGTGAAAAAATCAGGATAATTTTCTCATTGAGCTCCCTGAAGCTCCAGCCTGAGATGGTTTCGACTCATCCTATTAACGCCTTCTATTCAGCCCTCTCCCTGGAGCATGGCACATGGAGGAATACAACTTTTGATGAGAACTGGCCATGCAAGAAGGGAAACTACTGTGCCAGAGAAAGGGGCATGGTGTCAGTTGGTTTGGTGTCACCTTCCATTTTGTAAGATCACCTTTGCTTTAGGCTAAATTCGTTTTTAATTTCTGACAGCGTTAGGTTCAACTGATATTCAACATGAAAATAAAAACCTACCGTAATCAGCATTATCAATTAAATGTGTCTTAAACGGATAAAACGATTACTTTTAAGGAGCTTAGTTTAATGTTGTGATGTTTTACACATTTTAATATTACATCATTTATAGGAATATAATTGGTCAAATAGCTTTAAAAATGGTGTGCAGCTGTCTTTCTTTTCTCCCATCGAGAATGAAGAGTGTCTCTTCGGTATGGGCCTGCTATGATTTCCGGGCGGCTGGCTCGCAGATGTAGGACTGCCAGCTGAGGTAAGACCTTGCATCATCAACACCTTCTCCCTTTGACATTACAATCTTTGAGCTGTCAGCCATCCGGGAAGAGTTTCACTCACCCATGAGACACTTTTTGAGCATTGTATATGAGGTGATTTCCTATTCCAATTGGCTCGAAGTTTAGAGCCGCATTCCCTGTGGCAGGCTATTTAATGCACGGAAATGGTTTTGTGTAAGACACCTATGATGTGCCTTTAGAAAATATCAAATTTACAATGCGATTCACTGATAACATTTTGTTATTCCATGTTTTGCAACATGCAATATATATTCGCAATTCCTCCCTACCTAACAACCAAAACATACCTGACTTCAGTTGCCTCCAGCACTGTTTATCAGGCATTCTTAGATGGACAAGCCCACAGATACATATGTATTGTACATATGATATTGACCAATAGGTTCAGCATATGAAATTGAACATTCATTCTGCATAATCGGAAGTCCAGCTGGGCCTTTACATACATCTTTTTCTGCACCATTAATGACAAAATTTGCAGTAAAGCAAGCAAGTAAATCCCTTTAATAAATGGCTCTGTTGGTTATTTGATCAGGTGTTGGGTATGAGAATATGCTGAGTGAATGCTGTGCTGAGGCTGAGTAATCGCAAGCACAAACACATCAGGCATGGGGTTTACATCAAAGTGCCCTCTCAATTAAAAAAAAACAAAAAAACAAAGCCTAATCAACTGCTGTATGCACAGAGAGCGAATCCCCATTCGCCAGTGCCTTTTAAACACATATCGAGTGCCTTCCCATAGTCTTCTCACCACAGCTCTCACCACAACGTTTCTGGAGCACTTAAACCAGAGTGGGTGTCTTTGAATCACAGGCTCTGATTAATGACCGTTTGTGGGGAGAACGAGAGAAAAAAAAGGATTTGTTTCTTAAAGTAAAGTAAAGCAGTGAAAGTGATGCTTAGGTTGGGGAATCCACTGAAGGCGGCCACTAAGGTTTCAAAAGAGGCAAAGGCTTGGCACTGGCATCAATGTGTTGTCTGAAGATTCCATTACATTGCCAGACTTACTGGTGGAGATGTAACGGGATGGAGGGGGCGGTTGAGGGGGGGTGGATAGATAAAAAGTAGAAGATATCCAGTAACTCCCTCATTAATACCGAAGCTCATATATATCTAAGAAAAATAATTTTAAGCAGTTCTGATGTAGTCAGCAGCTCTCACTCTCTTTTTTTCTTGCTCTCTTTCTCTCTCTCCTTCTTTCTTGCTTTCTTTTTTTCTTCTTTTAGTTTCTGTCTCTCTGTGTCTGTCTGTCTGTCTCTCTCTCTCTCTCTCTCTCTGTCTCTCCTGTCGTTTCCTCTGTGGCTGTCATATTTGCAGTTTGAATTTAGTAATTTAATCTAATTGTAGTGTAATGTTACTGATCCATGGATGTGGAGTGTGCTGGTCTTCGGGGAAGAGGATGTAATTATTGAATTGATTAATGGCCACTAGAGTGACAGGCCAAGATTCTGCCAAGCACACCGGTCAACATAAAGTGGCCAGGAAGGAAGTGCTGTGTCGGCCTGCGGATTTTCACCTTAGATGATTGCTGCAGACTGGCAACTGTCTCTTTTATATCCCTGCTTGTGCACTTTGTGTTCTGCAAAAACAGAATGTCGCATGTCAATATATGTCAAATATTGATAGAATCTATAAGTTGTCAGACAATCTTTTTTTATAACCAGGTCGAAACTAAGTGCAGCCATATAATGTTTTCCCCCCACAATGTTTTAGTTTACATTATTTAGACTTCAACATACTATATCCACATAAAACTTGGCACAGTTACCTAATTTCAAATTGCTAGCACCCCTTGAGGTCATGAAGTCACACTCATTCTCAGGTTCACTAGACAGGTCTAGAAATCACTGTCCACCAGACAAACACCACTGACCGTAACCTACAAGTTTGCAAACTGTTTTAAACCCTGTCAGTGCAGAGCCAACACAAATTATAGTTTCTTGTGTCTTTAACAGTAAAAAATAAAATACAATAGATTATTTTGGTTATTGTTGCTATAAGCAATCATTTTGGATTACACATTTTCCTTGGACTGGAAAATATCCTCTTGTGTCATTTCTTAATTCTTGATCCTTCTGTTTCTCTTTATGCAGCAATCACATACCTAATGCACTATTATGCACTCCATAGTTCATGTTTTCAGACAGCCAAAGGTTGATGATCAGGTTTGGGAACTGAAACTAACATGCCAATGGTGTTTTTAAACAAAGCCATGTTATCTAAGACAAAATCCCCCACCATCCCACCACAGATTCTCTCAAAGTAAAATATCAAAGCACTTCCGCATTGATTCCTGTATGCGCTCAATACACAGCCAGAGCCTTCATGTATTAAGTGTATTGAATGGGGGCTGAGGGGCCAGTAGAATGAGTTATCTGCGTGTGTGTGTGTGTGTGTGTGTGTGTGTGTGTGTGTGTGTGTGTGTGTGTGTGTGTGTGTGTGTGTGCGCGTGTGCGTGTGCGTTTGCGTGTGTGCACATGCGTGTGTTTGTGCATGTGCGTAAGTATGTACTTATGTCTATGTGTGCTTGTCCGTTAGTATGTATGTGTGCATGTGTGTGTGTGTGTGTGTGTTGGGGGGGGGGGGGGGGGTACAAGGGAGGAAAAAAAAGGAAAAGAGAGAGAGAAAGTAAAAGAGAAAGAGAGAGAGAGACTGATGGGTGAATGGCGGGGCCTCTGGGTGTGGCACTGACTGAAGTGGCTGTGGCACAGGACAAGCAGGCAGGCAGGAAGGCAGGCAGGCAGGTGACAGGTTTGGTCTCACTGATGTAGCCCAGCCCCGCTCCCCTGGGTGCCCATGCACCAACTGACAGCAGCTGTCCAGCATAAAGAAACACAGGTGCGCACGCACTGACACACACATGCACACACACACATTTAGCTACCCTCAAGACAAGCACGACATACCTGACAAATATACACTTACAAATATGAACACATATGAAGCATCACAAAACGGTTTATGCATGTTTTAGCTTTCTCATACCAAAACAATACACAAGATGGCTAGTTTTTTTTTTTACAAACTGAGTTTTTTGATTAATGTTGTCTTGAATACTGCATTCATAACAGAAATAAAAAAGACCTGTCAAAAAAATGTAGCATCTGTGAATACATAACATAAGGACATCTTAGCATCTCTCTTTCTTTCTCTCTTTCTGTTTTTCTTTGTTTACCATATACCTACTCAGAAAGTATTTTGAGAGTTGTATTTTTTTTCTGTATTGCTAAGCAGAGTCCCCTTCCTCTGTGGCATCCTCCATCTTGCTGTGATCAGTGCAGGTCCTCCTGATTTAGTTGGGCAAACACCAATGTTGGGCTTTAATTAAAATGAGATCAGGTGCAGATGTCTAGGCAAACATGTGGCTTTTAATCTTTCAATCATTTCAGATTGCAAAACTGCATTACAAGAATGGAGGATTTTATTTAGGGTGCATCCTCTGTCTCATCAGATGCTACACACATGTGTGTGAATGTACTGTCTCTCTCCCTCTTTGTATGCATGTGTGTGTGTGTGTTTGTGTGTGTGTGTGTATGTGTGTTTGCTGTTTGTGTGTATGAGTGAGTGTGCTCGTGCCAGTAAGAGATTTAAATAATATGAAAAGAATGTGTGCACTGCACTCTAATGACATTATTCACTGGACACCATCCAGCAGGATTGTAACATGTCTGTAGTAAAAAATTTGGGGATTTTGGGAGATATTGGAATTCACACGATGTCACGGTGCTTCTGAAGCACAGTGGGGAGCAAGGGCCTTTCACAGCCCACATCAAATCTGGCCCACAGCGTTGAACCGGTTCCTAAGATCCAATTTGCCATTGCCTCGTTACCTTCATGTCTCCTTCGAGTATAGGAAAAACCTGCTGGTAGTCTCATTTTGGTGCTTGTTATTCCGAGGGAAACAGATGCCTCTACACAATCTCTCAAACTGCGCCACGATGCATAGGGTCAGCGCTTCGGAAAACATCCCGCCAGCTCGCAAAAACAAGCAAACGTCTAGAGCAGATGAAGGGCATTGTTTGCCCAGAAAAGTATGGCTGCTTTTCCAAAGAGAATCTTCACATCTTACACACCTGCAGTTACATAAGCTTCTTTTTTTGGCCAAACAGTCCATTTGTTTGTCTCAACATACAGCAGCTGCAAAGGACATTGCAGACATTGTTCTCCTCTCAGTCATTAATTGATTTGTTCTTCACCCCAAGCTCCTGACGTGCTTGTTGATGTTTGCTTTTATGCTGTGCCTGTTCAATATGTTGAGCTTCTTACTAAGTGTGTGTGATTGTTTTGTTTCTCCATCAAAGTTGGACAAAGCAAGCCATTGGGTATAGTATAGAGAACCTCCTCTCTCCTATTCAAGACTTCCCAGGCAAAACACAATGTGCACACAACTAAAGCTGAATGCTGATTTACTTTTCCTTTTCCCCTTTTTTTTCTTTTAAATAGGTGGACATCCGCCAGTTGATTAAACAATGGCAGTTTGGCTGAGCGCATAACACAATTTCAGAAAGAATTGCCTCATGCCGGGGTTGCCAGGGTGGTGGAGGGTGCCTTTTGATGTTGAAACAAAGTGACATGGTATATTGTTATTTTGTTAAGGTTAAAGGCAAGTCATCCTATCCATCATCAAGGAAATGTGGTTTGGCTCTGATCTTGCTTACTGAGATGTGCTCATTGCCACAGTACAGTACAGCCGAGAACAGTTGGCTCAAACAGCTGTTTAGCATGTGCTGTCTCCTGGCTGGAGAAAACGGTTGTATCTGCCTTGTGACAAAATTAGACTCATTTTTATTTTAAGCTTAAACATGGATTTTATGCACTGGTTTTACGTGAGTGACATGGGGAAATTAAACAGAGCAGAACTACATTGAAGAGGAAATACGTATATAGGCCTACGGTATATTAGTAAAATAATGGAGGTTACTGGCCAAAATGGCATATCACCATACAGAACATCTTTAAGGTTAATGGTAAAGATCCAGTGGTGTTTGAAAAAGCCTATTGAAGCCTGTCATTTCATTTTGTTTCTTTGTCAAGACCAATATTTCACAACATTTTATGACAATAATGTAAACAACCACAGCCTCACATACTATCTATTGTTTTAGTTTTACTTTCTTTTCTTTCAGGTTTGTCTGCTTTGTTAGCTTTCATACCACATTTGGTATCACAAAGATACCTCTTTTGTTTTTCATGAAAGTGTACTGACACTCTTTTATAGGCTAAATTATGATACCACTTTGTTTGAACATATCCAGTGTTGAAGTGGTGATCCATTCAAATTGCCGCCTCATGTAGTTTTTGAAGTGCATTTAGCGCTGCATCTGCTCAAAAACAGAAAAAGGCACCACTCTTACCAATAATGGCAAAGGAAATCTGTAATGTCATTTCACTTTATATGTGCTTGTGGTTGTGAAAGACACTCTCGACTTGTAAGCACTTCATTGTGTGTGTGTGTGTGTGTGTGTGTGTGTGTGTGTGTGTGTGTGTGTGTGCCTCAAGTCAGCAACTGAGCAGTGGAATGTTAGTAGGCTCTAAAAGACTGCCTTGCAATTGAACTAAAATGACTTTACTGACTCACATCCAAGACAGACTGTAGGCCGCTCAACAGTTTCAAAATGACTAAATGCATTTAGACTTTGGCAAGCCTATAATAAAGGTGAGCTGACACATTGTGTGTGTGTGTGTGTGTGTGTGTGTGTGTGTGTGTGTGTGTGTGAATGCTTTTACTTATTTGGATCTTGCTAGTTTATTTACAGAAACCTAAAACATAAATAAATAAAACAAAATAAAATAAGCACTGTAGATATGTTATCACAGCAATCATAAATTCAGTTAAACGTGATCGCTATAGCCTTTAAAACATTGGCAACATTATTTTACATTGCACCTCGACTAGCCTAATTGTTGACTAAGGTAAGATATACTGAAACAAGAGGTATAGTAATATTGATACATGAGCATCTATTGGATAGTATTTAGGTATGAAGAAGGCAATACTGTTGTAAAATAATAGTAACATACGCCTTTTTCCTATCCTATTCACATTTGTATATTATATTGTACTAATATACGGTAGTTTTCACATTTATGTTATGCTTTGGAGAATTCTAGTGGCCTCAAAATTACAGTCGCCTTACCTCCTTTCGGTATGGTATTACGCAATCCAGCTGCGACAACAGTTCGTGTAGTTTACATCTACATGGCACACCCTCTGCACCCATGGAACGTGAACTACAGAGACCACAATGCAACTCTCTTCCGATATCCGGAAGTGTATGGTATTTCCAACGTGATCGCACTGGAACAGAAAGAAGGAATAATGTCTCTGTGTACCAAGAAAAGAAAGTTAGATAAAAATGTTCAGGATCATCTGTATTTCGACAGCTATTCTGATGTTACGATACACGAAGAAATGATTGCAGACCATGTCCGGACAAACACGTATAGGATGGCCATTCTGAGAAACAGCAGTGCAATCGAGGGTAAAGTAGTTTTGGATGTCGGTGCAGGCACCGGTGTTCTTAGCATTTTCTGCGCCCAGGCTGGGGCCAGGAAGGTGTATGCTGTTGAGGCAAGTTCAATTGCTGATCAAGCTGTTAAAATCGTAAAACTGAATAAGATGGAAGACAGAATCGATATCATTAAAGGCACTCTGGAGACAATCGATCTGCCTGAGCAGGTGGATGTGATTGTTAGCGAGTGGATGGGCTATGCACTGCTACACGAGTCTATGCTGAATTCGGTGCTTTTTGCTCGAGATAAATGGTTGAAACCAGGCGGCCTCATCCTCCCCTGCAAAGCGGAACTGTACATCTCCCCAATCAATGACCTTGTGTCGGAAGACCGTTTGAACTTTTGGAGCACCGTCAAGAGTCAGTACGGTGTCGACATGTCTTGCATGACGGACTTTGCAAGGAAGTGTATAATGAACAATGACATCACAGTGAATCCGGTGACCGTGGAGGACGTTCTGTCACATCCATCCAAGTTTGCCGAGCTGGACTTGTTCACAGTGACCGTAGATCAGTTAAAATCAGTTAAAGGCACCTTTAGCTGCGACTGTTTCGGCTCGTCTACCGTGAACGCCTTGTGCGTGTGGTTCTCGGTAACCTTCCCTGGCGGGGATAAGCCATTGGTCCTCTCTACGTCTCCGTTCAAACAGGAAACCCACTGGAAGCAAGCCATTCTGTATTTAGACGAGCCTGTGGATGTTGAACAAGACACAAAGGTAGAGGGAGAGATCAATATGTATCCCTCCGCGGAGAGTTCCAGGCATATTTGCATCCATGTGGACTACTCAATTGGACAGCTGAAAATGCAGTCGAAAACGTTTTCCATTCCTGATGGATATTCAGAATCACAGCCATAGCCTACCTGTGTCTTTTGCAGAGTGTTCTCTATCGTCTGCCAGCTTTCAAGGCCTGTCATTACACAGATTGCATCTGAGGCAGCTGGAAATGAATAAGAAATAAACACCTTCTTTTACCTAAGTGTACATCGTTCTGCATATTTATTGTCACAAATCATTTAAGTCTTTATTTAGTTAAATAAAGTTTTTTGCTGACAATATCGATGTTAGTCTACTACACACTCCTTGCACACGTGGAGTACAATGCAGACAAGATATTCAACGTTAATGATCTAGATTTTACATGGGTAGTAAGAAATACTGCTACTCTTTTTTTAGTGTGTTTGTGTATAGAAATGGGTTTGACTTTTCTCCCATCTGTGTCAACATTTGGTCCATGGTGATGTATTTGCAATGTAGATCTCAACAAGCACTAGGCTCCAGATATAGATAAAGCCAGAATTCATGATTGTTAAAAACCTATTGATATTTGTGTGCTTCTCAGACATGTTGATTACCTTAAATTGTTAATTACTCAATCTGAGCAACTACATTGGTTTCAGACTGACCCCCTAGGTTTGCCTTACATACACAGATGTGTAACATGCATAAGGGTTTTAGGTTGTTGCCAGTATGCACACTGGATGGGCAGACAGATTACCTTGACAAGCTATTTGCTGAGTTTGACAAACATGTTGTTTTATTAGATTCAACTTGTCAGTAGTTCTCACAAATACCACCAAGTAAAGGAACCAAGAAACCCTACTGCCTGGGCTTAAATAAGTACAAGACAGAAGACAGGGGAAGTTTAGTTATACAGCACTATTTATGTAGCAGCTCAAGATACTTTACAATAAACAAAAAAATCAGCAGTGAACATCAGATTGTCATAAAAACATTTATCCTGCCCGCTGGTTAAAAAATATCCTAATTAACTATGTTAATGCAGCTATGAGAGTTGTTTGTAGATGGGCTTCACCCAGATGACAAGACCCTTACCAACATTAAAAATATGTGTTACAAGACCTTACATGTTAGGTTGTTGCCACTTTTATATTTCCACAAGGACTAGATGATGTAGTCATCGAAAATCTTTCAATTCAGTGATAATACGTAACCTTTGAAGAGTGCTTGTGGAGAAAGATTTCATCCAAGCTGTTTCTCCAAGCCTGCCATTAACACTGAGTCATCTTCAAGTCCAGGATGAAAAGCCTCTCGTGTTTGTCACATTTCAGGCTGGTGTGAATGCTTTTAAGTGTCATGGTTATCAGAGAGCAAGATGGCACAATGCATGTTTGCTGACAGCTGGAGATTTCGCCTAGTCATAGAACTGCACTAAATGCACTACTTGACAGCAAATTTTTTGCAGCAGTAATCTGTTATGGCATCATAGAAATTCTTTCATGTAAAATCGATGACCGAATCAAAAACAAAAACGAGATGCATTGGAACGTGTCTCAGTCCGATAATATATACAACTTCCAGGCAGAAATACATGAGGAGAGGCACTGATGTGATGTTATGGTGTTTCCGTACGGCCAGTGAGTGACATAAATCAGATCAAGGTCTAGCTGACTTCTGACGCCTGCCACAGAGACGTATCACCATATCCAGTGTGTCTCACTATGCTAATGACGTGCTGAAAATGAGCCAAGAGAAATCATTCGTCGCCAGCCATTTACAGTAACCAATATTTCTGTCGAGATCTCCAGAGAAGACAAATTGGAAACATGGTATCGACTAAACTTAATTTAGAAGCCCAATACTCTGGGCTACCAGGTTACTCTCAAAGGCATATATGTAAGAGGGTGAGAATGTCATTGTTATTATCCTCAAGATACTAGATACAAGATACTATCTTGCTTTTGTTGTTTTTTGGCACATTTCAAACAACATGTGTGGTACCATTGGCAATGTTTTCAAAACGATTTGCACATTTTTGATGTAAACGGGAGGATCATCATCCCTCTGGTGATTTGCTCATCTCACAGGCGATTGCTTGTACACCATCCATCAGCATGTCTCGTGTTTCAGGGAAGGGAAATGAGAATTCTTACGCACAGCCCTCCTCCACTAAAATACAAACATCAGTGGTGCTTCCACCATGCCGAAAATGAAGTTGAATCGCTTAGCTGCTTAGTGGGAAAGGGCAGAACGAAAACCTAGATCAGACCTGCAAGTCCATTGCTTCCTGGTTCTATAAAATAAGACCCAAATCTCAAAACATGGCACAGAGACATCCAGATGCACAGACCCTATCACCCCAGTCCTTATCAGCTAGGGACTCGTGAAGCCTGCCCAAACAGGGAGCAAATCCACCTGCTGTGTGAGACTTTATAATCCTTTTCAATCATGCACTTTTTGGATTACACTTCTGTGTCTGTCGTTCTTCTCAGGCATTGTTTCATTTTTCATACACACAGAGAGATTTTGGTTTTTTTTTCCGTAATACTACTTCAATTTTTTAGAAAGAACAAGCAGTAACCCAACCCAGCAGTCCTACTAATGCTAGAGAATGTCAGTCCCTACATACAATAATGGAATCTGTGGAAATATGTCACAGGTTTAAGTTTATTTTATTTTATTTTATAACTTTTATGACTTACTATAAAATGATAACTCATGCATGTTTATTGCCACTGCACATTGACATTCCTCTAACCTAAGTTATTTGATGGTCACTGATGTGGTTTGACCTCTTCAACTAGCTGTAAGATAAAATTACAGCAACCAGCTTAGACTTATCACTGTGTGTGTGTGTGTGTGTGTGTGTGTGTGTGTGCGCGTGTGTGTGTGTGCGTGTGTGTGTGTGTGCTCGCGCGCACACACGCTCCTGAGCAAGGGAGGATTGTGTGAAAGGAGTCTAGGATATGGGAAGAGAGAACAGAAGCTGGCTTCCTTCCTTCATCAATCAGTGGCTGTATGACAAGAAAAGGAGGAGATAGACTTGGACAGCTGCTGAGGACGGCCGCTGGCTCACGTGACTGTCAGTCTCTGTCGATAGCTGTGCCAGCTATTGAATCCCTCTCATAGATTTTAAGATGCTCCAGAGTGCTGATTATGGAAGAGTAAACGTAGATGCACTGGACACATCACAGTCTAGAAAGGGAGGATGCAACAAATCACAATTGATCATCCACCGCCCCCCCCCCCCACCCACACACACACACACAAACACACACACACAAATGCACACCTTATAATTATGAAAGCTTCAGCATAAGGTAAAACTGAGTATATGTGAAATTCTCACAAACGTCTCCACGCATGTTATAACAACATTTATTGAATCTGAATTACTCAATATCAGCATTTACTGGTTAGTGTCACAATCAACCCCCCTTTAATGTTATAACATCATGCATTAAATCTAAATCAGAATGAAACAAATTTAAAGTTTGAGTCAGAATTGTTTAAGTCGAGTGCCCATAAGGTAGTCGTGTGGAACGTGGAGCTGTCCAGGTGCTGAAATTGTATTTTGAACTGACGCTATGGCAATTATCTCTGCTGTTTGTAAAGACTTTGCCAAAATCCTAATTTGAGCACCATTCATGTAAGAGCATGATAAGGAGTTGCATGTAATGGTATGATAAACGCTAAAATGTCTTAATTTTCATTTTTACTGAAAGATGATGTCATTGGCATGCAGTAGTCTTATAGGGATCCCAACACAGTATATTAGAGACCGTGGTTCTTGTAATTTTCCTTAATATTAAAATTGGCTAGTTATCCAGTCAGTTTAACAATGTCTTACAGAATAGTATGTGTCACGTGACAGCTTCCGTTCAAACCACCCCCATTTTATTACTATATGAAGTCTTAATTAACATCCAAAACTAGGGAATTACATTCCCCTTAAGACCTAAGCGAATGGTCTTTGCCATTGATAGTATCAGTCACCTTATCCGATGGCTAAATGACTTAAGTGAGATGAACACGGTTAACACGCAGTCTCTGAACGATAATGACACGACCAGCCCACTACGTGTTGAACGCAGTTGCTGTGTCTGAATGCGAATGCTCACGCTAATATTATTCCACCTGCAGTTTTGGCGTTCAGCCCGAGAAATTACACCGAATCCGGGGCAAACATCGGCCCGAAATTAAAGTTGTTGTTTTTTCCCCGCACCGCCCGCCACCGCATTTGTTTGCTGTGTTGTTTCTCTGGTTGAAGTGTCATTTGGTGCCGTCGATTACTCCATTCCCGCGGAGCCACGGAGGGAAGTAGTAGTTTCAGAGTTCGCCTCCCCAACGGCACCTCGAAAGATGTCCCGATTCAAATCCGAAATTTCCGGGTAATGTCCATCAGATCACAACTCTTCACACAGTACATTGAAATCAACCTTTGCGTGAAAGGTGAGCAGATATTTTTCTTGCCTGTAAGCTGTTTGTGATGGTGCGGGTGATAAAAACTTTTGATGTTTCACCAAGGCAATGTGTAAAGGACTCAGAAATAGTGCAGGCTGACTAAAATAGACAAAATGTGTAATTTCTGCCTATTTCAAGACATTACAGTTCACTGTCCTTGTTAAGCTGTCTTTTCTACCATGATTTGTTTGTTAAGTTACTGCATCGCGTGGACTCTGCCAATGTGATTTTGCCGACTTGCTCTTTTTAATGCCTGTTAACTGACTCAAGCAATATGCTGTCCGACAGAGGCTATGCCAGTGTAATTGCTGATGTATCTCGGTGCTTTTGTCAGACTCGGGTTTCAACTGACATTGTAGGCAAACTTATGCTTCTTGCAGGCTTAATAAATAAAGCAGAGATGTCATTTTTGAGATGAACAGGTTGAAGTAGATTTGCTACTGACCGTGTGCTACGGCTTTTCATCCTGTAGCCTACCATTGACGTTTACCACTCATACATGAACCTCGTGTATGCTGAACTATGCTCGGGAAACATGCTAACTTGCTTAATTACAAATTATCTAAATCTCCAACTGAATGCTGGTTGCTGAGTTTGTTCTCAGTCGTGACCCTCATGACACTAATTTCTCAAAGTGTGAGGTTAATGCCCTATCAGTTTCCGGTAAGTTACATTCAAAATAATAATAATTTGAAAAGCATGGGGAAAATACTCTTTCAGAAACCATAAGTCACCCTTAAATATTGTATTGTCTCCAAAGGGACAACGTCGCCACAGATAGCACTGGAGTGACACAAACTTTAAATCAACCTATATGACTTGTTGAATTTATTGACAGTAGGAAAGCAACAATTAACATTCCTAATGCCCCACCCAAATGTTTATTGTAAATGCTTATTGTATTCTTTGAAAAATATTTTTGACCTTAGGCAGTACCCATGTCACTTAACAAAGTCTTACAATAGGCCCGTTACGGGTAATCAGAAACATTACACTGGCTCCAACTCCAAGTAAGACGGAAGGCCTTAAGTTGTGAAGCAAATGCAGTTCGATATTAATAGTAAATACATGCAGGTCTGTCAGTTTGACAACCAGTTTCCATTAACTCGCTATATGTCTCTTTGTAACACACACACACACACACACACACACACACACACACACACACACACACACACACACACACACACACACACACACACACACACAGGGGATCATTGCCATCATCAGTGGATTTACCGCCAGAAGATGGGTCGACTTTTAATAGCATTTGAACCCCCTAAGGCCACTATGACTATGTGAGGGATCATTGCGCAGTGACCTCCCAAAAGTTAACACTTATTCCACTACTCTCTTCTTCAGTGAAACTGAAATAGTAAACCTACGATACAGTGTTGTGCAATTGAGATTGTTAGGAAAAAAGATCAAATGACACTGGAGTAAAACTACTCTTAATCCCGATCCCTGCCCCCATAGCCTGTACGTTCTGTCTACTTTATCTGTCTCATCTTGACTGCGAGAACGGCGAGATTTTATTAAGGTTGAGCGAGACATTAGGCAAAATATGATTAAATTTGGTCCGAACCTGTTTTAGGTTGGTTAGATACATTGTAGTCATATGGCTTTGGATATGTGAACCAACATCTACTATTTGGCAAAAAACTCCAGTATTAGTTACCATCACTTTTTAAAATATATACATATATTTTAAATTGAAGAGTGCATTGATGTCGTTCTGATATTAGATCTGTCGTCACTGACTTCCCAAAGGCAATCTTCAGTAAATGTGGACCCTTGCACCCCAGCTTCACCTTCAGCTCAATAACACTGTCGTATAATGCACAATAATTACCCGAATTAACGTCCCGCAGCATCACACGGGGACGCTTTAAGCGTTTAAATAACTAAATACTGCCTTTAGGACCCTGCGGAACGTTTAAGTATCCAGTCATGAGACCACGCGCAATCCCTGTATTAGCTTACATTAAGGGGAGAGATTTCTTATCTGTTTTTATCTCTCCCCAATGTGTTGTTGTATGAGGGTGCCCCTGTTTCCTCCTATCGCCTGTTATGCTCTTGTTCAACTCCCCACAGTGTCACCAAAAGCTCCACACACAGAGAAGGGGTGCTAAAACATCTCCTGGTCCCGCGGAATATTTGGGCTGAGTGAGCGCCTACATCAATCGGAGTGTCCAAGTGCGTAATCTCTCCAGCCATCTCCGCTGAACAATCAGAGTCTCGCTGTGTAGGGGAATGTGAGGAGGATGCGTGACGGAGCTACGGTCGAAGATATTTTCCGCGCCCGGGCTAAATGGTGTTATTTATGCTCACCGCGACTTTCTGGGCCAAGTTCATAGAGAGATAGGAAGTATTATAGTCCAAGTTTTTTTGTTACCGTCGTTGCTGTGGTTATCATCCTGATCAGGTGTAGCAATCCTTTCTCAAGTTGGATATTGAGAGTGACAGAGGAGAAGAGGCAAACTGGTTAATCACAAAACGGACAAACTAAACTAAAAAGAAAGAACATTTCATGCAGTGTTTAGGCTAAATAGGACTATAAAAGAAGACACTGTCTCTCTGTTTTTGAAGGGGATATTGCGCTTTCGTCACCTACGATGATAATGGAGAGACGAGTGGCGGATTTATGACCTGCATCTCATGGGACGTGAAGGCAAAAATACTCACGTTTCCTTTCTTGCAAACCAAGCTCAGTGGACACTGATCAGTCATTTCTTTTAAGGTGGAGAAAATCTCCAATCTGATGCTGACTACCTGGGGGAAAAGAAATGTGGCACAGCAATTCAGTCGAGATTGACAAGCGGGCTGGACATCTCTTAAACCGCTGTATTTAGTCAGCTCGTTTAACTCGTGGGTCATCAACTTTCGGGATCCCCTTTTCTCCAAACTCATCACATTAAGATTAACACGCGCATCTTAAAGAGGATCCTGTGGTCACTTGCGAACTTGTTGAACACTTAAAAAGACGGGACCCTTAGTCCTGCGAAACGAAAGGAATATTTAAAAATGTAAGTAATACACACGCTGTTTGTCCATTACTGTTGTTGTAATATACAGGTAGGCTTGATAGTTTTTTTGGTCAAAATATATACCGTATGTGCTTTAGACTGCACCCTTCCTTGTGAGTAATTTTAGCATGCGAAAGTAGTCAATGATAAGAGTGTCGTGCTTCTTTTATGGTGTAAGTTTTCAAATGGCATCTCTTTTCGGTCTAATGTAACCGTGTTTCTTGAAGTAAATGACACCGGGTATTATTTCGTCAGAGTGCATAGAATGAGTATGCTGTGGCCTATGAAAGATAGGCTTACGTTTTATTAAACAGAAAAAGTAGACTGATAGTTTTCTACACCCATGCTTTTTTATCATCTTGGCACGTTTTTCAATCAGAAATCGCATGTCTCCGGGGTTACTCTGTATGTAATGGCAAGTCATTAGCAGTTGAGGCGCCCTCTGGTGGGTAACATGTCACGCTCTCTGTAAAGTGACCACGGGGCTGTTCATGCAGAATTAAATAACTACAATGAAAACGTTTACTCCCGTTTCGGAATGCAACTGTGAGATGAACATTTGTTTAAGTGTAGTTTACTGTATAGGCCATACATCAGTGTAAATCGTGGCTGTAAGTTATTTTGTAAACGACTAAATCTACAGGAACAGTTGAAAAATGCCATAAAATTTCTGTTGGCAGTGACAATCTGTGACATAAACGGTACTGTATTATGCGTTGGCAATCTGTTTAAAATGAACAGAAACGGCGTCCATGTAAACTCAAAGTTTACAGAGCTATCAGTGTCTGAGCAATTAAGACTGTACACGTTTAACTGTTAACACACAATTATTATTATTATTATTATTATTATTATTATTATTATTATTATTGTTAAATGTTAACAATTGTTGGCACTAAAGATTTATAATCATACTAGTTCACTGGAAAAATCAGAATCATTTTTGCAAAATGCAATTTGCTACCAAGGCAAATGCAATCATTTTGGCCCCAAGATTGATGACCATTGTCGTTGCTGGTCCAAGGGCTGGACTCAGCATGCCGTGTAATCTCTTCAGTCAATTGTATTAGGTATCATTATAATGAGATTTACTGTAATGGGACTGCAATTGTTGGTGCCTACAGTCTTGCCTACAGCCTAGGCGTTCTTAGGAGTAATTCTGCTCATGCCCAAGAGAATGGGGATATTTAGTTTCCTATCCCTGCAGTGCACTGCTTTCCTCCCTTCTTGTTACCACTTAGATTTTGCTGAACTGGTTCAGAGAACATGGCTGTTTTATTCTGCTGTGTTGACTGTACCGAACTGTGTTCAGATGGCCCTGGTGTAATGCTGTGTGGATACCCACTCGTCATTTCTGTTGGCTGCTAACTCCTTATTGTAGTGGCTTCCAGGCTGGGAATGGTGGTGCTTAGCAGCTGAGTTCCAGCGGAATGTTTTCAGCAGAATAGCACATCGTTCAGAAAGCTGACTGCTGTGGTAGCCTTTTAGGAAAAGTGTTTTTAATAATGCATCAGGTGCTCCTCTGTCGCAATGAAGTGTATGCTTGGTGGCAAAGTTAGAGAGAGAGGGAGAGAGAGAGAGAGAGAGAGAGAGAGAGCGAGAAAGGCAGTGACAGAGACAGAGACAGAGAAACAGAGACAGGGAGGTGGTGGCACAGACATCCTATGGAATCTCTCTCTTCCCTTCTCTTGTTGGAGCCAGAAAAACCCGCCCTGGAGTTAAGTACCGTGACACAAATGGCACCATGAGAATCAAGTCACCCTGTCAAGGGGCCTGGCTCAACACACATAAACAGTATGTGGCAGGCTCTGAGCCTGTTTAAGAGCCAAGACAGACAGGGTGAGAGAGGAGAGCTGTAAGCAGGAAGGAATTCGAGCAAGTGTGTGAGTAAGGGAGAGTGAGACAGACAGACAGACAGAGGGAGAGATAGAACAAGAATGAAAGAGTGCCACAGAGGGCCGAGTCAAGTGTGTTGTCGCAGCTGTGTAGAGGGAGTTTCTCGTCTTTTGAGGCTTGGAACCTGTCTACCTCTAACAACGTGTGTGTTAGTGTGTTAGTGTGTGTTTGTATGTGTGTGTTTGTATGTGTGTGTTTGTATGTGTGCTTGGGAGGGGGGTGGGGTGATAAATCCGCTTGCTTTGATTTCTTCCAGCTGCTGTCATCCCTCGCAAACTGCCGAGCACCTCCCAGTTGTCAGCGCTACATCCATTTGCCACATGTCAAGATAATAAAAAGATCACAAACCGGCATACGTGATGTGGTGACTTCGCAATAAGAGGTTGCGGGTGGGATGGGGTGGGGTGGGGCGGTGCGGTGCGGTGCGGCAGAGGGCAGTCAGGTTAAGCGGCATCGACGGCTCGCCTGTTAGAGCGAACACGCATAAGCACCAGGATCCCCACCTGATCTCGCAGCGTCATGATGTTTTGATGGCTGCCGTGATGTTTGTTCTTTTGTCACGGCGGGCGCGTTACTGTCTGAGGGCTGTCAGTCGGGCTGGTGGCTTGATGGTGGAAAGAGAGATTAGAGAGGTTGTGTAAGGTAAGGTAACGACTCCAGTCCTCAGGAGCTCCCTGTTTTTTATTTCCCCCGGGGCTGACTCAAACTATGACCTCACCTCGCTGCCAGTACGCCCTCCTATTTTAAGCATGTGCTTGTAGTCTGTTGAATATCATGCGGGTCATGAAGCATATAGCTGATGGTACTTTATGGGAGAGAGAGGGATGTAGGTAATGTAGAGATAAAGATAGATAGAGGGAGAGAGAGAGAGAGGAGAGAGAAAGAGTGGAGCAGCATGGTGACAAAAAAATGAAAAGAAGGACAGAAAAAAGAGGACAGAGGCTTTTAAAAACACAAAGAGGTGAGGTGAGCAGAAAAAAGAGCCAGAGGAGAGGGCGAGGGACCAGAGGAAAGAGAGGTAGGTGAGTAGTACACCATTGCCCAGAGACCAAGGCCAGCCGCTCTCCTACTGCTAGCTGTTGTCGTTTCACAGCTAAGTCTGGCTGGGCCGAGTCTGGCAAGGCCACTGCTGGCTTCCCTCGCACTCAACCATGGTCGAGCGGCCGCAGGAGGCAAATCTGAGTGGACAGGAGCGGGTGTTTCAGGGCATGGGAGAGGCAGGAGGGAGGAGAGGGGACGGGTGGGCGGTTGGGTGGTGGTGGGGGGGGGGCTTGCCCTGTCGCCATATAGAACATGTGAAACATTAATGGAGGGCGAATAGAGAATGAGACCAGGCCATGCCTCACTGCTGAGCCAGTGAAAAAAAAAGAAGAAGAAAAAAATGTGGTGACTGGCGAGAAGGGAGGAAAGAAAGATGACCAAGGGAAGGACAAAAAAAAAGACAATTGCGACGCTGTCTCACCTGCTGTATTTGTGCCTTGGACATGTACAGCGGCACAACGTTGATACTCTGTTCTCTTTGTCGGCCAGACACTTGAGATAAATCACGCAGTGTTTCTTTCCATTCGGCAATATGGTGTCGCAGCACCTGTGTCGAGGGCAAATAATCAATCAGGCATTATCACCTGCATGTGCCCCCTTTTTCTCCAGATGTCAGACATCTAAGTCGCGTATTGACGACGCCCGCACCATCGTAAATAGAGATACCGTCGTTTCCTTCCCCAAACAGCCCATTTAAGATGTGCCCCGCCTGTGCGATCGATGAAACAGGAAGTGACCTGCAACCCCCCCCACGCCCTTCCATTCCTGATCAACACAGCTCTGCATTAAGATGCTCGCCACTCTCCTGGCCCTCCTTGCCTGCTGACACTGGGAGTTGTAAGGTGGTGTGATAAGTTGGCGGGGTAAGGGGGGGGGGGGGTGTAGTCGTGACAGAATTACAAGATGGGTGGAGGGGGAGGTTTTTTTTTTTTTTTTGCTGTGGCGTGATAACAACAAGCAGTGTGTGATCGCTCTCCCTCCGCTCCGCTCGTCTCCGCTCCGTTCTGGCCCTTATCTCCTGCCGGTATCTGAAGCGGGGCCCATTAAAGCCCACTATTCACTCTTTCTCTCGTCTTTAGCCCTGGCACTGTCTGCTGAGGAATATGGGGCCTGTCCACTCTCGGTGTTCCTCTTTAGCACATTAATATTATGTCCATTAATCATGGAGGGCACCGCGGATAAGCGTGCTGTCCACCTAATTGGTTTCATTTCACCCAGGCGAGGTGAGCCAACGCTGGCGCTCTTGCCTTTAGCACACACGCTATTCTCTCTGTCCCTATCTTTGTCCATGGCTGTATTCTGCCTGCTCACTCGTTTTTTTTTTTTGCTATTTTTTTACTCCCGCTTCATCCCTCACTTTCCCTTAGTTCACTTCACTACCTCTCTGGCCCCCTTTCACTATCCCCTTTTTTTTACCTCGTTCTCTTCCTCTTTCACTCAATCCTTTTGCCCTTGCTCATTATACAGGGAAGATCCAATCCAAATCTCTATCTATAACTTTGGATGGGAGTCACTTTGATTGATGTGATAGGTTTTAATAGGGCAGACCTAGACTTTTGGATAAAAAAATGACCTTTTCATAGCCTAGATGTATTCATGAGGGCCTTTTCCCACCCACGAGTGAAAAAAGAGACTGACAGAAAAAAAAAACGTTATAGTGGATAAAACTTTGAAGGTAAAATCCTATTTGAAGGTGGTTTAAAAGGAGAGAATTGGAAGTAAGCCCACTTAGTTTCATGCTGTACAGTATCTCCTAATTTTCTCACACTCAATAAGTCCCCCAAGGCTCCTTAGCAACAAACGGTTGGTAAGAAACTCCCTTTATTAACTGTGTTAAAGAAACCACTTGACTGTTCAGGCCCTAGATAGCTAAACAATACCTCTATCAAGTTTCTTAGCAGCATCAGAGCTTTTCTTTTAGCAAGCTGTTAATTTTTGTTTCGAATGTAAGTAAATTTCACAAACTAATTGTTTTTTATATGCATACTACATTTCTCGCACATCCTTTTTGTCTTACTTGACTTACCTCATACAGTCACCACCACAGCTATACAGATTTGTTTGGAATATTTATTGACTCGTGGTGGTAAAGGTCTTTAGAAAGGTCTCTTTGGTGGCTGTTTTTTATGGTCATGGCTTCCCATGATAGCAGAGGAAGCCCTAAAGAGATGGCTGAGAAAACTCCCAGGCCTGCCCAGGCCTCCCCAGGCTCTCCAGGCAGACCTGAGGGCCTTAAGGTTCCTAATTGATCACTCAGGAGTTGTGGGCTATGCAGGGTCAGCAGTCACATCGACTGGGAGGACTGATTAACCGCCACTAAAATGCACATGGCTCCATCCCCGAGATTGTCGGCCGAGTCCTCGTCAATTATCTTCCCTGCCCTGGGAACCAGACCAGAGAGAGGGAGGGAGGGAAGTAAGGAGGGAGAGAGAGAGGGACGGAAATACTGATGTGGTGGTTCTGGGGAGAGTGAGTGACCAGAAGCAAGGCTTCTATCCCCATTTTAGCTGTTGCCAAGTGTTGCCATCTTGTTACCCCTGAGTGTGCAAAGCTCCAAATGTTAGGTATTGATTGTCCTAAATAGAAAGGCACCAATGGTCGTAGCAAACAATTTCCTTGTTTTCCCGGATGTCACTAAGGACAAACATCATGAAAAAAACCCTATATCAATATTATTTTTTCATTTCCTCCCATATCCTCTTTAAGGCTGAGAAAACCAAAGGAAAAAAACAAGACTTCTTAAAAGCCCAGTGACTGACACATTGGTGATCTTGTGTAGATGTTTGGCAAAGTGGATTTCTTTCAGCAAGCAGCAGGCTGTTCCCATTGTGTTTGGTTTCCCTGCTGTCTGTCTCTCTCTCTCTCACACGGCTTCTCTCTCTCTTTCTCTCTCTTGCTCACTCGCTCTGCCTTGCAGTGTCTCGTTTAGAAGTACACTTGATGCATGCAGGTTGTCTGAATGTCTGGGAGAGCTCTTTCTATTTCTGGACTCTCTCTCTTTCTCACTCCTGTTTGCGCTCTTAAAAAGTGCATGTGCCATTGCGTCGTCCTCAATCACCCCCCCCCCCCACTGAAAAATACTTTTCCCTCTCTGTTTCTGAAGCTGCTGACATTTGTTTTGTGGCATGTAGTGGTGAAGGAGATGGTTGATAAAGATGTTTAACCTAAAACTGCCATTGAACTTCAACAGTTGACTTTTTATGGACTTTCTCTATTGACTGTAATTTAAAAAGGCTTAATCTGTCAAAGTTCAGTTGTATTCAATATTTTTTTATTACTCATCCTTTATTTAGCCTGAGGGCTGTAGGGGTGCTTTAGTACAAATCCTATCTTTTTGATCAATGTTAAGTTGTAGTTGACAGATATCCATTAATATGAGGACCATCTTTCTTGCTTTGTAGTCTGAAAGAAGCATGAAAAGAAATGGAAATAACGGATCTGAACATCACGTGCAGCATACCTGCCATAGCCATGGGTAGTTTAGTATAAAAATACTCAATTTTTCCCTAGATTGGATAAATGCAGCCATGTATGCCGTGTGCATATGCTGATATTTTCTGAGTATGAATACATGGTAATGAGACAGAGGCAGAGCCTTAGCAATCAGTCAAGGGGTCAGGCAGAATCATTTCTTTTCATCATTTTCTGGTTTCATTATTTTGTATGTGTGTGTGTGTGTGTGTGTATGTGTGTGTGTGTGTGTGTGTGTGTGTCTGCGGCTGTGAACTTCTTTAACCATAGAGGTCAGTTTTTACACTTCTGTAGTCCTTTTGCACCTAAAACATCCTCGGAATTTGTTACTGTGTAACCTTTGTGAGACTAACCTCTGTGGATCGTGGGGTGTTCTTTAAAACCTCATTAACAACAATTTGCACAAAGGAAAGGTGGGGGTAGGACCTAGTCTTGGGTTCTCCATAGCCCTTCTCACTTTCCTTTTTATAGTCTCCAACAGAGACCTTGGCTTGGCAGAGTAAACATCTCAGTCAATCCCCTGGCCTAACAAGGACAAGGTGGGGGTGGGGGGTAGGGGTTTCTTCGCAAGGCCATGCCATGCCATGGGGGACCCAGCATTTGTTGGTGTCACTGGGACTTAGTTGAGTTGGATGGCATTAGATAGACAGATGGGTCTTGAAGGGCAGGCAGGGGTGTGATGGAACGGGTGTGAACTGGCAGCATCACATTTTTCTCTGATGGCCTTTAGGTTATGTGATGTTTTTCTTCTTTGCATGTGCACACACGTGCATGTGCAGACACACACACACACACACACACACACACACACACACACACACACACACACACACACACAGTCCCCTATAAAAGTACACATACACACACACATACATACATACATAAACACACACACACACACACACACACACTCACACACACATACGCATACACTCACACTCAACTTTAAAAGTAAACACACACACTCACACTCACACATGCACACACACACACACATACACTCAGACTCACCTTTAAAAGTAAACACACACACATACACACCACACACACACACACACACACACACACACACACACACACACACACACCCCTTTCCCTGCATCAGACACCTGGGCACCCCCCCACCTGGCATCGCCTCCGCTTGCAGGTTCTCTGTAGCATTATTGCCTACCGTCGGCTAATTCTCAAGCCGATGTCAAACTCGATCCACCTCTGCACTGCCTGACACTCATCCCTATCTCTCTCTCTCTGCCTCCCTCCCTCATTCTCTCTCTCTCTACTCTCTTTCTCTCTGTCTGTTGTTCCTTCTCTCCTTGCAGCATATGGGTGCCAGGCCAGACTGTGGAGGAAAGGACGCGAAGGAACGGAAGAAAAAACACAGCGGAAGCATGATAATGATTGACAGGAAAAGGAGCTGAGAGGCCTGTCAGTCATCGCAGCGACAGACAAAGACAAAAAGAGCGCGAGAGAGAGAGAGAGAAGCCGAGAGATAGCAGAGGTCACTGCTCCACTGTGCCAGAGAGGACATTTCTGGTCCAGCGTCCTCCTCCTCCTCTCTTGCCTTGCCCTGAAACTCCCCTTTCTATCCACCCCCACATCTCCTCCCTCTCCCTCTCCTCTCTCCTCGCTGTCCCGCTCCTGTTTATCACATCCGGCAGGGACACCCCCTTTCTCCTCGCGCTGACCTGACTTACCCCCCCGCCCCACTCCAACCAACCCCCCCCCTCCAGCCCAGCCCACACCCACTCCTCGTTGTCAATGCCAACCGTCTGCCGGAGAGATACCTAATCCATCTAGGGGGTGAGACGGAGCGGAGCAGCATTCATCCGAAAAAGCGGCGCTTTCCTTCCTCCTGCTGCTGCTACTACTACTACTACTTCCACCACCACCACCACCACCACCTTCACCTCCCCCTGCCTCCCTCCTTCGTTCCGCCTGCCTCTCTCCCTCAAAGCCTGCAACAGCAGGTTGGCATGCAGCCACACCACCTCCGCCTCAGCAAAGGTTGGATTATTTTGTAAGCCCCGGGCCCCTAAGCTCCTGCCTCCACACTAAGGGGAATAAAGACAAGGAAAAGGGATACCACATTTAACGAAAGAAAGGGTGAAACAGGGAGGGGACAAAAAAAAGGTGTGCATAAAGTAAAAAAAAAAAGGAGGGAAAAAAAAAGAGGACCCAGTTATCAAGAGGATCTCGTCTTTGGTCTTTGTGAGTGTGTCTGTGTGTGTGTGTGTATAGCACAAAAAAGAAAGCAGCCATGCGTTTCCCTGTGCTGTTGACACTGCAGGCTGTGTGGGGCAACCTGTGCTACGCCATGCAGCACTACCAGGCCACCTGGGGACACTACGACATGTGCAAGTCGCAGGTGTACACGGACGAGGGCCTCACCTGGGATTACATGGCATGCCAGCCCGAGGCAGCCGACATGACCAAATACCTGAAGGTGACCCTGGACCCACCCAACATCACCTGTGGGGACCCACCTGAGACATACTGCGCCCTGGTATGTACCCGCACACCTGCATTTTATATGTATATAAAAAAAATATATATATATATATGTAGGGTTGACATTTGTTTTTGTCTTTGTCTGTTTTTTTCTTCTGTCGTTTTTTAATTCACTGTGAGCGTAATCATTTTCAAGTTGTCATGCCGTTTAAATACATGTCACTTGTACACACTCGAATGCCTCCCCCACACAGTGTCATAGACACACACACTCACATACACATATACATACACACACACACAGACACACACCAAACACACACAAATGCGCACAAACAGCATACAGAGCGAAGAACACTACCACATACACACATACACACACACACACAGACACACACACATAAACAAACATCCAAGTTCCAGGCACTCCAACCATTTTCTTGTTGACACGTTCGCATTCCCTAGTGCACTGGCGTGGTCTCACACCTTCAGTCTGGAGCATATGGCGCTCATTTAATCTCCACCCAAGAGAAGAAATGTGCGCAGATCACACACTGCTGGCACGGATGGCGCTGTAAATAAGCTGAGCTTATTCCCACAGCTCCTTAAAAAGCCAAACTTGCTCGGAGTTTTTTAGCTTGCTGATGGGCTCTGAGACGTGACTGAAGTGACAGCACAGGTGTTATTCTCATGCTTACTGTGGCTCCAAGCACAGTCTCGTAAACGCCATGTTTCGTCTGACAGAGAGCCTGCAAAATGTATTATTATTAGAAGTGTTCATTTTGTCTACGTAGCAGACTATAGTTTGTTAGTTTAGTATAGTATAGTTAGTATAGTATTGGTACTACCATTAGCTAACTACCATTATCGATCGCTAGCATTAGCTAATACAAGGCGCTGTTATTAGCACTGCTATGATTGAGCTTCTATGTGTGTTTTTTGTGTACTTCTGGGAAGCCATAGTGGGAACATTTTTGGCAGGAAGTCAGCAAATGGGTCTGTGTGAGAGTGATAAGTGTATTTGCTTTTAAGGAATCAAGCTGTGGGTGTTTAGTGGGGCCTTTGTCGGGGCGGAGTGCTTAATTAGGAGAGTCTTCCCCCGTCATTCGCGCCTTTATGCTTTGATTCACACAGCTGGCTGCCACAGTTTAGTCGTGCGGGGCCAAAAAAGATGAAAACCCTTTACAGGTGTGTGCCGATGTAAGTTTGTACAGGTGTGTGTGTGTGTGTGTGTGTGTGTGTATGTGAGTGTGAGTTTGTACAGGTGTGTGTGTGTGTGTGTGTGTTTGTGTGTGTGTGTGTGTATGTGTGTGTGTGTGCCTGTGGGTCGTATGTGCCCTCCTCATCAAACATTCTATCAGAACCAATGCACCTTTAAAAAAAATCAAGAGCTTTTTAGATAAATAAAGAAAAAAAATCCAAAATATGTAGCTACTGTGAAGTGAAAATAGGCAGTCGCCATCAGTGATGAGTAGAGAGGGCTGGGACAAGGTAGGGAAAGAAGAGGGCAAAGGAAGTGGAGGTGGGGGGGTCTACAAGTGAAGTGAGGGAGCAGAGTGACAGCAGACCTAATATCTAGTGTGCAAGGGGCTTTGAAAAGTGAATTATTCAATATGTTTTGTAGCTAATGTGTTTTATTCATGGGATACATTATTCAGTGGCGCATCTTAGAGACACTTTTGAAAATGCTGACGTTCCATCTTTGACAGACTCCCAAGGATAGGCCAGAGCAGCTCCGAGGGTCAGTGTGACAGTCCTTGTATCCGCAAAAGGTGGCCTTGCGCACCCACTGTCTCTAATCAACTCTGGAGAACATCCTAGTCGCCGCTTTTCTTTTTTTTTGTGTGTCCTTCCTGTCTCCTCTCGTGATGTGGTGATGTCGTCGCGGTGGTGTGTAGATTGGTGGTTGTAGCCAAGAGCCTGATTGCTAAACGCTTTGATTTCTTTCCTCATCTACTCCTAATTTCCCAACCACTGGTTTTGTAATGGGCCTAGTCTTCTATTCGCCGTCTTCGAGTGGGGTGCAATTGAAAGGGAGTTAACCTCTATTTGAGTCATCTTTTAACAGCAGAGTGCCCCCATTTGTGTACTACAGTTGCGGGTGGTAAATTCACGTTCCTATCATTGCCTTTGCTTATGGCCACCGCTTCTGCCCCGGCACTTTGCGTTCATGTGCAGCACGAATGCACATCCTGAAGGGAATGGCGTTGCTCTTGCACTGTAATCCTGCTCAAGCTATTTCGCCTCTGCTGGGTTTCAACTGCCAATCACGTCTTTAGTTTGTGTAAGCGTAGGCCCTTAATTGGCAGCTATCATTATGGAAATCTGTTGGTTAGTTAACTAAGTTTTTTTTTTGTTAGGACTGTGAGCATGTTTTTTTTTCTGTTCTCCCTCACCACTTCCTCCTTTTTTTGGCTGAGGCACTTGTCATTAGTATGCATTATCTGAGAACTCAATCTGCTTAAATTGATTTCTGCTCATATCCAGCCCCAGGTGGGGGGTGGGGGGTGCGGGGTGGGCTCATCTCTGTCTCTCTTTCTCTTTTCTTTCTCTCTTGCTGTTTCTCTCTGTATATCTTTCTCCCTCTCTTTCTCTATGTCTCCCTCTGTCTCTGTCTGTCCTTTCTCTCTGTGTCTCTCTTTCTGTCTCTGTCTGTCTCTCTGTCTCTCTTTCTGTCTCTGTCTGTCTCTCTGTCTGTCTGTCTGCCTCTCTCTCTCTCTCTCTCTCTCTCTCTCTCTCTCTCTCTCTCTATGGCTTGGCTGGTGGGCTGCTTCCTGTGATTAGGGCTGTATCAGTCATCGCCGCCTGCAGTCAAACGGAGAGCCAGCTCTTGTTAGGCAGAAGGGGGTGTTGCAGTAGGGGCATGGAAGTTTGGGGGGTGGGGGGGGGCAGCTTCACATGAGTGTTGATCCCACCGTTAGAGGCTCATCCTGGGGACCAGCTGTGGCACGGTGGGTGTGGGCCCGCGTGACCCACTTGGGGAATCAGCCAGCCTCTACGTGCCGGGAAAGGATGACCTTTAATTCTGCAATAACTTGACCTCTGGTGTGCTTTTGGGTTGCGCGGCTTAGCCAGATATTGGTTTTCGCTCTATTAGTCATTGAGCCACATTTGATGACTGCGATGACAGAGTGATTGCAGGGTGAGGGCAGGACCAGGGGGTGTATCTGTGGACTTACCATGGGGTTGCTTTGACACCCGGTAATGAAAGGGTTTGAAATCACCTGTTATTTGCTGCGGGAAGAGCCTCTTGTCTTAGAGTTATAAAAGACACGGCAGATAGAGGCAAATAGAGGCAGATAGCAGAGGCAGTCTCGCAAAGATATTGTGCAAACATAAGAAGGAGCTATTTGGCACTCTACCTCAATGTTTTGTGAAAGTGCAATAAAATTATTATTAGGGCTGCCAAACTGTCACGCAGTCAGCTTGAGATCCACGCAAATGGCAGTTTTTATCATCCTCTCAAGCCTTAATATCGCATCGAACAACATCGATGCAACCCCCACCGAATGTAAACCTCACGTAACACACAATCATCATCACACAATGGAAGCCCAGGTGAGCCCCCCCCCCCCTCTCCGCACATCTCGCAACACCCTCCTGATGAATAACCCTAAGCTTTGCCCTTCACCACTCCACTGTCACTACCACCATGGATTTCATAACCAATCAAAACAAAATTAGGAAATGAGAACATTATTAAAAAGAAAAAAAAAAGAAAACATTGAGCTGCACTTGTATAGTGTTATGAGGCAGCCATTAAAAATATGCCCGCGAGGCAAGAGCATTTTACTAATGCAACATGTCCTTAATTACGGCTTCATCTTACATTGGCTAGATGAGCTGGGCCTCCTGAGCTCTGTGTAATGCGATTTGGTCGGGAAAGGGACACAGAGACAGGCAGAGAATCTCATCTGAAGAACAATAGAAAGGGAGGTTAGTGGCTGAGAACGAACCGAGACGACAGCCACACAAACAAACAAACATGGCCTAGAACAATACATTGCTGTTTTTTTTTTCTCTGTCTTTTTTGGAGCACAACGACGAATGGCAGGCATATGAAAACCTCCTCATCCTTGCATCCTTCAGCACCCCCCCCCCCCCATCCCCCATCCCCCATCTTGGTCCAATAAAAGCGACGTTGCTTTATTTGTGTTTTGATATATAATGCTGACCTTTCTGCGTGCACTTCTCGGCGATATTGACGGAGCTCGCGGGGATGATGGAAGGCGTTTTAGCTCATCATACCTCCCCCTTTTCCGAGCGCCGCCATTCCTCAAGTGGCTGCGAGCTGACATTTCACACAGAAATAAGTGTGCTGTCAGCAACAATACGGCTTGTTTCATATTCAAATCTTCCCCCGCCGCGGCACCACACGGGGAGGGAGGGTGCTGGAGCAGTGTTGTCTCAGACAAATGGTGACATTCCGCTTTAATCAAATAGTTTACTCACCCCCACCATCCTCCCTGAAAAGTGCACAGGAAAACCAGACGCCGCCGAAGCAAACTCTCCTCAAATGCTGCCTTTTTTTAATGAATAATGGTCTGGGAGGACAAAGAAAAAGCCAGTTTTAAATTTAGCTGCATGTGATTTTTTTCTTTTTAAAAGGCAGAATTCTCTCTAGTTATATTTCTTGTTTTCGGTTAAGCTGTTTAATATCAGAACAATGTTAAGCACTTGTTATCGTTTTATATGTTTACTTTGTTGTTATTTGAAATAAAGTGGCACAAATCAAGACCTTAATGTGATGCTTAAATGAAGAGAGTTTGTATCAGTTGTTAGAGCTTTCAAAGTTAGCCAATTTGGAGTTTTTGAATTATTAGGCGCAATGAGTTAAAACTGCCACTTTCCCTTGAACCGCAGGCATTAGCATAATGGGCTTGGCTGGCACCGCTAAGCACTTATTAAACATTTAAAGACCCACAATCAGTGCCTTGACACGCTGTTCGTCAATTTCCATACAAGCCACAAAACAAAAGACTTAATTGACTTAAGTTAAGCCACTCAATAGCATTGCCCGCCTCATGCAATCTATCACATAGTTATATTCACTCACTGTAGGTATCTATTAACCTGTCACACTGCAAAATAAATTGAAAACAATATCAGAGATGTTATTTCTGGTTCTTGTTCATGTTCACTGTTGAAATGGCAGAGAGGGCAGGTGTACCATAAAGTTTGCATGAGCGCAGGAGCGAGCGGAAAGAGCCAATTAACTCATTCATTTCCCAGCTTCCCTGCAGCATGAAGGCCCTGCTTATCTGGCAGCCTAAGGCTGAGTAACCCGTTAACAAGGAGACAGTGGATATCTCCACCTTTTACAATTTTAATGGCGGGGAACTGCTGCAGCATGCCCGTATCCATGCTGACACGGAGCCACATGGGTGCCATGGCCCCGAAGCGCCCCTCTGTCCCAGCCCGGCGCCAGGCTAGCGATGGGACAAGAGAGGGAATCCCCCACACAGTGCAGGCGCTTCAGGCTGTTGTATGCTGTGAAGATAAGATGCCAGTACAATTCACCCTGGGTTTATTTAACGTCACAGTTATGCCGAAGGGTTTTTTTTTTGTGGCGCAGCCCTTGAATCCCTTGTCTCAAAGTGCATGAGCAATTTCAAGTCATGTCATGGATGTTGCATGTGTCAATACATTGGTAATGGGAAAGGAAAGGAAAGGAAAGGAAAGAAAAAAAATTACATTCACATTCCCTTCTTGGAAATGCAGCGAGGTAAACCATAGAAGGCTGGCGATTGTCCAAAATTTACATGATTTCTTTTTTTTATCACTTTGTGGTTGGGAACAGCAAACCTCTAGGGGGAAATGATGGTAGTGGACAGAGAGACTCGGAACACACTCAGGGACATTTTCGACATGTTGCAGTCGGGCAAATCAAAATGCTTCACCTATCAGGGTGACTGCTGCGCTGACAGCAAGTGGCATTTTCTAGTGGCGGTGGCTCCTCTTGTCTATCAGAGGTCCATCAGGACATGGATTAGGTGCTCTCAGCAGGCTGCCACGAGAAGATAAGACGGGGCTCTCTCAGTTTTGGCATGTTGTCCTCCTTCGCGACAACTTTTCATCAGCAATCGCTTGCCTGCTCCCTGGAATTGTAAGCGAAAAAAGCTGGGACAACAGGAAAATCAAACCGAACATTTCCCTATTATCTCCACTTGTAAAAAGCCCACTGCTGTCTGGCTGAGGTGGTGGATAGATGTGTTTTGATTTTGCAAGAGGGATTCTCCCACACACCAAGATAGCACGGCTACGAAAGAAAACTTTCTGTATAAATCAATGTCACAGAAAGCTCACCAAACCTACACATATCATAGCAACAAGGCAGCTTCCAAGTATCTGCTACCTTCAAATGTTAATCAAGAGTGAATACCCGGGAGATTGAAAACAATCATCCCCCCTCCCCTCCTCTTCTGGATAAAAAATAGCATGAACGTTTCAAAATATCTGTCCAGGGCCCCAGTACGCCATTTAAAAAAATGGCATTGTCTCTGTGGTAATGACTGTACTAAAATCTCCCTTTGGAGTGCCTATGCCCTTATGAATAATGACTGTATGAAGAACCATTTGACTCCCTAGATTCATTCCGGTGACAGAGGCGAAAGGGGAGAGGAAAAAAAAAGAGAAATGTGTTTTAATGTATTCTATTTGACAAGGGTTTTTTTTTTCTTTTCTCTCCTGCTTTTCCTGAACTAATGCAAAGCGAGCTCAAATCCCCCGCCCTGGTAATGGGGCTTTTGTTGTGTTTCACAGTTCATCACGCATGGAAAATTATCGGCTGAAGCCCTCCTCTGTGGACGGCTTCTAAGAATAGCCGCGATACAGTAGTAGCCCATCTGAGGCAGGAGCAAGGGGATCCATTGACTTTTAATTGCTGCTGCTGCAGCCTCTGGGCGGCCTCTCTCTCTCTCTCTCTCTCTCTCTCTCTCTCTCTCTCTCTCTCTCTCTCTCTCTCTCTCTCTTACTCTCTCCCTCCCTCCCTCCTTTCCTCTCTCTCTCTTCTTTCTGTCTCTTTTTTTCCCTCCCATCTCTCTTACCCCAGTTGTATTCTCTCTTCTTCTCTCTCTTTCCCTCTGTCTCCCCACCTATACACCTCCTCCTCTTTCCCTCTTTTTATTACCTTTCTGCCCCCCTTCTCTTTCTCTCTCTCTTTTTCGTTCCTATTCTCTTTCTCTCCCTGCCTCTCTCACTATCTCTCTCTCTCTCTTTCTCTCTCTCTCTCTCTCTCTCTCTCTCATCTCTCTTCTCTCTTTCTCTCTCCCCCTCTTCCTCTGTTGTAATAGCCTTGTTGTCGCTGCTCTGCTCCCATGCCGGGTGGCTGTGGTGACTTTCACAATCTGCCTGTCGCTCTCCATGCAGAATAGAGATGAATCTGATATCAGGGTCCAAAACAGCAAAACCGCATCCAGCATGTTGATGACGGGCCGACTCGTCAGCCTGATTTATTTTCCCTCAGACTACTAATGTTTACAGAGAGGCTGGGAGGGAAAAGGGAGCAAGGGAGCAACAAAGAGAGAGAGAGAGTGTGTGTGTGAGAGAGAGAGAGGCGTATGGACAGAGGTAGAGAAAGAGAGGGTTGAAAGAGGGAGATAGAAAGAGAGAGAGAGAGAGGGAGGGAGGGAAAGTGAGGGAACAGGAGGCAGGGAGATTAATGTGTGCATTGAGAATGGAGACGTCGCTGATCACATCCCTCATTTAGATCAATGAGCCGGGGTCACGAGGAGCCATGCTCGCAGATACCAGCACACAGAGCCGGAGACGGCGAGGGCGAGGGCGCGCTCTCTCTCTTTCGCCTTCAGAGACGCACTGCGCTTCGATCTTAGCCACATTAACTACCCATTGCAGGAAAGTGTGTTTTTCTGTGTGTGTGTGTGTGTGTGTGTGTGTGTGTGTGTGTGTGTGTGTGTGTGTGTGTGTGTGCAGGCTATGTGTGTATGCGTGCGTGTTTTGGGTGGGGGGGTGATGAGATTAATGAGGGTGTGTGGTCTGTGGATGTCAAAACAAACTCATTTAGTAAATGGAGACAGAGAAAAACAGTGGGTCACTTTGCCTGAGTGAAGGAAGGATCTTATTGATAAACAAATTGATCGCTTTAAATGGCCAATGGACTGCAAAATGCAAACTTGCCTGACTGTGGCAAATTCAAAGGAAAAAAGGCAGACACACAAGAAAAAAAAAGCCAGGAAGGGTGAAAAAAATGAACTAATGAACAAGATACAGGCTATTTCTCTCTTTTTGTTAGACTCTCTCTCGCTTGCTCGCTCTCACTCCGTCTGAAGAGCTGGCTGAAAGAGAGAGGGATTAATGGACCTATTCATTTCCAAGGAGAACAGACAGAGAGAGAGAGAGAGAGACTGAAGAAGAGGGAAGCTTTGAGGGTGTCTCTCACATTTTGGTTGGGGGTGGGGGAGTGAGTGGGAGAGTGGGTTGGTGACGGTTTGTGGAACAGAGGAAAGACTAAATAGAAGTGCCTAGGCAAAGCTCTGTGTTGGTCTGAACTCTAAAGCGTAGTGAAGTGGGTCGAGTTAGCTTGGGTTGGGCAGGTGGCTTGCTAGCTGGGAGGAGAGGAGTGGAAGGGCTCCCTGGGTCCACCAAGTGAGGCCCACAGGTCCCTGAGACTGACAGCTCAAGAATGCAATGATCTGTTGTGTCTGCCCTGAGCCAGTACTTCTGGAGAAATTTTAAAATCAATAGTGCCGCTATCAGAACTGGAAATCAAATGCTAAATCATTCCCTGGACATTCGGTGCATAATGGCATTTGCTCCTTTGATGAATCGCTAATGTGTTTTTCTCCATCGGCAGCAGCCTCCCTCAGCCCAGGATCTATTTTGTGTGAATTGAAGATGAGATTGCGAGCAGGCCGAGGGGCTTTAATGGAAACGACTCCATACGCACGTCGTACGTCTCCTCTCCTCTCTGTGGCGGGGATATTGTCACGGTCCCCCTCCCTTCCTAACGCAAAGAAGGGGAAAATAACATCACCCATAACGCTTCAGAATGTCTGTGTGTTGGGGGGAAAAAAAGTATCCAGCTTCTCTAACACGTGTACAAGGGGCTCCCGAAAAGAAAAAAAAAAAAAAACTGCAACCTCAACAAATGGTGGGAAATGTGCCTCAGCGGAATGGGCCGGCAAAAAAAAAAAAAAAAATCTAACACCCTCGCCTCACCAGCTGAGAAACACTGGTCAGCAGAGGAGTGTGTGAGCAGCAAATGTGTTTCGCTTAATTAAAGACACAAAACAGAGGACCTTGCTCACACTGGTTTTTTGATATAAATCTGCATTTATTGCACAAATGAGACTGTCTCTGGACCGGTGCGGCAGAATGCCCAAGAGCTTACTTTTAATTAGGAAGACTCTGATT
>CM059285.1:14148264-14160764 GCA_030347295.1 Setipinna tenuifilis
CACAAATGCATGCACACACATACACACACACATACACTCACACACATAAACACAGGCACGCACACACACACACACACACACACTAATAGCTACCCTCTCCACTAGACCGCTCACTCATCTGTGCATGATTGTGAGTGTTGTAAGTGTTTTTGATAAAAGTGGTGCTTGACATGCCACATTTAAATCATCCCATGCATCCATAAATTTTGCATTTGCTTGCTTGTTTACTGTTGGGAAAGAGGACTATGTCAGTGTACAGCAGCTTATTCAGAACTGGACTACTTAGAGGGCCGCCTTGAAAAAAACAAAACAAAACGAAACAAAACAATTTCCTTTGCAAAGACAGAGAGAAAGAGAGACATCTGAGGAACACACTGTCGCCTATCAAAGACAACACACAAATGGCACAGAAGCGGGCTGACTTCTTCTTCTCTGCAAGCAAGCAATTAAATAAATAAATAAATAAACACAATAAACACAACAAACAGCAATTTCCCCCTCTCTGTTGTTGCGCTGCTCAGTTTGATTCAGCCTCGTATGCGCCGTCCCATTCCCCGTGCCTCGTGTTTGACTTGTCTTATTAACAGCCTCTGACCCGGACGCTTAGGCAGCGTGGTGCCCGCGCCGCCGCCGTCGCATCATCACCTACCTGCTCATTTCCTCGCTCGTGTCTGCCGCTCTCTCTCTCTCTCTCTCTCTCTGTCGCCGCGGCTCGTTAACCGTCTGTGCCGAGCGCGTCGCACCGAGTGTGCCTGGCAGGCAGCCCCGACAATCGCTGTAGTGTCAGGACGGATTTAGTGGTAGATTCCTCTTGCCTCTTATTACTGACACTGCTGTACACTGTGGCAATTAAAATCAAATCACAGACATAACATTACATTTCTCATGTCAGATGCTGTAACATAGTGTGTATGTGTTTTTGGGCAGCCTCTGTTATTTACTGTAAGTGCCCTTGGCACACATGTGACTATTTCATTATTATTATTTTTTTCTTTTGTTTACTTGTTTTGAGCTTTGTCTGCACTGAAGCTGCTGAATATACAGTACAGTACAGCGGGGCCTTTGAGACTGGGCTGTGAGAAGCTGTGTATATGTGGCATTGACTGGCAGCATCAAAACATTCATCCATAACCCCCATTTGGCCACCTGAATACGGCCCGCATGACAATTACGAATCCGTCCTACACTACCTGGATGTTGCCTTTTTGTCTAAATAGTTTTACCCTTTTCATTTCTTTCTTGTCTCCTTATTTTTTTTTTCTTGCACATAAGGGTGCCATTGTTCGGTCTGAATGACATGTATTTATTCATTCACTGCCAACGGTATTACATTCAGCAGCTGATACAAGATCAAGGACAAGGACATGTACAGTGCAGGCAAACTTTAGCATTTTTCAGTCAATGGCTGCATGTATAATACAAGAGCTTATCTGGGCCTCCTCTGCTGCATCCATCTGTGGCTTGTGCAGCTACTGAAAGGGACAGCAGGAATAAAGCAACGCTGAACAAGCACTGGGGGCCGTGCAGGCAACATAAATTCCCCCCACTACACAATCATTACATTAGACTGTATCAACATTATGGCAATACATTTGCTTTTATGATCCCTGAAAGTGGCATATTGTGGGGTTGAAAAAAAAAAAAAAAAAACCCTGACGTCTCCACTCCTAAATGCAAATCGTTCGGGGCCAGATTAATCAGGCTAATGTCAGCAGGATTGTCACCGCCGACAGTATTTAATAGTCTGCCTGTGATGCGGTGGACGTGTTGGCGGCGGTAGTCGGGGGGTATAAATAAAGGAATAATCCATCGTCTGGCCGAGTGACATTGGGCCTTCTGTCGTCGGCGGACACGAGGCCGCCCGGTGACTGGCCAGGTCACGCGTCAGGCAGCTGAGTGGGGTTAGAGGGGTGTGGGCAGGGCTGGGTGGGGTGGGGTGGGGTGGGGTGAGTGATTGGGGGGGGTAGAGGGCGGAGGGGGGGGGTGCTGAGGTGATGAGGGTAGAAAGTGGGGTTGGAGCAGGACATATGGTTAACAACGGCCATGACCTTTAAGCACGGAGCCTTCAGAGCTGACAGGGGAGCCAGGAGCGAGTGACGCAGGCCAAAACGGCTGAGTGGATAATGTCAGTGTGTGTGACGGAACCATGACCTCTCCTTCTCTGGCCTGGAGAGAGTAGAGAGTGAGAAGGAGAGAGTAGAGAGAGAAGCAAGAGAGCAGGCGACGCACGTGTGTGTGTGTGTGTGTGTGTGTGTGTGTGTGTGTGTGTGTGTGTGTGTGTGTGTGTGTGTGTGTGTGTGTGTGTGTGTGTGTGTGTTTGTTTGTTTGTTTGTGTGTGCTTAAGACAAGAGAGTCAGACAGGGAGGGAAAGAAACATTTTAAAAGGTGCAGTGGAATGCACCCACATGTAAGCATGCATACTGCATACTTTGTTTACACTTTTTGCAAGCACATCCATATGGACACACACAAATAATTATTGGATCATTAAAGCATAAAGTAGCACTTTATAATAGTTACTTCCTAATAATCATTTCTGTTGCATTTGTTAACTCTTACTTAACACTTTGTTCATTATTTTGTAACCATTTCTTTTGAACTATTTCTCATCAGAAAATAATTTATAAACATATTGACACACATCTGTCTGGATGTCGGTTGGCTATCTGTCTGTATGTCTGCCTGTTTGTCTTTATGCTATCTGCTGTCTGTCTGTCAGCCTTCTGCCTTTCTGTCTGTCTATCATCTTGCCTGTATGCTTGTAAATGATGTCCTAATAAGAACTAGTTTAAAAGCAATTGTTTCCAAATGATGAACAGAGTGTTATAAGTAAGAGTTAACAAATGCAAACTAAATGCTTTATTAGGTAGTACTTAGTGGTACCAAAAATACATACCGTAATATTGGATATGTAGGCAGTTATTTTGATTTCTACCCCATTTTCTGCATTTCATCACACCTTTGCCCACCCTAGCCTCCATTTTTGTTTCTCTCCCTCTATCTATTTTCTTCTATCTTTTATCTAACCCATCATTACCTATACTCAGATATCCATACACGCACACACACACACACACACACACACACACACACACACACACACACACAAACATATACACACACACACACACACACACACACACACACACACACACACACACACACACACACACACACACACACACACACTTGACCCTTGTAGAGGTTGTCTGCACTGTTTCTGTTTGATTCTAATCAGGTGCTCCCCAAGCCCCCTGCAAGCATGAAAGGGTAGTACTGAGAAACAAAAATAAATATGTATCTGTGTGAGTGTGTGTGTGTGTATGTGTGTGTGCGTGTGTGTGTGTGTGTGTGTGTGCGTGCGTGTGTGTGCGTTTGTGTGTGTGTACACCTGCCATTTTGCCAGTATGTTTGTTCACACCACAAATAGCTTCTAGTGTGACTATTTTTTACATTTGTCAGCATTGTGTTAGGGCTTTTGTTGGAACAGAACAACATTTAGCTGTACCAACAAAGCTTTTTTTTCTGTCGTTACAGTAGAGTGGGCACATTTTTTTTATCAACACAACAAAGTGTTGTAAATCATTTATTTTGTTGTGGCTAATCAAGCTTTGAACATGTTATCATTACATTACATGTGAAACGTTGCACACATTTCCTTTGCGAAGGTTAACTGCCTCAAGCAGACAGTATTGTCAATAAAACAAAAGAACTTGGATGAAAAGCAGGTTGTAGGGTCCATGTTGCTGCCTAATAATATTCCATAAAGCCCTGTGAGAGTGATTTTTAAAAAGAAAACACTATTTATGAGTTCTTTTCATGATTTCCAAGGATCTTGTACCATTGCAGCATCATGTGAGTCTATCCCAGGTGTGCTGTTATGGTGTTAAACAACACCAATTTTGTAGCCCTGCATGAGGATGCCACCCAAACATTTGCCTTGCTGGGCCCGTTTTTTTTTTGCACTGTCAGCTTAGTGGGGATTTTTTTCTTTCTGGAAGAGAGAACCATGGTGTGACAGGAAAAACAATTACCATTGTGTTATATTGTCTGCATGCAGCCAAGAGGTCTCTTTCTCCTTCTCTCCTCGCTTTCTGTTCCCCGGGTCTCTCGGTTTTTTTTTTCCCTCTCTTTCTCTCGTCTTTTTTTTTCTTTGACGATTTAAGCTAGTCAACCGTTACGGTTTACTTCTGCATAGTGTTATGCTGGGGGCTGTTTAACTGACTAGTGCATATGCCTATAGATTTGTTTATTTTTAGTGGAAATTGCATCGTAAAAAAAAAACAGCCAAATCCCCACTGACTTGCGTAGCGTGGTTCCTTTCCAGTGCTACATGTTTCTACACAGCCTGCCATGTGCATCTCTGTCCTGTGTTCCCTTTGCCGAAGTATTTTGAGCTATATTATTTGTATGAAATGTGCTTTATAAGTAAAGACTATTATTATTTATTATTATTATTCTACAAATATTCAAACTGTAGGCCTAATTATATTAGGGATACCACCATTGCTTGCTTGTGTGTGGTTGTCCATTCACATTAATGATAAAAAATGAAACTCACCTTTTTATAATTGTTAGCATGAGTTGTAATGCTTTGGGGTTTGGATGTGATATGTGTGCTTATTTTTAGGCTCCTAAGTGATAGATGTAGTACTTGGTATCTGGCTAGCACTGGTGCCAACATGGCATGTCTAGAAGAGGTGAGAAAATCCCCAACCCTCTCCACCCACACACCCACACCCACACCCACCCCTCCGAACCCCCCCCTGCTTGTGGAGAGTGTTTATCCTTTTCGGTACTTCTCCACCGATTATCAGCCGTTTATTCAGTTCACTGGCGTCTGATTTAATTACATGGAGCGACTGCCATATTTCTATTAAAAATGGATGAGGGGAGGGGAGGTTGGGAGGGGAGGTTGGCATGGGCGCTCCGCTGCGCTGCCAAGGACGGCCTCCCAGCGATTCTGTCTGGGTCTCGCTCGCCTCGCCGCTCGCCTCGCCGCTCGCCTCGCCGCTCTCCTCGCCGCTCTGCGCCGACGGAAGAAGAAGAGGAGGAGGAGCACATCACTGCTCCCGCCACTCCGCCTCAGAGGAGTCCCTTCCCTCTCATATGCAAACGCTCATCAGATAAGGGAGCCTTTTCTTTCTTTCTTTCTGTCTCTCTTTTTCTTTCTTTCTTTCTCATTCTCTCTCCCTCTCTCCCTTCTCTCTCTCTCTGTTCCTCTGTTTCCCTCTCTCTATTTCTCTCTCCCCCTCTCTCTCTCTGTCTCTCTATTTCTCCCTCTCTTTTTCTATTTTTCTCTCTCAACCTCTCCTCTCTTTTCTCATTGCTTTGCTCATTATCATCTTTCTTTCTTTTTTTCTCTCTTTCTTCCAGGAACCCTATTACTCGCTCTCCTTGTATTCATCCCTCTTTCCCTTTCTTATTCCTTCTCTTTCGTCCTCATCCCTTATTTTCTCCATTTAGGATTTCTTTTCCTCATCTTTTGCAGTATCTTCACTGTATCTCTTCCCTCTCTCTTTCTCTGCTTCTCACTGTCTGTTTTTGCCCTCTCAGAGGAATTGTGTGAAAATCAGCTCTTTTTATTTATATTCTTCCTGCCTTCAGCATGCATATGTAAGATGAGGGAGAGAGGGAGAGAGACTGGAAATCTGTGCATCTGTTTGGGAGCAGTGTGCTTAAAGCATCTTGCTCCATCTTTCTCTCTCTCTCTCTCTCTCTCTCTCTCTCTCTCTCTCTCTCTCTCTCTTTCGCTATCTGTCTTTTTGTGTGTTTGTGTGTGTGTGTGTGTTTGTATGTGTGTGTGTGTTTCTGTACTGTGTGTGTGTGTGTGTGTGTGTGTTTTGGATTGTGTGTGTACGAATGCAAGTGTCTGTGCGTGAATGAGTGGGTGTGTATAAGTGCACATGCATGTGTGTGCATGTGTGTGTGTGCATGTGTGCATGTGTGCATGCGTGTGTATGTCTGCAGTGTGCATGTGTGTGGTGTAGTCTGTGTTTGGAGCGAAGGCCAAGATGGCCGGAGCTCTCGGGAGGTGCTGCAGCTCGACCTCTGACTGGAGCGAGACAGGCGGGGAAGGGATGGCCAGCAGCAAAGTTGCCCGAGATGATTCATTCTCCAGCAGGCAGTCGGGGTGACAGGCCAAGCTTCAAACACCAGGGAGAGTCGGCTAAGCAAAGCACTGATCCCTCACTCACTGCTCAGAGCCACACAAGACACAGACCCGGCTGTTTCACACACAAGACGTCGTGTTACACAATTTAAATTCAAATTAAAGATTAGAGATGCATTTTATTGTCATTTTAGCTAAGTACTTGCATATATAGAAGGAAATTACATACTGTACTGTTTCTCATCAGCATTTGGTGGTGCCTTGATAGTCAGCAATAGAGAGAGTAATGGATGACACCCTCCTGAGTGTCTGATATGTGCTAGTATGAAAACGTATTTTTCTTAATGCCGTGCTTCATGTAGTCGTCTTGTTGTAATTAATGGTGAGTAGAATTAATTACATTAATGTGCAGACGAGGGCAATTCTGCGCACGAATATCATCTGCAGCACAGCGTAATGGGGGACCTGTTTGTAATTTGTCAGTTGCTTCAGCAAAATTGCTCAGGTGAGTCTAATTGGAGGCTATGTCTTCACACCCTGTCGTGTCGTGTGCCTCGGAATGCTTCTTGCTGTTTGTAAGCAAGAGCAGGAGCAGGAGCAGGAGCAGAAGCAAGAGCAGGAGAGAAGGATCCGGAAAGTAGGCCAAGCTTATGAAATATTCCCAGGCAGTGTGCGGGCTAGTACTGTGAGCAGTGTGCCTGTGTGCGCTCTCTACGAGTAAAACAAAATGGTGGGGGTTGGGGGGAGAGTATGTGTGTGTGTGTGGGGGGGGGGGGTGAGAGCACGAGGTGTTTTGTGTTTGTGCGAGTGCAAAGGGGGCAACCACAGTGGTGGCAGCGACACTGCTTTTGATGGGGCGGTGGGGGCGTTAGATCCCGTCTGAGCGTCTGTGATTTTGACGTCGCCGGCGCTGGTATTCCCACCTCCGAGCTGTGCAGTCCTGTCCCTAATGAGATGTGAGTGGTGGGAGGTCCGGGTAGCGCACACAGATGCATGTATGTGTTCATCTGATGCTGGAGAAAGAGGGAAAGCAGAAGAAAGTCAGAGAAACAGACAGACAAGGAAAAGAGAAGATTGGAAAAAAAACAGCAAGCTAAGAAGAATATTTGTGTGTGTGTGTGTGTGTGGGGGGGGGGGGGTGGCATGGGTTTGTGATCCACTGGTGTGTGTGTGTGTGTGTGTGTGTTTGGGGGGGGGGGGGGGTATGCAGCAAGCTTCTAAGAAGCTATGGGGTCTGAAAATGAAAAAAAAAAACAGAAAAAAGAGAGAAACTCCTTCCATCCTTCCTGCTTCTCTCAGCCTCCACCCTCTCCCCCGCTTCAGGCTTCAGTCATTGCTGTCAACTCCATCGATCTCTGGCAGGAACATGTCAGACTGCTCTAAAAGGAGCCCGGGCGCTGGAGCGAGGGGGCCCGTGCTGAACATCAGATGGAGAAACAGAGGAGTGAAAAAGCGAATAGTTTGACAATAAACACAAACTGAAAGGAGGAAAGGGGTAAAAGACAGAGAGAGAGAGAGACAGAGACAGAGAGAGAGACAGAGAGAGAAGCGTGGGAGGTGGGAGAATCGAGACATGAAGAGAAGAGCTTCCAGAGGAAAGGCTACAAGATGTTAGAAGAGCTGCAGAGCTTGAGTTATGACAGGTTAGCAGTAGGATGTGCCTTCGTAATGTTTAATAAAACATGGGTGCTGTTGGGTTTTTTTTGGCTGGTGCTGGTGGAAGTTTTTAATTTGATATTTATCAGGCGGGAGTGCCATCGTGAAGATCAGTGCAGATTTATATTTCACTTTAATAATCCATTTTGGCCCGCTTTATTTTCATCTTTAAAGGAAATGTCAGCGATACAAGACATCAGAAAGTTAATAGCTCGTGCCTAAACTGGTCGTGGCTGCTGGGAGAGGAAGGCTGCTGTCTGACACTGTTCTGCACGAAAGCCAGCCTGAATCCCAAGCAGCGTATCTCTTGTTAGCGGGGGGTGAGTCAGGCCCTTAACTGAAAGGCAGCAGCAGCACCAGCAGCAGCAGAAGCAGAAGAAGTTCTGTGCCCATTTGGGCTCTGGCACGTCTCCAACAAAAGCTCCGTTGTCGTCTCGATCGCCACGAAGAACGTGACTCTGTGTGGGTGGTGGCTGTGTGGCTCGCCATCCAAGAGCCTCCCCTGCCCCCCCCCCACCCCCCAACTCTGCGTGAGGCACCGAAAAAATGATTGGGATTAGGAGGAGGCCATCCGTATGTCATTGGCTTAATTCTTCAAAGGCTTTTTTCTTTTTTTCTTTTAGTTGGTGGTGGGGCGGGGGGCGTGTTAAGATTAAACATATAAAAATAAATAATAACACATATTCATTTATTATAAAATAAAATAAAACACGAAGGCCCTTTTATCACATTTCAAGACAAACACTCTTTAATTAGCTCAATTTGTGACAGCGTCTCAGTGAGATCACAGAGAGAGGGGGTGTGCTCTGTCCTCATTTTGTTTGATTAGTGTGTTGATTCTACTGCTTGGAAAAGGTTGAATTTCTCTCTTTGTCGTTTTTTTTTTTTTTATCAGAGCACTTAGTGTTTAATTTATGTGGGCCCTGACAAGTCAAAATTTTAGTTATCTTTCCTTGTGTGTGTGCGCGTGTGCGTGTGTGTGTGTGTGTGTGTGTGTGTGTGTGTGAGTGTGTGTGTGCGTCGCATTAGTGTAAATCGCTACACTTAATTAGTGACTAATTCATCCTTTATTTCTCTCCGGAGTGGAGTTGATGAGAAAAACGGCACCCCGTTGGCCTGTTAAAGTTTTTTTAATGGTTAATTCCTCACAGGAAGTCATGAGAATCAGCCAGTCTGTCTTGAGTGCTTTGATTGGCTGTGTAAAGAGTACGGTGCCCTCCCCATACAGGCAACTGCGGTGTGATACTCCCTCAGTGTATTCTGGGGTCACAGTCAGTGAATGTGGTAGTGGCAATCCTACAGAAACGCAACTGAGACAGGGAGAGATTATTATGTTTTTAACGATGCCTATACTAATTTCTTTTCATCAATTCGTTAATAATGTTTTATTGTTGTTCATCACTGACTCTGTCTTCCTACACGGAGAGAGTATCACACCCAAGCCACAAGTTGCCTTGTCTCTTCTATTCTTCTTCTCCACTTATCTGCTCACCATTCAACATTTCACCTCTTCTACATTGAGATTGTGGACTGAAGATGAGTCAGTGTCTCCTTTTTTCTAAGAATGTGTGTGCGTGTGTGTGTGAGTGTGAGTGTGTATATGAGTGTGTCTGTGTGTGTGTGTGTGTATGTGTGTGTGTCTGTGTCTGTGTATGTGTATGTGTATGTGTGTGTGCATGTGTGTGTGCGTGCGTACGTGTGTGTGTGCATGCATGTGTGTGTGTGTGCATGTGTGTGTGTGTTTGTGTGTCTCAGAGAGCAGAGAGGACTGTGCTCCAGTCTCTGGAGTTGTCTGTCAATCACATCTCACATTCAGTGGGAAAGAACAGGAGAATCCCTGGAGGGCCGCTTGGAGAGACCTTGGGCATGGCCAGCTCTGCTGGCAGAAGCTGAATTTAAAGTACACTGAAGCAGCTAAATGTCCACACTGGGGATGCCTACATTTACAGCCCTATTGATTTTAATCATCTTAAAAACGCCTCTGCTTTCAAAAAAATATAATAAACGGATAGCAAAGCAACAAGCCTGCCTGACGCCGAAAACATACCCAGTCAGAAAAATAGAAATGTTAGAAGGCGCTGGGATGTTGGGTCGTTGAGGCACAGAGGTGGGGAAGGTAGCCGTTGATTGGATTTTTCTCTTTTTTTTTCCCCCTTTCATCGAACAGGTTTTGACATCCTTCCTGCAATCCGGCACCTTAGAAATAGTCAGATGGCGCCGCCATTTACATTACCTGGAGCCGGACACAGAGGAATAATACACGACAGCGGCCATTAATTAGAATACAGCCTCCATTTTTGCTCGATGAATCTTAAATGAGGTTGGGCAACCTGACATGCAGCCCTTGATTTAAACATTGCCGTTTCCCCCCCTGGAGGTTTGATGGCCTCTTATTCCTCTTTTTTTGGGGGGAGGTGGTGGAGATCTCAAGGTCTTTACACAGCGGGCCAATTTACAAGCTACGGGCAGAGAACCAGGCAGAGAGAGAGAGACAGAGAGAGAGACACAGAGAGAGAGAAAGAGAGAGAGAGAATGTCTGTGTGTGTGAGTGAGAGAAAGAAAAAAAGAGCGAGAGAGCTACATATATTCATTAAGTCTATGTGAATATTCCTCAACAGTTGGCATGAAAATATTTAACATTACATTAAAAATGATCTATAGATCCAGAACACTCTCACCTTGAGTCATGAATCATGGAGCATTTACATGAAACACATAATGTGCTATGTCATTTAGTGGGTGACCAGCATAATGGCCATTATATATGAACATAATACACTGAAACCCAGTTTATGGAGCATTGTCAGGGCCTGCTTGACATGGGACCCCCCCATGTTTTAGCCTTGTGACTTGTCGTTACAGTTGTTATATCATGTAGCCTACCACAGCATACAAATTTCTCATTGCCATGATGCATCACCTGCTGGTATCTATCTATCTATCTATCTATCTATCTATCTATCTATCTATCTATCTATCTATCTATCTATCTATCTGTCTATCTATCTATCTATCTATCTATCTATCTATCTATCTATCTATCTATCTATCTATCTCTCCATCCCTCCATCCATCCATCAGGTTTTCTGGACCTGCTGGAGGCTATATCCCAGAAGCAGAGGCCAGTCATTTTTTATTATGTTTGAGTGACTCTCTCTCTCTCTCTCTCTCTCTCTCTCTCTCTCTCTCTCTCTCCTATTGTGCTTACTTTTTTATTTTAAAGCAAAATTAAATTATTAAGCGTGAAAGCATCAAATCTTAGGAAACCTTAAGATGTGACCCACTGTTGAGATGAAAAGATATTTCACTATCCATTCTTATTTTTTATGTTTAATTGCTTACTGTAATCAGACACATAAAATGTCCTATACACAGCATGATTGGTCTTGTTCCCTGGACAAAAAAAACCAAACAAACAAAAAGCATAATGCTCCATGTTGGGGAATTGCTTGTCTCCCAAGATGTCTCCTCACCTCTCTTTAATTACGATAAACACTACTTTACTTTTGAGCTGTTTGACAAAAATAAGCTATTCATGTGGGTTTTTATTATTGTGCTCCAGCCGAAAGCTGTCAAGGTGTAACACAATAACAAAATGCTAAAACAGTTTTGGTCTGCACAGAGTAAAATGTTCTGTTTCAGTTAGTTCAGTTTCAAGGTTTGTTTTCCACCCTGGAGAACAAAATTTGGAGAAATAGATAGAAATCCTCATGCTGTGGAATGAACCTGCTGAACACATTATTAGCAGGGATCTGTCCTCTGCGAGCATGAGCTGGTGCCCATGCATGTCTGAGCAGCGGCTCTAGCCAATCTTATTGGATGCTAAGACGGCACGGCACCTCACAAATCCGAATCCACAGGGAATTGGCTCTGCGATATTTGAGTGAGATATGTAGCCAGGTCAAGGTGACAATGAGAAATGTCTGTGTGACTGGCTTGCAGTCTCTACTCCTCACCTGAGAGAGAGAGAAAGAGAGAGAGAGAGAGAGAGAAAGAGAGAGAGAGAGAGAGAGAGAGAGAGAGAGCGAGCAGAAAGAAGTGGAAGTTCAGTCTGTCTAGCTTAGTATCAAATCGCAGGGGGATTTATTACTGAAAGGGCCATGTGAACAAGTCCATTCTTCATGGGGTCGGCTGCCATAGAAACCTGTGCTCCGTGGATGTGGTCACAGGCCATGCCGCATTACAGGAGTGACACTGAGCCAGTGCTGTCTGATTTACACTTTAACACAACCACACCAGACCGGCAGGTCAGACAGAGTGAGCGAGTGAGACACACACACACACAAGCTACAGCTGTGGCTGTGTGCTGTGACGGTTTGCTGGTAATTGATTAATCTATTGATTTGTTCATGAAGTGAACTGATATAACTATCTCAAAGTACCCTGAGCTAGTAAAACCAGCACATGGACCAACAAACACATACAGTACAAACACCTCTGAGCTGCATTGTTTTTGTTTTTTGTTTGTATCTAGTTGTAGATTGGACTGTATCTATCTATCTTGTATCTCTGTACTGATTAGACTGCTAAGTCATGGCGGGCTATTTGTGCCTAGCTTGCTTAAGTTAGGCACATTATTTTCACGTTTTCATGTGTTTCCTCAAGGACTGCACAATCTTCCACATTCACTTTATATTTCTGCATTCCCAACAGAAAGATGCTGATGACAGTGATGATGATGATAGAAAACATTAACAGACAGGTTAATATTCCTCAGCGTAATGGGCATCCT
>CM059285.1:14165764-14175764 GCA_030347295.1 Setipinna tenuifilis
GCTGATCAAATTAGGATTAATAGAAACATTGCTGATAATTACGGCCTTGCTCCAGAGGCAGTGGCAATGTCAATTATTACAACGTGCTCTGAACCATTAATTCTCTAATAGAGCACTCAGCGCCATAAAATAAAACAGAACTTTGCCATTGATTTTCTATGGCTCCATTCAGTAATGCTATCTCTCGCCTTCTCCCTCCCTCTCTTCCTCCCACTCTGCCTCGCTCGCTCGTTCTCCCCTTCTCCCTCTCACTGTCTCTCTGTCTGTCTCTCTCTGGCTGTCTCTCTCTCTCTTCTGTCTCTCTCTCTCTGTCTCCTTCTCTCGCTTCTCTTCCTTGTCTCTCCTGCCCTCTCTTCCCTCTGCCTGCTTTGCAGTGACCACGGCTAGTATTGATCTCCATAAGGCAGTATTTTGCTGTTAAATGAGTACTGGAACTGACTGTAATGAAAGGGTCTAACCGGGGCGTTAGTAGCTATCCCTGGCTGCCAGGTGCAACACAGCACATTTCTGCCTCCTGCCAAAGAAAATCAATAAGGATACATCTTTGTCTGATTAAAAATGGCCGCCTTGAAATGTGCGAAGGGCTCTTTTGGAGCATTCTTCCTTGGCTCTACGAGACGAATAAACAAAATCAAATTATGACCCTCATTAAAGATATTGCTTGAAATAAATTGCTCGGTAGAGTCTGTAACACACTGCACAGTTTCCTGTGCCAGTGCTTAATGCTCTACCGTAATCCCCAATTATTTTCCTCTAATTTTAGCCATTAATTTGGTAATAACACTGTAGATACCAGTTAAGATCCTGCAATATAATACAATATTCAGATGCCAAAACACAGCCTTCCCTTCCTTTTTTCCCACATCATCCATTTATTTTCTCCCCCCACCCTCTCTCTCCACCATTCTCTTTTTCTATCTTCCTCCTCTCTCTCCGTCCCTCCCTCCCTCCCTCCTTCTCTCTGTCTCTCTCTTTCTGTCTTTCTCTTTCTCTCTGTCTCTCCCACTCTGTCTCTCTCTCTCTTCCAATTCTCTTCACAAATGTGTGGCCATTAGGCACAGATAGTCATTTCTCCAGTGCCCACAAGCTAAAAGTAGCCGTTCCGTAGAGGCAGCTGTAGTAGTAGTAGCAGCAGCAGCAGCAGCAGTACCACTGAACAGATGGGAGGTAATGGCAACCCTGCCCTCTTGACTGTGACATCCATTGAGACTCGAGCAGAGATATGCTTTTTTTTTTCTCTCTCTCTCTGTCTCTCTGTCTCTCTCTCCTCCTCCTCTCTGCCCACTTTTCACTGCCACCCGTTCCTGCCAGCCAACCGCCCCCCCCACCCCCCCCCCCCCCCCCCCACCCCCACACCTCCACACACCCATACACACACACATACACACACACACACACACACACACAAAGACACACACACACACACACACACACAGTTGTTGTGCCATCCCTACCCACCTCACCCGCACCCCTCCCCCCGACCAGCCACCCCCACCCCCTTACCAGGTTCAGTGCGTCTGGCCCGGGAAGAGGGCTGAGGGGGATTGACGGGGACAGGATATTAATGCCACTCGGTGAGAGTTAGAAGGCTAAGTGGCGGACGGAGAGCAGCTTCATTGTCACCTTGCCTTGGAGGACAGAGACAGAGAGAGGGAAAAAAAAGTAAAAAAAAAAAAAGCTTATTAACTGGCAAGGGCTTTTTCTTCCTATCTTTTTTTTCTTGTCTTCTATCTTCTTGGCTTCTTCTCTTTCTCTCTCTCTCTTTCTCTTCTCTTTCTCTCTCTGCCTCTTTCTTTCTTTGTCACTGCTATTCTGTCAGGGCCCTGAGCTCTGTCTTTTCATCCCCTCTTCACATACATCCCTCCACCCCCCACCACTTTCTCTCTTTCTCTCTCTCTGTCTCTCTCTCTCTGTCTCTCCCTATATATATATATATATATACATATATATATATATATATATCTTTCTCTCTGTCTGTCTCCTTCACTTTCTCTCCCTCTCTGTCTTTCTGCGTCTTGGCACACTTCTTCTGCCTCCTTGATACTGAAGCCACACAGAGAACCTGACATTTCCCACCTAATGAAGTGGCGGATTATCTTGTCCTGATAAATTGGACGCTCGTACCTCTTGAAAGGTCCTTGCTGGAGAACTGGGCGAGGAGCGGAGTTGAACATGCCTGCACACAGCCCGGGGAGTAGTGGAGCACAGGGGCCCAATGATAGGTGGCAGTGGAAATGCTACTGAAGGGGTTTTCCCATTCTCTATTTTTTTTTGTCCCTCTTCTATCATTTTCTTTTAATGCAAGGCAAGACAGGCTATATTAATCTGTGCTCCTAGGGGTTGGCTTAAGGCTTTGTCAGTCAGGATCCCTTTGAGTAAGTGTGTGTGTGGGGGGGGTGTGCATGTGCGTGTGTGTCTGCGAGTGTGTGTGTGTGCATGTGCATGTGTGTGTGCGAGTGTGTGTGTGCATGTGCGTGTGTGTCTGCGAGTGTGTGTGTGTCTGTGTCTGTGTGTGTGTGTACTGTATATGTGTGTACTGTGATGTACTGTATATGTGCACTGTCTGTGTGTTCCTCTATGGGACAAAACATTTGAACTTTAAACATGATCACTATTATATTTAATTCTTCTATTTTTACTTTTATTTTCTTACTGCCATTTGCCAGTGAATTAACAAAAACAAAACCCACAACTCTGGGCTTCTTCCACACATCAAGGCCATGTTTATGTAAAGGAGTGACTTGGCTTCGGGAGCCAGAGACAGCTAGTCATCATCCATCTGCCAGCCCGACCTTCAGATAAATCCCTCTCTAATGAGTATTTTTCTGACCATCTCTCTCGAGTGTTCCTGAGACTTTTCAGCACACTGGCTTGTTTTTATAATCGCTAAGCGATATGACTTTAAAATAGGGGCTGGGTAAGGGCGTGTTCTATAAATCATGTGGCAGAATGGAAAATGAGACTTAAGTGCGAAGTCCCGACTGACTTTCAGTTTTACAGTCTGTGCGAGAGGAGGGGTGGTTGGTGAGGTGCTGGGGGGGGGTGGGTGTTGAAAGGGGGATCTAGACTATAACCGGCTGATAAAAAATAAATGCGTCTCTTGGTATGTCATTTCATCTGGAATCTGTGAGCAACAGCAGACTGAGACTGGCAACGGTTCCAACCAGTGAGTCACTTGCAAGTGAAATTACCCCTTAACGCACAGGCTAGGGGACTGTTTTATATTACTGAGTCCTCAGACATCTGTCTTTAACCTGACCTCTGTGTGTGTGTGTGTGTGTGTGTGTGTGTGTGTGTGTGTGTGTGTGTGTGTGTGTGTGTGTGTGTGTGTGTGTTTGTGTGTGTTTGTGTATCCTAAAAGCTAACAGTGGGGAGTAAAGAGCTCTCACGATATTACAGCTGGAGACTAGCGAGCTTGTTAAAAACCTTTTTGTCCTTGTGTTTCCCTCCTCCTGCAGGAAAACCCCTACATGTGCAACAACGAATGTGACGCCACCACCGAGGAGCTGGCTCACCCACCCGAGCTAATGTTTGACATGGAGGGCCGCAACCCTTCCACCTTCTGGCAGTCCACCTCCTGGAGGTCGTATCCCAAGAAGCTGCTGGTGAACATCACCCTGTCCTGGAACAAGACCATCGAGCTGACGGACGACATCATCATCACGTTCGAGTCCGGCCGGCCCGAGCAGATGATGCTGGAGAAGTCGCTGGACTACGGGCGCAGCTGGCAGCCGTACCAGTTCTACGCCACCGACTGCCTGGAGGCCTTCACCATGGAGCCCAAGACGGTGCAGGACATCTCGCAGACCACACTGCTGGACATCATCTGCACCGAGGAGTACTCGCGCGGCTACGTGTGGAAGAACGACAAGACGGTGCGCTTCGAGATCAAGGACCGCTTCGCCCTCTTTGCCGGCCCGCGCCTCCACAACATGGCCTCCCTCTACGGGCAGCTGGACACCACCAAGAACCTGCGCGACTTCTTCACCGTCACCGACCTGCGCATCCGGCTCATGAGGCCTGCCACCGGCGCCACCATGGTGGACGAGAACAACCTGTCCCGCTACTTCTACGCCATCTCGGACATCAAGGTTCACGGCAGGTAGGTTGTGCTGCGGTGGAATACTGTACTACAGTTTTCCCTTAAAATGTAATTGTAGTAGCGGTGCTGTGAGTTGAAAAACGTTGTCAACCCAACTATATTACATTGGTGAACTATATAAATGGTGAATTCTGGCAACTTCTGAGGTAAAAAAAATGGACAGATTGAGACTTTTAAAAAGCCTTACACAAATGTGCAAATGACAGGCATTATTTAGAACAAGGGTAGCCAAATTACGGCCCGGGGGCCAATTGCGGCCCATTGCTCTCTTTCAAGCGGCCTCCATAAAGTCTAAAAATGAAATGTAATGTGGCCTTTTATTACATTAATCTAATATTACATGTGCATCACACCTCATTTTCAGCATTGTCACAGAGATTCTGAACAACACTCGTGTGGATACAAGTCTGTTTTCCATTGACAAGAAAAAGATAAAAAAAGATACCCATCCGAGTTACTGTGACGTGTTTGTCAATAGTAACATTTAGCACTGTAGCATCATGTAGAATGTTTTAGAAAGCACGTTGGTTTTCTAATCTAAAATGCAGTTCATCCTTCTTTTGAAAACTGGTGCTCTTGATGTTGCATTGGCCCCTGGCAGCTTATATTTTTTCAGGAAAAAAAAAAGTTTGGCCAACCCTGACTTAGATCGTGATCTTACTGATCAACTGTGGTGCTCCTCATTTTAGCAGCTATGGTGCACCATTGCTTAATGCGTATAGAGAAAACATTGAGCCCTTGCGGCTTAACCCCTCACCCCTCACCTCGAAGTCACAGCTAAAATGTTAGTATTTCAAATTAACATTACATTTTAGAGTAACTGGGCTGTGCAGCTTGTCACTTTTAATGTGTGTCCTGTCTCTCTTTCAGTGTGGCATTGTCACAGTAGAGGTTGAAACAGAATGTGCAGTATTTAGTGTAAAAAAACACAAATGAACAATATTCTGTGCAATAAATTGGCCAGTTGTATTACTATTTTTTGTTATTTTGGCTCATGCAGCCACAGCAAAAGTAGTGTGAAAAAAACGAGGAGTCTATTTTTTCCATTAATTTGTAAATGCATTTGGATGTGGCTGTTTTCGAAAGCTAGGCGGTGTGGCTAGCAGAGTGGAGACATTTCCTACATCTATTTCTCCCCTCACAGTGACAGCCACGTCCAATTTCCTGTCGCCGCACTTGGCTGAATACTACTGTTAAATAAGATTTGTTGTTGAACATCGGCCCATGCCGTGTACTGTCTTTACAAGACAGAGAACTACAGCTGCACATGGGCCTTTATGTACTGTACAACTGGCACAAACATCTGTCATGATTTAAGGCGAGCACTTGCACAGCCAAATCTTTCGAATCTAAAGCTCTGAGATGTATTCAAACAAGATGGATTTTTAGAGCCCAAACATTCGCCAACAGTGTGGTGTTGTTATTTTAAAAGTCCAGTCCTTGTTTTGACACTATAACTCAAAGTAGAAGGGAAGGCTTTTACCAATTATATGTGAAATATGACACTAGGCAGCAGCTAATTGCCATAAAGTTATGCCCTTTTTATAGTTTCTTTCTGAGAGAGGGTGGGCTTTCTATAAGAGCGGAGTGACAAAGAGTGTTACAGTCTGCACTGGACATAAGAGGTCACAATGACAGATTTTAATTAAGCTTCTTGCTTTCAAATGCCTCATCGGATCTGTACATTTCAAGTCACAATGCCCAGTCCTGCCAAACAGAATGAGCATTATTTATATATTATTTATTTATTTAGTTATTTGCTTTTAACAAAACATTTCTTTATTTATTCGTAGTCATAATACCTTTAAGATTACTTTTCAGACGATGCTATTGAGAGCTTGAGAGCATCACTTTACAGCGTATGACTTTCAATTAACCAAATGGGCTGGAAGGGTGCGGTGGAAACTGAATGCGTAATTGTCTCTATTTTACATGCTCGATGATCACAGCACAATAGTGGCGCAAGCCCATTTTTTTCTGCATATTTTGTCTCACACCTCCACTTGTACTGCTGTAAATGTGCTGAGAGTCAGATGAAGAGGCCCAGTCTTTGGGGGGAGGGGGTAAAATAAACTTTCTTTTGTTCCTGTGGGTGTATGGTAGAGCGTACACCAAGAGTTTGAGAAGCAGGGTTTAAGGAGGTGGAGGTTTGCTGTGTTCTTGAACTCTGAATCTCTCAGGGAGGGGAGAGTGGCATCGTTAGTGGACCATGGGAATGCAGAGTGAAAGAGAGAGAGAGAGAGAGAGAGAGAGAGGGAGAGGGAGGGAGAGAGAGAGAGAGGGAGGGAGAGAGGGGGAGAGAGAGAGAGAGGGAGAGAGAGAGAAAGGGAGGGAGAGAGATGGAGAGAGAGGGAGAGAGAGGGAGGGAGAGAGAGAGAGGGGGAGAGAGGGAGAGAGAGAGAGAGGGAGAGAGAGAGGGGGGGAGAGAGAGAGGGGGAGAGAGAGAGAGAGAGAAGGATAGCGAGTGAATGGCATATTGTGTGTCGCAGACCAGATGTCTTGGCACAGTGGGGGAGCCGGGCATTGACAGTCAATAACAGATTGGACGTTTGAATTACTGATTACGGTGTGTGGATGTGTGTGTGCAAGCGCGCACTTTTGTTCTGTGTGTGTGTCTGTGTGTGTCTGTGTGTGTGTGTGTGTGTGGGTCTGTGTGTCTGTGTGTGCCTGTGTGTGTGTCTGTGTGTGTGTGTGTGTGTGTGTGTGTGTGTGTGTGTGTGTGTGTGTGTGTGTATGTGTGTGAGTGTGTGTGTGTGTGTGTTGGACACTAGCATGTAAGCATGTGCATGAGTGCTGCCAAGCGTGGCAGTAAAATATGGGATTTCGATAACTCTCTTTCTTTCTTTCTTTCTTTCTTTCTATCTCTTTCTTTCACATTTTCACAGCGTCACATTTACATTCATAAATTGTATGTCGCTGTCAACAACGATTCTGCCACTGGGTATTGGCGATTTGGCCGATTAGCGTCCATTTTTTCACACACCGCTTTTTATCTTTTTTTTTTTTTTCATGATGTCCTTTTCTCTCTCAACACTCCGCATCCCTCGTGTCTTCTTCTGCTCAGCGCTGCTTTACATTGCTCCCTTGTCTGCTAATGTTATTCTTCCCCACACAAGGTTTTGCTGTCACCTATCCCCCCATGGACAATCTCTCCTCCTGTGCCGTGTGTGCACAAGCCTCATAAGCTTCTTAACCCTGAAATACAATTCTGCCAGACGGCGCATGAGAGGCTCGGTCTCTGTGGGGAATGGGTGCGAGCCTGGGTGCTGCTCCGGATCCAGTCTAATTCACTGGACCTTTCTCTCTCTTTCTCCCTCTCGCTCTCGTTGTCTCCCTCTCTCTCTCTCTTGCTCTCTCTCTCTCTCTCTCTCTCTCTCTCTCTCTATCTATCTATCTATCTCTCTCTCTCTCTCTCTCTCTCTTTGTTGTTTACTCAATTGCTGTCTCACACACTCAAATACAGTACATGCATGTGCAAACACACACACACATACAAACACACACACATACAAACACACACACATGCACACACACACACACACACAAACACACACACACAAACACACACACATACACGTCATTCCCATTCTTTTACTCTCATTTCCTTCTCCTCGTTCTCTCCCACTCTCTTTTTTGTCTCTCTGTTTGTCATTGCTCTCGATCCCGATCCCGTTGTTCAAACTCGAAGGCCAATTTGCCGAATGCTATGGATTCATTTTACATGAATGTGAAAGAAAGGGATGGTGGTTCGGTGGCTATAATGCAGCCTGCAAACTAGGGCAGTGTCAAGGTAAGGAGTGGAGCAAAGGTTGAAAAGTAGACCTCGATATGCTCGGTGTTTGTATGCTGACCGCAAGCTGCATACGGAGAGTTGTTGTCTGCGAGAGGCGGTGAATTATTAATAACTACATTTCAGTCCATCATGGAACGGGCGAGACAATCAAAGAGCCTAAGAGATGGACAAATGCTAAAAATATACTGAAAAATAGGCATTTGTGAATGAGTGTATGAGTGTGTGTGTGTATGGAGGGGCGGACTTCGTGTTCTAATGTTTGTATGAAACCTGTTGTATAACTCTGTTTCTGCGTGTGCGCACTCAATGGTTGTGTTTGTGTCTGTAAGAGAGACAGAGAGAAAATAACAACTTTCCATGTAGGTTATTCAATACTATCACTTTTCCTAAATGTTTTATTGGTATTTTCAAGCTAATATGCTAATGGCCATGCAAATAAAGCAACCCAGAATTGAATTGACTCATAAAACAGGAGGAGTAGAGAAGAATGGCAGAGTGTGAGAGAAATGCTTGGAGGGAAGTACTTCTTTTTCCTGACAAAGACTGGTATAGGTCCCATTCGCTCGTCCTCTGTCTCTCTCGCCCCTTTCTGTCCTTTCTCATTCTCTCTCTTTCTTCATCTTTCTCTCTCCTCTTTATGCATCTCTCTCTGTCCCCCTCTCTGTCTGTCTCTTACCTTGTCTCCTCTCTCAGCCCGCCTGCGAACCCCCCCCCCCCCCCCCCTCCAGTTGATCAATAAAGGGTAATTAAAGCGAAGCGAATGCAGACTCCTGACTGAGCTCTCTGTCGCAGAGTCTGTCTCCTCTGACACACTGCTGTCCCCCCAGTCACTCTCTGAATTATACATGGGGGCGATACCACCACACACTCTCTCTGCCACATTCACCATCCACCCTTCCCTCTCTCTCCCTCTCTCTCTGCCTCTCTCTCTCCCACCAAACCCACCCAACACACACACACACACACACACACACACACACACACACACACACACACACACACACACACTCTCCCACAAAAACCCCAAGCCCGCAAGAACAAGCAAAATCGCTAACCACCACCCTCCTTCCTACCGACACTGTCCTGCTGAAGAGTTCAGAGGTTGATGGGCACACTCGGGGTAGCAAATGCCGTTTTGGAAGAACAATCTGTTTCCTATTCCCACATCCGTTAAGCCTGAGTAACTGAGACGTGTCTTGTATGTGACCGTTGTTGTTTCTAGTTGTAATTCGTGTTGATGCAATAGAATATCATTTTAATGTCCTTTGTGGAGAACGTAAATTATCTCCTGAAGCCACGATTGTTGTAAGATATTAATCTAATGGGGGATATATCTAATTTAGCTGATTTAGATAACTTCGATAAGACAGGAAGAGAACTAAAAAAAAGTCTCCATTTTCCATCCTGCTCACTGCAGCGCAAATTCAATTTCCCTGGCCAGCATTTACACAGCTCTGTAACATAGCTGCAGGAAGCAAAAGAGTAAACACATATAGCACACACACACACACACACACACACACACACACACACACACACACGGAGAGAGTAAGATAGAGAAAAAGAAGGAGAGAGAGAGAAAGAGAGAGAGAAATACACATATTCCTTCACACATACACACACACACACACACACACACACACAGTTACACCAACAGAGCATTAAAAAGTGTTTGGACTGCAGGTGGATAGGTGATTCAGTTGTTTTGGGAGGCTGGGAATTGATTAGACTTCTCTCCCCTCTCCCTCAGTTCCCAGACAGTATCCTGTGGCCATATTAAAACCTGCGCTCACATCCCTGGGCCTATCTCTCTCCATCTCTCCCTCTCTCCCTCCGTCTTTCTCTCTTTCAGTTTTGCACACTCACTTGCTTTTTCTTATTCTCTCTTTCGCTCTCCCTTTCTCTCTCCTGGTCTCTCACTCTCACTCTTGCGCTCTCTCTCTCTCCCTCTCTCTCTCCCTCTCTTGCGCTCTCTCTCTCTCCCTCTCTCTCTCCCTCTCTCCTCTCTCCTTTGCTTCCTCTCATTCTTCTTCATTCTCTCAATCTCTCCCACCATGCTACCCCCACTACCTCCACCCCACCCCACCCCCCCACCCCCACCTGTC
>CM059285.1:14180764-14208264 GCA_030347295.1 Setipinna tenuifilis
ACACACAGTATATTCCAATAAAAAAAACAAAACCAACACATCCTATTTCCACTAGCAAATTAGCTGGGCGTGATTTTGTGATGGAGTGTTGTTTGTGTCCTAAGCAAAACAGAAGTATCGAGAGCACTAAATGTCTGGGAAAGAAAGGACTGACAGCAAGGCAGGTCTGCCTCTCCTTCGGAAAGGGGCATGTTTGTAATGCTCTGTCAGTGTTGGGGCCGCTGTGCTTCCGTTCCACTCCACTGGCTCCTCTAGAGGACCAAGGTTCTGGTTAAAGACAGACAGAGAGAGAAAGAGAGAGAGAAAGAGAGAGAGAAGGAGAAACAGAGACAGAAAGATAGAAAGTAGGAGAGAGGGAGAAAGAGAAGGAAGAAGAGAGGGGGAGATCAAGAGAGAGAAAGGGAATGAAGGAGAGAGATGGGAAAAGAGAGGAAGAAGGAGGGGGGGGAGAAAAAGGGAAAGAGAGAGGAGCAGTAAAGGTAGAGAGAAAGATAGAGCAGAAAGAACACACTCCTACCTCTGTTCTAAAATATTTATGAGAGGAGCTGCCAAAAGAGAAACCAAAATTGAAGAAAATAGTTGTGATCCTGCACACACGCACACAAACACACACACACACACACACACACACACACACAGATACCCATTTTTGCTTTCACCTCTCAGATAAACCCAAGGTTTGCTTTCTTCAGTTCTTTCCCAACCAAACCACAAAATCCAGACAGGTAGAGAGGGGGTAGGCCAAGGGATGTTATTTCTCTCCCATTTCTCTCATTGGCTGGCCCCAACCCTGAGGAATAAACACAAGCAGGGAAACATATCAACCTTCCAGTGATGCTTGAAGACGCACGGAGCGGCAGGCATTTCATTGTGCGGCTGTGCGAATGCAGGCCTGTGGGAATGAAATGACTGTGTGTATTCTAATAACAGTATGAACAGTCTGGAAACCTCCCGAGGCAGAGCTGATTAACAGCCCGAGACCAACACACACACACACACACACACACACACACAAACATACACACAGACACACTCATATGCACACAGAACCATTTTGTCATGATTCATTGTGCGATTTCCCAAACGGGACTTTTTTTTTCTTTTTTTTTCTTTTCTGTTATTCATTTTTGAGTCAGCGAGCATGGAAAAGAGAATACCAAGTACATGTCTGAATGAATGCAGCGTCGAGTCTGTCCAGGAACAGCGTAAGGTGCTGGTGGTGTGGGTGGTGTTGTCGGTGGCTGTGGTGATGGTAGTGGTGGTGGTGGGGTTATTGGAAGGCCCCAAGGGCCCTGCCCTGACAGATGGAACCAGCATAGAACATACTGATGACATACAATTATAAATCTGAAAGTGTCAAAATTAATTTTCATTTTATTGACAGGAAATGTTTACATCATGCACTGGAGAACATAAGCAGATTTCGGATTTGATTTTAGTTTTTTGTCAGAATGTTTTTATCTATCTGTCTGTCTATCTATCTATCTATCTATCTATCTATCTATCTATCTATCTATCTATCTATCTATCTGTCTATCTATCTATCTATCTATCTATCTATCTATCTATCTATCTATCTATCTATCTAACTACAGTATCTAATCTAAGTAGGTGATAAATATCCCCACTCTATTTCATCTCTCAGACTATTCACTGAATGGTTGTCCTGTTTTCTGCCTTGGGAAATAAATAAAATACTAAAAATTGTGGTCTGTCAGATGATGTGACACTGAAGAAGACATGATCAGCATGTAAAAAGGCAAATGGCAAAAACAGTGGAAGAAAAATGGGCTATTCTTTCTCACCCATATTCCCTGCAAAATGTAGTGCCTATAGATCAAGTGTCATTAGATGGTTATTTATTTATAGTTGTATTCAAAATGAAATTAGTAAACCTCTGTAAATTGTTTATCAGCTCATGAAAGTGTATTAGATTTGCGAAGGCCAAATAAATTAGATCCCTAATCTTGTAAAAATGACATATTGCCCAATAATCACAGTTTATTTAGGATGTGCTTTAACTACTGTACCAATGAGCCTTTTTTCTGTCATTGAGCTCCAGGGTGCAGTAATACTTCCCCAGGTATCTAGGTTAAGACCCAGACAAGGTGACTGCTCTCTGGCAGCCTTTGTGGCCAGACAACACTGGTAATTCTGAAAGCTTATTGAGCAACCACCACAGTAACCATGGTGAGAGTGAGTGTTCACATTCCAATTCAGAATGAGTCTTTCACCTGAATGATCCTGAAGAAGAGTGTTTTCATGACATACCCATAGACTACAGTCAATGGACATACCAATGACAATTTTGCCGTCAATACTCCTTAATACTACCTAGTGGGTCAGACAGACAAAGAGGAAGAGTAGGAAGTGAGAGACAACCAAATAAGAACGGTCTGTCCTGAGCATAAGAACAGGCTCTCCTGCCAAAAACTTGAGATGCTTGCGCAGTGTTGACAGGAGGCTGTGTTCAATAATTCCATTCACAATGCTGAGTGACATGGATATGTACCAGTGTCTGAGGAAATCAAAGCAGAACATAGGACACACTTTTGCTATAGCTGGCTAACTCAGTGGTAACTAATAATAATAATAATAATAACCTTTACTTGTATAGCACAGTTCATACATACAAGATGCAGCTCAAAGTGCTTTACAGTTTGGCAAGGTCACAAACAAAACAGCATTTCCTGCAGTCCAATGGCATCAGAGTAATTGAATGCAATAATGGAGTGGCGTAGTGTTTTAACAATGCAATGTCACAGCAACGCAATGCCCTGCTGATGCGGGCTCTTGCGTGAACACAGGTAAAGCATTTGTTGTATCTTGGTGGTGCAGGGGGGTTGTTCAGGCACTGTTAACAGTTCCTGCTTGTGTCCGTAGGGGCAACAGGGGTGAGGAAAAACTAGTCAACTGTTAGCTCGCTAATCAGTCTGGCCTCATCAAGCAAAGGTTCACAGCACTATTAACCCGTCTGTTCATGCACTTTCTAGTTAAAGGAAAAAATGAGGACTATGTTACTGCAGTATATCAGTTACAGCAGTATATCAATTTAAGAAAATAAAAATTATTATTTTAATAATTATTATTATTTTATTTTTCAATATAAATTGAATTTGCACTTTTCCCCTATACATTTTACAGTTACACATCAAGCAGTGGCCGTCATCACATTTGTAACTGTGTAACCTTATCACCACTATATTTGCATATGTGGGTGCCTTTGTGACAGTAATGTGGGCCAACATTGGAAATATTGCTGAAAGAGAGAAGGGTGCTGCTTGCGTCACCAGTGATTTTTTTTTTGTTTTGTTGTTTGTTTCCCGTCACACGGGCATGTGACGTCTCGGTGACACGGGAGATGGGCACTGGGATGCAGAGCGGCACGTCGGCCTGATTGTGATTCCGCCGGGCTCTGGGGCTCCTCTCGCCAGAGAGCAGAGCAGGGCAGACGAGTGGAGGGGAGGGCAGTTGAGGGGAGGGGAGGGGAGGGGAGCGGGAAGGGAAGGGAAAGGAGGGGAGTGTGTGCTGATCATACATTTAAATGACTCTGGAGCACGCCTCATCCTTCAGCGACACAAAGGCGCGGGGAAAGGCAGGGTGGCGGAGATCGGGGAGGGGAGTGGAGTGGAGTGGAGGGGGTTGGTGGGGATGTGTACGTCGGGGGGGGCTGTGGTGTGCGAGGGTGACAGCCTTGGCACTGTGGCCCAGAACTCACCCAGCTGTGCTGCAGTCACAGGCACCTGAGAAAAGAGGCTGTCATATAGACACCACCATACAAAGACTCAACATCAGAAAGGTCTGGCAGGTCCTGTTTGTGTGTGTTTGTGTGTGTGTCTGTGTGTCTGTGTGTACATGCGCATCAGTGTGTGTGTGTAAAAAAGTGAGAGAGTAGGAACATGGAAGTGCAAGAGTGTAGACGGTGAGACAGCGAGACCGGGTGAGCCATATGTAGACGTCAGAGGAAGTATCAGGCTATAAGAAATACATTTATATAACATAGTATGTTCGTGTGCATCAAAGTGTCTAGTACACTCTGTGTGTGTATGTGTTCAGAGTGAATCAGCCATATTGGAGGTGTTGTAAGAGTGATCGTGGGGGAATGAGTTTGAGCATGTACTATGTGTGATACCGTGAAGTAGATTTGAGTGTTATGAAGAAAGATGGCCACTGTTAGACTGAGAGATTAAGTGAGAGAAAGTGGGCATGTGTGTGTGTGTGTAAGTGTGTGTGTGTGTGTGTGTGTGTGTGTGTGTGTGTGTGTGTGTGTGTGTGTGTGTGTGCGCGCATGCATGCATGTGTGTGTGTGTGTGTGTGTGTGTGTGTGTGTGTGTGTGTGTATGTGAGTGTGTGTGTGTGTGTGTGTGTGTGTGTGTGTGTGTGTGTGTGTTTGGGTGTGTTTAAGTGTGTTTGGGTGTGTGTGTGTGTGCCTTTGTGTACATGTTCACGTACATCTCCTGTCAGTCAGCCTGTGCATCTGTCAGTAATAGGTTAAGACCTGAGTTCTGGCATCTCTCAGTAACAAGCTAACATGGCACCTTCCCACAGGTAGGAGTCCATTGCATTGGCAGACTGTTGATATGAAGGCTGTCTGTCTGTCTGTCTGTCTTCCCTCTCACCTCGTCCACATCCCCTATCTCCTGTGTCCATCTCCCTCTGATCCCATCCTGTCTCTCACACATACAAATCAGACAGCAGCCCCCCCGACACTGCCTGCTTTTTTTTCATTCAGCACAGATGGGGTTGCTGGACACACACCGACAGACTAACAGACGGACAGAAATAAATTCCGACAGATATTAAGGGTGGGGGGCCATTTTCCCTGTCATGGAGTGAAAAGCAGTAATCTGGCAGGGGATGGGCAGATGGACAGACAGATACACAGACAGAGAGAGAGAGACAGACGGAGAGAGATAGTTACCGCTAAGTAAAGGTGTTCTTGGATGAGATACCACATAGAAAATTGAATAATTGTCTTTTGCAGTGACTAAAAGAAGGGGCAATGAGGTTGTGCTGATAGCCACCCCCTGATTTTCCTCTCCTCATTTAGTGCGGGCCTTTGTGAAATGATTGTAACTCACCATCACTGGTAATGGAATTTTTTCATGCTTTGCGGGTGGTCAATAGGGGCATGTTCATATGCCTTGAATGATTTGGCAACACACGGACATGACTGAATGCATTGCTAATGCCATCCAGTATGAACCCATATATCTATAGGTGGGGGTTCATTGCCTAAAGCCAAAGTGTGACTCTGAAATAGATTTCTAGAAAGTAAAAAGGAAAAAAAAATGGTAAAAGGCTCATGTCATTCAGTCATGTTCAAAAAGGGTGAACCTTCTGTGTTTAGTGGGATTTTAAACTAGAAAGGAATCCATTAGTCAATTTCAGTTTAGCGCATCAAGCTCAGGCTTAACGGTGGAAAAAAAAAACCTGAGTGAGTCCTGCGCTAGTTTAATTTTTTTCTCCCGTCACAAAAATGAAAGCGATTCAGTCAATGAGAGCAGTCGGGCGTTAGCTGCGCGCTTCTGTGCTCACATTAAAATAGTCAATTTCCTCCATTGTGCTTAAGAGGGCATAGAGAAGAAACTGGTGGTATCCCGTGCCTTTGTTTTCTTTTCTCTCCTCCATTTTTTTTTTGCTTCGCTTTCCTTTCCGTTCTCTCCATCACTTGGTTGAAGGAGCACATTCTGTCTTCTTGGTTGGCCTACTTCAATTAATGGTAGGGCCTTTTGGCCTTCTGGATGGAGAAGCCCCTTTGCTTTCAGGCTCTTCTTGCCCTTCTTGCCCTTCGGCACTGAGGCAGCGATGGAGGCTTCACTGCTAATCCTCTCGGTGACCTGATCTTCTCCCATCCAGTCCAGCCTTCCACAGTGCCAAGGACATTTCAATGTTAGCAAGCCCAGTCTTGAATATATACTGGTTCACGTAAATCCAAACACAGACAGCAGGAGACACATTCAGATGCACACTCACACACATGCCAACACACACACACACACACACACACACACACACACACACACACACACACACACACACACACACACACACACACGGTACACACGGCACACACGCATTAATGTACACAGACCTGTTTATACACAAGGCACATCTTTGGGTAATTTGCGTAATTTGCAACAAGTAAACGTGTAAGTGGAGAACATTTGGCCCCTATCATCCTAATTTTGTCTTTGCATCGGCACGTTTACCGGTACGATGGCGAGCAAGCTGCACGGCTGCACGGGACAGATGAGCGATGTGGCTCTGCGCACCGCTGGAGGCTGAGTGTTGGTTGGCTCACGACCTCCAGCACATCTGTACCTTTCATGAAGATTGCGCTGATGGATTAACAGTCTTTAATCAGCGCAGGGGGGTGGCCATGGCAAATCAGGTCTGGCCAACTTAGAAGACCTGCACCCTGGGGAGGGTATCTTTACCTCTTTCACTCTCACTTACTCTCTTTCTCTTTCTCTCTCTCTCTCTCTCTCTCTATCTATCTATCTCTCCCTCCCTTACTCACTTTTTCTCTCTCTCTCTCCTATTTCTCTCTCTAACTATCGCATGCTCTCTGTGCTATTTTTATTTAAAATATACTTCTCTGTCATAACCATCTGTATTGTCATATTTCATCTCCTAATGTTCCTGTTTTGCTCTTCAACAACCTCAGACTCAAATCCAAACCCTTCCTCACCCTGAAAAAGGCACACAGACCAATGATGTGTAACGTGTTAGAAACCATTCACGTAAAAAAAAAAATGTTCACATTCCATTACCACAGATCCAGTTTGCATTCAAATGGCTAGTGTATGGTTTTGATGCTACAACAATATGTTGCTCTAGCCTTGTCTTTTAATGGAACATATTACATAAATACTTGTTTCATTTATATTCCTTCAAAAATGTTTTTTTTTTTTTTTACGCTTCTCCATTGTTCAGTCAAAATATTGCCACAGATTTAGCAAAAAGGTTAATTTTGGGAGATTGTCCGCAGTCAGGGAGACGGAGGCGGAGATGGAGAGGGTGGGCTGACATGCGTCTGGCGTTCCTGTTGAATTCCCCCATGGCCTCCTGCCTTTCAACTGCTACCGAGTCGCACAATGCGGCTGTGACTGACAGTAGGGGAGGGGTACGGCAGCTGAATAAATGCATGACGCCAACCATTTTCAGGACTGCCTTTTTTCTCCATCGCTTTGCCATGGCACATCTCACACATAAAAGACAGGAGTTTGGGCACAAGATGGACCATTTAAGTGGAAAGAAAAAGTGTCAGTGGCTAGGATATTTCTCTTCTTCTTCTGTACTATTGGGAAATGGATTTGAGGGTGTTATATCTGTTTGACACAGATTTTCCTTTTATTTACTGACATTACGGTTTGGTCATGACATCCTATTTTTTTTCCGCTTCACTTTCGTCAAGGTTACAATTTTAAGAAGGTCATATTTGGTGCAATTTGCTGGCCATCTCAGCATGAATCCTTGTAGCTTTAAAAAAAAATAGGTCTAAGGTTGTACACATTCTGCTTACATGGAATAAACCAAAGAAAGACATGCTGAATAATTTTCTAACATTCCGTCACTTTCTTTTTCTGAGTGTAGGCAGAATTTTCACCGTTTCCTCAGACACATAAAAAAAACACCTAATGCATTTCAGTAGGCATCACACACAGTGCACACATTCTTCCAGAGGAACTATATCCATGTATTTATATCAAATTAGGAGTGCTCACTTTTCGAGTGGTTAAGCAGCACAAGACTGACATTTTATCCAACAGCCCTCACCCACCACCGAGCACATCTCTTGTCTCCGGTACTTCACCCAGTCCACTAGGGTTGCAGGGGCTGTTGTATCCGTGTGACAATCACTCGATTGTATTGAGCTGGGGTTGTATGTCAGGCTGTAAAAGCGTTGTGATAGACTCCCACTGCAGCATGGATATACACTGAGACCTGTCTGCCCCCCCACAGGCAATACACACTGTACAGCACTGTACTGTTGCTCAGCTGAACAGATAGAGGTCAGTCTAGTATTTTGAGGAAAAAAAGACCAAATATTATGTCAGACTCTTTTGTTGCTCTTGTTTCTCTAGTTTGAGAAGAATTGGTTGGAGTTAGTTAAAGAAAACTTTGATTTTTGATTTTGATTATTCAAATTGAATAGCTCTCTATTGATTGCTTTTTAAATTTGCTTAAAACTGCACCTTGCTTGAGGGCATTGCATGATTGTAATAGCTTTCTGTCTTCAGATCTTAATTGCTTACTGGACAAATGAAACATTTCTGAAATAGTGACTTTAGTCAGTGCTACCTGCTAGCAGGACAAGGGTTGTCAATGATCGTTTTGGTAAACAAGTCTCAATTTGCTTTGTCAGGCCCACTGGAGGCTGAAGATGTTGTGTGGGTGCCTTAGCATTCAGAGTGTTACCCTCCGGGGCTTAAAGATGTCCCCGAACTCAACCTCCCCCCTTGTCAAGGCCATACTGATCAGGGGACAGAAGCAGTGGCAGAGGGGCTGGCTTCAGGAGAAATAGCAGCTGTTTCTCACCTCCCATCATGCAGCATTGACTGAAGTTATTTCGGAGAGCAATGAGGGCAAACAGTATTGCCAGCGAGATCTGTTTCCCTCTAATGTGGCCTGAAGCGTTGAAGTGGAGATCTCTAATGTCATTATAGGATGTGATTCTGCTTAAATGTGTCTTGTGAGGTGTTTGTGGTTGTATTTGCGCAGGAGTGAAATTGGGCATTGTGGAATAAAGTCAGTAACAAGTGCAATGTAGATACGTACTTACTGCCATTACACTCAGAAAATCACATCCCTATTAATATAATTCAGTGTAATTTTTGTAGACAACAGGGTGTTATTTGAACCAACGTGCACATGTTGAATGTGCATGTATGTGCCTGTGTGTGTATGTGTGCACATACACATGGGTGTGTCCTATCTCACACACACACCCATTGCTTTAACAGTGCAAATTAGCAAAGCCTTTGTGTGCACTGACTTGGGCAAACATTCATTTGCGGTGCATTTGACCCAGTTCATTTCCCAGTAATAACACCCGCACATTTCATTAAATCTAATTGCTGCACTTACTTAGCTCACTTTAAGGCTGTGTAACATTTACTCCACTCGATTGGCTTGGATCAGCCTGGTTGGATGTGCACCTGTGAGCTTCCTTCGTCAGTGATTATGATTTATTATCCACAGATAGATCTGTCCAGAGAGTGGCAGCCAGAAAATAACAGATGTGAAAAAATTGCCTCCTCTATTTTATTCTGAAAAATTCACTTGAAGAAAGCAAGACACAGAGAGAGAGAGTTAAGAGAAAAGGAGAGAGAAGGAGAAAGGCAAACTAATACTGTGTTCATGATTCTAAAACTATTCTAACTATTAAAGGTATCGTCAAAAAGCTACAAGATTTTACGCTTTTTTTTGGTCAATATAATTGGTCCAAAAAATGTGCGTTATACCTTGACATGCCCTTAGTTATTGTCAGTCACCATTCCATTACTTTAGAGGTCATTGGCTTCTATGCTTCGGGCGAGGCAAGTGAGGAAGAGCGCACGGTTGCTATTCAACAGTTTCTATGGAAGATAAATAAATAACTCAGCCTCGTCTTTTACAACACGGCTCTCTGTCTCATGCATTTAAAAGAGAACTTAAAAAAAAAGAAAACTTTTTTTTTTTCCTTTTCTGCTTCAGTCAGACTTTAAAGAGGACTTTGACAGAGAGTGAGAAGCAGGGCACTGATTACCACTGCAGTGCGCTAACCTGTCTTGGCACTGCGAGTTCTCGGTCCCATGGGCTGTGTCATGAATACATATTATGACCTCCACCAGCCATTTTGGCAGTCTCCATAGCGCCCCAGGCTAAGTTTTTCAGACACTTTGGCACCGAAGGAGCGATGCATGGCTCTTTAGCAATAGCCACCCCCTTTTTTTCTTGTCAAAGTGGAGGGAGACTGCACAGGAAGCTGGCACACCTTGATTGAAATGGAAAAATAAAAAGTCTGTTGTGAGTGCGGAGGCCCAGGAGAACCAGGGCCTGTCATCAAACACAGTTTTATCCCTTCACCCATTTAGAGGGCAGGACGCCCTCAAGGTGACAGGTCTGGAGCAAGAGCGTTCCATTGCTAATTCTGAGACAACCATGCAAACTGGAAGTAAAAAGCAGAGACCCTTCTGGGCTCACAGCAGGAACCCACCCCCCCCCCACCACCACCTTCCCTGTCAGGGAAGCAGGCACAGCTGTTGTGCCACTAGGATGAGATGTTTTCAAGTGGGTAAGAGATGTGAAGGTTGCAGGCCAGATAGCTCAGGTTAGGCTCAAAGAAGACGTCAATGAGGCCAAGTCAATAAGTATGATGGCCACATCTTACTGCCTCAGGCTCCTAGCAGATGGGATCGAGATGAACAGAATGGGCCTTTATTTGGCCTTTAATGTGTGAGGTGATAATTTGCTGTGGATGTAAAACACTGGAGATAAAGGGATATCACCATATTTGGTCATTTGTTTGTATTTTTACCTTTAGTGCTTCAGTTGAACATTTTTAAAACAGTAGCACATAATGGCCTCTGATATTCCTAAAACTCTTGCTCATAGCAGCAACTAGTGAGCATCACAGTTGGTTATCTCATGTGAAATTCCCCCTTCTTCATTAGATTTTTTTTTTTTGGGGGGGGATACATTTGCGAGCCTCGGCAATTATTTGATGATTTGTACCCAGCAGCTTTGCTTCTCCACTCACCTACACCACCACCACCATCCCCCCACCCCCGCACCCCCATTCCTTAAAAAAAATGAGGTACAATAAAAGCCCCCCCTGATAATGAGATTCAAATCACAGCGCAGGAGAATAATGACCCATCACTTATGGAGGGTGGGGGAACCTGCGGTGCCTGAGGTGTCATCCGTCAGGAACAAGCTCTTTCCCCTTAGCATCGCTCAAGCAGGCCACCACTACAAAGCATGTGGCGAGCCTAATGTCTCCAATAATAGTCGCTCATGGTCATGCTGCAAGCGTTTAACACCGCTGGGCCAATTTTTACTTGCGAAGTGTAATTGCCATGGAGACGGAGTCGGCCCCGCCAGCCTTGGCGCAGATTACGAGCGAGAGTTAGCGTCGAACGGGTGATTGGGCCCGAGAGCTGTTTGTTGTTTTAGATTGTCATATTTATCTGCTGGATCAGCCTAAGCATCTTAAGGCTAGCTGTGACCAGATCAACAACACCAGCTGTCGTTTAAAACTCTCCACCCTGGGGACAGTGTGTACAGTCTGCTCCCACTCTTTCTCTTACTCTATCTCTCTGTCTGACTCTCTCTCTCTCTCTCTCTCCTTCTTTCTTAGCATATCCTACCATTTAGATTTTTTTAAAGGGTGGGGGGGCTGAGTGGATTTACATTAGCCTCCAGACGTGTTTTCCAAGAACACATTTTAAGCACTGCCGGCCGGTCGCCCTAGTAGTATTTTCCCAAGCGCCGATGGACTCTTTCACCCTCTCCTCTCTCGTATATTAATTTGCGGTGAAAATAATCGGGGCAGGGCTGTGCAATTACTGCAAGGCTCATGAAGACAGATCGGCCTTTTAAGGGGCTGAGAGGATGTCTGCTTGATTCTGTGGATGGAACTTGAGTGAGGTTGGGGTGGGAGATTTAGCGAGCCTAACAACCCCCCCACCCCTCACTTTGAGAGGCAGCAGTCACCACTGCACCGCACACTTGACGTTTCCAACAACACCCCCCCATCCACCCCCCAAACCCTGTGCAGGGGCTCCCAATTGGGGAGTAGAGTTACAAACAGTCGCCAATACCCACACAACCTTCTCCTCTTCACTCCCCTTCGCTCCAATGGCATAATAGTTTTTTTGTCCTTTATTTTGAGAAACAGTTTGGAAAGCTACACTTTATTATTTCTGGAAGTGGTTTGAGGTAAATCCATTGGAGGAGGGTTTTTTTTTTCTTTATTTCTTTTTTTACCCCCTAGTTCTTGTGATGAATATTCAGTAGCTTAGGACAAAACACCCCCTTGTAATATTTGTGAGTTTGAAATGATCTGAATGTGCACATGGTTCATTTTGGTGCCGCACACACACACACACACACACACACACACACACACACACACACACACACACACATTTTGGTGTTTTTATGTAACACAATTTTTTTTCACTGCTCTGCTCTCACGCTCATTTAAAATGCATAATTAAGACATGACTTCATAGGAAGTTTGATTATTCATTTTAACCGCATCAGTATATTAATCACAAAATCTCAGAGAAAAGAAGGTATTAAGGGATTATGTTTTTGACACCACAAAATAACTTACAATTAACTGATAAGTCTGACAAATGATCTTTGTAATGATACAGTGCAACACGTGTAATGTTTGTGCTATCATCTGTAGGGTTTAAGGGGGTACAGTTTTAAACTAACAACACAGTTAAGCTTCTTTAGCAAGACCTCATTATGTTTTAATTTATCATTTAGCATGCTCCGCTAACCCTGTCCCTAGCTCGAGCCCCATGCTTGCAGTCTTATCAGAGACCTGGAAGCCTCGAGAGAGACTTTAAAATCTCTCTTTTACCCTGCCTACATTATGCAGTTCCTCCGTGCTTGTTTCATTTAGCATGTTTAGCTTTTTTCGCAGCGAATGTGACCTCGCAGCAATTATGCATTCTCCTGAGGGACAATTAGGAGCCCGTTATCTTTTGCCGAATGTGGGAAACAGAAGGCTGGAAAAAAATATGTAATGATGCAGGGATTTTTTGTGTGTGTGTGTGTGTGTGTGTTTGTGTTTTTCCTGAGTTTTTGGGATTATATGCAAAGGACTGCTGTAAAGCCCACCTCTTTTCTCCGAATGCTTAAGACGCCGCTTCATGTGGTGGGCGACTGCACAATGATATTTTTAGCTGTACACAACAATCTGTGGCAATGCAAATGCTTCGCAAGGTCACACTGGCCTTGCTGTGGGTTTCACTTATACTGTGTTTGTGTTCACAGAAATAACAGTGTAAGGTTAAAAGACCCAACAAAAATCAATCTTTTTTTTTTTTGAAAAAAAAAAAAAAAACAGCAAAATATATTCATGTATTTATTTATATATTACATTCATTTTTAATTCTTCGCTTGTCTCTCTCCCTCTTGACAGATGCAAGTGCAACCTTCACGCCAACAGCTGCGTGTTTGATAAGGACAAGCTGAGCTGTGAGTGCGAGCACAACACCACGGGCCCTGACTGCGGCCGCTGCAAGAGGAACTACCAGGGCCGGGCCTGGAGCGCGGGCTCCTACCTCCCCATCCCCAAGGGCACTGCCAATATCTGTGAGTAACAACGCATACAGTATGAGTATGAGTACGTGCACACAGAGAGACCTCTATGCCTGGAACGAGATCTGTAGGTTCCCGTAGAACAGCAGCCTTGTGTGCTGTGAGCATGTATGCTGTATCATGCTGTACATCGTCCACTCTCCAACACTTCTCCACCTCCGTCTGGTTCTTTTCTTTGTATCTACTTATCTCTATCAGTTCTTGACCTTCTCTCTCTCTCTCACTCTCTCTCTATCTCTCTTTTAGTGTTTCTGGTTTGGTGTTTGTCAAGGTTTTGTGAGTTTTGTTGGCTATGGCACAAAGAAGATCAGTGGTGCCAGTGGTCGACGGGATGTTAGAAAAGTCTTAAAAGTATGAAGTTTAGCCCTCTTGTGTTGTGGAGCACAATTGGGGATTTTCATTTTGAGAGGTTGGCCTCTGTCTGGGTTATAAAGGACATCCTTCAGCCAGGTTGGCATGAGTAGTATTTTGTATCAAGACCAGACACAGTGTTCTCACAGTCTCCCATTCTACTTTTTTCCTTTTTCTTCATTTTAATCACAGTCTTTTACATGTTACGATCTATATGTTTCTCAGTTACTGTGTGAGTCTCTTTGCATTTTCAAGGGTAGACAAAAATCAGTAGTATTAAATTATCTACATGAGTAGTTTTTACTTCTGACAGTTAACTGAGACTACTGCATTCATATTTAGTGTAAAAACTGAGAGGAGGAAGAAGAGATCTCAGTATACCAGTATGCCATAGAAAAAAAAACTAGTTGTCTAACAAAAATGTAATATGGTCCTTTAGTGCAGCATTTCTCGAAGTGTGGACCATGGACCGCTGGTGGTCCACAAGAAATCCCAAGTGGTCTGTGAGCAGTTCCGTATTAAAAAATATATATATACCGGTATATATTTTGTATGTGTCTTAAACTACCTACGCTTAAGCTACCTATGCTATGCACAGTGTGTTGAATCAGCATCTATACTATCTTCATGCCATTCCTAGTAAGAAATGTGATACTGCAACAATTCATGCATTTACATAGCCCCGTTAGCCTCAGATGAGGAGGAGTGGTCCTTGAGGGGGCGGGAGTGGTCCTTGGTCTAAAAAACTTTAAAGAAACACTGGTTTAGTGCACACATGCATCTAGCTGCTGTTCAGATAGTCAAAGGTGGCAACTGTAAGCCCTCTAATCACCACATTATCCCATGAGTTAGTGACTTTTATTAAATCGATGCCATATTGTGGTGAAGCTCAATAAGATGCCAGTGTACGATTAATAACATAGTTACGACATGATAATAGATATTTAATGTTTTTAATTTTTTTTTACATTTTTTATTAGTGTGTGTGTCATTGTGGTTTGTGTTAGGGGACATGTACCCTGCCTTGTCACTCTGTTATGGCTTCACTGCCTTGATATGTTATAAGTCAAGGGGAAATTTAACTCAGCCATAACAAAAGTGAGATTGACAGGCCGATATTAAATGAAAGCCTAACACATACAAACACACACATTCTTTATTTCACAAGCGCACACACACACACAAACACACATACACACACACAACACACATACAGTACACACATATTTTTATTTCAAATAAGTTGGGGAGCCCCCCCTAACACACATACACACTCACTCACTCACACACACACACACACACACACACACACACACACACACACACACACACACACACACACACACAATCACTCACTCACCTTTTCAACCTCTAACTTCAGCAAGATAAGAATCCCAGAATCCCTTACTTCGTGTGTGTTATTATTTTCTGAGTTGAAATAAAATCTATAAGGCAATAATGCTAGAAAAAGTGTGTGTGTGTGTGTGTGTGTGTGTGTGTGTGTGTGTGTGTGTGTGCGCGTGCGTGTGTGTGGCGTGTGTATGTGTGTTAGGGGGGGCTCCCCAACTTATTTGAAATAAAAATATGTGTCTGACAAAAAAACGTTTAGGCGCTATTTATAATTCTGAAAACCCTGATCAAACCCTTTCTCACAGAGCATATGGTGGCCCCTATTGAGACAAATTAGAACGAGATGGAAATTTAATTAAGATTTAATATATTTTTATGATATACATCAAGTCATCTCGTGTGGTAATGAGGCAAATGAATCACGGCAACGTGCGACGCTACGCAGCGAGCCCCACGTTCCCTGCCTTATAAATATATATGTGACATTGTCACATCTGAGCCCAACAATAAGTTAGGCTCTCCCTCCTGACAGCAGTGGATCGAAAAAAGAAGATAACTAAAAAATAAAGGAAAAAGGAAGAAAGAGAGAGAGAGAGAGACAGACAGACAGAGACTGAGAGAGACTGAGAGGGGAAACGAGAGAGAGGTGGATATCACTCTCTGTCACGGCTCATGCTGCCTGCTGGGAGGGACGCGGGCGCCCTGTGTGTGGCAGGGGGGCGAGGCAGGAGGAGTGAAGGAGTCGAGGGGCTAGAAAAAGAGGGATCAGTTTCACAATTACTCCTGGCACTCCATTTCAAGTTAAGGCAAGAGCAGGGAGAAGGGGAAGCGCCGCTGATTTATGCATTTATCGGACGGGAAGAATTTATTCTAGAAGTGTTCCGTCCTGCCGAGGCCCGTTGTCACCCTGTCTGACCCAAATACACTTGGATAAATTGGAAGTGTCAGACTAATCATAGAAAATTTTGACAATGTGCCGTTGTGTCCTTTTTTTGCAGTGCTTATTTTGCACTGATTGCAGTTTTATAAATATTAGAGAAAGACTCCACAACAAAATAACAAAAGAACATTTTATTTTAAAAGACATGTATTCAAGCCTCTAGAATTTGTGTATTTCACAAGAAATCAGAATAATATGACTAAATTATGCAGACAAATTGTGTATCAATAATACATACTAATAATTTGAAAATAAGTTACCAAGTCAGTTGTGTAGAGAACTAAAGGAAAGGTGTTGTCTTAGTTTTTCGCTAACCAGTCTTTTTCCAGCTGTGCTTAACTACCCTATTTGTATTCTGAAGGACCCGAGTCTTGGAAACAATCAATCATGCCAGGAGACACTCTCTCTCTCTCTCTCTCTCTTTCTCTCTCTCTCTCTCTCTCTCTCTCTCTCTCTCTCTCTCTCCCTTTCTACTCTCTCTCTCTCTCTCTCTCTCACTCTCTCTCTTTCTCTCTCTCTCTCTCTCTATCCCTTTCTACTCACTCACTCACTCAATCACATATACACAGAAACATTCCACAGTACACTGCACTACACTACTACTACACACACACGCACGCATGCACACATACTTTCTCAGTTTTTCTCATTGCAGGAAACAGTAAAAGGCAGTATCTGCCTTCCCATGTGATGACTACAAGTTGCTGTTTGAGCTCTCAGATACTACGAAACATTCTTCTTCTTCTTCTTCACAGACTCTCAGACGTGAGCAATGTACAGGCAGTGGTTGTTCAGTGGTTTGGGGAGATGGTGTTGACTAAGATCCAACTTGTTTGAGTGGGCTTAAAGTGGGCTTGTAAAACTTTGCATAAAGCTGGCCCAGCATTAGAAATCAGACCAAGATCAAAGCCTGCAGCACAGAGACCAACCCAGTGCAGATTTGACACACAGTGAGTTAACGTTCCGTCTTGACCTTGGCCTTTACCCACGAGGATAAAAGAAAAACATCAAACTAGCTTTCACATTACATGACATGTACAGCTTTTTGTCATGTCATTATTCTGTGGTACAGTTGTCCTTAGAGTGCCGAACCCAGCTAACGTCAGTATCTACCAATGTTATGTTATAAGATATGTAACACGCCATCTAAAATAAGAGAATAAAAGAAAGTTTTATGGGGAGATGACACCCAGACTGTTGGGGGATAGCCAGAGAGAGAAAGAAAAAAAAGAGAAAGAGAGTGACAGAGAGTGAGAGAGAGAGGAGGGGATGAGACATATAACATTTGCATACAGAATACAATGCAGACCGAATAGGTTTAAAATGAACTCAAACAACCTTTAATACTCTTTGTGACAGTGCATCTGTCGATAGCTTTCCCATAGCATGGGTGATTATGGCGCTGAGTGTACTTTGCAGCCAATCACACATCATCACCTTTAGGGTGGGGTGGGTGGAGGAGGGCGGGGGGTTTTTAATTAGCCAACATTAATGCAGGGCTGCCAGATGTCAGCGCACTGCCATCCCATTGTTAGCCAGGCGTCCTTGAATCGAAAAGCTGCGGTTCAGAGGCGAAAACGCAGGACAGATGTAGACCCCCCACCCCCTCCCCACCCTCCTCCTTCCACAATTCCACCACCACCACCCCCACCCCACAGACACACACCTCCTCTATCTTCTTTTCCTTCCACAAAGAGCCCCACCCACCTCTGCTATTGCCTCATGTTCCAATGAGACACTTAAACAGAGAGGAAGATGAAAGGTGACTAGCCCAGTGTTTAGCCTCTTTCGGAACTAGTAAACAAGCACATCTTCAATCCAAAGGCACACACACAAGCAAAGACCTGAAGCAAATACACGGTAATAACTGCATATTCTCTCTCTGTGTCTCTCCCGCTCTCTCTCTCTCTCTCTCTCTCTCTCTCTCTCTCTCTCTCTCTCTCTCTCTTTTCTCGCCTCTTTATTGTGATCTTGAACTGTAATTACCGGTGTCCTCCGCATTAGTCTCTGGAGCACACGAAGCTTGCCGTAATTACGCCGCCATTGAAAGGCCAGGTGGCCATCTTGTTGGCTGTGCAAAAGGGAGGTGTGTTTCTCCCTTTTTTTAGAGGACGTACACATTATCTGATTTACTCTGTTCAGCGAGTTTGTCTCCCGTAACCTCACTTACTCTGGCAATCCAGCAGGAACGGCACCTCTTACCAGGGTTGTTCAAGTGCATTTTTTTTTCCTCTCTTTTCTTTTCTTTTGTTTACATTTACCCTGTTATACTAAACATAAGCTCACACCTTCTCAAACCTGCAGTATCACTCCCCCACTTTCTTACTTTCTTCTTTTTTGGGGGGAGGGGGAGGTGTTTTATGTGCTTATTATTTCCCTCTGAGACACATCTTGTTTACCTTGCCTCCCACTAACCCCTCAACTACCCACCCCCACACCACCACGTCCACAACCACCACCACTGCCAACACCTCCACAACTATCTTTCTCTCACTCCCTCTCAGTTGCTACAACGGTAATCCTTCTTTCATATATTTGTTTCTTCCTTCTTGGGATATTTTCCTCCACCGCAAGCCTCCAGTCACATTCTCCCCCTCCGAATTCTTAGCAGGGCGGCACAGCTTAGGTGTAGCAGCTTTAACACTTGCCACCTTCGATACATATCCATTCCGTTCTGCCTCCCCCCTTAAGGCATCCGCGTGGAGGCTGGAGGCTATTGAGGCAGGGACGGGCGTAATTTTACTCCGGAGGAATTCCTGCGGAGGTACTCAGGTGTGACTGGCAGTGGGCCTGGGTGGTATCCCTCCACGGTCCCCCCGTCCACGTGTAGCCACGTAGCGTTGGCAGCTCTCGTCTCGGGCTCTGGAGGAGGCAAGCATGATGGATTGCCAGGAGATGATGGCAGCCAGGGAAACGTAATTACCAACTTCGCCCGCGGTGAAAATTTAGGAGATAACCTCTCTCTTTCTCTTTCTCTCTCTTTCTCACTCTCTCTCTCTCTGTCATTCTTTCTCTCTCTCTCTCTCTCTCTCTCTCTCCTTTTCTCCCTCTGCTAAACTGAGCAGGTCCACACATACAAATATCCAATATATTGTCAAGGTCACTGTGTGAGTTTCTTTAGAAACACCGTAATGAGGCCAGTGGGCATATCACATTATTTCAATGACACGAGCAAAAACAAGGAAAGCAGATGAAACCATCAATAGTACACCTTGGGGTTAAGAGGGGGGGGGGGCCTTTCCACTTCCCCAATCAGTGTGGGTTGTTGATAGGCAGGTCTAATGTTAGTTGCATTCTGAGTGTTAGCCACTAGCAAGTCTGACTGTGAGCCATCCGGGCCAAGGGAAGAGCTTGATGTAGGCCAGGACCAATCTGGTGTCTTGCCCAGTGAGGGTTAATTGCCTTCTGTCAAGCCCTGGGAAAACACCTGATAAATGGATTGTCAGCACAACATGTGTTTATGTGTGGTTGGTGTGTACGTGTGTGTGTGTGTGTGTCCCTGTGTGTGTGTGTGTGTGTGTGTGTGTGTGTGTGTGTGTGTGTGTGTGTGTGTGTGTGCAGTGTTGGGGAGTAACGCAATACATGTAATTCAGTTACGTAATTTAATTACAAAATAAATGTAACAGTAATACATTACAGTTACTGGAGAAAAATGTGTAATTCAATTACAGGTACTTTTGAATTTTTTCAAAATTACAATTTGAATTACATATTAATATTGTCAGCAAAACCTTGCTAAAAGAGTCTATATTTTTTAAAAAAATGTTTCGTGTGCTTTTCTTATAGCCTACAAAACATCCCTGTAGCCTACAAAAAATCCCTGTTGCCATTTCCCTCCACAGTTGGATGCGAGGCTTTCTGTTAAAGTGTATCACTTCTACAGCGCCACCACGTCTGCTAGTACATGCCTTTGGATTCTGGGTCTGAATTTCAGTTGCTAACAACAGCAATGTCTGTGTTATCAGATTGATTTTCCAAAAATGTGGCTTGAACCTTGTGGTGTTTATATATATACATTTTAAACAGGGTAACTTATAACTGTAACGAATTACATTTCTAAAGTAACCTTCCCAACACTGTGTGTGTGTGTGTGTGCATGCGTGCGCACATGTAGTTAAAAAGGGGATAGGAGGAAAGCAAACTGGTGTATTTTCTATTTACGTTTTTTTTCCCTGTTTGTATGAGTGTGTGTGTGTATTTTAAAAGGCTTGCCTATCTTTATGGAAAAATACACCAGTTTATTTGGAGGTAGGGAAATGCAGTTCAATTCCTTTGCCAACAGTGATTTTCTTCCATATGAAATATGGATGACAGATGATGGTGGAGTTGCAGTGGTATTCAGGACCTTTTGTTAGTGGCAACAGCAAAGGTGTATAAATATGTGAATATGTGTTTGTATCTGTGAGCCTGTGTATATGTGCATGTGTGTGTGAGTGTGTGTGTGTTTGTGTGTGAGCGCGCGTCCATGCATCGGTGTGTCTGTATGTCTGTGTGAGTGTGCTTATGCATGCGAGTGCAGATGCCTCTGTTTCTGTGTATGTGTGTGTGTGTGTGTGTGTGTGTGTGAGTCCTTTTACTAATATTACACAAACTATTTCTGTGCAAGTGCATAAAAGCACAAACACATACAATATTATAGATCTTCTTTAGCACTGTTCCTTTTTGAAGCCCTCCTCCCCTGTAGTTCAACTAGACAGCTGACCTCTACGGGTCGGAGTACAGATGATAAAAATCAATGGAGAGCTCCATAAACATAAGCAGCCCTAATGCTCTCCCTATGCGGCACAGCACAATTAGATGCCTGCCACGGCCCCTGTAATAGAAGTGGCTGGGCGAGTGAGTGGGAGATTGAAAATGATTGTGATCGAGGATTAATCTAATGAAGTGTCACAAGACAGCTAGCATCTGTCTCAGGATGACGCTTGTCCATAAAGCAAGGGAATTAACACAGGCCAACAGGCTAGGCTGTTGTCAGTATGGTACATGACTGACTTATGCTTCGCATGGTTCAGAATGTAAACGCACAACCACAAAAGCAGTCATGCATACACACACACACACAGACAAACACACACAGAAAAATAGAGAGCAATAGAGAGAAACACAGATGTACACCCAACAAACACCCACACACTCAAAGTGGCCTTTCTTTTTTTAGCTTAGAGATGGGATGTACAGCAAAAACCACCCCCTATGTGTGCATGAGGTGTGTGTAATGGAAGTGTATTCTATTACCAGCGACTGTTTAGCAGGTACAGATAGCGGCGTATTCATTTCTGCCATTTCAGCAACACTTGCCTGTGCTTATGATTTTGTCATCATTTCTCCACAACATGCCCCCCTCCACACCATCACCACCACCACCACCAACCCCACCACCTTCCTTCCTCCACCCCCCTCCTGCCTCCACCCCCACCCGTTAATGGCAGAACTGCTGAAAATGTCCCTTTGCGGCCATCCCTCTGTTTCTTGCTTACTGTTTACCAAGGGCGTGTGGGCTTTGTTGGCTACAGTGCAAGGCAGGATGGTGGTGTTTGCTCCAGGGTCGGGAAATATGTTAGAAAAGTCTTTATGAAGTGAGGGCTCTTGTATTGTGGAGCACAGTGGTGTCAAAGTCATTCTTTCTTCGCTCTCTTTTCTTCACTTTTCACTTCACTTCTTCACAACTTCAGCTTTTAGTCATCTCCTCCCTCTTCTTGCTTTTACCTTTGTCATACTATCCTTCTTTAAACCTACACTTGATTTTATGTTATTTCATCAGTATATTTTTGCATATCTATCTATCTATCTATCTATCTATCTATCTATCTATCTATCCATCTAGTGCGCTATCTATCTAGCTAGCTAGCTATCTGTTTATGTCTGTCTGTCTGTCTGTCTGTCTGTCCATCTGTTTATTCATTTATCTTATGTTTATTTGTGTAATTTCTGACATTGCCCTCTCACCCCTGGTTACTATTTTGGCTTAAAGCGCTGTGTGGAGGTGCCATCTCTCTCTATCTCTCTCTCAATCCTACTCTCGTTCTTTCTCTCCATCACAATCATACTGTTTTTCTCTTTTTCTCATTCTCTCAATCCTACTGTTTCTCTTTTTCTCTCTCTCTGTTAGTCCTACTATCTTTCTCTGTGTCTGATCTATGTTGCTCACTCACTCTCTCTTTCTCTCTTTCTTTCTCTGTCTTTCTCTCTCTCATCCTACTCTCTTTCTCTCTGGCTCAGCTGCCACATTTCTCACCTCTCCGCAAAAATGTCATGAATTTGGCTCCTAACCATCTCTGTCAAGCAGCGATCAGAGGGAGCGAGATTAGCAAATAGGGCCTTGATCAATGGGCACATGGTGGGAGCCCTGACTGCCTGCCCTCCCCTCCCCTCCTTGCCTGCCTGCCCACCTCCCCATCGCTCCTGCCGGGGGCCCTCAGAGGCCCCTACTACCCCTCCCCACCCCCCCAAGCCCCCTCCTGCGACTCCACATTCAGCATGGAGAGAAAAGGAAATCCTTTAGGCACTCTGAGAACAGTGGGTCACATGTGGGCCATGTCATGGCTGGAGTCTCCTCACCGAGACAAGATACGGAGGTGAGAAAGAGGCGAAAGCAAGTGAAAGGTTTATGGAAATGGAGAACAGGCAGGACAAAGTTGACAAAAAAAGTAAAATAAAGGAAAAGACAAGAAAATGAAGACCTGGAAGCTTGTCATTGCTCTATTCATTCCCCTGTTTGCAGCAAATATGCTCCCACTCGTTTATGTGGTTCTCTCTCTCTCTCTATCTGTCTGTCTGTCTGTCTGTCTGTCTGTCTGTCTCTCTCTCTCTCTCTTTCTGTCTGTCTCAAAGATCTATGCCAAGAAGGTGACAGCACAGAAGCTTTGTTTGCAGTGGCTGTTAAGATACTAGTCTCGCCACAAAAACTCCTGTGTCTCTCTTTCTCTCTCTCTCTCTCTTTCTCTCTTTATTTATTTTGTTTGTGAATTTTTCTGCTGTTGTCAGGCCTTATTTTGTATCTACCTTAGATGGCCCTCGTGTGGTTTGACACACCGAGGGGCGTGCGATTCCCTACCCTTAAATTAGCTGAGCCCCAGACACATTTCACAGACCATCAGCACATCGCACCTCAGAACCACTTGTGTAACAGGCAGCTGCGTAGTCCAAAATACCAATGTCCATATGGAAGTCGTGGCTCGGACACCCTTGAATTTCCCTCACGTGTGCAGATTTTGGCCCTTAAAATGTGCGTCAGCCTGTCTGTGTGTGCCGTGGTGTTGACTGTTTAGCTGCACGCTTCCACAGTTGGGCTTCGTGTATAGCACGGCATGACAGCTGGAAATGGTGAATTAGAAAACATGATTGATCTGAGCCTTCGCAGATTTCCCCAGTGATATATTTAATCTACCACTGAATCCATCTGTTTATATTTGCACATGTATGCATCTGAGTCAACATCATGTAATGTTGTGTTCTCTGAGTGATAAAACATCATCACTGACCTTGTCTCTCTTCTTTTCTTCCTCTCTTTCAGGTGTTCCACCTCTTTCAGGTGGTCCAGTTAGTAAGTACAATAATACAAGATAATAACAAACAAATCACTTGTGCAAGACACTTGCCTGCAGTATTTTTGTCTCACGTGGTGTTTGGTGTTCATTTCTGACTAGCACACCCCTTTAGTTAGTTCAGAAAATAAGAGATCACCTGTAATTGAATTGGAAGCATTAATTAGCCATTAGTTCATTTTAGTTTCCAAACAAACACCCACATAGCTTGCGGGCCAACTGTTGGTTGTGTGGGCGTTCTAATTCACATTCAGAAATGGCAGTCGAAGCCTGTGTGTGCATGCTAAAGTGCCTATTGTTTTTTTTCTTTTTCAATTTATTTTATTATATTTTATTTTTTGCATTCCAGTATGCATTATAAATAAATGCCGCACTGACTTATTGAAGTTTGAGACCTCTCCCCCTGTATAATGCTGGAAAGGTCATTTAATATGAGCGATGCTGTGCCCGACTGTATTATCAGCCATGGCCAGAGGCCTTTGATGCCAACAGAAATGCAGTTTTTCCACAACAGGGAGGCTCAATGGAAAACGAGAGAATAAGAAAAAAAAAACACATAGAGCCAGAAATATTAAAAGTGCAGTCCAATACTGACTTCATTTTCTGTCCTCAACCCTCCATGTGTCTGCTCCTGTCTGCCTATGCAACCAGCATAGCCTTTCCAGCACAGGCAGAAAAAAAGAGACGGAGCGAACGTACAGCAAAGACACCAAAGATGTCCTTTCCTCTCCTGTAGATCTCTCGTGACATTTTACAATGACCTGCAGGTCACACTGTGACAGAAGTAAGATTGAGGTTAATCTGGTATTTGCCAAAGTCCTTCGCTTTTTTTTGTCTCACATCAATGAGAAAGTGTTACAGAGTCAGAAATGAACCCAGACACCAAGTGTTCTGTACCTTCCTAGCCTACGTTGCTTTGTTATGTGTTCAGTGTGGTGGTCCGTCTGTGCATGGGTGCTATGCTTTGCTATGCTGCGCTGTGCTTTGCGGTGTTGTCGAGTTAATGCTGCACGTCCATTACTTGCCTTGGTCATTACCCTACTGGAACATCTCTCAGCCATTCGACCCTCTTACCTGTTCTGAGGTATGAACATCACTGCATGTCCATGGTTACCAACCAGGAAGGACTGACTGAACTATTATGTTTCATTAGATCCATTTTTTTTTTTAAATGAAGACTTTGTATGGTTGCCAGTGAAACACAACGAATGTGGTCTCCAGTTACAGTGTGTCAACAGAGGGAAACACCCCAGCTATCTCAAAAACCCTATAAAGTCTTCACTTCCCTTGCTCTTTAACCATCATTCCAAGAGGGTTGCAGAGCAAAGGGGTCTAAGAATCACAAAAGATAACCTGATGAAAATACAGAACGTGTTTCATTTTTGGTGCATCTGAAGAAAAAAGTACAGCGTCCTTGTAGATTGCACAGACTTACACAGACTTTGAACGGAACACCCAGAATAGGAAAAAAAGAGATTGCTGTATTTTTCCCCCTCAACTGTTGTCTGAGGGTAATTGAATTCCTTATTGACTTCTCTCAATTCTATTTCAAGTTTATTAAGTGAGCCAGAATTGCCTAATACAGACATTAAGGCAGAATTAATATTTTAAAATACCATTCTGCTGACATGAGATTGCATTTCATTATGAGAATGGCTATGATTAAAATCTGTCACTTCTCATTTGATCTGTTCATACCCCCCCAAAATCACCCCCCTCAACAAAATGATTAAACCTAAACAGATGTGATGAATATCAAATCCAATCGATTCCTAATATAGAATTAATATTCTTTATTATATTTTGGCTCATTACATCCTGGTGCCTGAGTGTCAGGAGAGAGTGAACATGACAACAAGCCCATGTGGTGTTGTCCTGTTCCAACTAACACCTGGTTGTCAACTTGAGTTCTGGGTCTTCCTAGCAAAGCAGCTGCCCTGCGAGGTAATGCATGATGGCAAAGTCAGTCCTTTCTGCATCTCTTTGGTGTACAGTGCTGCAGCAGCCCCCGACATACGCAGTACCATTAATGTCATTAATCACTGTGTGTAACATCAAAATTACAGGACATCGAGTTTCTAATTTCATCAATTATTCTTGATTTATTCATTGATTTTTTTTCTGGTCCCGACGCAATATTTTTTTCCCCTAAATGGAGCTTGAACTGAAAACACACCTAATCTTTGTTAGGACTATGATTTACAGTATGACCTTTACAATTGGTATGCGCCAGTAAAAGAACAACATTAAGGCTGAAAAAATCCACAGTCACTGTCACAAACCGATCCAAAATTATGCCAGCGATTTGGTTATTTTTGAATGTATCACTTGTGTTCATATGTTCATGTGTGCCTGTGCGCATGCGTCCCCTTTACCACCCTTTACCCCAGTAAGTAAGGAACCCCCATGTGATTGAACATCATGGACACATCCCTCTGGCCAAGTCCCACATTTTTCCCACAGTCATCTGAATTCACTGCGGCCATTGACTGAGCATCGGCCCCAAGGACTGTAGGCTACAGGAAGGGGGTGTAGGAGAGGAGTTCAGTCTTAGAGGAGCGAACCTGCTTTGCTTGACATGACACCATTTCACCAGCCAATGCATCCAACCCCTCTCCACGGCCACAACAGCTGGCATCACCACCCAACAAAATTATTTCCCTGCAAAGGAAATAAAGAATTGTATGTAATTATGAGGGTATGCTTTGCAATCACTCATCCCCCATTCACAGCATCCCACATTATTTATTCATTGTTATTCTCCTCCTAGAAATACACTGTAATTAGATATTGATTGAATAATCAATTTGATGGATTGAACAGACATCTACCAGCTTTAGATCAACATACATACACAGCACTGCATGTGTGTAAAAAAATGGAGGGGGAAAAAGTACAAGAAGAAGTTGATGGTCAGAACACTGGCAATGTCCAGTGTACCTTTTGTACTGTTATATTTTTTTCTTTGTCATCCCCACCATTGATGCTGAAGAGAACGTAAGACATGGAACTGCACAATTACATACAATGTCCCGAGCTGTGTGCAAATGGTCTTTGGGGCCAGCATCCGTTGCTCGTTTCTCTGTCCAGCCTGGCAGTCACGTGTCGTGCAAGAGGGTTATGCGTCACAACCCCCAAGCCAGAGATGTTTGTCTATAGATGTCTTGTGTGTCCACCCACGAGTCCAGCCTCCTGTTTTTTAAGACATCATTCCTACTCTTAATGCATCTGATGTAGCGTCAAACTCAGTGCATCCTTAATAACTCATGGTTTTTCCCGATTGCATGCAGTTCGGCAGAATGTCTCGTCCCTAGGGGTTGCTAACCGAAACCAAGGTAGGATACACTTCAAACTCAGATGGAATCTCTCTTAACCGCATCTACCTCATACACAGAATCTGGACAATGGCCTTCTTTTTCAGCGACTTGTTTAAAGTTCAGTGCCCATTACCGGCTGGTCCTACAAAAGAAGAAAGTGGTACCTAAAAAGGAGCACAATTCACAATTTCATCAGCTTTTAGTTTCTGTATAAGTTGGCTTAGTATTAAAAGAGAAGGTTCTGGAACCCTTTCTATCCTTCCCTGTGTACCCAGTAGCTTTGCCATGCTTCCTCACTCTGCTTCTGTTTTACAATTTCCTTCATAGTTTCAGCAGTCCTTCACCCTACACAGAGAGCCAAAAAAATCATCCACCCAGCTAGCCAACACAGTCCTACTCATGGTGGTCAATTTGATTATCCCTTTATTTTAATTGTCCGTGACACTCTTAGGAATTTGATGTGCTATTCCAGGATGTGGGAGGCTACCCAAAGCTTCCCCTAAGCTTTTTTTTCTCTTGTGTCCCTCCACACAGATTCAGTCCAAGCATTCTCCAGATAATCCACACTACATAAGCACTAGCTAACAGAGCCAGGGGATGAGGATGAGCAAAGACAAAAGACATTGGGGAAATAACCTCTCAAACATTGTATCTCAAAGATATAATTCT
>CM059285.1:14213264-14215764 GCA_030347295.1 Setipinna tenuifilis
CTCTGTGTTGCCTCTGTGGGATTTGAAAGAGAGCACACACTCACACACACAAACAGCACTACTCACACTAAGGAGTGAAACTAATGCTTAGCCATGCTCGTAAAAATTGGAAGTTCAGGCACTGTGTGGTTGGAGGTTCTGAACAGAGATGTAATTGGTAAAAGGTTGAAAAGCTCTTTTTTTTATTTTTTCGGATGTCAAAGAGGGTCAGCGTTTAGGTTGGTTAGTGGCGTTGTTTTCGCCCCACTGGTCCATTTCAAGAGGAATGATTGGCAGTGCCATTTCTGAGACCAGAAACGGACACGGACATCATGTGCGCCAATGCTTCCTCACACACCCCTTTTTCAAACTCCTCTCATCTGAAGTGTGTCTGAGCAAAAGAGCAGTCCACCGTTGTTTTCCAGCCATGCCTGTTGCCACGTTACCACGTTTTCAGGCCATGAGGGCACACAAACACTAAGGCTTCAACACTTCACACCCAACTCTCTCCTCTACCCTAACGAGTCTGTTAACTCTCTGCTTGTTTGTCCTCTGTCATCTATATGTGGAAGCCATACTGCTGCTCTTCTTCTCTACATGTCATTATGCCTCCAGCGAGGGGCTTTAATGTATACACACAACACGAGTCAACACACACACTCATCATGTCTTTCATTGTCTTTGTCATTGTCAGTCTCAAATGTCCAGTATCACTCTACAGCGGTCATCTGTTTCAGTTGGCATTTGACCACCCATTCGCTCCAACGCATTCCTCATTTCATGTATTCCCCTTTGAAATGGTAGCATCATGATTACAGTAGCTGTTACTGTTGTTGTGTTAACGAGGTTGTTTATGCTCTGTTTCTCCCTATGTGCCACATAGTCTTTGGCGAGAACTACATCTACTGTTATAAACGGTGTAAACTTGCAAAATAGAGAGATTGTGACCTGAAAACCTAGTTTAGTACGGAGCAAAAAATATGTAGAAGGGTATAATTTATAAGCACGTTGCTTTTGTGTGGCTTGTACGCTGTGCCCACGATCTAGTGTGTGTGTGTGTGTGTGTATGTGTCTTGTTTCTACAGACTGTAATTGTAATCCCTTTGGCTCATTGAGTGATCGCTGTAATGACACAGGATTTTGTAAGTGTAAGGAGGGAGCGACAGGGCCTAAGTGTCACGAATGTCTGCCGGGATATTTGTGGGACGATGGCTGCAAATGTAAGTAGAATCTCCACCCCCTCCCCCCTTCCCCTTTTTCTCTCTAGCCAGCCTCCATTCCTCCTCTCCTCCTCCTTCAACCCCCCCCCCCCCCCTTCCCCCTTTCGCCTCTGCAGCTGCGGGCACCCTGCACTGGCTGTGTCTATGTTGTCTTCCTCCCTCCCTCCCTCCCTCCACTCCCCCCACCCCACCCCAAGTCTCTCTCCTCTTTTTTTCTCTCTTTTTCTTCAGCTTCACACTTCCTCATCTCCCTTTCTCCCTTCCTCTCTTTCTCTCTCCTTCTATTTCTCTCTCCCCCTCTCTACTCTCTCTCTCTCTGTTCTCTCTGACTCTGTTTCTTTCTTTCCCTCTTTCCCTCACTCGCTGCTGCAGCTTGGCCCTGCGGGCATGAGAAGCTCCCGAGCACCTGAAACAGCGGGCATGAGGTGACCTCGCACTGAGGCAGAAACGCTACGAGAATTATGCACAGCAGCAACACTTTGTCAGAAAAAAAAAAGTTCCTCCAGTTTGACTTGACAATCTTGTCCCCGAGTAACGTTGTTGATCACTTTTTTTAGCGATCTCTTTTTACCAATTGCTTTTCTCAGTGTTAGATGTAAGGTGTTTCTTTCTTTTTTTTTTTTTTGTGGCGGGGTGGGGTGTAGTACTGAGATGGAAACCTGCATGAGGATGATATATTTTTATGCCCATTATTTTAGAAATTGCCAGGCTGCAGCTTCACTCTGGAGAGAAAAAAAAACATTACAAAACAAAAAAGGAAAGAAAAGAATAAAAAAAAAACACTGCATAAAGGAGAACAGCTGAGCTAATATTTGCAGCCTGCAGCATCTTGGAAGCCAAGGGCCGAATAGGTGCTCTGTGAGGATGGGGATGTGGTTGGGGGGTGGGGGTGGGGGGGGTTTGCGGGGCCTGCATCAAGCTGTTTGCCATCTTGGCCAATAGAGAGCATTCGCCACCCTGTCCCCTCTCCAGCGCTGCGCAGACATGTGGATGCATCAGCATGCCACCAGGCCTAAAGCTGGGTGTTCTTGTCAGTGCTGTGCATGCAGGTTTTTATTTTTGTTGTTGTTGTTTTTTTGTTTTTTTAATTTTTTTGTTTTGTGTGAATTGGGATGAAGGATAAATACAAGGGTAAATACAGTATGTACTTTTTGGACTGCTTTGAAAATGCTGTGTTCAATTAAATTATGTAGCAGGTCTGTTTTTTTTCCTACTGGAAGAGGTGGAAGAGAGCGGACACACGTTGTCCTACTGATTTGCACAGCTATGATGATGCTGATGTTTGCTGTGGAAAAGAGTGT
>CM059285.1:14218264-14235764 GCA_030347295.1 Setipinna tenuifilis
TCTCTCTCTCTCTCTCTCTGTCTTCCTCCCTTCTGATCAGTTTGTTTGCAGCTGGTAGTAATGTCTCCATTCAAAGCGGATCGATAGCCTCTCCCCCCTGCTTGTTGTGCAAGCATCTTGAAAGAGCTTGGCTGACTGTATTAATAAGGTGAAGAGCCCATTAGAGAGGTTGGCAGGCTCATCAATACACTTAAGTGTGTGCATGGGTCGGGTGTGTGATCTTCTAAGACCTTTTTGCAAATCAAAAGGGGACCGATTTTCAGAAATACCCCTGTGTCCACCACAAGCCAGTGAAGGAGAGGAGAGGGCAAATGTATTATGATCAAATGGAAAAAAGCTGACAGACCTGGATAAGTTGATGTGTAATTAATGATGACATGCACATGTTATCATGAAAGCAGAGCCTCGAGAATCGAACATGGCAGTCTAATTCACTTCTTTGATTGCTTGTGCTTTTGCTCCTGAGATGGCAATTCCTCTGAGCTCCATGAAGGAGAGAGAAATAATTGTTAAACATATATGAAATTGATATCTGTCTCCTGCCTAATGGCTGTGGGACTGACGTCCTAAAAAAAACTGTTACTTCGACCTCTGCCGTTGGCTGTCATGACTGACTACACAATACAGGTGGCGTAACAAAAAACACACATTTTGCAAATTTGGGTGCCATGTTTGTGCAGTGTTGGTCCACTGTACTGGTCCAAATATGATGAAAATTAAATGATGTTTTTTTCCCCTAAAGTACATCTCTAAAATGTAGGTCTTATTGATAAGTGTTTACTTCCAGCTAAATTAAGCTACCATTGTGCACAGCTAGTCTTAAAAATAAAAACACGTAGTGATCACCTTGAGTAAATTGCCTCTAAAGTACATCGGGTAAACCAACAACCAAGGAGAAATTACAATTTAATTTTCAAGGTCGCTGTAATTAATACAGCAGAGTCATCAAACAACTCTAGAGCAGCTGAGACCTACAGTGCCACAGAATTTAATTTTCAAAGATTGCAAGACCCAAAAGATCACCTTAACAATTGCAAGACATTGACAGGAGAGTGTGTGTATTTGTGACTCAAAAACGTAATGGTGGAACGTCCTTCACGAGGCCTGTCCTTCAGCTGAAGGCTTTGGAAATCATGAAAGAACTTACCTTAACCTACCTAACACAAAAGCTAGCCTTAAGCATTATTTAATGTAAAAGATCTACATTTTTTTCTTTTTCTGATATTTTATTTCTAAATAAACAGAATCTGGCCTTCAAAGGTGGTTTCTAAATATTAGTTTTAATTGGATAGTTGTCTAACATTCAGGGTTATCTTATATCATGACAAATATATGTGCACCTGAAATGACATCCACAGTCTCAGACTGGTGACATGTGTTAAACACTATTTCCAGAGTGTTATGTTCCTAAAGGCATATACATATACATATCAGTCTGGGACCATAAACGGTTAGCCTAAATTATATTTACAAAGATGTGCAAATAAAACATGTACATACACTGGGCTCAATCACATCATATTAGCCATTTTCAGACAGACCGTTCAACCCAAGTGTCTGGACCGCTGGCAAATTACTGCAGAGGCAAGAAGTTGTCCCACTAAATGCTCATCTCTCTGCAACCCATTGTGAAGTCTGCTTTTATAACTACAAGTACACCACCACAACCACCCACCCACCCACCCCCCACACACACATACCACATCTACAAGTCCCTAGCACCATGCCTAGCTCAAAATAGCCTACTAAGGGTATGAACAGATGTGGTAATAAACAAGACGAAAAAAAAAATCCCCCTAAAACAGCAGAGCAAGGTGAGAAAACAGCAAGCATATGATGTTCTCTGTCAGGTCAAGGCCCATTGAAGACTCACATTTTTTAAGCAAGTTTTCATTTAATTTAGTTTTTGTTTATTTTTTCCCTCCAGCCAGACTTTAACTTAAAGTGGAAGCTTTCAGGAATTGGCAGATGCTCGGCTTCTTGATATATGGTTGCTGTCTTGCTTTGTTTGTGTGTCAGCTTTCCTTCCTTGTCTCTCTCTTTCTTTCTCTCTCTCTCTCTCTCTCTCTCTCTCTCTCTCTCTCTTTCTCTCTCTTCTCTCTGCCTTCTCTCTCTCTCTCTCTCTCTTTCTTCGTCTGCTGTTTGTTAGTTTGTGCTCAGGTTTGTTTGCCGGCAACTTGCTTGACAGTCTCCCTCCTGGTTATGGAGACGCTGCAAACTTCTCTAAAGTCTGCTAGTTTGTTTTTGGAAATACCCAGAAGACTAGAGCAGACGCGCGGACACACAGCGGACAGACAGACACACACACACACACATACACACACACAAACACACACACCTGCACACAGAAACGCAAACACACACATTTTATTTAAGGGTGTGATATGACAAATCACCCTCGGCAATCCAATGGACAGCTTCAGCATGATGTGTTTACACTAGCATTTGATAGAGAAGGAAAAAGTTAGTGTCCCCCCTTTTTTCTGTCTCGCCATTGTCTAACACACTTGATAGTTTGTTGAACATCAGCCCACAGTTTAGACTGACACACAACGCCCTCATTTAGCAGTTGAGTGGAGAGAGACATAATGACGCACAGTAATTTCTGAAGAGAAATGTCCCAATTATTTGGACGTTTCAGCAGGAAGTTGTGTCGCTTGCAGATGAGCTATCTGGCGGGGCTGTGTTTTCTTTCCATTTGATCAGGAACCGCTCACAACAATACAATTTACACATGAACAGATGGGGAGCCATGATAAATCAGAGGCTACTGGGAATGAAATCACATCACATGTGTATAAAAATTTTAATCCATCCTGCAGGCTGTCTTTTACATAGTAATGAATACATTTCTCTTTTATAAATCTAACTGTATTTACACTTTTTTCCCCACCAAATGTTGTGATTGGAGCTGCTGTGTGTTGACTGAGTTAACGTTTCTGCTTTTTGGAAAATGTAATTCTCAGTTAGATGTTCACACTAGTCATTACTGTGAAAGATGTTTATGCCAGTGTGTGTGACAAATTGTGAAGGAAACTATGAACGTTCTCACTGCGTGTTCTCACTGCTATTTTCTCTTTCGCCCCCTTGTTTTGTCTTGTTTCTTTATGTGTATCTTTCTTGCCTGTCTCTCCGTCTGTCTGCCTGCCTTTCTGTCTTGTCTGTCTGTCTTGTTTCCATCTTTGTCACTCTCAGCTCGTGTGTGTGACAACGAGATGCTTCGCTGCCAGAACGGTGGCGTGTGCCTGAACAATCTGCGTTGCCAGTGCCCAGCTGGCTTCACCGGGCTGCTGTGCGAAAAGGCCCAGTGTGAGGGCGAGGCTGGCGGCTGCAACGGACCCGACTCGGGGGCACCGTCCACGTTCTCCAAGCAACCAGCTCTGACGTCTCTGCTGCTGCCGCTGGTGCTCACTCTGGCCCCGGTTCTCCTCGGAGAAGCCTGCTGGTCCTCCTCCGTCTAATGGAGGGCTTTATCCCACACACCCACCCACCCACCCATCTCCCTTCCCTCTTTGCAGTGCACAAATCTTTACACTCTCCACCCCACCGCATCCACCAACACCAACGCCACCACAACGTTCGTGAATCCTGCGTCCCCCGCCCCTCCCTTTTTTCCTTTCCTCACCTCAAAACCTGACTGAAGACCAGAGAACACCAGAGAACATCCATCTCACATCCATCTGTACAAACTCTGGACTAGACTCTGCCCTGACCCCAACTTCCTAACCTAGCCCCCTCTCTCCGAGCCCCCCCCCCCTCATCCTGCCCATTCCCTCACACCTCCATCAAGGACACATGGCTGTTGATTATTAAGGAATGTGCCAGAATTTCAAGGAAATCGGTAAAGAAGTGATTTAAAAATATGAATAAATAAATATATAAATATAAATATATATATAAAAAAATACGAAGAAAATCTATGACTAGATAAATAAAGAGTAATAATAAAGTTGTAAAAAATATATTTAAAAAAATATTGATCTCAACAAGTACAAGAATCGATTTTTGAGTTACAAATCGTGGCGACAGTGAAACATTTTCAAACTGATGAAAAGCTTTTCCAAGCTTGGACTGTTCACTTGATGGAAACTAGTGGACTAAGCCATATTGGATACTCAACCCCTTGTTATGCCAACTGCCCAACCCCAAACTCAACGAAGATGGGAGGGACTGAAGAAGACTCGCCCAATGTCACTCCCCTCCCCACAATCACCATGGCTACGGGAGCTGCAGCTAACAGCATGCAGCTATCATGCTAATAAAGCCAGCAGCTACTCCTGCTTGGAGGTACTTTTTCTGGGCTGGCTTGGACAGCTTTAGGGCTACCCTGACATGGAGCTTAAATATGGTGAACTGTCCAGCTTGACAGGACTGGCATTTTGGGAGGAATCAAAAGGAGCAAGTAAATCAACGGATGAAGGAAAAAAACAGACACAGACTCATCAATGGAAAATCAGCATTCTTTGCTGTCAGTGCATTGTGGATTTAGGGAAATTCATCCAGACAACCACATGATCTCGAGTACAAACAAAAATAAAAAAGAAAGAAATTCACCACTCTCTCTCTCTCTCTCTCTCTCTCTCTCTCTCTCTCTCTCTCTCTCTCTCTCTCTTTCCACCCCCATCTCCATTTTACCACTTGTACATCCCTCTAACCCTTCCTGTCACAGACCTGTGCTTTTGTGAACGTTACTCTGTAACCCCTGTTAACTTCTTTTTTTAGTTACGATGTTATATTTTCTCTCATTATTTTTGCTTCAGTTTGTTTTTACAATTCTTGGTCCAATGTTAGTGACGCACATGTGTAAAAGCCCTCCCCACCCCGTTCCCTATATCCCATCCCCGCCCCACCACCCCTGGAGTATATTCAACAAGCAAGCCGTATGCTTATTTGAACTTTCTAAGGCACTGCATTACCGGAGGCTGTGGTCGCCACTGCGCGTGTTCACTTCAGCAGTAAACATGCTAAGAGGAAGAAAAAAATCATCTGTGTATTTAATTTTTGTATGAAAAAAAAATGAAGTTATTTTCTTGACAGAGCAAAGATAACATAGAACATCTACTTTTTTGTATTATTATGGAATTGTGTTAAAGGGCAACCTGTCTGTGTGTTTGACCAAGGTGTAGATGGAATGCAGAACAAGCATTTTATTTTTTGGTTCTTCATTCTGTTGATTTTCATTCTTTTTGTTTTGTTTCTTTCTTCTAGAGGTTGTGCAGAGTTTCCTCGGTATTGGCAAAGTGCTGGCATCAAAGAATATCAGTTTACATATATACTAAAGTGTAATAAAAATCCCACCAAAGGACATTCTAAATGTTTTCTTGTTGCTTTAACACTTGAGATTTAAGTGAATAAAAGTACAAAAAAAAAAACATTGTATAGGTCCTCAAAGAGTCTGTTTGCTTAACAGTTGGAATGTCACAGGAGGAATTGATACTGTGATACTCAAAGTTTGCTTATTTGTAGTTTGATAATTCTTTGACTCATGTTACCATAAACTAGGAGTTTATTTATACTGCTACAGCAATGGTGGTCTGCATTTTGCAACATTCAGTATCACTACAATGATGCATAGCACATTACACTATTACACAGTCTGTCATATTTCAAAATACATGTATTCATTTGATATAAAACCACCTTTACAGGTTGATGTGCCTACGTTACACCATTGAAACAAATAGCCCATATCACATTAAGACGTAATGCAACAGAATTTTAATTATCTGACTTCTCATGATAACCTTGTTACAAAACCTCCCCTCAAAATAGGTTCTCCTGCAGTAGTTGGTGCGTTACATTAAAATTCAGCAGGGTGAGGTTTGTTTAAAGGGAACCATGTATTATCGGGTGGAATTAATTATTAACCGATATTGACGTCTCGCTGAGGGCCTTTGTTGTGAAGCCGGTGTCTTCCAGCAGGGTAGCAGGCTGGTTCTCCATTATATAAAATCCATTTCAGGGCCATAAAACTTAAGCTGAAGAAGAAACTTTGTTGATTTAAGTTCATTCCGCTGATTCAGGCTGTTATTCAAGCCCATTAAGACGTGGAAAATTGAAATATGGGCTCACCTGCAAATTGTTTGAGGCTATTTACAGGAAAAAAAATATCTCAGACTAACAGTTCCTCCAATGAAACTTGTCAGTTAGTTTTTTCTTTTCTTTTCTTTTCTTCTGACAAAACGGGTTTGCAGAACACAGATATTTTTGTCAACTGTTTGCTTGTTTACATTTAATTTTTGTATTTTATAAAATGAAGATAGCACTGTAAATAGCTCTGCAATAGGTGTAAATCCATAAAGAACAATATGTACTGAGATTTCTGTCATGACCTAGATATTGGTTTTTTTTTCCTACAGGGCACTACTATGGGACAACAACTATCACTACCTGGTTGACTAATGAAATTTTTTTATGAACTCATTTCTCAAACTTGCTGTCTTCATCAGAAAGCCTTACACAAGAGAATGGACCTACAGACTGCATTGGGGTCACACAACATATTACGATAGGTGATATAACACACTGAGAGTCTTGAGCCGGTATTGCCCCCAGACGTGTCTCTTGATAACATTCAACACCTCCACTATCACTTCTCCTTCCCCCTTTTTTTCACACTTTTGACCATGTCAGACATTAGTTCTCAATATCTCTTAAAAAGCCCATATATCCCATGGAGCAAATCAAAAACATTGCACATGTCACCAGGGGTGCCACTACGGGGGGTAGATCAGGACAATTCAGGGGACCCAGAGCTTCACAGGGACCCACAGCGGACTATGATATCATTGGGGTGGGGGCCCAAAATGATTTTCTTTCACGGGGCCCACAATTTCTAGCAGCCCCACCCCTGAAAAAAGGCCCTGTCACACCTTCCCTGAGGGTGAGAGGACAGGGTTAGAAGACCAGGCTTGCCCTGGGAGGATGGGTTTTTTGGGGGGTTAGAATGGAGGACTGCAAAAGAGTCAGGGTAAACTTAAGAGTAGAGTACAGTAGAGTACCCATGGTGAATTTTTATATCAGTCAGACATGGAAAACACAAGGCATGTAGTTCTCTTTGACATGACCAACAACGAAATAAACACTCACAAATTTCAACACACGTAACATTGCACGTTCTCCCCAACAGACAATAGCACAGAACACAGAGAAAAGAAAATAAGGAAATAAATAATAATAAAAAACACACCTCCCTACTCAACGGCATGCCATTAAAACCTGAGGTTTCCTAAGGGAGCACAGCAGAATCAGAAGGCTTTAAGAGCTGTGAGTACCACTAGGGTTTGCACAATTTCTGCTGTGATGAAGATGCTCATTTTTTTCTGGGTGTAAATAGGATATTACTGCCCTGAACTACACATTGATCCTCATAGGGAGTTGTCTGCCAGGCCGGATGACTAGTTTCCCACGTCTGGAAGGTCTTTTATATGATGATTGTGTAGCCACAGAACGTCTGTTGCACCTATCGGCCAAACACCAGTTAAGGAAGGAGTATAGAGCGGCCACATAACCTCTTGCTGCCCTGGGCACTAGGGATGGTTCGATAGCGATATCTGCTTGAGCCATCTTGGAGGAATGGCGAGATGAGAGGCAGCAGCTGCCTGCATGACTCCAGCACAACCCCCCCCACCACCCACCTCACCCACCTCTCCCCACCCCACCGCAGGCCAGACTCCACAGCGAATGCCTGGCCGATGCCTCTGGCACAACATTCACATCTCATTGATGTTCCACAAGGAATTCATAATGCTGCCAGCCCAGATTCGAAGCCCGCAAATAAATAAATACAGCTCAGTCAACACGTCATTTTAGAAATACTGCAAATATTAAATCAAGTAGGCTCTTGTGACTCGTCTATGTAATATTTCTTCATGCTAAATGGTCAGACCTTTGTCTTCCACTGTATATATCCATGGTTACTGTATACTATAGCATCAATAGTTTATAACAATGAGCGGTAGGTAACAGAAAGTAAATGACCCCACAAACATGGCAATGGGTTAGGCATTTCATGTCCAATTGGCTAGTTATCCAGCAATGTCCACAGCATCCACCTGTGTACATACCTGCCATTTTCAATCAGTGTTTGGACAGTCTATCTAGATGGACAGCTGTGAATATGCGGCAAAGGTAAACAGCCCAACGCATTGATATGCTCTGCAGGTAAGCAGCAAATTCACCACATTCTGGCTGAACAGAAAAAAATGCAAATCTCCAGCAAATACCCGCTTTACCTACATTTTTCTCCTCCTCTCCATTTTCTTTTCTTGCAGCGTCTCTCTCTCTCTCTCTATCTCTCTCTCTCTCTGTCTGTCTGTCTGTCTGAGACACACACTTTTCTTTCTCCTATTCACTGCACAGTATATGTGTATTTCAGTGCATGAACACTATCATTTTGGGTTCCACTTGATTGAAAACACTGCCTTTTTTCCCTCTCCAGTCGTTTTTGAAGGTGAATGGCAGTTGTCTTTTTCTCCGCGCCCAGGCAGCCCATTCCCTCTTGTTATCTCGGGCTGGCTAAGTTGTTTGGAGTGTGGTTCGCCTTTCATCGCCTGTCAGTTTTTGGCAGCAGCATAGTATTAATGCATAACAAGGACACGGCAGGGCCCGCCGAGTGGATCTGACAGGTTCAGTTTCACCTCCAAGGAGTAAACTGCGGCAGCACACTAAAAGGTGGAAAATAGGATTAGCCAAGGACCAGTTGCAACGTCGAGCAGTTCTTTACAGCAAATTTGCCATGCTTTCATTCAGAGGGCCTTTTGTAAGTCACTTATTTTTCAGTTTGCACCGCCGTGTTTCCATTATATTAGAAGAAAACATTTTTTAAATAAACCAAGCAGCAAAAAGAAAGCAGTCGAAATGAAACTGGATCCTGTAAAAATTCAAGACAATAAATCATGAATAGCTTTTGTAATAGAGATATCAGAACATATATAGAAAACATCAGGGAACATACAGTACATTACACAGAGATGCCATGCACTCTCGTAGGTCACCATTTTGTAGTTTTAGGCAGCCATCTATATCTATTATAAAGCATTTTGTAAGAAGTTTTGGTTGTAAACTACTAAATGTGGAAATGTATGAATGCACAAGACAACAGATCTACTACTGATTTTAGTAAAGACATCAATCACATACTGTCCTACTTTTTTCTAAATGAAACCTAATTTCCCACCAAACAGGTTTAACCTTCTTACTTTATGCTGCATGTGTATGCGTACATGTTCTTCTCAAATGTCACAGTTGTTGATGACCTCTTGTGATGTCAAGGGTGACACTAGTCTGCTGCTGCTCTGTCTGTGTGTAGTGCTCTGGGTATAATAAAACTCGAACAAAATGACCTCAATGTTTGGAAAAACAGAAGGAAAATATAATAGATACAGAAAAATACTCGAAATGTCAAAAATTTGATAAATTTGTTTTGGTTGGAGCATTTGAGAGATTTGATGGTTTATTTCATTTCGTCCAAATTATTCTGATGAATACTGCACAGCAATTCAGAAAATTGGTGGTTGGTCAGTTTAAATAATAACATACGTAATAGTCCTGCCCACTTTCATTTCAAACAAGTTAGGTAACCACCAAGTTAGGTAAGCTGCGTTTTAACATGACCCACATCTCTTTTTTTTTTTACTTTAGCCTTTTTTTTGTTGTTTGTTTTGTTTTCTTTGTGTTATTAATTTGTGTCTGTTTTATTTATGAAGCAATCTTCAGTGTCATGGAAGGCATCTCTAAATAAAATGTATTATTGTTATTATTGTGCTGTTATATATTGTATATGTCACCATAGTAACACTCTGCAGAGCTAACATCAGAACAAGGCTAAAGAATAGGGTAAACAATTTCCAGACTTCCGACAAAAAATGTGTTAATATCACTGGTAAAATTTGCTGCACAAAATAATGTGCAGCTCAAAACACAAATCTCCGCTTCATTAAAAAAAATGGGCAACCACTGTATGAGAAACTTCTGGTAAAGAGACACATTGTTAGTATGTGGAAGCAAGAAGGCAGTGACCAGGTGTATAAACAGAAAACTTTTCACAGGGGTCATATATTTAGACAAATCAACTCTGAAAAGCGAACTATGTGCGAACACTGACAAAAAAGAAAAAAAAATCTGAAAATGGGATGGGAGCTGTTTCATGTCCCTGGGGAAGTTTGCGGTCACCATTTCAAGTCTCTGCCAAGTCTTGCTTGTCTTTAGCGCCAGGTGAACAGCGGGGCGGGTGCATGGGGTTATCATATCTGATCTGGCACACCTGCACACCTGTGTCTGATGTAAGGCAACTCTCCTGTGATTCTGGGTCACCTAAACCTACCACCAGTTGGGTTCATCTTTTAGCAGCACTTGCAGCTTCTTGATTTTTTTTTTTGCATTTTTGCTTTTGCTGATCTTTTCTGCTTTGCATATTTGTTTTGGCTTTTGTATATTTCAAATGTGTTTTCTTTTTCACAATCAAGCAGGTCACCAATCATTCCATTATTTGTGAATTTGTCAATTACAACTTGAAAAATGTAGATACGTCAACAGCTTTCAGTCCATGTAACTTTCAGTATAAAACTGTAGCTTAAACAAACACATACGAGCTTAGCTGTAAAATATGTTGGATACTGGTATTTATTGACTGCTATTTATTTAGTACTAGGAAAAGTTAAGATGCCACTTGACCTGCACTACGTTTCTATTTGTTTGTTTGTTTTTTGCTTGTTTTTTTCATTACTGATGTTCCTTAAACCCTAGACCATGCTGCATGCTACTATTATATTACTCATGGAGGAAATATATTAACTGAACAAAGGGGAGAGTCCAACCCCCTATTCATTTCAATGAGAAATGCTAGGCTAGTAAATTTTGCGAAAACTGAATGAAATTTTCAAGTTTGAAAATGGTGTTTCATGGGGCTTATTCTTGCTGCCATTGTACTTAGCCAATTGAGTGCCACATTATTGATTGACGTGAGGTAGAGAAAGAAAGCTATGTCATGGAAGGACATTGGATGTCCAAAAATGGACGGCTACATCGTTTGGGGACACACTCATAAATGAGCTGAAAGTGGAGCACCCACCAATCAGCATGGGGGAAACTGGGGCGCATATGACGCAATTTCTGGAAAATGGCAACGAAGCTAACCAGCTAAATCCTGACCCACCTGATATTACTAAACTGTTTAGTGTGCAATGTGATCACTAGAATTAAATAAATATACCTGTCTCTATCTTTTTTTATATTTGCATACAAATGGTATTTCATGATAGAATTATTTGGGAAAGATTACAAAATGGGCCACATTTAGAAATGCATTGTGAACCATAGTGTGCTACCGGTGAACATAGAAAAATCTAGAAGTAATATAGGATAGAACATGACAACACTGGTACTAATGCTAATGTTTGTAAGCACTGAGGTAAGCAAAGCATCTTTGCCTCCTGTTCACCACTCCACACGCTAATTCTGTAACACTTTGCACTTGTAGCAGCCTTTACCTTCCTCTGTGTCTCCACACAGACCTTTCTCCAACTTCAGAGGAGCTCAGGAGATCAATCACACCTGGGAAAGTAAAAGGGAAACTGTAGGGTTTTATTTTAGATGCAGGCGAGAGACAGTCAGCATTGAGAGAGTCAGACAAGAGGGTGAGACAGCAGAGGGAGCAACAGCAACACCAGCAACCAGAGTGAAGTAGTGCGCAGACAAGATGGAGAAAAGAAAGGTGTAGAAACCGCAAAGAGCACTCCAACCTGTAACTTGGGTTTATATAAACAGTGCCGGGTATGATTCCCTGTATATGTGCTATGCATGTGTTGAACAAATCTATACAAAATACTCTCCTGTGATAAAGAGTTCTTCTTTTAGACACATTTGGTATTCTCTTGTCTTTCACAACCATGTCTCCTTTGGCTGTAGAGGGGAGTAAAAGAGATAGATGTAGCATATAGCATATAGATTTGACTTATTTTAAAAGTGCTTCACAAACAATTACAGCATTCAACAGGAATCGAATCTGCGGAAGTTGTGTTCTGATTAGCAATGCTAACCACTAACTGCATCCACAGCATGTTTTGCTATGGGGCACAACAGGTGCTACACAGACTGGGGATAGCACATCCTCACTAAGGCTCCCTGGCATGGCGGACAGGTGCCAGAGTGCTGCTGGGAAGCAAAGGGAAACTATAGCAGGTACTGACAAGCTGTTTAGAAGGATTCTGTGACATACTGCCAATACGGAAACATAGTGCTGCAGCTACCCTGACACACAAGACAGCCAACCAAAAGGACAATCCTGTAAGGCAGGAGCAGTTTCAGTCATTGAAAAATAGGGTTTCAGTGCTTTAAAGGTCTTGTCAAAGTAACAGTCATCCTTTTGTTTTCTTATGTGCCTTTGTCAACTAGGCAAGATACTATGTCTGTAATGATTTTCTTGCCGATACTTTCTCTCCACTGGTTCTCTGTCCTTTTGGCTAACAGACCTGTCCATCTTTCTTCTCAGGAAACCTTACCACTATATTTCTACATTTTGTTTGTTTATTGTAAAGAAAGAGAGGGAGAGAGAGAGTTTGTGTTTGTGTTTGTGCTTGTGCTTGTTTGTATGTGAGGCCAAATTGCCAGTGCCTTTAGCCCTGGCCCTGACCCTGATCGCATTTATTCCGAAGGTGGAGGGGCTTTCCCTCTGCATCCGAGTGTGCGGGTAGAGGAGCCACACAAATAGACAAATGGTACAAAACAAGTGGGAGAAACACAAGGTCTTTCTCCAAATTGGGAGGTATGGCTGTAGCCTACACTCAGGCACCCCATTCTTCCTTGTTTTTTTTTTCAGCATTGCTCATCCTTCCTCATTGTACTTGTTCTTCTCTAACCCCCTTTTCTTTGGCCTTGTCTACCACTCCACTCCTCATCTCTGGATCTTAAAACAGTAGTGCCAAAACAAGTAGTCCCATCAGCGCCATTCACCGTTTACATGGGTACCATCCATGCTTTTTATTTGTTCATGCCTTGTTGTTTTAAGTATGTTTACATGCTTGTGTTGTCTTGCACTATTATGTCATGTTGCTTTTCTTAGTTTTTGCTTTTTCTTGTATGGTCCTTGTCCTTCTCACTGCAAATTGGGCTTCATCATCTTTATCATCTATTTTTCTCCAAGTTTTTCTCCTTTTTCTTCTTTTACAAATGTTCTTCTCCTGTAAGACTGTGGGAGACAATCTCGTCTTTCAGCCTCTCTCTCCCTCTCCCTTTCGATCCACGTGCTCCTGTTCTGACCCTGCTGTCCATCACCCTCATCCTTGGCCCTGATATGTGCTTCAACATAGTAAACAACTCAATAGCTGCTCAAATCACTTGTGCTGTGAGCTGACCCTCCACCCCTCCACCCATCCTGCCCTCACCCTCCCTCCTCCTGTGTCCTCTTCTCTGGGGCAGGTACATCCTGGCCATCACCACCTGGGCTTTGTCTGTATACACCCGATGACCCTGCGTTGGAGTTGACTTACTGCTGGAGAGAGGTTTGGGGTTAAAAAAATGAACTTCAACAGTGGAAAAGTTTGCGAAAGGGGCCAAAGCCCTTTTTTGTTGTTGTGTTCACCTGACACAGCTGCTAAGCTTGGGCCTGAAGTAAGCTGTCTGTATGAATCATTCCAATTTACAGGACTGTCAACTGAACCCTATTGGTGCTGAATTCGGAAGTTTAGAAAAGTTTGGGAAAACGTACTGTTCCTCCTATAGGCATTTATCGGTGGCCAAAAACAAAGGTCAGGCAAAGGGCAGTTGTTACACAAAATCATACTGAAGTCAATATAGGTTGAAAAACTGTCATCTGGACTGACCCCCACACAAACAGTGGGCTGTCAGGGGCTGTCATGACAAATATGGTTTACTGGACATGACTGATAGTTGACAGGTGCCACATCAAACTTACCGTGCAGTGTACATTGTTGGTGTCGCGAGTCAGCATGACATGTATTTGTGGCTGGGCTGTATCTGTTCATCCTACAGCAGCATCTATACCTCTATACACTGTAAACCCAGATAAGTTAATACAACTCAAAACTTTTGATGTAACTGATTACGTCAATAGTTTTGAGTACATTAACTATATATTTTAATCAAAGTTAATTTAAAAGTTTAAGTACATGAATTTTGTACTTAAACTTTTAAGGTTCACTTTAAGTTCATTTTGATATAAGGTGTGAGTGGACTAAATGTTGCTGCTGTTTTTCTGGATTCTGGATTCATAGGTTGCCACCTCCGTTTTGTCCACTAATATTTGTGTAATTATAGATTGCGCCACCTAAACTGTGTCTTTTGAAAATATACATTTAAAAAAAGCTTATAACAATTATCCATACTATATTTTCTGTGTCAATGTTGTTTTTATTCAGCTGTGCACTGGTGTTATTTTTCCAGTCTGTTTCTGAGGCAAATGTATGCTGTGTACGGGTGAAACAGCCCACTTAATAGCAAAAACAACAGACAGCTGTGCTTACCTCACAAGGTAAGAGAGTCAAAAAGGCGCATCATTATCGAACATTCCTGAAGCCTGCAGCGTCTCCCTGGACTAACAGCAAATAAGTCTGGCCCTGGCGCCATGATCATGGCTGTCTAACTGGCATCTCAGAGCTGGCATAATCAAAGAAAATATAAACAGGGGTGTTGCTCCTTCCACTAAGTCACAACTCTCATTCCCTCACATTTTACTTCTCTTGTTTCCCTTCCACCCCCCACCCTTTCATACTATGCTAATATTTAGTAATATTTAATAATATGCTGGTACGCTTGACATTTATGCAATGTATTTCTTTTTACTTTAAGCAAGTCTTGTCTCATTGTTTAGCTGCATAGATGAGTGCTGAAATTTGAAATTTATGTGCTTTACTGCCTGGAGCAAAAGCCTTGGTGTGTCAATTTCAGCAAGAATCAGATCCCATGAACCTATGAATCACACAAACCCATTCCTTACTTTTATCATCACACACAATGGCCCTGAGAGATTATGTTGTAATAACTTGAACTAAGGTTGAACTAATAGTGTGTCCTTATAATATATTCCCGTTACCTAACCTATCCTTTTTTTTTGGCTTTAAACCAGATCTTCTGTTCATGCTGCATGGTAACACTCTAATCTTATATGAACTTTCATGACTGCAATGTCTGAACGAAACATTTCTCAATTACTATATGCCCTTTGTTCTCATCTCCGTTGTGCAGGAAAAGTCAAACTGTTAAATTAAGAAACCAATGCCAAATGCCGAAAAGAGAGAAAAAGGGGTTTGTTGGAACTGTTCTAGGAACAGCTTGGAATGCTGCACCTAGTTGCCCTTAATGAGATAATGCAATCGCTAACCTAGATTAGTCCTGGAGAACTTAATTAAAAAGCAGACTTGTGTTTAAAAAAGAGTGGGAAAGAACAAAGCTTTAACTTGGCACATCCCTGGGGGCTATGCAGGTGTGACTGATAAGATTATTCTTGGCATGCAAGTTTTCAGCTCCTCCGTATGCAAAGTTCACTGACAAGCGATATAAATACACTGGACCAGTGCCACAATCATCTCATTGACTCTCTCTCACTCTCTCTCACTGCCTCTCACTCTCTCTCTCTCTCTCTTTCTGTGCATGTATGTCTGTCACTGCTGAAGTTGGTGCCACACACACACATGCACGCACACACACACGTGCACACACACACACACACACACACACACACACACACACACACACACACACACACACACACACACACACACACCTCTGAGTGTAAGAAAAAAAGGCTTACACACCCAGGACATACTAGATGTGCCACTTTATCAAAATCCAAAGCATACTATTTCATGTCAGAATAGCACAGTGTGAACAAGAGCTTATAGATGGTTATTTTTGTGGTAACAACCTCACACACAATAATAACATGCTAGGAGTGAAAGAAAGAAAGGCAGTGAGAGAGAGACAGAGAAAGAGAGAGAGAGGGGGAAGGTAGAGAGGGAGGGAGAGAGAGAAAGAAAGAGATCTAAATAACAACAGCAGACTGACTCCTTTGAATCCAACCAAGACAGAAGTTATCTGAGCTTTTTTTTATAGCCATTGTACGTGCGGGAGGCAGCAGGAGTGCTGGTTAATAAATGAGAACCATCTTCGCGGATCCTGACAGCCCCAGCAAACCGTGTCTGGGATAGTAAAACACCATCTGCCAGGGCACATCTCCCTTAATCAATACTCAGCGTGTCCCCATCAGAACTTCCCTTCCCTTGCACTTCGCCTTGGGCCTCTCAAAGAGGTCTGCATGAGAAGAAGTGTTTGCAGCATGTGTGCGCTAGGATCTCATTGCCGCCACTAACTGAGATGGGTACTGATAGTTGCCATTACACACTTCTCCTGCTCTGTTTTTATTCTAGCCTAGCATGGCAGAAAGCAGTCATTGCTAAGCTATTTCAAAGCAATTACTGTGTGGCTAATGGAGGTTTGAGGGGGGCTGGGGTGGGGACAGGCCTTTCGGGGGTGGTTGGGAGTAATGAAGAGATCCAAGAATCGGGCCTGTCTTGGGAAGATGAATGTATTCTCTCTCGCAGACATCAAAGGAAAGACTAAATCAGCTGTTTTCAATGGCATCTGCTCTAATGGAAAACATTTCTAAAGAGCGCTATTTATACATGTGGCAGAACAACAAGGCGGGGCATTTGTGCTCACAACCACGTTCTAATGAGATGAAATGGGAATATTTACATATGACCTTTTTCCTCACAGTTTTTTTTTTTTCATTCTTTTTTTTGGTGGGGTGGGTGGGGAGGAGGGAGTTCTGTGGCAGGAATTTTCATCTGCCTGAAGTCCTACGCACAACTTTTTTTCCCCCACAATCCCTTACTAAGGCTGTGGATGAGTCTTGAAAGAGGAGGTTGTTAAATTGGTGTGAGTTCGGGTCAGCGAGCTGGCTGGCCCTGGCATGCTCCTCCAGCCAGAGGGTGTCCCTTATGTTGGCCATGCAGACACACATGCAGGGTCTTGATTAAGTGATGGGCCCTTGCATCTCTCCCTCTGGGTCCTGCCCCATCCCCTCCTCACCTGCTCTCCGCTCTCCCACTGTGAATCCCCAATCAGCTAATGAACCTTTCTTCTTGCAACTGCACAGCAGCTCCCTCCTTTCATCTCTCTGCTCTCCACTCCCTCTCTTTCTTTCTCTTTTCTCTTTATCATTTGGCCAAACTTGGTCGAGAGCGAGAGAGAGGGAGAGCGAGAGAGAGAGAGAAGGATCACTGCAAAGTGAAAAATGACGTTTCAGGTCGGGGAATTCAAGGATGGTCAAGTTAATGAATGGCCACCAGATGTCCCTTATTAGGGTAATGCACTCCTATCTGCTTATCACGGCCACTCTCCAGAGAAACACTTGCTCTCCCTCTAAGCGAGCAAGCCTGTTAAGATAGAGAAAGAGAGATAGAGAGAGAGGGAAGAAAAGAAAAGAAAAGAAAGAACAAAAAAAATGTACAAAAATACCCCTCCAACAAAACTTTAATCAGGC
>CM059285.1:14240764-14245764 GCA_030347295.1 Setipinna tenuifilis
GAGGCTGCAGGGCCACTGTGTGGAACACCGCGCTTGGGCCGGCCATCTGAAACTACGTTACATAAGGCTCAGCAGATGGCAGAGGCCATCTATCTTTCACCAATATGCTCTCACACACACACATACACACACCAAGATCCTCTCTCTCTCTGCCACACAGACACACACACAGTACGTGCATATACAATTAGGAATATGCAATGTGGATGTGTACGTGTACACACACACATACACACACACGTACAAACACACACACACACACACAGACAAATCCACAAATGCACAATATTCAAATTAAGCCGCTGAGACATTCACATTAAACACACACCCCACACACAAAGATAGAGACGAAAAAGTTTGCATCTGCAAAGTTCATATCAACTCGGCTCACTATTGTTAGCTTGTTGGCAGAGGCAGCAGCAGAGCTCAGAGAGGACCGAGACTCCAGAGGTTCAGCTTGTTTAGACACCAAACCTTTTTCCGGCTCTTTACTTACTGCTGACATTTAAGTCTGCTGAATGTTTGGGTTTTTTTTTTTTTTTGTCTTCTTGCTCGCAAACTTCCTGCATCGGCACAACCACATAAAAAAAAAAAAAAACATAACAAAAAAAAAAAAAACAGGATCACTCAGTGGCATTCACAGACTAACAGGATACTTTTCACCTCTGCCAGTTAAGCCAACACTCTACCCCACACACACACATACACACACATACACACACACACACCACCCCCCTCTTAGTCACATTGCCACCCCCCGCCAGCATTTTCACTTTATTCCCTGAGACATCCTCCCATACACTTCACCTTACACCCAGCCCCTCCTGTCGTCATCACATACACTCACCACCTCTTCTCTATCCCCCACTCCAGCTCCCCCCCCCCCCCCTCCCAGCTTCCTCTCCTCCCTACCATCCCCCCCCCCTCCCTTTTTTCTCTTCACCTCCCCTTCTGCTCCCAGCGGCAGCCTGAATCACAGGCTTAAATTACTTCATTCTCAGGAGCACCAATTAGCCAATTAACAATCAAGCTCCACAGTGATTCTAATGAAAGCGTTTTTAAGGAGCGATTTTCCTCAAAGGCAGACACTTCCCTGGGTGGTTAACAAAGACAAGTAATGCAATAACAGAGACTCCCAAAGCAGAGGCTAACAAATGTGAGCTTTTATCACCCCCCCCCCCCCAAAAAAAAAAAGAAAAGAAAAAGAAAGAACACACACATGGACATGTTTTTTTTTAAAAAGAAGCAATATACATATTCTTTATTGTGTGATATTTACATATGTACAGTATAATACAGCAATATATTTAAGATTGCACAGCGATTTCTTAGGCAACAGTGGCAGGTTACCATGGTGGTTAGACTCAAGTAGGCATACATCTTTGGCTTCAGTGGACAACAGATCATAACATGATACATCAGTCACAGGATGTTTTATTTGTTATTGTGGTTGTTAGTCAAGAACACACACACACACACACACATTTATATTAATATGGCTTTAGTTGTGCGGTTGCAACAGATCTGAGCAATAGCCCTATTGGAAAGCGGTAGAAAAAATAAAAAAAACAAAAACAGGAAATGTGGCACAGGAGAGTGCTGGACTTGTCTCTGATGTTTGGCAGCGAGGGGATTCTGGGTAGCTACCTGTGCTAGCTGTCACTGAAACAATGAGATGGAAAGACACAGAGAGGGCAAAAGAAAGAGGAGCAGACATGAGCAAAGGAGATGCAAGACAGTAATGAGGAGAAAGATGGAGGAGAACAAGGGAATGGGGCAAAGGAGGGAGGGAGGGAGAGAGGGAGGGAGGGAAGGAGAAGGCGAGGGAGAGTTAGGTGTCCCAATCTCTCCTGTGGAGGGGTTAAGAGATCGGCAGGTGATTAGAGCTCTCTCCCTGATCTGTAGTGAGATAGTCGTCAGACACAGTCTCCAATTCGGAGATATATATATATATATATATAAATATATATATATAGGTGGAAGCACCTGTAAATCCCCTCTGTCAGAGTTCATCTCACAGGGAAGAGGAGTGGGAACAGATTACCGGTGCAGAAGCTTAGAAAAGCAATTCCGCTGCCGAGCCCCTTTCCCTCCACACCGGCGCAGAGCCCAATGTCGACTCCAGACACAGACACAGGCCACAACCTCGCCACTCCTTCATCCTCTGCGGATTTAACATGGGGAACAGCGCAAGCCGCTTACAGATGGCATAGGAGAACAAGGAGTGATGGGGTTGGGAAACGGCAGGGGTGGGGTGGGGTGGTTGGGGGTGACAGAGAGATAGATGGAGAGAGACATAGGCTACAAACCCGTTGCGTGATTAACAAAAATATATCTCACGCGTGACAAAAAAAAGGGACTGGCAAAACAGGGCCATTATTGGAAATCCATACCTATGACGGACGGCCATGAGACTGCCTTTTGTGGGGCTTTCTACACGATTACCCAAACCCCAGGTAATCTGCCATGGGGGGTGTCGGGGGTGGGGGGGGTTTGGGAGGGTGGTGTCATGTGTGGGTCGCTCTGACTGTCAAAACATATGACAGTGAAATATCTTCTTATTTCAGGGAGGCAACTCGACTCAACAGGTCTCCCCCGGTGTCACCCCACATGAACAGATTGGCGACTAATGAGGGTATTTAGGCAGACACAGCTCTTGCCATTAGCTGGGCGGGATGCTGCGAATTAGAGAAAGTGGACTGGGTTGGAAAAGAGACATGTCACACATCTTCCACAACAAGACAGGAAGAAGAGCGCACTGATTTCCTGATCTTCCAAAAGGCCTGACACCTAGTGGCCACCGTCAGCACTGCAACTTTTTTGGAAAAGGGGAGAAAAACTGAAAAAAGAACTATGCCATTGCCATCCTTAAAAATTCTTCATCAACATCATATAATTACTAACACTTCAATATCATCTTCTTTTTATGCTTCTAAAAAACAAAACATATATGCATGGTCAATAATTCAATAAGTTTCTCTATTTAACATAAAACATTTACATCCTCTAAGTATAAAACATCCCAGCACAACACAGAGGCTGTATTGAGGTGACCAAAATAACTCAGTTCAACACGAAATAAAAAAAAAAACCCACAATATACTTTACACTCTTTACATTAAATGATCGATTAAGTGAACTCTTAAAACATCACAAAATCCATCAAGTGAATTCCCCCTGTAAACAGTGTTTAAATGAGTTGACAGACGACGGCACTTCTGAGTGACACTCTCACACATGTCTCATAATTGACAAACATATGGTGAGGGGTGAGGTTAAGTGTGCTCAAGCTGACATTTATGCACTGGGAAAATAAATCACCATGCCCCCCCCCCCCCCCGCCCCATACTACAGTATATCCTCCAATGTGCTTTATGTTATTTAATTAGATATTTTTTTCAAATAGATATGAGTGGAGCAGGAGTATATATATTTGCATTCGTATGGAGTGTTTGTGGCTTATGTGTGCACACACTACACAAAGACACGTGCAGTACACCAACTGTTATGGTGGTGGTGGGGGGGGGGGGGGGGGCAGTAAGGAGTGTATTTATACACTCTACCACGCAGGAAGGACCTACAGCGAGACTGAGAGCATGAGGCGGTGCTTCCACATGTTATGTTATGTGTGGCAACAGCGAGCGGGTTAAAAGCTCTAGTGTTGCTTTAGCAGAACTACAGTCTCTCTGCAGCCCTCCTACACACACACACACACACACACACACACACACACACACACACACACACACACACACACACACACACACACACACACACATACACACGTCTTCACTCTCTTTACTTCACTGTTTGTTTTTCACTTTGTTTTCTTCTGTGTATGTGTTTGTGTGTGTGTGTGTGTGTGTGTGTGTGTGTGTGTGTGTGTGTGTGTGTGTGTGTGTGTGTGTGTGTGTGTTGATGTTGATGTTTCTGTGTGCCTTGGAGGGGGTGCATCTAAGGTGCTGCCAATCAGGTAAGGGAAGTGCACCTCAGTGGGTGAGTCAGCAAGCAGTTACCCACAAGGCAAAGCGGCGGCGTCGGGGAGCTAGCGACGGGACGCTTATTTAGCCAAGCTGTTGCACTGAGCACGTCAGAGCTCGTGCTTCACGCAGGCCGCAGATTTCATTACACCTGTCAGTCACACACACACACACACACACACACACACACACACACACACACACACACAGTGTGATCTGTGCGTGGCCTTGTCACTATCAACACTCAAGCTTTACTGAACTTGCATCACCGGTTTGGTCTCTTTCTCAGCAAAACAATAATTACATGCAAAAAAAAAAAAAAAAAAATTAGACCGACTCAAAGAATGGAGGGAAAAAAAAAAAGAAAAAGAAAAACATCTCTGCCGGGCAGCAATTACAGTAAATTATCTGGCTGACTGTGTTTCAGAAACTGTTCTGTGTAGGGCAATTATTTCCTCAAATGTGTGTAAATCCCCCCCCCCCCCCCTCATTAGCGGATTAGGAAGGCACTGCCTGTAATGTCTAATGTGCTTCCCTCAGTACAGGGGCAGAGAGGGTGAGAGGGTGTCCTGCGGTGCCCTGCACTTACTTTTAACATGGGGCTACCGCAAATAGGAGGACAGGAGTCTGCTCCCGCACCTGTGATTGCACCTGTGTGTGTGTGCGTGCGTGTGTGTGCGTATATCTGTATATGTGTGTTTGTATGCAAACGTGTGTGAGCGTGAGCATGTCTATGCGTTTGTGTGTGTGAGTGTGAGCATGTGTGTGTGTGTGTGTGTGTGTATCTGTGAACATGTGTGTGTGTGTGTGTGTGTGTGTGTGTCTGTGTGTCTGTGAACGTGTGTGTGTGTGTGTGTGTGTGTGTGAAATACAGAGAGTGAGAAGGCGTGTCTGATTAAGGCCTGCTACTGAGCAGCAGCAGCAGCAGACAGGATAGTCGTGTCCCCCTCCCCCCCAGGGCCAGTCTCGGGGGCCACTGTTGTGACTGCACACGAAAGCAGACACATCTGTACGCCATGC
>CM059285.1:14250764-14265764 GCA_030347295.1 Setipinna tenuifilis
CACATAAAGACACAGAAAAGCCTCTCACTCACTCTCTCTCTCTCTCTCTCTCTCTCTCTCTCTTTCTCTCTTTCTCTCTCTCTCTCTCTCTCACACACACACACACACACACACACACAGAAACACGAGAGGAGAGGAGATGGGAGGATGACGGTGCTAAGCGGTGGATGGTGCAGGGGGCCGTGTGAAGCGGGTCCCCAGGGGGGTGAGGGCAGCATGCAGATGGCGCAGGCTGCTGACCAGCCCGGCATAATGGGGAGGGGGGGGCAGTGTGGGATGGGGGGGAAAGAAAAAGCAGTACCTGTACCTGACCAGAAGGGGGCGGTGGAGGGAGGGACAAAGCTGTAGCCAGCCGGACTCACAAAAGAGAGGCCACAGAGGAGAGAGGCTGCAGCCAGGAGAGCAGAGCAGAGTAACGAGGAGAGAGAGAGAAAGAGACAGAAAGAGAGAAGAAAAGAGAGAGAGAGAACATAGAAAAGGAGAGTAAGCAAGAGAAAAAGAAAAAGAGAGAGGAAGACAGACAGAGAGAGAGCAAGAGAAAGGAGGAGAAGCAAATAAGAAAATAAAGAGGCATTTGTAATCGAAACTCAAAGTTAGAAAGCTGGTTAAATCAAGAGCTTGCTGACAAGGACAATAGCGAGAAAAAAAAAGCAGCAAAACAACCAATCCAAGCCAATCTGCATTCCGCATGCACCTCACAAATTCAGCCCTGGCTAGAGCAATGATTCCCTTCACACGCTATAGGGGGAGAGGGATATTATGGGATTTTCCATTAGCATTGCCATTTGAATTTAAACACACAGTTAGGTTTTCTGTTAAAACCCCCGAAAGAACGATGAGGGAGAGAAGAAAACAGGCAGAATGTGTATGAGGTTGGTAATAGAGAAAAAATGTTTGTGTGTTTGTGTGTGTGTGTGTGTGTGTGTGTGTGTGTGTGTGTGTGTGTGTGTGTGGACAGGAAGAGGGAGAGAGAGAGAGAGAGAGAGAGAGAGAGAAAGACACAGACAGACAAACAGACCCACACACAGACACACAGATAGACAGCGAGAAATAGAGGGAGAGAGAGAGGGTGATAGAGGTGGAGGGAAGATTTTCTTGTCCTGTAATGGGTGCACTTTCTACCGATACCTGCTGTGAAACACGCCTTACACCATTTCAGCATCTGACTGGCTGCCCACCCTCTCCTTCCAGGCCTCTGATCCAACTCTGTGTCAACACACACACAACGTGCTGCCCCTCCTCTAAAACCCCCTGCCTTGGCAAAAAATAAATAAATAAATAAATGAATGAATGAATGAATGTCCTCCCTGACCACCAACACAGTCAAAGCCTTCTGACAAAGTCTGTGTGAGAGAGACAAGCAAGCCTTGAAGCCAACAGCAAAACCTCCCAGCTGGTGGTCATATTTTTTGTTTTGTTTTTGCTCTTCTGTGTTCCAACCGTCAACACACAGAGGCTATCTGGTTATCAGCTAGCATTCTGTTATTGTCATTAGCACTGTATATCCGTACTAGCACTGTACAGTGTATAAACTTTATTCACATTGCGATCACGGAGAGAAGAAGTAAGGCTACAGATGGTAAGGAAGCAAGAGATTTGTAGAATATCTCAGCAGCAGTATCTCAGTATAATATTTCAGGGCAGTACTAGGTGTACGAAATAAGAGGCTGGCCGGTGGGCCAAACTAACCAGCTGGGAGCACCAAAAGATTTTCCTGGTTGTCAAACTACCTGATCTGTAGCAACACAAGTTGTCAGGCCGAGTATTAATGGCTCACCTTATTGGCTTTGCTTTGGGCCCTGTACGTCATTGAAGTTTTCATCTAAGAAGTGTTTTGTTTCCCTTTATTTGTCTGTTTCACATGGGAAAGCTCAGTAACATATATTTTCAGTTAAAGCCCACAAATGCTGTGTTACTGGAGATACATATTTCATGTTGTGTTTGTTGTGTGAGGCATATTCACCAGTCTGCTATGCAGACAGGGATGCCGTTTAAGAGGATACAACTGGTGTTCAGTGCACTTCTCATTCCACCCACACCTGAAGCTGTCCTCTCTCTTCCCCCCTCTCTTTCTCTCTCGCTCTCTTTTTCTGACTCTCTCCATCCTCCCTTTCAACTGATACTGAGGTCAAACTCTGTCCTCTGCAGAGACATCCGCAGGCATTCTTCACTAACTCTAATCCCCTGCATTACTTTCACTCTCGTTCTCTCTTTTCTTTGTCTCAGTCTCTCCCTCCCTCTCTCTCTCTCTCTCCCTTTACTCACTCTTTCGCTCTCATTCGCCCTTTCTCTCTCTGTGGCTTGCCGTGGTTCGCTCTCTCTCTCTTCATTTTCTTCCGTTTCTTCTGTTTCTCTGCTCTTCTTCTCTTCTCTCTCTTTGGGCTCCTAGTGAGCTGGGGTCTGTATGCATGTATTCATGAGCTTACTGCCCCACCCCCCCACTCCCACCGCCCCACCCCCCACCCCAGAAGTCCCCTTTCCTGGCAGCCACACCACACACCCCTGTGATGTCAGTGCCTGCACACACGCAGTCATCACATCCATCGGGAACCCACTCTACCATATCTTGAGGAGGTGATGTGCATGAACCTGTGTGTGTGTGTGTGTGTGTGTGTGTGTGGGAAATGCATGTGTAATGTGTGTGTAGGGGTCGACAGAACTAGTCTGTAGCCACCCACACCAATCCCCACCACCAAACACATGCAAACACTCTGGCCCCACAAAGCATTCCTCCACATTCTCAAGGGCTTTTGTTATAAAGCTGTGTGTGTGTGTGTGTGTGTGTGTGTGTGTGCACGCAGGTGTGTGTTTGTGTGTATGTGTGGTCTGTGTTTGTGTGTATGTGTGTTTGTGTATATGTGTGTGTGTGCATGCATGTGTGTGTGTGCACAGGTGTATGTTTGTGTGTGTGTGTATGTGTGGCGTGTTTGTGTGTTGGTGTGTGTGTATTTGTGTACGTGTGTGTGTGCTGTGTGTGTGTGTGTGTGTGTGTGTGTGTGTGCACGCGTGTGGTGTCGACTCTTATTCATAATGCAGAATATTCTGGGGTTATGGATCTGCCATGCGAGCAGCTGCCGCGCTCCTCCTTCAGTAGAATATCAATGGAGGTGTGCCAGGCGCGCAGACCCTCGCTGACTGCTGAGATTATTAAAAACAGGAGAAGAGGGGGTGGAGGCAGCCACCCCCCCCCGCCCCCCATCCCCAACCCCCCATCCCCCCACCCCACCACCACCACCTCCAGGAGTCATCACCTCTCCCTCCACCCCCGTCTCCATCCTCACACCAGCCCCTTCTCACACATCCTTCCTATTATGGAGAAAACTCATTTGCAGACTCTAAAGGCGTTCGCGTGCCCCAGCCTTAATGATGGGGAGCTGGAATCCGCACAGAAAACACACACGCTGACCATCGCCTCAGTCAGAGGATGTCTGTGATGGGGGTAGGGGTGGTGTTGGGGTGGGGGATGGGCTGAGGAGAGGAGGAAAAGATCCCAGGCTGAATTCTAACTACCTGTGCACCACTAGGTACCACCCTTCTCCTCTTCTCTCTTCACCTCTCCTCTTTCCTCTTCTCTCTTTTCTGTTCTTCCCTGGGTATGATGGCTTAACCAGGGGCTTGAATGTACCCAAACAATCAGCCCTTTAATAAGCTGGATATTAAAGTGGGCGATGTGGAAGCCTGCCTGGCTACGTGCCCTATCAAATGGGGGTATTCTGATTCAACTGCTAAATGTCTCCTGGTGATTGTGCAAAAACAAATGCGCTTGCCAAAAAAAAAAGAACCACCATTAACATTCATGAGTAAATACAGGCAATCGATGAAAATAAAAAAAATGTGTGTGTGTGTGTGTGTGTGTGTGTATGGGTGGAATAACAAAAACAAACAAATGAAGGAATGGAAAAAAACATACATGTGTTGCATTGTTCTATGATGGAGAACCTTTGGAAGTGGGAAAGCAAGGGAAACAAAAGAGAGAGACACAAAAAGAGAGAGAAGAGAGAAATAGAAAGAGAGGGGCTCACTGAGGAAAGAGCTAATAGAAAAGAGAGAGAAAAAAAAAAGATAAAGAGAGAGAAAAAGAGCGACATCCCACACTAGCAGCCAGCTGCCACGGGCAACCTGATTTAGGCACCAGCACATTCACACATTCCCATCCTATCCACCCTCTGTTTTGCTTGTGCTTTTGTTTGCATAAATAAATGAACGTTTTTGACTGACACGCCGCTTCCAAATGAGCGCAGCGGCAGCGGGTGCGGCAGCTACATTCCCCCATCCTGCTTACCAATGCGACCCCCAGGAATTCCGGGCAGCGTGTGTGTTGCCGTCTCTACCCCCCCCACCCCCCCCCTCCGCTCCGCTCGGCACACGGTGACATATGGCACCACAATGAGATCTCATCTGAGCACTCATTGCCATGCATCGCAAACTCTCAATCAAACCCGTGGCTACATGAGTGCAGACGGCCTCCTGCCAACACGATTTTTAACCATTTCACCGTCGGATCCTGGCACAGGAGTCCCCCCCCCACCCCCGACCCCTGTATTTTGATATTTGACTTGACTGTGATAGATGATGTCCCAAATCCAATTACATTTACAATTACTGTACCTGCCACTGCCCGCGGCACAATTGCTGGCTTAACTGTTGTGCCTGTTTTGTGAATTTCTGCTTTCTCCAAAACCCTCGATATTTCTTCCGAATGTCCTTGTGCCTTTAACTGACAAACAGCGGTGCCTTCGCCCAACAGCAGGTGAAAGGCAAGAAAAGCCGACAACAGACTGCATCCCCCACTATGTGACTTAAGGCCACCTGCTTGCTGGCCAGCCTTTCATTTTAGCCTCGTTCTGTCCACCTGTTTACGGCCTGTCTGGTGATCAGACGGATAAACATGGACGGACGGCGCTGACCATTTTGTGCCACACTCACACTGAGGATTGTGAACTTCCTTAATTGGATGTCTTTTCGTAGACTGTGCACCATAGCAACGGCAGCCAACCCCACATACCCGCGTGACAAAAAAAGGGCTTTTTTACTCTTCTTTCTTTCCTCTTACAAACAAGTACATCTGCCTCTGATGTGCAAGAGAGACCTTTGCTGAGAAGTCCTATCAGGTTGACCTCGAGTCTATGGTGAGGATGACGCACGGCAGTACCAGGAGGGTGAAACAGGGCAGCTACAGGTTACATAAACACACCATTTAGTGCCACAAAGCAGGAGAAGCTAGCCGACTGAGTTTGAGTCTGATAAAGCTAGTTATGACCCAACATGTAAGATACGTAGTCATCTCAGTCATGCTAAAATCTGTTTTTAGCTACTTCAGACAGCAATATGTTGTGTAAGGTGTAGTGGACAACATATCCAATATGTGCATGCCAGTACATGTAATATTTATTATGGATACAAAGCTTTCCTCACCCACTATCGCACCTGTACTGCAATGCATAAAATAATATTTTATATATTGTATTTTGTTAGTCATGCATGCAGGTCCTATTTCTATGTGGTGTATGCTTGAATCAACCATGATGTTATAGCAATACTATGGAAAAAAAAGCTTTGGTACACATTCAGCAAAGATTGTGAATGCAGAGTCAGAAAAATGAAATGCTTTTGTATGGGTGTACAGTGAGTGAGCGAGTAGGTAAGTGTGTGTGCGTTTGCATGTGTGTGTGTGTGTGTGGTGTGTATAGAAAATGGGTGGTCACTCACTGTTGCTTCCAGCGCGATTGCCACGGTGCATGACTGCATTTTCAGGCTCTTTGTATGGGAACTGCAGAGTGGTGTCCAGGCTTTTAAAGCCTTCTCGTAAGGAGTGGTGCTTGTAGTATTCTATAAGCTCCTGCAGCACACACAAAAAAGGCAGAAACTCAGAGGTGTGCACACACATTTTTATACTTTATTTGATCCCACATTACAAGTTAATATTCATTAGGAATCAAATTTTCTGAATATTCCAAAAATCTAGGCAGTAAGCACACACACACACACACACACACGCACACAAACACACATACACAAAGTTTAAGTACACAAATACACACACACACTTTCAAATACACACATACACATGCGCACATACATACAACCACACACACATAATGAAACAACGCTAACTTGGCTGCCATGCTAGCATGCCAGGCTGAATACTCAATGACTGAATAAAATATAAAAAAAATAAAAAAGGAAACTCGAACAAGCGCCCAAAGAAAATACCTGAAAAGATTTGATAAGACAGCCATATGCACAATCCAATAATGTGGCCATAAGTGGCATTTGCTAAATTGAATCTAAAGCAGCTTTCCACAGTAAATGACAGGAGGCACTCGTCTCCAGTATAAAGCAGCAGCATTACTGGGCAGCTTTATGAAGCTGCGCTAGATGCAAAATGGATGGGGCAATAACGAGGAAAGTCATAAGCATGTTAAAAGAACAAACTGTGTATGTGAGGGAAATTGAGGTAATGAGAGAGAGAGAAAAAGAAAGAGAAAGACAGAAAGAGAGAGAGAGAGAGAGAGAGAGAGAGATAGAGAAATAGAGAGAGACAGAGAGACAGCGAGAGAGAGAGAGAGAGAGAGAGAGAGAGAGAGTGAAAGACAGAGAGAGAGACAGTAAAAAGAATACAGAGAGCAAATACAGTTGTGACATATTGTAAGAAAACATAGAAACTCGTTCCATAGCCTTGGGACCATTTTCTGAGGCTACGTCCAAAAGCGGAGGGGTGAATGCCAGATCAGCCCATCCCTTTAGTCCCTCACCCACACCTCATCAGTAGACACAAGAGAGCAGTAAATTAGCAGCCTAAGACATTTAATAAGTGTGCGGCCAGGGACTAGTGCAGGCTTATGGTATGGAGAGGCAGTGCTGTTGCTAACAAGCTGGGGAAATGACCTTGTTGGTCGGAGACACGTGGTGAAAGGCAGGGAAAATAAAAGCCGCCACACTCACTAATATACTCCTGAACTTCTTGTTCTCGGCGATGTGGAAGCCTTCCTCCTTGGCCAGGATCTTGATGTGCTTCACGTCGTTGTTGTACCTGAGGACGATAAATAATATATGAGTGTAATTTTCTGGCAATCATTGGGATCGATACGGGCCCTTTCCCCCCCGGGAACGAGCTGCCTCCTTAATGCATGGAGTGAAAAGCCTGTGACAGGGAGGGGTGGGGTGGGGGCTGGTGGCTGAGGTGGGGTCGATACGGAGGGTGGGGGCTGGCTTTTAGGGGGGGGGGGTCATTACCTGACTATGCTTACTAGGAACAACCATAGTGGACAGGAGGAGAGATGCAGCCAAAATAAAAAAAGCAGTGAGGGTCATAATAATGGGACACATTTTAAATGTTAGTATATTACATAACTTCAACATGTTATCTAAAATTTTGCTATTTCTTACAGGTAGCCGGTGTTGGTGATCCTCCCAATGTCGTAAAACTCCAGAAGAAATGGTATATGTAGCAGTTTTGCCACTCTATGTCATTTTTAGAATCAAAGACTATGGCATTTAAAATGTCTTATTGTTATGGCCTACCTATATATATTTTAACCTATATATAACAAAAAACAAGGAGGATACGATACCAACATGTAGTCTAAGAACACCACCAACTGGGCATCAGAAGTCAGACATTTTATGGTGCAGTACTTTATCCTCTCTCGCAGAACCCCCCGCCCCCCTCTGTCCCGATCTTCATTACTGTCGGTAATGAGACTCTCATTGGCCTGACTGCAGAATAAGCTCTGATCACAGCCCTAATCCATATTGTTTGTAAAGGCTTGGGAAAAATATCCAAAGGGGTGCCTGTTGTTAATTTGAAATGCCAAACTTTAATTTAGACCAGCAAGTTTGCTCTATACTCTTTTGTGTGTGTGTGTGTGTGTGTGTGTGTGTGTGTGTGTGTGTGTGTGTGTGTGTGTGTGTGTGTGTGTGTGTGTGTGTAGTTGCTTTAGTGCATGTGTACGTCTTACTTTGAATAGCTGTGTGACTGTCTTTGTGTCTGAATATGGACTATGGACATGAGCAGGTGTGCATGTATGAGTGTAAGAGTGCATGTACAGCATGTGTGTGAATAGTGAACATACATATATGCATCTATCAAGCATGTGTGCTTTTGTTCATGTTTACCTTGAAAGCTCTGAGAGGCATTTGACTTAGCAGAGGCAGCAACTGTCTATCAATTGTCATATAATATATTCTTTCAGTCTTTGTGAGGTTTAATAGACATTAGCCATTATCAGCCAGCAGTCTCTCTGTCTCCATTCAGACCAAAGCAAGCAGAGAGGCAATTAGCACAAGGTCTGTATATATTTTTAAAAGTCCAGCTAGACACACAAACACAGTAAAAGGCCACTCTCCACTGGTTGCGACATTGCTGAATCCATCTTAAGTCTTCTCAGAGACACAAAGAACGTAGTCTGAGTGGTCACACAACAAACAATCACACAATGCCAATAAACTAATATGGGACCCAGCCGTGTAAATGATTAGCCCCAACGTCTCTAGCATGATGCAATGCCTCTAAAGCTTATCTGTCCAGACGTGATCATTACTGCTCATAAGCTTACAGTCCGTGAGATAAGATAGTGAGGATCTGGCCTCTTTAGTGGTAGTCCTCTAAATCAATCGCACCTGGCGCCAATATCCCCCGAGGTCTCCATCAGGTCAAGTATGTTTTGAAACAAAACACAGACAATGATCTCTGTTGGAAAACAAGGTGGGCTCAACTGAAATTTGCAAGTTTAAATGTTGTAGAAAACAGACAGGTCTTCCACAGACAGACAACAGTGGACTTGTCCCCTTTATTTTAAAAAGGACATGAAAGAAAAAGAGATAGCGAGAGAGAGAGAGAGAGAGGTAGAGAGAATGAGAGACAAAGACAGAGAGAAAGAGAGAGACAGACAGACAGACAGACAGAGACAGAGAGGCAGACAGAGGAAGTGAATGGAGGACAAAGACTGGGGCTGTTACGGAGAAGGGAGCCAGACCAGCCTTGAAGCTGCATCCTCATAGGTACTCAGAGCCAGACATGGTCAGCACTAACACTGGTGGAAGCTCACAACCTCCTGCCCACCCATCCATTTTAAAACACAGCAGACTCCCGCACACTGTCCTCATTTGCAGATGAACTTATTTATTGTGCAAGTCTGCTTTGTTAGTGACCCTGTGGGCCTTCTCCGACGCACCCGTCCAAATTACTCAGGGTGCTCAAACAAACCCATTTAATCAAGAACGTGTGATTGTGTGATTTACTCACTTGATACTGATGGCGTATTCGCTGCACTCGCGACTCCGGTGCCGTACCAGGTAGGTACTGTTCACCCGGTTTTCCAGCTCTAACTCTGCCTGCGGCCTCTCCATCTGCCCAGCGAACCTGCAAAGGGCAAAGGAGATCAAAGACACCTGAGCCAACCTGAGGCCATTCTGTCTATGGAGGCCACAAACAAGTAAAGTATAAATAAATAAGTAAAAGATATTGAAAATATGTAATATATATAATATAATATGATAAGACAGCCATATACAAAATATAATAATAAGTCAATGGAAACAAATGAAGTGGGAAGGTAAGTAAGCAACTAAATTAGCTAAAAAAGAGACCTGTCTGGCTGTCGGAAGTGCAGTGGGTTTTTTTTATTTTATTTTATTTTAAATGACACTTCTGAAAGCTACTTCCCAATTGCACTGCGACACTCTGCGGTAACTGCAAATGCTGTATTGCTGCCACTTTGGGGCTATTCGCCGGTGACAGCCTAATGCCATTTGTGACGACAGCAGCGCTGTCAGATGGCCATCAGTGCTGCAGGGCTCCTTTATTATTTCAAACTCATTTCGGGCTTCTCCTGAATGGGAGAGAGGCATGCGGATCAAAAACAACGACCCACTTACCAAGGCTGGCTCGAGTAATCAACAGGTTTGGGTACCTGCGGAGAGATACAGGGAAAAACAGAGAGGGGTGGGGGAGAGAGACAGAGACAGAGCAAGCGAGAGACAGACAGAGACAGAGAGAGCGAGAAAGAGAGAGAGAGAGAGCGAGAAAGAGAGAGAGACAGAGACAGAGCCACAGACAGAGACAGAGCGAGGGACAGACAGCGAGAGAGAAGAAAGGAAAGGAAAGAGAGAAAGAGAAAGAGAGAAAGAGAAAGAGATTTCTGGTCAAAATACATCTGCATATGACTTTAGTCCACCCTTCCTCCATAGCCCAAAGCTGTGTGGCTGCAGCCCAGTTTTAAATGCCTCCACAACAGGTGGTTTGGTAATTAACCCCATAAACGCTGTAAATGTCTTTCTTATCGCAGCTGCAATGTGTGCACAGCGATAATGGTGTTTTACTGCGATACACTCTGTGATTGTGCACCTCGTACCGTGGACTGTCTGTGCTGCAGAAACAGCAACAAAAACACAACACCGATCCTTTTTCCACCACTGAGGCCGTGAAGCAACAAACTCGCTGACACTGCAAGCACCCAACCCTGGAATTTCTCTGTTTTTTTTTTTGTAAATGTTAATGTATACATATTGGCTTTGAAAGCTAAAAAAGATGGCTGACCCCAAGTCAGTTTTTAAGTCAGGGCCAATTTTTTTGCATAGTAGGAAATTACATTTCTGCCTGGAAGGAGCTCTACTGTATCTCCCATAAAAACAAATGTAGCATCGCTTAAAGACAGTATGAAATCCCTGTCCAGGGTCTGAACCAATTACTATAACGCCCCTTAAACTAGAAAGAATTTATACTTACACATGGACAAGGCTTCACTGCATCGCTTGGAAAGAAGCCAACCTCCCGCGTCGTCAGGCTTTTGCCCTGTAACCATGACAGATAATTGCATTACATTTGGCTGGTCGACTCCCCCTCAATAATTCAGTAACAATTAGCTTGCAACACACAGCCGCACAAATTTACAGCCAGAGTTAATTATAGTCGAAATGGCATTCACAGACGCAGACTGAGTGTCGAGGAGAATCAAAAATAAAGTGGTGTCTCTCCACAGCAATGAAGCAGCTATGGCATCTCCTGGAAATGCAGGTTGAAAACAATAGAGACAAGTGACAAGTTTTTAGAAGGTAGTTCAAATCACAAGAGGGGAAAATAAGACAGTCTTGTTCTCCAACCAGTCATTACTTAAAACACACACAACTGATGACAAAAAACACTACTGGACTGAAGGTAGAAATAGAAAGGCAGCCCCTATAACCTATGCTCCCGAACTGTGGATTTTGCTGTTGCAACTTATCAGCAACTTGGACCTTATTCAATCCATTTCTAACTAGCTTATACTGATATCATCTGACCTCAGCAGACAGCTTTCCCACTTGAGCAGTGGTTCTGCTTAAGGTTTCTTTCTTAACAAAAAATGCCTATATGGAGTTTTTCCCTAGTCCTTGTTGCATTGTGCTTGCTCCTGGGGGGGCAGAATTGGCTCTTAAAGCCGTATCAAATGATGGTACTGTATAACACAAACACAGTCAGTCACAATTTGTGTTTCTGTTTGTTTTCTGTATATCTGCATCATCTGTATAACACGTGTTAATGGACATGGTCCAACTGAATGGCCAAATAAAAAGGTATGATGACAAATAAAAGATTGGCAGCGTGTTTTTATGACATACACATGTAGACAGCTGGCTCTCAAAACAAAAACTCAAACGTGTGACTCAACACGTGGCCCTCATGTGTGTGTGACTATCTGCGGTGTCCCAGGCCCAATCTCCACGACAGGCTGAGTGATGACACAGATTAAATCATCTGATGTGAGTAATGATTTCATTATTCCACGATATCCAACCCAATGAAGTCATAAAACTCCCCCCAAAGGTCACTGCTGCTTCGAGATACAGGAAGAGGCACAAAAATGTTAAGAGTTAAGCACTCGGGACAGGCGTCTGTGTAAGGCTATCTCTCCTGCTAGTCGTTTCTCACCTCCATATTGTCTTTCACCAGGTAGCTGTGGAGAGTGCATTTTGCTCTCTCTTGTCTCTCTCTCTCACTCTGGCTTTTTCTTGCCCTCTCTTGCACACAATCTCTCTCTCTCTCTCTGTGACTGTCTCTCGCTCTCATCTGCACCCCCTTTTCTTGGGGACAAATTCGATTTGTAACCTGATCCTTAAGCAGCCACAATGCATTTAGCGTAATGACATTTTATCAGAGCCCGCGGAGGGGCCTCTTCTGTGGGCCGGTGGTCGCCGCATCGCAGGGGGCGCGTGATAACGATTAAACTCATAACCTCGCCGGAGTAAACAGATGGCAGGCAAAGGTTGAAATGAAATTACCGTGATTGATTGTATTTGTCTGCCACCCGGCTCCGAAATAATTGTCTTCCGTGTTGCCTGGGAGACGAATGCGCATTGTGCGCGTCGTGCGCGTCCGTAATTCCGTCCGGGTGTCAGTGCCGGGGGGTGGTGGTGGTGGGGTGGGGGGGGTTACGGGAAGGGGGGCTATGGAGATCAAGCTGCCTTAAGGGTGGCGAATGTTCGGTGATGCACTGCATGAGGGTGGCGTGTGTGAGTGTGTGTGTGTGTGGTGTGGTGTGTGTGTGTGTGTGTGTGTGTGTGTGTGTGTGTGTGTGTGTGTGTGTGTGTGTGTGTGTGTGGTGTGGTGTGTGGTGTGTGTGTGTTTGGTGTGGGGAGTGAGGTCGGTTGGTGTGACGTGATGTGTAATTTAGCTCGAAATAAAAAATCCAATAAATCAACAACTAAGGCGACTTATGTATCTATCTATCAACCAGCTGGGTGTTGCCGGCCCCAAGCGCCACTCCTCTTCTCCTTGCTCTGAGGGCAACATTTGAAATGAAATTAAAAGGAATGCTGAGAGGAGAAAAATAAATGAAGAAATACGCAGATAAATGTGAGACTGGGGGACTCACAGGAAGCTTAATGGGCTTGTGGAGACTCGGCTTAAAAACAAGCCAGGGCTTCCGCTGAAGCGTCTCGTCTGGCAGCTGAGAGGCTGTTATGTTTCCTGTGCGACTGAGCGTTGCAAGCCTGTGTGCCAAAGCCCCAGGAAATCACACCAAATGCCTCACTTCCTCCTGGGTCAGCCCCAGAGTCTAAGCCTGGGCATGGGCATGGGCATTGCCAGGAGGGCCGAGAGCAAGAAGGGGGGAGAGAAGAGTGGGGGAGGTCAGGGAGGTGTTAGATGCCACTACAGGCACCACGGACGAGCTACAATGCCACGGCAAAAGAGAAATAAAAAACTTGTGTTGCTGCTACCTGACAACAGCAAAAGTAGCGCAGGTTTGGGCAAACATCAGGCGTCTGTGTGTGTGTGTGTGTGTGTGTGTGTGTGTGTGTGTGTGTGTCTGTGTGTGTCTGTGTGTGTGTCTGTGTGTGTGTCTGTGTGTGTGTCTGTGTGTGTGTGTGTGTAAGTCTGTGTGTGTTCTGTCTGTGTCTGTGTATATATGTTCCTCAATACACCCTGCCTAATAATACATAATACATCACATTGTGCATGATGTACACGTGCCGTCCTAGATGTCCCTGTCTTCTACAGACTCCTACACATGACTCTGCACCCATAGGTGTGTACATGGCACCTTTTGTCTCTGTCTCAACACATAATCTTTGTGTTTACAAAACCAATCCATCAATAATGCCAGCACTGTTCAGCACTAGACTAACAGTCCCCGTCTACACCCTGAAGTGTACTTTTTTAAACTGGAGTGTACTTAAGCGCAAATCAATTTAAACATGGCAAATTAACACTCATCCTCAACTCATACTCAACTCAACTCAAAGAGAATAAATGTGCACGGACAAGGAATTCACGAGAGGACTCCTCCGAGAGGACTAGTTCTAGTACCATGACAAAAAGGACAAAATCAGTCATCTGATTTTCTCATGGCTACTTATATGCCCATTCTGCCTAGCTGTCTATTCTTCTGCCCGACACGTTCGCTGCTCTGCTAGCTCTCTCTTTACCCCAAACATGCAGCTTGAGTCAACTGCTTCGACGGCGAAACAAAAGCTGCAGGAGGTGGGATTAGCCAGCCCATTTATTTTCAAGAGGCGACGCAGCAAACGTGACTGCGTTGGCCCCTGGCGGGGCTGTGGCTGTCTGAGCATGCTCCGTGAGGGCTCAGAGCACAGCTGCTGGCGGGCGTCTCTGACAGAGACAAGTTTGTCACTGGAGGGCCCCGATTGCAGAGAGATGAATGGAGAGAACAGATTCTTTTCAACTCGATGAAGGATAAAAAAGACTGGAATGAGAAGACCTAAAGGGAGGAGGTGTATTGCACAAAGGCTAGTGAGGGGACTGACTGACTGTCCCTGATATTGTCCATGTCAGGGTAAGAGTGAGTCCCAACAGACTCTACTGCAGTCATGGAATGGGTGGTCTTTCCAAACAAGATGTATGATGTTTGCATCGTAAAGGAAATGAGAATCTATGCCAATTCCATAACAGGTCTATAACTCGCCTGGTAACAACACGGCGACAGAACAAATGTCATGTTTTGCGCTGATGTCCATTTATCGACCATGTTTGCAGTGTCAGTTCTTTAGTGTAGACAATCTCTGAACACATATGTAAATCATGTATCATGTTTTAAGCTGGAGTTTTATAACAGATCAAGAGAAGGGTATGGCTGCTTACAAATAAGATTAAGCATTATCATATCTTTCCTTGACCCCACAATGTTTTCCACTGAGGTCAAGGGAAAGTGAATAGTGAAAGGAGATAGAAGAGACAGTGCGAGTGGTTACACACTAGCCTGGCCTACACACTGCCACTCCATTATTATTCTCTCTACAGTGGGAGTCTGGCTTTGCTTCCATTGACATGGTTGTCTCCAGGCAGCATCTTGCAGGACCAATCAACGAACAGAGGGAGTGTTCATGATCAGTGACGTTGACTTTGTGTGCTACATTTGAATTGTAGTGCGTACTCTCTGTTTCTCTTACCTGCCACCAGGAGCTGTGCAGGTCGGCGCAAAGGAGCTCGATGACATCCTTGACCTGGATGTTGAGTGGCGGGCCGTACATGGGCATGGGCATGGGCATGCCGTAGTAGTT
>CM059285.1:14293264-14303264 GCA_030347295.1 Setipinna tenuifilis
ACACAAACACACACACACACATATGCTTAAACTCAAGCACACACAAACACACACAGATACATGCACAAACACCCACGCACACACAAACAATGCACAAAGCCAACAAACCCATAGTCACAAACCACCGCCTCTGTGACAGAAATATACAAACCCACACATACACTCACATAAACCACTGCCTCAGTGACACACACACAAACACACAGACACGAACACACACACACACAGACACACACACACACACACACACACACACACACACACACACACACACACACACACACAGACAAAGACACACACTGGCATGCATGCTCACAAACACGCACAGCCCCAAACCATGCAGAGATAAACTCCAATGGCCCCCTGAGCCACAAGACCAGGGGGAGGCTTTTGGTCACATCACGCAATTCCCCACATTCTCATGTGATACATTTCTCTTTCTCTATCTCTCTCTTTCTCTCTCTCTCTCTCCTTCTCCTTTTTTTCTTTCACATTTTCTCTCCATTCTCTTTTCTCTTAAATTTATTTTTAACTCTCCTCATGCTGTGTTTAAACTGGACCAAACATGCAAAGGACAAAGACACCCCATGAAATATTCATAACTAGCTCTCTTTTCAATATGTGTGTGTGTATCGGCTTGTGTGTGTGTGTGTGTGTGTGTGTGTGTGTGTGTGTGTGTGTGTTACAGAAAGGAGCCTGTCCTCAAACAGCAGAGGACAGAGCAGGGGACACAAAGATCTGAAAGGGAGAAGATTTTGTGGTATGTGTCGCCCCCTGTGGCTGTCAGCAGTAGCGCAGCACCTGCCCAGCTCATTATCATTGGTCCCTTGTGCCTCTGATCGTATAATCTGGGCCCTTATCCATAAGCACCTCCGAGTAGGAGGATCACAATCAAGCGTCAGGTTAAGCTCATGATGAATTATTGATCATAGACATCGAGCGCCTGATCCTGGTCCTGTATAACAATGAGCTGTTGACTTCCCCCTCTCTTTGATTAGTCTTTCAAAAAAACTTTGAGCGTTATAATTTATGATTCTGTCTGTCCCATGGGACGGTGTGTCACTGCCGAATCAGCACTAATGGGTTACATAAAGTTCATCTTCAAAGCCCTATTAGGGCTCATTTACAGTCCTGGTCCGTCTGTAAATTTGTCTGCCTGTCCAAAACGTTATCTTAATCACCATGTTCCGTACTTCCTATGTGTCTTTTGCACTGGCTCTGATCTGCCAAAAAACTACTGATTGTACAGTTTTCTTTTGTCAGTCATAGTAAGTTCTTTGTTGACAAACAAAATGAACACAAAACACAGACAGAAGGCCACATTTCCCTTCCTTCTCTGCGTGTGGTGTGAAGTAGCCCTTACCTGCAGCAGGAGGTGATACTTCAGGACTCTCTGCATGGGCACAACCAGGAGGTCCCGCAGTGTGAACTTCCCATTGTTGGCTCTCTTCGAGCACTCCTGCCAAAATACACCCCAGCCAGAGATAAAATGTGGGGACCCATTCTGTCAAACACACTGAATATCACGCCGTTTCAGATATAATTTCCAGACACATTATGTCTCTGGCTGTGTAAATTTCAACATTTCCGATGAAACATTATATTTCTGAATTTTGGCAGACATATCTCGGTCCAGCCTGGTAGAATCCTATCAGCCTGTGGAACTAATCCTATTGGACTATCTCAGAGGTGCTGGCGGATTTCTGTAATACATTTCTAATCGTACAGGACATCTCTTCTACTCGGGGCCAAGTTCTCGCAAGGTCTCCTCACCTCGCAGCACCAGGGGGCAGCAGTGTCTATCTGCGGTTCCACTCGCCTCCCTCCCTTGGCTCTCTCTCTCTCTCTCTGAGCAAGCAGACTTATCCAGTTCTCTGGTTGGCTTACCTCGAGCTTCAGCCGAACGTCTTCCTTGTCTTTGCAAATGTCATCAAGCGCGGCAATGGCAGACTCCACATGGCTACAGTACTTCCCATAAATAAGTAACCTGGGTTTGGAAAAAAAAAAACATGTGATGAGTTGTTTACAACAGATAAAAGAGACAGAGAAAAGACACCGGGACATTAGCCTCTCAGGTTTTGAGGACAAGGAACTGAGTTATTACCTCTCTTTATAGCTGAGGAAGACCTGATAGAGATTCTTGGCGCTATTGTGTGTGATGGACTCCTTCACCTCCTCGACGAGCCTCTTGTGCACTTGGACAAGTTCCTGTGAGAACACAGTAGAGCCTTCATGGTCCACTAGCTCATCTGAATGACAGAAACGTCTAAAGCCTGGTGGGACAAAACTGAGCACTTACGGGAATATTCACGAAGACTGTGTCCAGTTCCACAGGAGTGAGAAATGTTTTAAGAGGCTTTAGGAAATACTGCAGAGGGAAAAAACCATCAAAACACCAAAAAGTTTACATTAGAGATATAGGACATGGTACCTATTCCATTAACACAGAAAGTCAAAAGAGAGATGAAACATGAGCATGTCCAATTTCATGACAAAAAGAACAATCATTTTAATAGCTTTTTAAGGTTCTAAACTATTGTACGAAATATTGCCAATTATTGCTTGCTGAGATTCGGATTCATGACAGAGGGTCGCTTATTTGCAGTGCACTATCCAAACACACTTCCCTCTGTCTCCCTCGCTCTATCTCTAATGAATGTGTGAGAAACTGTCAGGCCTTGCCTTCTCGATGGAGTCCAACGTCTCCGTGTATTTCTCCTCTGTCTGTTTGATCTCCGTAAGACAGCAGCTCCTGATGTCAGTCTCTGTCTGTTTCTGTAATTACAGCCGACACAAACACACCGCCCAGTCACACACACACACACACACACACACACACACAGACACACAGACACACACACACACACACACACACACACACGGAGAGACAAAGAGAAGGAAAGAAAGTGAAGGAAAGAAAGTGAAGGAGAGAGAGAGAGAAAGAGATGTTACATGTACATGACATCAACACATGGCAAAAGAACGCAGGCTACACGCTAAAGCAAGGACAATAAAAAAGGACATGCAGAAACAGAGGGAGTTACAATGATGCTTTGACAGAAAAACAACGCGAAGGGACACAATTAAAGAAAACCCACTGCTAAGGGCAGACAGCCCATCTTTAATACTTAGAGACAAATGACATTAAGTGCGTACATTTAAAAGCTATGTTGATGTCCCACAGCAAGCTAATGTACGTAAGGCACCACAACGCAACATCACAGAGCGGTGTGATCTTGTCCTGTGCACAAAAGTAATGGCAAAGGCTAAACTCACCGGCGGTGGCACGCTCTCCGCCTTCATCAGGTCCTCGTACACCTCCTCTCCCTCACCGTCATCGTACACACAGTCATACAGGTCCTCCTCGTCCTCCACCCCATTCTCACTACATGCAGGCAAATAAAAAGATAGCACGTTATTGCAGCACAGTATGCTCTGTAAAATAGTGAAAACAATCCTGTTATTATTACTATGTTTATAAGATTGCTAATTAATGGAAAAGACAAAAATCTTTTTGTTACATGTGGTGCTTCACTGTGCATGACTATATTTTACAGTCTTGATATTGAAACATTATCTTGCTATCTTGCTAGATATAGCTGTGTGTAACACCTTCGTGGCTGAAGGATAAAGTGATATAAAACTCATATTGTACACATATAACTCCAAACTAAATAAGAGGCATGATCTACCTTTTCTTATGTCCGATCTAGCTCTGTGCACAGACAGACCCCTGATGGCAATGTGCACATTTGTGCCCTCTTTCTTCAACTGTGCTCTCTGCTGGGTTTTTGTTTACCATACACTTTATTATTGTTGAATATTTTATATTTAGTCCGATTTCATTATTCTGTTTTAAAACCATATTCAAATGTGGGTCACAACGTCAGTACTCAAAGAAATAGAGCAGTGGAAGTACACTGAACAACTATATTTGATTTGTAATAATAGTGTTATGTGAACACACGAGCACCCGCTTTGAGTTTCTTTGACAAGGCAAGCTTTGAGTTTCTTTGACAAAGCAAGCACACTTATTCTGGCCCCTTGCACAGCTGACTTTCCTGCCTCCTGAGGCTGCCTCTAATAGGGACTGCTAGGTCACAACACTGCACCCTGGGCCTCGGCACTGTTTGTCACTGGGGTAAAATTAAACCACTGTAAAAACATGTGCTGGGTCACAGTGGGTCGAACAGGCTAACTTAAGCTAAAAGTCCACAATTAAGCCTAACAACAAGTGAGCTGGCATGGAGCATATTCGAATTACAATGACATTAAATGAAAGCCAATGGTTCTACTGTCAGGGAACTAAAGCATGACCGATATGGCTGACATAGTCCATACAATTACATTTGGATATGAGAAATATTTACTCTTTAAGAGCAAAGAAAACAAAACTATCTGCTTGATCAACCTTTTTTATGGATAGGCTATGGGTTTTATTCTGGATGTGTCAGACTATTGTCTGATTAAAAAATAAATTTAAAATAATGAATTAAACATGTGTAGCTTTAAGTTATTGGATTTTACATATAAATGCAGTTACAGTCTACTACTATATGTGACAGTACTGAAAGATGACATGAAACCTTGTTAGACTGTATTCTATGGGACTGTCTGTGGGGTTCGAATACCTGGTCATCTGTTTCTCAACAAATCAGCTTATGGTTATATATGTAATGTAATCATGCAGCCAGGTAATGTGATTAGAAGTATTTTCAAATGAATCATGTTCTAATAATAGGCGCTTAATATTTGTAATATCATTACGTAAACCTGTTTCACCATCCTTTTCTTCCCTTTCCTTGTGATTATTTCATTAACAGGATGAGGCAATGAAAAAGCTTGCAAATGGTGGCGGGTCACTATTTGTTTAATGCTTTATGTTACTATGATAACCATGCATTTGCAGACACTGATTTAAGACACCAATCACTGCAGCTGCATAATCCATGGAATATTTTTAAACATTTAACAAGTTTTTCATTTTACTAGAAATGTGCACTAAAACATAAAAACTATGCAGGCACAGCAGCCTCAAAAGGGTGTAACGCTGCCATGTTGTTGCCATGATGATGGCTCCATGTTACTGAGGTAGAGCCACTGAATGCCAGCTCACAGCTGACAGTAGGCCTGGACGATATGGCAAAAACACTTATGACGATACATTTTTCCATGTTGACCGATATCGACTTTGACGATCACGATTAGGCCTGGACAATAGAACTTCTAATCTAAATCTAAATTGTCTTTCATTGTCTGGACTGGGTAAAATCACATGACTTTCAAAGAATGGTACATGAACACACACAGTGGAATGCACAGAATATAAAGAAAGAGTTTATAAAAATAATAACTAATAGTAATAATAAATAATGTCATATGTCAAATTATCCATGGGCTTGATCACTGACGATTAACGGTTACGATTGTCGGTTCGATTAATTCTTCGATTAATTTCCCAGCCCTTGCTGACAGACTTTGGTCACTGTGTGAGTAGGACATGGAGCTCATCCATACTCACACAGCAACCCTGCTGGACATTTTCAGATGTTTGTGTGTGTGTTCACACATACACACGTGACTGTGGGTGGGAATGTAAGAATAGTTGAGTGTAGGAGGGGTGGTGGGGGTCGGTGTATGTGTGTGTGGATGGTGTGTGTTGTGGGGGCTGTTGCTTCCTGTTTGGGTATGCCAAAGTGTATATATGTGTGTGTGTGTGTGCTTTTCCTCCAGTGCTATTGTGCCAATCTCTGCATATTTAGTCTGTGTTTGTTTGTGTGTGTGTGTGTGTGTGTGTGTGTGTGTGTGTGTGTGTGTGTGTTTTGTTTCTACACACACACACAAACACACACACACACACGCACATACACACACACGCAGACACCAACCCGTGTTTCATGTCTGGAAAAATTCATCCTCTGCCAGCTAAACCACATGACAAGACCCATGTGTATTATGTGGAGTATGTAGGCGGGCACTCTAAAGAATACAGACTTTACTATTTGTATTTGTGGTCAATCTGGCTATGTCTACATGTCTAGTAGTCTAGTTTTTTGCATATATGTGTGTGTGAGTGTGAGTAGGCTATGTGTGTGTGTGTGTGTGTGTGTGTGTGTGTGTGTGTGTGTGTGTGCGCGTGTAAAGTCTGTCAGTTTGTCCAAAATGCGAAGGCAACTACTTGTTGCTTTGCAACCTCCACTGTCTACCAAATGTCTAAGCAGACATCGAGGTACCGGTTAAAAATTTTGTTTTCAAAAAGTATAGCTAGACAGCAATGTAGAACAGTGTTGCCAGAAAGCCAGACATCTGACCATGTCATTCCATAGAGGTTTAGGTGTTAAAAGCAGCTTATATGATTTATTTATGCTACCTTCAGGGTCTGGCAACACAAAAGCACCTTAAAAGGCAGAATCTTTTAGAATTTGATTTGGATCTACGCTTCTTTAGAAGGCAGCATTTTCTCCATTTCAGACACAGCTCGTGTGTGTGTGTGTGTGTGTGTTTATGGGATCACGAGTGCTTCCTAGGACAGGTTTATTTGCCTGCAGAGGGTGTAGCAACACAGACATCAAATCAAAGGGCCGCCACAGCAGCAGCAGCTCCAGACCAGCCTTCCACGCTGCATGACCTTGGGGACCCCGGCGATCAAACAGTCCTGCTGGGCCTGCGCTCAGATTGATGCCCTCTCTGATGCCTCATGTTTATGGATGGCAGTGCGCGCGCGCACACACACACACGCAAACACCACTTCACGCACACACACACCTGAAAACACACACACCACTTCACCCACACCCACACACACACACACACAACAGTCTTGCACACACCCAACACACCCAACACACTTACACACACACACACACACACACACACAGTCCACTTCAGTGGGAGTCTGGGCGCTGGGCAGCGTGGCACCAAGGATGAGTGGCACTAAAGGCAATGCCCCACAGCAAGCGTCAGCTCCGATTAACGCCCAGCGCCCCCGTTTGCTTGGAGGGCAGAATAGGGAGTAGGGGGATGGGCAACACTCAGGCTGTTTAGTGTTTTGCCCAGAGGGGGCAAAACACCAGGAAGTGTGTGTGTGTGCGTGTGTGTGTGTGTGTGTGTATGCATGTGTGTGTGTGTTTACATGTGTGTGTGTGTGTGAGAGATGTGTGAAAGTCTGACGACTGACATTAGTGTCAGCTGTGTTTTTGGTGAGCAGTAGTGGAAATGTAAAGGCTCTGGCTTGACACAGAATTTAGATGCAGTAGGGTGGTGGGCTGTTTGTTCAGTGGCGTGTGTTTAATGTGTCTATGAAGTATGTGTGTGTTTATAATAGTATGTCTGCGTGTGGAGGAGTGTGTGTATGTGTGTGTGCGTGTGGAGGGGTGTTGGTTGTGTGTGTGCGCGTGTATTTATACATGTGTGAAACTCATGTGTGGTGTGTGTGTGGTGTGTGCGTGTGTGTGTATCCCCTGCCATCCGCCTACATGCAGGACCTGTCCCCATCACTTGTTGCTTTGCCAGAGTAGAAATCAATGCTTGGAGGTGTTAAAACAACTTGGCCTAACTAAATCAATGTCTGTCACTCAATCCTGCAAGTGGACAATGGAGTGTGGGTGATTTGTGTCACCAGTCAAGCGTTTACTGGTGAGTGGACATGAAGCTCCAAATGGCTTTTTTTCCTATAAGAGAAGTTTAAATGACTGCCTTCAGTCCCTTTCATTTTCTGATGTAGAAACAGAGGGTAGACTTCTAATGGTTTATGTAATAAATGTTTCCCATCTTGTACCAATACTATACCTACTTGCTTATTGGCTTACTTTATTGACTTATTACATTATTACTGATCAGAAGCTTACTACAGGGTTTGTTTTTGGGTGAATAGATGGAAATGTGGCATAGTTCACTTTCATATCTTTGCACAATAAAGCTTTAAAGCCTCACCCACTTTTCAATGCAGTTTTCTGATAATCTGTGGTGATGTGACTGCCATGGCGGCTGCCTTTTGAAATAGTTGGACTATGTTTGAGAGCTGATGAACTGTTTCTAACATCGAAGTGACTATGGTGAAATGTACAGGAAAATCATACTGCTTTTAAAATGCTACCAACATCACCACGTGAGTTTTTAAACACTGTTGTTTTTGAGTGCACGCACTAACACAGAGCATTGTTTGCAAGCTACATTAAAAAGTTCATAATATGAACGTACTGGGCTAAAACTCTAACGTGGTACTGAAAACAAGCACACTGGGGTTTTTCAAACAGTTTCATTTATTGCTAAAACAGTGAATATACAGGTCCAAAACACATAAACAGTTAAACATTTACCTTACCCGGTCGTAGTTCTGTGGTGGCAAAGGAAGCATGCACCACCACTGCAGGGCTATTATACTGAGGGCAGTACGTGAGGCGCGTTCAAGAGCCACGCCCGTGCATGGGCTGTGCAATGGTAGCGCCCAATTACGATTAATTCGTGCCTACAAAGATTTTGTGTATTGATTTTTGCATTGTTTTAAACTTCACTGTTTCCTGTGTCAGGAGAATGAACTGTATTGTTTATATGCACATGTATGAGGACGATTTTAGGCATCCTTTATGTTTTCCTCCTCTGATGATTTCGTGTATTGGTATGCTCCAATTAGGACAGGGTTGGGAGGACTGTTTAAAATGACTGTTTTTATTCGTATGCGTATGGTCACAAAAATGCAGTGTGAAGTCTCATTTCTGTAAGAAAGTGCTATTATGAATACCTCTGATGGTAATTTTTTTTTCTTGAGTGATTCCAGAATCTTGTGTTGTGTTTATTTGGACCCTCGTGTCATTATTTATTTTTGTTTTTTTTCCACTGTAAATATTTTGCACAAATAATTTTGGTGGCTAATTTTTTGGGAAAAATAAGTTGTACCCTCTGTTTTTTCAACAATTTCCTCTGTCCTCGTCATCTTTGCTAAAGACTTGCCTGTCACGGCATACCAGCTTTTTCACATAATCCAATTTCCATAGTCCACATGTTCCATAGATGTGCAGAAGTATGTGTGAGATGTTTACTAGGGCATGCGATCAGGAATGTAGGCTATACCCTGGCGGCCATTGTTTTAGGGCCATATTGTTCTGCATTGCAGAATTCTCCGCAATGAGAATTTAAATTTGCATCCCTTTTATTTATCCATTTCTGAAAAGACCGGCAGTTATGGTACTGTGTGTGTGTGTGTGTGTGTGTGTGTGTGTGTTTTTCAGTATCAGGTCAACATTTGTGAACGACAAGACTAGACTCTTAGGGCGTACTCATCATATGCCACCTCCAAAAACCTCCAAAATCCAGTTCATCTGACTGCTGTGATCGCTCCATTCAGTACCAGGACAACGTACACTAGTACACTTCAAAGAGGTGAACTTGTGTCCAGTTCAATTGGTACGGTAGGAGTGAAACATACCTACTCTGGTACGGTAGGAGTGAAACATACCTAGTGTAAGTACCCTTAGACTAGATTGAACATTCAAGATTCAAGACCTTTTTTTGTCATTGAGCAGTTGTAGAGCTGTACAACAAAATTAGACAACAAGGCCACAAAAGGTGCAAGGTAAAAGTGTCACGTGAAGAGCACTGTAAAAACAAAGGAAAGAAGGGAGTATATACAAGGGCATTATAAATAATAAATACACTCTAGACTAAAACTAGACCTTAGATTCTCCTTAAAAGTCTCTACTTACTCTATGAGGTCTTCAAGATGGTTATAAATCTCCTCGTCCTCAACACTGTCTTCTGTTGGAAAGGACCTAGATGTTCAAAATTACAACCACAGAAGGACATTAATTACATTTTTATACCAATTAGTATACAAACATGTGTTTTTATCTATTAGAACATAAACTGTAGCTATCCGGTATGGCTGCCCAGAAAAGAAGTCAAGTCTTACCTTATTCCTGTTTGTTGTGCAATACTTGTCTGTGAAAGCTTGGACAATGTGTCCATTACCTGCAGACAGAAAAAGGGCCATGTTAGTTTTAAT
>CM059285.1:14308264-14315764 GCA_030347295.1 Setipinna tenuifilis
GCTTCCCCATGGACAGTGGCCAAGCCCGCACCCTTACTGCCATACCAACCTGCACATACAGGAGTGCAGACAGTCTACATGGAAACAGCTACTCTGGGGCTATTCTAAACGTGTTAAAACCAGACCTGCACTGTGGCACACTTCATCAAAATCTGTACATGAAAGTGTAGATGTTCAGGTATGCGATGTTGAGAAGTGCGAATACTCACACAAACTCATTATCAGGTACAATCGCACGTAAGAAGAGCCTCTTTAAGCCACCAGTGTTATCACCAAGACTTGGAGGTGTTCCACAATCAGGTGTTGTCTGGTGGCCTGTGAGTTGACCAGACAGACAGACAGACAGACAGACAGACAGACAGACAGACAGACAGACAGACAGACAGACAGACAGACAGACAGACAGACAGCTTGACGTATGGAGGGAGGAGGGGCTAGTGGCTTACGTTCTAGCCTGTGCCCCATGCTCTTCCAGTAAGACCCTCACCAGCAAACCACTGCAGGTGAACTGAGAAATTCTAGGGGCCCCGCAGTGGAAACTGTGCCAGCCTCACACTCTCAGAGGCAGGCACACGCACACACACACACACACACACAATACAGTCACACACACACACACACACACACACACACACACACACACACATACACACACACACACACAATACAGTCACACACTCCCCACAAAGGTATATGTACTGTATGGCATGTAGACTTGTATGTAAACTGTACATACAACAGACAAATGAGGTATGCAGAACACTGTGTTTCCCAGCTGTATTGTTAGATACAGTTAAAAGTTGCATCATTTGTCCTAAAATAGTGTGATTTCACAAGAAGCTTGAACCTTGCAATAGACACATGACTCCTAAAGTTCTTCTAAGTCAGCTTTGTTTTAACTCACATGATTAGGATCTTCCCATTATTAATGCCATTACTTCACTTTCTGTTGTGAAGTATGACTATGTTTCTGTGAAATAAACGTATCTTTTTCTCACTTCCTCCTTCCTTTCCGCTCTCTCGGTCGCCTTCTTTCTCTGTGTGCGAAAGTGTTTATGTGCACGCAAGTGTATGTACTTTATGTGCATGCATACTGTGTGTGAATGTGTGTGGGCATATTCAGCTTATGCAATGACAAAAAACTGATCTTACCACTTCACACTTGAAATGGTCTGAAAACCCATATGTATGTGCATATCTGTCCTATGAATTCATTTTATTTTTTATTTTATTATTTTCCCTATAACACTGAATACCTGGACAATTACAAATGCTTTGTCAGATTTGGCATGCCAATAAAGCTTTACTGAACTGAATTGATTTAACAGGCAGAAAAGTGTGTGTGTGTAAGAGAGAGACATACAGAAAGAAAGGAAGAAAGAAAGAAAGAAAGAAAGAAAGAAAGAAAGAAAGAAAGAAAGAAAGAGAATGAGAGGAAGTGAGAGTGAGTCTAAAGCCTTTTATGTTTAAGGGTCTACTTTATTCCTCACAATAAATGTGGAATGCCACACAACCTAGCGCTCACTACCACTTACTGCTAGGCACGAGCGGCTTCCCTACATAATTCAAAGCCTTTGTCGAGAGCCTATTCAGCAGACTACAAGTGTGCCGTGTCGCTCAGGAATTATGGATTTATGGATGTTGTGACTCCAGCTTAACGACACACACAGCCGTCAAAACGAAACATGGGCACTGTGCAAAAGACAGAAAGCAGATTTCCGATTGTGTTCACGATGACAGCCATCAACACAACCCAAAGAGGCATACTTAGTGAAATAATTCTCTTCTTCTTCATGAAGAATTCAGCAATGGCTCTTGCCTGCACTAGTCAACCCCAGCACACAGCGCTCTGATGAAATCTCTGGCTAAAAATAGACTTGCAAAGCGGACTTGGGTTCAACGGAGGAAATGTGTTGATGATGATGAGCCTGGACGTAAGGAAAGAAAAGCTGCCCTCTTATTTTAATTAACAACACAAACATTGTATCAACCCACTAGTAGTATGTACCCTTTGCATTATCTGCACATGCAGATGTAGCATCACCAATACATCATTCCGAGTGTTCATGAATTCTGTTCTAGCTGCTGGAGCATGATTGTGTGTGGCTAACTGCATCGGACATGCTGCGGTTAAAGCTGTTCCAAATGCCTGCTGGCACGGAGGGTGATAAGCTGAAGGCCTTCATCTCACAACCATTAGTCATATCCCCTCCTTTTTCTATCTTGCGTATGTATGCACACACAGCCACAGTCACAGTCACACGTCCACCACCGCACACGTCCGCGCACAGAGACTCTCCTCTCCTCTATCTCGGGATCTGCCGCTCCGCATCATCGCCGGGGGAGATCCTGACGAGCGTCTTGAGTGACACGTGCGTCCGCCGAGGAGCCTCAGCTCGGCGCGGCCCGATGAGCCCGACTTCCCCCATTGGCTGCTGGAAGCCGTGGCCAGGCAAGCACTGCGTGGGATAAGACAGCTCCAGTGGATTCCAGCCGAGAGCAATTTAACTTTGCCTTAATTCAGCAAACGCGCAGATGCGTACTGGAGGCAAACTGCGAGATGCTTATCCTCTCCACCTTAAAGAGAGAGAGAACCTCCCTCAAGGCTGCCAGCTGCAACCTCACATCCCCCGTCAATATCATCAAACTGTGATTGGCCCTTTCTGAAAAGTCACCTCTGTCCTATTGGTGAGTAGGTAATAGTGCAAGGTGAAGAGTGTACAGAGTGCAAAAGTGCAGAGCTGCAGACGGTGTTTTCTCACTCTCGCATGCGAGCATGTGTTCAGAGATGTAATCCCCGCTGTGACCGCTGAGAGTGGGCTACAGCGATTTGGTTTCAAGGTCCCCAATCTCGGACCCCTTCCTGTGGAGCCGTTTGGTCGGCACTGACCAGAACCGGGCTGTCACATCAGGTTAGACATGACGTGGCTCGGGGGGGTCGCATAAAAAATCCATATGCTCATTCCTCAGGCTTTACTTTCCCACTCTCCCTAATCTCAACCCACCCCCCCACACACACTCACACACACACCACACCCTCACACATACATACACACACACACACACACACACACACACACACACACACACACACACACACACACACACACACACACACATTCTACCCCCCTATTCTAGGCAGCCCCGATTACGACGGCTTTGTCTTGATGATGGCCGGCCTCAGCACAGAATGCATATTTGCATGCCATTTGCTAACTGGGTTAGCGTTTGACTTTCAGCCACAAGGTGACTGTGTCCAGTACTGTAACGCGTGCTAATGTGAGCACCGTGCTGCCGGCTTGTCTAATTCAGGGGCCTAGTGGTTTGCCTGGCCTCCATTCTGCATACCTCAACTTCAGCGGAAGTCTAAAGCCAAAAAAAAAAAAAAACTCAGTGGCTGACATGTGTGCCACCACCCAGACGGGCAATGCACCTGACATCAGTGGCACTGCAGCACTGTTTGTGGCATCGGTCGACAGTTGAAAGTGCAGTGAGAGTCAGACACTGTGAGATACTTCTGAGGTTCCTGCCAGACTGCTAGGCCATCTGATGCATCTTGAAAAGCACTGACACTTTCTCACAAGGTTCCCAGAGCCTCAGATAAAACGATTTGATATGTTTACAGCAAAAGAAACATCTCTGTTCACAATGTTCGCGCTGTCACAGTGTGCCCTGCCTGTCACGGTAATAGAACCTACATTCGAAATGTAAACACACAATAATTAGCAACACAGTAACAAAAAACAACTAGAACAGAAAACAGGGTGTTAATTGTATATTATCACTTCATTATCTAACCGCTTTTTTCATTCAAAAAATGTCTCTAAGGAGCAAGCAAATGCTCAAGGGACTCCAAGGCCTAAAAGCTCTCCTAAAAGGAAAGTGATATGCAAAGTAACCAACAGATGAGAAAGTTTAACAGACCCTGTTGAGCAGTCTTCCCTGCAGGTTTCTCCAACAGAGGAGAACCAGCTTTGCCATTTCATTTAAATGCATTTTGTGAATTTGCTGACCACTGACTGAAGTTTAAGTGAAAAAAGGGATGTAGCAGATTTGTTTGACATTGCCATGCATTTCATATCCCAAGAGATTTCCATAAATCCGTCAACCCGAAGACTATTAGGGATTTTTTTTCTGTCCCTTGTAGGAAGCGCAACTGGGTTAATAGCTCTCAGGCCTCTTTCTTTGAAATGCATGTTCTCAAAACATCCAAATAGGTTTCCTTGGTCAGTGTGGGGCTAATTAATTAGAACTGTTTGGTGCCGACCACACAATTCCCTGCGGATGGAAAATAAAGCTGCAGTGCAGAGACCATCACAGCAAACAAGAGCAATGCTTTTACGCAGGCATCTGAAGGGAAATGTGCGATGACTCTGATTTGTCCTTGACATGAAGACATTAAAATGATGAAGCAGACCACACTTCTGAGATTACAAACAACAGTGGACTGTGTAATCCTCAACCACACTGAACAAGTGCTACTTCATTTAAAGGATCACAGATGCAACAATAACAAATAAAGATTAGCTTTAAAAAAGGATATTTGTTCATGACTCAGAACACGTGTACAGGATGAAAAGTTTGAAATCGGAGCAGAGGCTGAGACTGAGTGGACGGCAGAGGTTATGGGTGATGAAACCCAGGTCAGCGCAGGCTTGAGTAGGAAGCAGCTGTTATAGCAACCTGCAAACATGACCTCACTTCTGCGTACGCAAAAGGGTGGGCTTGGGCGCTGTCTTCATCTGTCACAAAGCAAAGGACATTTTGCGTGCCGAATTTCCTATCGTTTTTCAGACAACGCAATGCCCTGTCACCTTTCCTTTCAATTTTTTTCCCCCTTTTCTTTACAAAAGAGCTAGTGGCATTTAGAAACCTTTTTGGGGAAGAGAACAAATTGTGACATCTACCCACTGCAATGAATATGTACACACACATACGCGCGCATACACACACACACACACACACACACCATACAAGCTTGGATGACATGTGTCACAAGAACCTAACGACAGATTGAAGGTCTTTATGGTTCCTTTTCTGCTCTTTTTTCCTCCTTGCTGAGAGAAGTGCTAGCCCACTGGCCACTGACACATCTGCTCTTTCCACACTCGTGGCAAGCAACGGGGTGGCTGATTACCAGAATGAAGTCGTAGCGCCACAGAGCATTTCCATGAAGGCCCATGGAGAATACAAAATGAGCAGAATATTCACACCCACACATGAAACCCCACATCTCTTTCTCTCTCTCTCGCACACACACACACACCCACATACACACACCCACACACACACACACAAATTAAGCGCTAACACTTGACTGTGAGAACAACTCATCTTGTTCCTTTCAAACACTGCAAGGTTTTAATGTGCTCTCGGTGTGACATTCAGGACACAACCTGTTAAACTCAAATTCCAGCCAAGTGATATATTATAAATAAGTCTGCTAAAAAAACAAATGAAATAAACCTATTTGAGGTGCCAGAAAAAAAGAAAATTCGAAATTTAAGGGGTAACCTAAAGTCTCACAAATCTTTCAGGAACATTCCGTCATGAAAAAGCACATTTGTAGTACACTGGCACCTTTGGCCCCTGATACTCCAAACATATGCTTAAAAAATGGCCAACATCCAACATGGCCTATGCTAGAGTATGTCATCTAAAGATGGAGGGCAAGTATGTACTGCCCCTCTCATTGGTTGCTGTGGGATGATCGATGGCCAGCGCAATCACATTTTGACCAGAATCGCCACTGTTTTTTTTTTTTTTTGCGCTCAGCTACTGTGAAAACACGACAAACATCCACTAGGACTAACATTCCTGATTCGCATCTTTTGGATGTCAGTGAATGCACTAAGCAGGACTGCAATGTGCTGTGTCCCTCCCCAGGCACAGTGATCACAACGTGCATATCCTCAAGGCAGCTTGAAGACTGGGACCATCTGGCTGCTGTTGGCTGGGTGTCAGCTCAGTGCTTAGGACACTCATGAAAGTTTTACGTGGGGATTTAGGAAGGGGAGGAAATCTTTTAAAGATTGTTTTTTTTTTCATGCAGATTTCTTTCTTTCTCCCACTCCTGTTTGTTTTGAGAACACACACACACACACACACACACACACACACACAAATGAGACATGCAGACATGCCTGAGGCTTGTCAAAACAAAACAATCAATTTGAGGTCCAAAACATGATGTTTTTCATGTCTCTTTTTTTTTCTTTGCTTTTGGAATGCTACTATTTCAGACCCAGCAAGGGGTAATGTGTCTGTACGTAGTCTGTATGTCGTTTCAAAAGCAGCTATTGGTCGTGTGAGGAGGGATGTGCCCATGTACAAAAAAAGTAGGCCAAGAGATTCTCACCACAGCGTAGACTGGTCCACCTACCAACCATATAAGCGCTATAATTTCGAGAGCTTTACACTTATATACGCATATATACACCAGCCAAAAATGGCCCTCATAGCAGCCATACATTTCACTGTTTAACGAGAAAGTCAAGCCACATTGTCTGTCCTTGGTTTGTCTTATGCACACACTATACATACACAGTAATACAACCACATTGAGTTTAGACTTCTCGGGTCAAAAGTGAAAACACACGTTAGTCATGTTTCATTACTCTATAAAGGGTTCTCACTTTCATGTTGGTTAAAAGTGGTGCTGCATTTTTTATAGCGAAACACCGCATGTAACCTAAAAGCAACGTATTATACGTTTACCCATAAAACAACAAAATTCAGGTCAGGTGGCAAAACTATGCTCATATGAAGCTGAAGAGTCTTCCATTTAGCCCACACTACAGCAATAACATCAAAGATGAAGAAAGTGGCACATGACTAAAAACATGACTTTAACAATCTTAAAGCTTTTCGTTTTTTAGTGCCCATAAATACGCTGTCAGAGGAAATGAAGTTAAATGTTCAAATCCAATATAGCCTGAAGACAAATGGCACTGCAAAGTCAATTGCAAACACCCAGTGTCCCCTGTGTCCCTATACACCTCTCTGCTGTACGTGTGTGTGTGTATTTGTGTGTGTGTGTGTGTGTGTGTGTGTGTGTGTGTGTGTGTGAGTATGTGTGTGTATTTTTGTGTGCCTGTGCCTGTGCTTATGTGTGCGTGCGTGCGTGCGTGTACGTGCGTGTGTGTATGTGTGTGTGTGTCTGTGTGTGTCTGTGTGTGCGTGTGCGTGTGTATGTGTGTGTGTACGTGTCAGAGTGTGTGTTTATGTGTACAGCACAGGAAGCGTGAGTAAAGCCCTGTGGTGCGGCCCCAAGCTTGCGCCTGACGGTGGGGGTCGTGGGGGGGTGGGGGGTGAGAGGGGGGTGGGGGGGGGTGCAGGAAAGAGGAAGTGAAGCCGCTCCCCTGCTGTTTACGGCTCACAACCGCTCCACTGCCATTCACCGCACTGCTGCTCCACAGACAGAGAGAGATAGAGAGAGAGACAGATAGAAACAGAGACAGAGAGGAGAAGAAGAGAGAGGGAGAGAGGAGGCAGCTGCTG
>CM059285.1:14323264-14405764 GCA_030347295.1 Setipinna tenuifilis
ATGTGCATCTGTGAAGACAGCTGTGACAGCAGAACACAGTGCACTTCAGAGAAATCCACACCAGGCCCACAATGAGAGCACAACATCCTCATCACCTCCCTCCATCTCCTCCTTCCCCCTGCAAGGCCACTGCTGGTCCTCAGGACTCAAAGCAGACTCTGGCAACCTTTCACCTGCCTTCCTGGGAGAGGTCAACTTCATAAAAACAGCTACGACTATGCTCAAACTCAACTGTGTGCCTTTATTGTTAAACAAAAAACTCTGAGCGAAGGGACTTTTTATTCCCTGGGAGAAAGCAAAATCCATTGCCAGAGACAGATTTACTGAGGTGGGCAATGTGTGCTCAAGGTTGTGCCAAAGGGTAATTAGTACAAATACCTTTGATTCATGCTCGATAAATCCCTTACCGACGGGGAAGCACCTTATTGGTCAGCATGTGCATTAAAAGCCTGTGGGTCTGCCTGGACACAAGAGCAAAAGCAGCCTTTTAAGTTGGTCTACAGCCCTATGTCCTGCACACGTGTATCTGGTCCAGCAGCACAGACAGGCAGGCCCGTAGGCTACTGTAGGCCGATGGAGAGCAGTTCTAAGAGGAGTCTGTCATGTTGACACCACTGTGCACAGCATGATTTAACTGCAAGAAATGTCTTTTCTCGGAGAGGGATTGTGAAAACATGTTCTCTTCCTCTCTGTCTTGCCCATACTTTTAACCCCTGTCTTCCACTTCCTCTCTCTTCTTTTCTTTTTCCTTCTTCATGTACGCACTCTTTCTTTACCCAACTCTCTGAATACCATCCTTTCCATTCTCCAACCTCTCTTATTCTCTTGAGAACTGTCGACATTACTTTCCAATAAAAGCCTAAATGAATGCGAGCAGAATGGATGTTTTATTTAGCAGTCCCCGTCATGTCTATTTCTTAAAAGGAACAAGGATGACACGGAAAGAGTTATGCCGAGTGTGGTTGACTGATGGTCTCTCTGATTTTTTGTTTCTATTTTTTACTGTTTTCGTGGTTACTGCATTAACAAATCTGAAAGGTCTCATGCAATCTGAGCTGAACACACTCATGAATCTACAACAACCTCTGTGCATTTTTGTACTGCCATGCATGAAAAATAAACAACGTGACGGCAGAAAAAAGAAACAACTTTCATTCCCTTTTACCAATCTTTACGAAGTACTGTACCATTAAGTGAAGCCCAGAAAGCATAAAGTGAAACACTGCTGCAAAGTAGGTTGACTGAGATGAAAACTGTGGACACTTTCTGAAAAAAAATCCCAGGGACATTCCCAGTTCTGCCGTCAGTATCATTAAAATAAGTCATGTTTTAGCTACAGAGACCAGGGAGACAGTGGGTTTTAGCATGTTTTACCAGAGACAGACCACCAAAAATGGGGACTGCCCCCAGAAAAACGTGAACAGGTCTTAAAATGGCAAATAGCACATGGCATTATTAAACAAGCTAGAAACGGGGGCTTTGAAATACAGTTTGGGGATAATAATATATTATATTGAAAATAAATGTACAATCTGACACAGTTGATTTTTCACCAGTGCTAAAATCATAAAACCGAGCGAACCATAAAACATCTTCTGATGCAAGCTTAAAATTTCAATATCAATTAATCAAATCAGCTTCATTTCATGCTGCATGTACAACCACATAAGAGATAGGCAAACAAGGCTTGCGTTTAGCCTCGGTTCTGTATGTCACTCATGTATGAAATAAACTGAATGCTAAATTTGCACACTAGCATACGATCCACTGCACAGTGTGTACCACACGCCTACATAGGAAATCCTTTGATTGCAGTCCAATGCTGCCTTCATTAAAAATGACTTAATTCAGCATGACGAGAGAGAGCATAGGAGGCGGTAAGACACTTGAATGAGCACAGCCGCAGAAGTGTCAAAAGAAAAGCTCTGTGCGTGTGGATGGTGGTGCATTTTGAAGTGTTCTACAATCCCCTCTTTTAATAAAATGTGTCAAACCATCTAGTATCATCTCACCATACATTTAGTTATGCCGAAAAGGTGTCGAAAAGGTGTGGAGAGAGTGATGTTAATACAACACAGACAGAGACTATTCACACTTATTCACATACATTTTGCTTCAGAAGTAGTCAGAAGTAACGTTTCTCACAGGAAAAACTGCAACGTTTGACCATTCGTTCTGTAAGAATATGTTAGTGGTTCAAGGAGTTTGGTGAGTGCTTGTAAGAGGAAGTTGTTGTTTTCTGAGTGCTTGTAGCACAGACCATTAGGTAAGAAGGGTCAGAGGTCACCCTCATTGGAAGCCTGGAAGCATCTGGTATTGTGAAGCTTGAGGGTGCTATTGATTAGGCTGACATTTAGGCCTTAGGCCGTTGCAGCTGCCTGAACCATTACTGGAAGAGATGAGCTTGCTTCACTTACAGACAAACAGGCACATACACACATCTTCACAACACACTCTCATATAAATGTGCGTGTGGTACATGCACAAATCCATACTTGTTCACACACACAAAGTCGCCCACGTAAGACCATTTGTACACGCTGCATGCTGATACATTTACACAGATGCTTATGTTTGCCCCTCAAAGAGTCTAGATTCACCACAGACAGCTCCCTTAAAAAATCACATTAAAAGAAAAGGAAGTCCGCTGTTCAAAAAGACCTGCATCTCACCTCTCTCACATACAGGGCATCCAATTTCTTTTTACAGCTACCAAAGTTACAGTTAACATACTCCACTTGTCATCAAAGAAACATGGATGACACACACATGCACACACCACACACACACACACAGACACACACACACACATACAGACATACATACACACACACTTACACACACATACATACATACACATGCACATGCGCACACACGTACACGTGCACACACACACACACACACACACACACACACACACACACACACACACACACACACACCAGTACAGAGCAGAGTCTGGCACTCTCCATAGTGGAAGTGTGGCCCATCAGCCCTGTTGTGCTCCACTGCTCCTTAATTAAACCAACTGCAAACTATATTAAAACGCCAGTAGGTTAAGCCTGAGCAGCCAGCCTCTCAACAGCACCCAAGGAGATGGGGGTAGGGGGGACTTAAGGGGAATTTGGTTTAACACTGCACATAACGGCATGAAAAATAATCGCAAAATCACCCAAAATCATCTTATGGGGAAAAAGTTCTATCCCCCCTCACTAGACAGGACCTTTTTATGTTGCAACAGACATAGCAGTACATAAATGTGCTTTTGTGATGCAAATGTAATGAAATTTCTCGCCTACACAACTCTCAGTGACCAAGATAAGCCTATAATAGGGTAATGTAGGGGTAGACAGAAAGGTCTTAAGTTTAGAGAATTTCCAGAAACTGGTCACCGCATTGCCACATTTGACAAGTCAGTGGCAATATGTGGGTGTGAGCACACTGCCTGGAAATGAAACATCTCTGGGGCTTACCTTCCCGAAGTCCCGCAGGTCAAAGAGGTCAAAGGGCTCAAACAGCTCGCTTTTCTTCATGCTGAAGATCTCCGAACAGGCGCTGAGGAACGTCCTGATGTTCTTTAAGCAGAGGAACTGCCGAAAAACAGAAGAGAACACAACAGAACATTGGTATGACTGCCATTTGAGCCACTGTTGGGTAAAACACAGCACTGGGGAAAAACAGTACATCTGTTCCATATACAAAGGGTTAAATAAACCAATATGTTTAAATCATTGTGCCCTAGCAAAACCTCAAAACCATTATAGATATAGTGTGCACAAACATAAACACTCATGGAAGTTAGAGGATGCAATAAAGTTGCTCAGATTTACTGCAGTTGAAGTTTAAAATGCTATACAAACTAGTGATACACACATGATCACAAATGTGCTTTCATGGGAGGACAAGGCTGAGTGTGAGACAGGCAGAGTGTGATGGCTGTGCGGAAAAGTTTGGATTTTGTCTAGACCAGGCGGAGAAGTTGCCTCAGGAACAATCCCTTTATTTGGATAGAGCCTTCGCCACAAAAGAAACATTGCGCTTTAATCACCCAGCACGGGAACATTCAAACGCCCTGCTCTGTTATGACTGCACAGGCCTGCCCCAGACAACTAGCCACAACGTGTCTGGAGGAAGCGATCGCCTCGATCTGGGCTTTCAGAGAGGCCAGTGAGGCCAGAATCTGGTTTACTCAACAGTTTGACAAGCACTCAAAACAATGGGCTAGCCTGTGCCTGACAGACCATCAGTGCTATCTGATTTATGAGGAGTGGACAGTTAGGTTAATTGGATGTATTTCTCTGGCACTTCATTTAAAAGGATGAGGGGGGCCCTGGACCTCCCTAGTTAAACTGCCCTGACACATCAGAACAGAGAGAGGGCAAGGAGTCAGGGAAATCGGTGAAACATCTTTTTTTTTTTTTCCAGGGACTTTCCAGCTCTGATTTCTTTCAGACATAATGAGCCAAAGACGACTTGGGTTCTAGCCAGGCACCTTCATCTCTGGAGAACACTTACTTCAGCGTCAGCACTCGACTGAGCTCAATTAAACAGACTGATTTATTTATTTATTTATTTATTTATTTAGAAAGGAAGGAAAGAAGAGGCCCACAACCTGCACTGAGTTGAGACAGAAGAAAAAAAATGTGTTTCACATCTATACAATCAACATTCCGATAAACAGCATCCTGTCTCACAGAAAGATTGGAGGGTGTACTTAACGAAATAGGCTGCCATAAATCAAGCCTTAAAGCATGGCTGACAACACAAAAACCTGACCAATCGTATTACTTTAACAATGCCTTTTTATTTATTTTTTAATTCATGCATTTTGCATTTCCAGAATCAACATAAATGCCACTGAAATAATCTTAACGACTGCAGAGATGTAAGCATTACCAATTCATTCCCAAATTCTAGTGAAAAAAAGTGAAATTATAGTCTTACACAGATTTTCCATGACTTGCAGTATATCGCTTATGCATGTCAGCATGGGAGAAGCCTGCAATAGCATTAGACTTTAGCAACAGTGTGACAGAGCTTCTGTGCAGCCCAGCCACTTTGGGGAAGATCAAAATCATGACGGCCATGAGTGCCAGAGGACCGTTGAATGAAGGATTCGAAGGCAGGAAATAATACGCAACAAACACAGCCCGGACAGCCTGTGGCCCCCTGTGCGCTCGATGGCAATCTTAATGGAGCTGTACGGCTATGGCCATGTCTGATGCCTCTCCCTCCCATCTGAGAAGCTGGCCTTATCAGCTCCAGAGGCCCTTGAAATAACATTGGCTTTCTCCCGACGCACACAGCGACTGTTGCTATATCAACATGCATCTACTGTACCAGTCTTATGCCAAACTGTTAAGGGTGTCACGGTAGCATTTTAGTTCTCGCTTGTTCTGTCATTTTACCTCTCTCTCCTCTCTCTCTCTCTTTCTCTTTTTCTCACTCACTCTCACACTCTGAGCACTTTTTTCGACTCATTTTGTGAAAAGGTTTCATAGGAAGTGGGTTCACTCAGACGCTGTTGAGAGTGACACTGAAAGAAAAAAATAAACACCATGGCGTCTCTGTTACGGTCTTTAGTAAGAACACTGCTCCCTTTCTGTCTCTTAAACGAAGGCTCTGCAGCAGCTGTACTCTGGCCTAACGTCCATGTGTACAGGGAGTTGTATAGGGTGTAATATACCTCGCCGACTTATTTGACACAACACAGGCCACGGTATCACCATTACCAAACCTCTTTTTTTTCACGCAAGAACTCATAACATTTATTCCAGGCATCTTCCTGTGCTTCACCCTTAGATGTCAAGCTCCAAATGATAAACCACTCGCCCTCTCAGTTCCTATTACGCACTACGTGATAAACGTACAGGCCAAGGCCGGGGTGGGGGAGGTTTGGGTGTTCGGGAGTAACAGGAAGCTCCCAAGGCAGGAAGAATGAGGTAAATCTGCCCGGCAAGGAGAGTACAATTTGGCAGTTACGCATGTATGTATTCTGTTTTGTTATCAAAGCTTAGCTCATCCTTCTAGCCTTTCAGGGGATCCCATTGGAGACATTTAAAGAAAGAGATAGAGACAAAGAGAGAGAGAGAGAGAGAAAGAGAGACAGAGGCAGAAAGAGAGAAAGAGAGAGAAAAGAGAAAGAAACAAGCCATGCCATGCATTTCAAACCCACTCTGATGCTAAATTAGCTGCTGGGGAGAAAAGATCCAGCAAGGCAAGTCGGAGGCCAAATGAGATAGGGGGTGCTGGTAAATGAGGCAGAGGTGGGTAGCTGGCTAACAAGCTCACTGAAGCCCATTGCTGCCACACTCCATTTCACTGAGCTGTTTGGTGCATTAGGCTGCCTGCCTGCCTGCCTGCCTGCCTGCCTGCCGGGCTGTGTGCACACCCCTAGGACTCCATTTGCGATGGTGGCCAGTTTGAGGCTATGCCTGCTGATGCTTCCTCCAAATGTCTCCCAGTGCAGTATGGGTAACGCATACCACAAGCTGGCCCTAGAGGCTTGTTCCCCACTGGAATCCAAACTGATGCACACTCTGACTCAGCATGGCAGCACCAGTGCTGTTTCACGGGGAAGGACGGGTTCCTCTGTCTCCTCTGTACCATAGTTAAGGGGGAGCGTTGCATAACGTAGGGGGGCGAGGTGTCGTTTCTCAAAGCGCTTCGCCTGGGAGATAATAGGTGAGCTCAGTATGTACAGCAGGCTCTGGAAATAGCATTCCCACATTTTTGCTTTCAAAGTCACGTGCCAGGTTATTACCCGGCGGAGCCCCGACGTGTGCTTTGACTCCGAAATGAGATTTGGGACGACGTGGGCTTTTGCAGGTGCCATGGCAACACCGTAATGCTGTCCAGTCTTAAAAGGGTAAGTGTGTCACTGGCTGGTGATCAAATCCACGTCCATCTGATCAGGATTCTGTGTCAGCGGTAAGGTCATGTCCGTGGTCCTCATCACTTACCTGAACAACAATTAACGACAGGCCCTTCGTCTGTCTGTAGCCTGAGGATGAAATGACACCACGTGTCAGTGATTTAATTACAGGCCCAGAGGAGGTCCTTACTAACGTTGAGTCTGTGTGGGGAAAGGTGACGGTGCTGTTTCCACACCTCCTCACACTAATGCTCTGCACTCTACAATGAGACCCAGTGATGAAGCGTATACGAGAGTTATTAATATACCACAATGATTTTCGTTTTTTAATGCGAGGTGGTAAATTATATTAAGTAGGGTCTAGATCTCGTTACTGACATGGCTGTAAAAATACACAGAACTGGCCTTATTAGAACAGTTGGCTGAAGTTATTTCTGGAAAACCCATAAACGTCTTTATTCATTCAGCGAATGTAAATAATGACACTGGCAGAGGAGGCGTGTGTTACATACGCTAATTTAAAAGCCCAGACATGAGGCAGTGAGGCGGTTGTGTGCGATTGGGAAATGCGAGCTCGTGGTGGTGGGCGAGTGTTCCGCTGACGGGGCAGAAACAGTGGCGTGCTTTCCCGTGACCAGGGTCCAGCGAAACAACCCGAGGAGCTACTCAATGACGCCCACACCGCTCATTACGCTTCCATCGCAATTCCCAGGTCATTGTATAAAGTATCACTGGAAGACCTCCACTTATCTTATCGCTCCTGATGAAGCAGAACTTTTTTGTCTTCCAGAAAGGACGAACCGTCTCCTGGCACAGACCGGTGCTGCTGAGTTTCCGGGAGTATTTCTCGGCACTCGATACTTGCTTTCGCAAACCTTGAACTAATTGGCATTTACTGAATGCATCCAAATGCCTGCCTTTAATAACACAGTACAATAACTCAGGGTTGAAGTGGGCCAAATGCCTATAAAATCCAGAGATAATGCAGCTGTGCCTAATGAATTTCTATCCTAGAGGTGACTATAATTTATAGTCCCCAGTCTGCTTGCAGTTCAGCTAAAAGTTTTAGACCTCCAATGCAGAGTGGACTCCTTTAAGTATAAAGTCACACTTTTTATGATATATAAAATTTAGATTAAGCCACTGCAGCTGGTGCTATCAAAACATGATTACAAACTGGACTCACTGAACAGATTTGTTTTACAAACTCCTGATTTTATTGCTTAACTTGATGGTACCTTCAACGTCCTTTACTCCCACTTTATTTATGGACAGGGTGGAATGGAATGCCCTCACCCACTGTTTTGTGGGTCATCATTCTGACGTTCTCAAATTGGGCCAGGACAGGAAACACATCCTAGGAAGATGAGTGGATCTTCCTGCTGTGTGATCTGCCTGCATGGCTGAGTCCACTGATGGCCAAATGCCCAGTGATGCCTTTAGCGTTACAAACGAAAAAAAAAAAACTCTTTACTGGTTGCCATTAGGCAAAGCTGCTTTTTCTTCTCCGCTATCATCTAGAGTCCTGAGGACCAAGCGGAGGACTGCTTGAAGCATGAAGGCAGCGATTTCGCTTCACCCCCTTGCCCCTCCCCCAACCCTGCCTCGCTCTCTTCTTCCATCTATTCTTCCCTCCATCATTTGCCTTTGTGAAGGCTCTGCCAAATAGTCATAAATCTGTTCACAGCCGCAGACAGACATGAGTGACAGGTCAGCTGAGGTATGTCTATACAACTGCACAGACACACAAACAGGCACACAGACACACACGCACAGACACAGACACACACACACACACACACACACAATCATTATTATTACCATTATTATTCTTTAAAATACATATACATATAATAATAATAATAATTAATTTACATCAGCCACACCAATGATTTATACCAACTCTAACACAGATAACATTCTGACACACATCATTACAGTTAATTATATCATGCTTTTGAGGTCATTTTGGCTAAAGTCCAGAATATGGCTGCCATTTATTGCTGTGCTACTATCAGAGCAGAGGGAAACTTTTCAGCACGCTACATTATTTTTTTCTCCAATGAAGTGCATCACCTGAAACACAGTCTGAGAGATGAAATACTAAACATACAAACGCATTCACATCAGTGCTATACTACTAGTGCTAGACTATTTCTAGCTTGGGTCAGACAATGTCGCGTCCATTTAATTTGGCACTATGCTTTCTATGCTCCGTTGGAGATTTGCAAAGGTTGATCTGCAGGCCACCAGGGGCTACAAAACACCTGACATTACAATAAGTTCCCCTACGATGCTTACGGGTCACCACCCCCACAACCATTCACTACATGCACTAGATCCTTTCTGACTCCCGCCATCGAGCCCTGGAGAGGAAAGCAACTCGGAGGTCCGAATGACTCAACAGCAAGGACAAGGAGAGATAGGTAATGTTTTTTTTTGCTTTTCCTTTTTTCTTTTAAAATGGAAGATGGCATAGAGAGAGGCATTTATTTCAAATGTCTTTGCTTAAATGAGTTTAGGAATTGGAACAAAGACAAAAACACAATTAAGTCTTCCCATTAATAACCCTATTGTATTATCTGTAACTCTGAGAGCCCAGACAGTGAGCTTTTATGAAGATCACAATACAATACAAATCGCATGAGCAGGACTAGGCAAGGGTTGCCCAAACACAATAAAGAAAGATTTGTTGAAACGTGAGAACCACCGCTCTGAGAGACATATGATTTGGCTTCATAACGACGAATATTACCCAATACACCCAAATGCACATCACATTGCTACCAGCCACATCTCCCCTTGCTTCCTGCATAAGAGACAAACACATTAACTTACATGGTGGCCAGGGAGACAAGATTAGAGACAGTCCATTAATGCCATTAAAGGTCAGCTCCATCCAAACACAGATACGTTGAGGTTGCAGTAGAAAACACCAAGTGTAAATGTTGACTCTGCGTGTGGACACTAATTGGGGCTGCTGGATTCTCCAGACTGTTGGAAGGCCTTTCCTCCCTTGGTCCCTTGGGGCTTACAGTCAAGCCAGTTACCTTGGCGACCGAAGGAAAGGTCAGTGCTTCTGTGTGTGTGTGTATGTGAGTATGTGTGTGTGTGTAAGAAAGATAGAGCGAGAGAGAGAAGAATAAGGGGGAGAGAGATAAAGAGATAGAGAGAGAGAAAAAGACTTGTGGAGAGGAATTTGCTGGACCATGCAAACATTTGTGCGGACCTCATCATGAAAACTGCATAAATTGGCATGTCATATTGATGACATGTGCTGGAGTCAAAGTCAACTCCCACATGTGCACCTGCACACACACACACACACACACACACACACACACACACAGAACACACACACACACAGAAACACACACACACACGATAAAATCATGATATGCAAAAAACATCTTCTGTTAACAAAAAAAAAGAAAAGCAAAGCAACTGTAACTGCATCCTATCATCAGTGACCAAACCACCCAGGGTTCTAGACAGAGCTCCACTTTGCAAACGCAAACCGCTTCTTCGCTGAGAAACCTACACAATACTAAACCACTGGGACTGAAGTAGCATCAGCTTGTTCAGCCATCCAACCTAGCAGCCCTTACAGTCTGCGTCGGCTTCAACTACTGAGGCCCCCATCAATTAACGCCCCCAACCCACCCCACCACCCACCAATAACCCCCCTCTCCCCACCCCACCACCCAGGCTCAGATATCATACAGGAAGTGAGATCTCCTAGCATGTACACAGAGCTATGTCTCTGCAATAAACTTCTGATGTTGTGAAGACTGATCTGTCGAGGAGTGGAACAACAGTAAATATGAAGTCAGTGAACATGTTTACTGCGTAGTAGCTCCGCTTGCTAAAATATAATTTTAATCGCTCGAAATACAATTCAGGCAGCACTGAAAGAAGTATCAACAACTATCACTTTGAGAGGTTTTACTACATACACTCACTGACCGACTGACTGAAAGGTGAGTTTCTTTAGATTCAGTGTCCTTAAGTATGCTTCACAAGCACTCAAAACCTTTCAAAAAGAGGAGGGAAGCAACAGCGTAGTCTATCACTTACACTCTGTTTTAAACTAACAGGACTAGGGTACAAACCATGATGCATCTGTTCAGGTTTTCACACTAATGGGACAATTCATTACTATAAACCTTACTAGAATTTTTCCATGGTCATTCTAAAATAACAGCTGACAAGAACAGTAGTGGACAAAATAACACTGCAGTTAAGGTCAGCTGAAATGGGACTGTGTTCATCTCTGAAGAGCTTGATGGAACAAGACGTGCTGCACAAATACTGCATAGTCACATAAGAAGGAATCGAAGCCAAGCCTTAAAGTTCTGAAAAAAATTAAGGAAGATTAAGGAAGGCAGTACTGTTCAAGCAAGAAGCCTGCAATGTGTTGTTCTCTTAAACATACAAGGGTACACAGAGGCGCACACACACACACACACACACACACACACACACACACACACACACACACACACACACACACACACACACACACTATCTGACTGCAGGGGTGAACAGAGAGGGGAGCCCTACAGGGTTTTGTGTGATATCTCGGGCCTGCAGAACGGGGTTACTGTAGGGGATGTTTAGTTTCACTTCCTTCCTTGATCCTGTTTCCTCATTTCCAGGGTGCGCCTTGGACAGCCAGTAGGAGCCAAGTGAGTGCTGTGGGACTGGGCTTTTGGGTTTGACAGTGCTTAGCACAGCGTATGGAGGATTACCTGTGCAGTGCAAAAAACCCTGATGAAAAAGTAATGTGAGCACCCAGAGTGGCTGACTATTATCTTAGGTTTCCCTTTACTGAAAGCAGGCCATATCCATTGGTGAAGCTGTTGTGTCACTCTGTGTGTGTGTGTGTGTGTGTGTGTGTGTGTGTGTGTGTGTGTGTGTGTGTGTGCGTGTGTGTGTGTGTCAGTGTCTCTGTGTTATGCTATTGCTGACAAGGAATCTGCATTCTGATGCTACTATAAAACAGAGCACGAAGTTTCCTGCTGCAGCAATAAGTCATTTCAATAGCTCTACACCAGTAAGCAAAGCTGTTACTTCTGAAATCACACATCAAGTCATCAAATTAAAGTATATCTATTCATTTCACTAATTAACACTGAAAGACACCACCACACTCTACCTAGAAACAATCTGTGTAATTGCCTAAAAGATAGTAAAAAAACTAGAGAGAGAGAGAGCCCTTTATTAAATAATATAACGGTAGGTCTACACATCTGAACAAGTTCTACGAAGCCTTGATGATCCTCTCACCTTCCCATCCCTCACCACTAAGCCTTTTAACTCCATTTTGAATGTTTACACTTCCTGTGGACCTACAGTGGCAGCACAAACATAAATAGGTCAGGTGTTTTTTTCTCTCTTGCTGATAACTTCTGCTGCCTGATGCACCTGTTGCTGTTTCCTCTCTCTAAAAAACTTTTCTGCCACATCCCCAGCAGTTGTGATGAAATAAGAAAACAAAGTTGAGAAACTGCAGATTTTGCTCATTAAAAACTCAAAAAAAAAAAAAACAGTGACAAATTCTAAAAAAAGAGTGGTAAACAATATAGAATGTAACCCATTTCAACATTGGAGAACAGCAGAGAAATGAAGAAATAAAAAAAACACTAACAGTGCACAATGAAGTTATTTTTAGGCTTCCCCTTAAACTGTCTCCCTATTCCGTTACAGTGAAACCTCCTAAATATATCACGAGTGAGGCACACAAAGTGGGAGTTGGCATCACGGCTGATTCAGTGAAGTGCCGACCACAGGTTCACACCAAATGCTGACGACTCCCGGATACATCATCCACAGAGGACGGCCCTTTGTGCTGTAATTACATGCTCAACGCCACCATGAGGGCTCCATTATGCCTCTGTGGAGGTGAGGAGTTGGGACAGGGACAGGGACAGGAGGGACAGGAGGGACAGGGGGTGGGGGGGAAGGCTGTGTGGTGGTGGGACAGCATCTTGATGGTGGGTGTGTGTGTGTGTGTGTGTGTGTGTGTGTGTGTGTGTGGGTGTGTAGTGGGATAGTGGGATAGTGGGATAGTGGGGGGTTGCCTTTCGCTGCCTTTGTCTGCGCTGGTCCCCTGGGTCGCGGGCCGCCTGCGTCCCCATGTGTGGAAATGAGCCGGTGATAAACTAGCTGCCACGCTTTTCATGAATAATTCACCCACGCCCGCCGCTACCCCCTCAGTTATGGAAATTTCACCTTCCACATCGCAAAGTTGTTGGATGTTTCTCGGCCCTATTGTGGTTGTAAGTGTGTGTGTGTGCGTGTGCGTGTGCGTGTGTGTGTGTGTGTGTGTGTGTGTGTGTGTGTGTGTGTCTGCTTTTGTTGGGCAGTGACACTGAGCTTAATCGACACCCTCAATAGCGTATTTGAATGTGCATGATTTCCACCCACAAAAAAAAAGACATTAAAAAGTGGTCCCTACCGAATTGCGGTTTAAAAAAAATCCTTTTCATATTATAATTGTAAGATTAAAGATAATGTTTTATTAATACTTCGGAAAGTATAAGCATTGTTAAATCATTAAATGATGACTAATATAATCTGACACCAGCATAAATGGAGGCCTCTTGGCACAGCTTGGCTGGGGGGAGAAAAATCGGCAGCCCAGGCTTTTGGAGCTTAGCCTGTCCCTGTATCCAAAGCAGCGCAGTGCCAAGGATAGGCTCATGATTCCCACACTGGAAACAAAATGCCACACTCTGATTCCAGTCTTACCATTTCTCATATGTTTATGACCACAAAATACTCACACACGCGCACGTGCACACACACACACACACACACACACACACACACACACACACTTTTTGTCAAATTGTACACATTCGATTTTAACCGTTTGCTAATGTATACATACACATGGAATGTGTCTACTGATTTCGAACACGGGCCAAAGCGATAAAAATGCCAATACACATTTCATTTTCAACACACATTTCACTTGAGTGGTGTTCCGAGTCTGTTAGAAACAACAACACTAAAAACTCAATTATGTTGCCAAAAGCCAATTGTATTGACACACGGATGGCTTTTTAAATGGTTTAGCCTTTGCCAAATCACTTTCATCTGAGAGAATATGGATCTTAGGCATATCAGTACTTAGTTCAAAGGATTGTCAGAATACATTGTGTATTCTGTAATAAAAGTATTAGTGAGTCTTACCTTTTATCTGTTTCTCTGAACAGTGTGTGAGTGGGGGAGAGACAGAGAGAGGTAAAACTGTGCTGCTTGGATTTTTAAAAGGTTGGTCAAGGGTCATTCTGAATATCTCTCCCCAATGAGTTTTCAATGCTCGGTCTGAACAGATTTGGTCCAGTATGAAGAAGGAAGGTAATCTGGCCCAGACCTGCAGCAGATGGTATTTGAAAACATGGAGAGGGAAACGTGGCAGCAGCCTGTTTTCAATAAAGTCAGTACCCTGCTGACACCGTGGAGAGACTATAGTGCACACTATCAGACATGACCGAGGTGTGTTTATTTCACCTCAAAATATTAACTTCCCGCGTGAGATGTGGTGGCATATTTCATTTATTTATATTACTTTTCTGTTTTGAAATAAAGGTTTTGTCCAATTTAACGGTAACCGACTTCTGGGTAGATTGCAGGAATTAACTGGGCCTGCCGCTACATTTTCAGAGTGTGAACTGATTACATTTTTGTTGTAGCTACTTTGTTTTCTTTTATTTCGCTTTACCGACATGTAGTATGTAATCAGTTTTTAACATTCCCGCTCTATTTTGTAATGGTAAATTCGATTAAATGAAATATGAAATATTTATTTCGGCAGGCTTCAGGCATTTACCCCACCTTACACGGACCCCATCACCTATAGAGGGCAGAATTCACTCTGAATTCAGATAACGGTACAGGCTCTGGTGACATCGAATCCTTGGACCAAATAACAAAACCCAAGGTTAGTTTGCTATTAGCTAAAATTGACATTAAATCAACTTAACATACTTGATAGTTTAGGTAGGCTAACTTTTACACTGTTGCGCATGGTTTGACCAAACACATGAAATGGGCAGTCTGTCAGTGACCATGTTTATGTTCGAACACACTTGCATTGCGTAGAGCTTGACTTGAAAACATTATCTACCTGTGACATCTGTGGTCTCAGGTTGATCTCCTTCAGGTTGATGGAGTGCGGTCTCAAATTGTTGAGAAGCTGACACAGAAGAACCCCATCCCGAAGTGTTTGGGCAAGATCGAACACCTGGGCAGACTCCCATGTTACACGGTGCGTCGGTGGAAGCACCTTGCAGTTGATCAACCAAGCCGCACATTGCCTCCAGTACTCCATCATATTTCGCCAGTGAAGTCTTAGTCTCTGAGCTGTTTGTCTTGTCTGAACTGTTCAATTTACGGTAAGTTAAATTATTCTACTGTGATGTCCCTCTGTTTGGTGGCTCACGCTGTGAGCGAAACTCGGAAGCAAGCTTTGTATCCACTCCCCGCTTTAACATCGCAGATAAACACTTGTTTTCATCGATAAATCCTTTAGTCACTGATGACGGAGTCGTTCCGAGAAAACCACAAGCTATCCTGGTGCGTTCTCCGTCCTCTCTCTCTCTCTCCCTCTCACTCTCTGTCGATCGTAAACCTCCCCTCCCCTACTGCCGCCGCTGCGTTAGGTCTGTCCTCCGTTGTCTTCCGCCTGCCAGTCATATGTTCCGTGTAGGGAACGATATGGCCACTGTCGTCATGTGTGCTGCAGGCTACTAGGTCGGCGCTGTGAAAAAGCCGGCAAAAATGAGGTGCATTTGGGACGTGTCAAACTATTAAGACGTTTGTTACAACCACCATGGCTATAAGCACCCAACGTCTAATCAAATAACCTGGACGAGTTAATCGGTTCCTCGAAGCAAAAACATATATGGCAACAATCTTTCGGGGTTTACGTAGGCTATTTTAAATAATAGCATGTGTTTGGTGTGGACTTGGATTGGTCTGGTTGGATTACAGTAAACATAGTTTCCTAGTGCGTAATGCTTTATCCATCTTTGCATTAATTTGCTGCCCCTGAAGGGAAAATAAACAATGACAATAATTAGCGGACTGGTGATTGGTGTTTGTGGAAGTCTGTTGTCTTGCATTGCCTGACACAAAACAGATCTGGTTCCACGGCACAGGTAGTCAAGTTCAGAACTCAGAAAAGCGAGACAGAGGCAAGAATACACTGGTTTCTCGTTTTCAAGGATGAGATGCAAGAGCTCACTCACTATGCATATCCTGTTTCTGGTGCTGTTCCTGTCACAGAGAACTTCGGGAGTCTGTCAAAACATTACTGACATTGCCTATCTCTTCCTGCTGAATCATTCTCTGGCTAAGTGAAGTACAAATGCAAGAGTGTGTCTTATCCTGTAAGAATATTAATAGTGAATGAGCCATTTCTCCTCTTGCCATCATAAAAAAGCACTATGAAGTAATCAAGACAAGCAATAGGCCAGGCATGGAATGTTAAGGCGTTTTTTGGCCCCCTCTCCAGTAGGTACCAGCTAAACTATGCTGTGTGGGAGGAAAACCTCAGTACCTGGTGGTAAGACGTATGTAGTTCTGAGGCGATGTTAATACTTTGGCATTCATTTTTGCAAGATAAAAAGGAGTGCTGACAATAGCCATGTACAGAACTTCAGCTGCTTTCATTTGCATTTGCAATATGTGCCATAATAATAATTATGTAATGAAGGCCTGTTTATGAGAAGGGAAGGGATACACTGATATCAGAGGATGAAGATATAGAAGAAGATATGTGTAACACAGGAGTGAGGAGAACGAGTGAACTGATAAAACCAAGGTTGAGAGCAAGAGCCTGCAGCTGGCTTGCCATGATGTTTTGAAAAAAATACAAGAGTCCAGACACTGCTACCCTGCCCCCAGATCTGAATTCTGCACATACACACGCACATGCACACACACACGTACACACACACCACACCACCCTCCATCTCAGAGACTAGAGACAAGGGAAAAGAGCAAACAGGGGGCTGAAATGGGAAGGGGATTTATGACTCTCAAATTATCACCATTGCTTCCTCTATCCATAAAGACAATTCTGTGAGGAACTCAGGTGAAGAAGAGGCAGTTGTCAGTGATGTTAATGATATACTAACAGCAGATTTGACTTCCTGGCTATTTTAAAGGCCATGACCTCAGAAGAGACCATGACTGAGAAGGCATAATACAGTAACTATAAGGTACCATGACTTGCCACAATGCCTGTGCAAATGAACTAACAGACGTGAAAATGGACTTTTTTGTAACGCATCGGAAAAAACATCAGGCACTGTCCACATCGGCCTATTTGGCATGTCTCCCCCTAGCACTGCTAGTCGACGTCCTCACCGCCCGGAGGATCGGCCGGACTGCGCAGGAAGGAAGCACAGACTTTCAGCAGTGTGTGCAGGGGTCAGCGTCAAACCTCGGCTTCCCTCCACGGACGCTATTTTGGAGCCTTGGCACAGGGCAGCCAGGCCCCCACTGGGCCACCAGATGATCAAAGCCGCACACTGAAAGTGCCAGGAGCCTTCGGGCCTTGGGACTGTGCCGCATTGCCAGCATTCCACTGTTTGCAATCTCTGTCACGCCACTGTGGTGCGCTCGCAATTTATGCCAGTGTCCACTCTGACTGTGTGACAGTCCAAAGTGGTGACAGGGCATGATATCTTTACATGGCTCACAAAATAAGGTTGTTTGATATTTGGCATATTGTAGTTATAGGTGTTGTTCACACTCTTCAGTGCATAAGTGATAGTATTTGTATGCATTCACAGACTCTTACAGGATGCACTTGCTCCAGAACTGCAAGTCATTGGTCATTCCCAAAGTGACATCTCACTCACAGATATTCTCTATTATAAGCATAGTGGTGCTTAAGCTATTGTAGGAGCTTTATTTATGGTGCACTAAAGATTTAAATCACATTATGGGCTGTTAGAGTGAACATCTTTGAAGCGGTATCATGATACAATGGATTTTTGCTAATCCTCTCTTTAGAGATATTGATCTGGAGAATGGAGTAAGCCTGCCCTCTATCTAGCTCCAGGTCCTCATTTTGGGTTGCGTGGCAAAGGGGGGGTGGGGGTAGAAATCAATAAGCAGGAAGACCCAGGAGTGGGTCATTGTGAACAGAAGTGGGTATCATCCTGGCTGTGGACTGGACTGGCTGTGAAGAGGTAACAGAGTGCAATTTAGTGTCAGGGAGTGCACCTCAGACACGTGAAACAGGAGGACAGGAAGAGAAAGAGATGGACCAGGAGGGGGGCCAAAAGTGCGGGAGCCTCAGACAGTTTATAAGGAAGTTAATTCAATTTCCTCTGTCAGTGTTATAAAACAGTGTCTGCATGATCTGAAGCTGGGTATGTTCTGAATGTATGATAAGTAAATGTTGTTTTTCAACTAAAATCATCTCTAAAACCACCCACTTCACTTTAAATAAACTGTTATATTATATTATATTATATTATATTATATTATATTATATTATATTATATTATATTATATTAAAAAGAAAATGAAAGGAACACTATTAAGTATGTCAAATAGATGCATAAACCTTAGACATGCCCTGTAATCTTTAGGTGGATACATCACTTAACTTGATATTCTGATAAGTGTCAGATTCTGCTTTTGTCAGTGTGACGGGTGTGTTTTACCACACACAAAACTTGGTAAACAGTTCAGCAACTAAATTATGAAACCAAGCCAATGCTGACAGCTGTTTTGTTATGAAATCTCTAGGGTGTGTCCGGCCAGTGTAGCTTTAAGCTGATTGGATTTTAGGCTGAAGGAGTGTCCTGTTTTTGGAGGTTATCTCACTTTTCAGGCATAACGTCTCTCAGAGTAACATAAATTTGAAGAATAACCACTTCAAGTGTGCCACTCACTTACAGGCTCTTGAGTCAGGTCATCAAAAGGTAAGTCTCATTGTGGGTACCAAAGTGGAAGGTAGATGCGTAGAAGTACTTTACAAAATGGAATGAATAAAACATATGTAGTCTCTGGCATCCCAGCCAGAAACATTTCAACACCTATAAAGCTATTCTGAAAGTATAAGTTAAAGACAGTGTTTTTGTTTTTTAAAAAGTTCAGTTCTCTCTGTTATTGCAAATACTTTAAAATGTATTGTAGGTGTGGACACATTTATTTGTTGACAACATGGAAAAACACCATATTGCACCTTAAAACCATGTATGTGTCAATAGCTAATACAGTGTGCATGTTAAGGGTCCTTGTAACATTTCAGATGGCCTTGACACTTGCTGACAGAGCAATTGGAGCCATCCTTGGAGCTGCAGTTGCTGATGCAGCAGGTATTGAACAGATGTTGCTTGCTTTAGATGCTAATCATTTGAGGAACCGCAGTGTATTTTGTTTTAAATGTCAAAGTAGAGCCTCTCTCCCATTTTACTTAGAGTTGTATTGCAAGACTACTACTATTGCAGAAGCTGGTAATAGTCTTATCAGGTCTTGCCATCTGTACACCGAACACCAATGTCATGTTGATAAGTATTTGGCGCTTGCAGGAAGTATTTTTGTGTATGTGTAGTTTTATTGAAACATTAGCTAATATTTTACACTTTGTTTTGCTGTTAGAGTGTGATACAACCACTAGATATGTTTCTGAGCTGTTTACTCAGTGATATTGCTGCTATGTAGAAAAACACACAATTACTGGAGTTAATGTCAACCAAATTTGCTTTTATTACTTAAATAGCATTTTTTAGCATTTTAGAGCTTAGAAATAGCTCTCTGCACCCTCTGCCTTTATTAAAATGTGCCACGACATGTTCATGTTCACTGTGCATCGAGAGTACACAGACCTAACTAAGGAGGGATACCTAAGTCTAATCAGAAGTGGTCAGACTCCTCAACTTATCAATTGAAGTGTCCTACGCCAAATAGCAATGCCTTCAACATCTCAATCCTTTCCCCAGCCTCCCCCCTTCAAATGTTTATCCCCCTGATTCATTTTAGAAGCCTTTTTAAAAATATAAATTGGTTGTGGATAGGGAGTGCAGTTATTATCTAGATGTACATGTCTAGACTGTTGAAGATCAGCAAGAGGTCATCTTCCATTCTTCCAATAGTGAAAAACTCCCTCTACTTTGCTAAGGCTAGTGGGAAATTCCTTTTTCCAATCATGTACTTCCTCCTTTCATTGTTTTCATTTCCTTGTTTGTTTGTAGCCCAACCACTTCACTGGAATTACAGACCTGAGAGGCTGAAGGCTCTCCTAGATGAGCTGGAGCCGTCTCCAGAGTTTCGCGCTGAGTCTGCCAACCCATTTTACCTGAGGACGACAGGGGAGCAGTCATGCTATGGAGATCAGGCCTATGTGCTGCTCGAGTCCCTGACTGAATGTGGGGGTGAGGTGTCCTGCCCATGCTCTATGAAATGTGGATCTGTACTGCCATACATACAGTGTAGCTAAAAATTATCTGTACACTTAAAAAATGTATTCTTGTTGGGGAATGCTTTTACACTGTTTACAATGGACTCCTGTTGTTATCTTGTTGGAAAATGTAGCCACTCCCAAGCATAGTTGTTATAGTTCAAACACTTTATTCTTTTTTAAATATCCCCAATGTCAACACCACTTTAGAAAATGTGTCAGAGTGTACAAATATTTTTGGGTGCACTGCATAGGACATATCGGCCAAAATCAATTACCCTCTTTATTTCCAAACTACCGGTAGGTGTAAATGTTGAAGACCTCACGAAGCGCATGTACAAGTTTTTTGGCCCAGGGACAGTCTATGACCTTCCACTCAACAACCCTTACAGACCCAAAGGAGGTGAGTGTTTGGCACTAAGTCTGAATTACCTTTAGGAGAAGATAGCCCATGCTTCTCAGAGAAAGAGAGATGGGGGGAAGACTGAGAGCACTTGACATCTGATCCTCCTGCAGGGGTGTTCTGGCTCCTGTTGCCTGGTCTGGTCAGCAAAACAACCTGTCTCGCATCCCATCTATGGAGCTGACTCCCTATGAAAGCCAAATGAAGCTTACTCCTGTCTGGATGCATATTAGTAGCAATCATATGTACAACAGTCACTGTTGTTCGCATGTGCACAAACACAAAATCATTAATGAAAATGCAAACATCAGCCTGTGATGTGTTTGTGTTTGTATCCTTTTAGGGCCAAAGGCTGTTCTTCCTATTCCAGGGCCTTGGAGGAATGGAAGCCTCAAAGCCTTCATGAGGAACGTGGACTCAGGGAAGGAATCAACAGGTAATGAGAATAGTCTTTATTCTTATGGAATAGTATCAGCTGGTATTGAGAAATGCAAAATGATAAGCTACAGAAATGATACTCCAAAAACAGCTCTAAGAATCAGATGCACGTAGACAGAAAAAGTCATTATAGCATAGAGCAGGAAGATCTTTAATGTACACTCATAGCTTTGAATGCAACATACATCAAAATCCTATAGAGAACAAGCCTCAAGGCCAGTTTTAAGAACCTCTGACAATATAACATGATCTCACAGCTTACAGTAATAGGTATTATCTTGTGGCTCAGACTGCAGTCAATTTTTTAAGTGACGTTAAATTTTGCAGAGAAATATCAATATCAGCCAGGAAACTGAAATCCCATAGGTATGGTCTGCTATAGTCTGGTAATTTGTTTTGAACCGAGATTAGATTTTTTAATGGCAAAAAAAGTCAGTTATGTCATATAAAACAGTATTTTAATTTAAATTAAAAAAAGTTTTGATTGAAATACCTGTTCCAATAAAGTATGTGGACTGGATATTCTTGATCTAATTTGCCTGAAGTGACACAAATCCATACATAGCGTACACTTTTGCATCCCATTTTTTTGGCAAACTGTGGTTTGACTCTCTCTGAAGTCGGATCACAGGAATTGTGTTTAATTCAACACTTTATTGACTGTCCAACACAAGCCAATACATTGCATACAGAACCTTTCCAACTCCTGCCCGCCTTTCTTTCTTGTATCCCTGGTAACATACACACAAACTCATTTTCCACAGGCACTAGATTAAGTGCTACACATTAACACAACACAACATACATAACACAGAACATAACATATATTTAGTTTCAAACCAGTGAGGACATTTAACAAGAATAGAAATGACACTTTTTTGTGTACTATTTTTCCTTTCAGGCAGTGAGGATGACAACCAGATGGATGGGGTAACCAAGCTGGCACCTGTCGTGGCCCTCTATGCTGGCAGGCCCGACATGCTGGAGAGGGTGGAGGAAGCAATGCGTGTCACCCAGGATAATGATGCATGTGTCGCCGTCACCCTGGCCGCAGCCAGGTACAAGACCTCTGGCACAGTCTGAATCACACACACGCACACACACACACACACACACGCACGCACGCACGCACACACACACCCTCCCTTTGGATACTTCAATTTACCCGTTCAGAAAGTGTGGCTTTACTGGGTATAACTGTGAACTGTAAGCACATGTCAATAAGTCTGTTCTCAAATATCAGGTAGCTATTAAACTGTGCATGTGTATGATGAACTGTGTATGACGACATCATTGTTACTATGGCAAAATCTAGGAATGTTCAATTTAAACCCATTACCGCTGTTTTTTTTTTTTTTGTGCTTTTTGGAAGTCCTTTGGTTTGATGTAAATCAGCATTCAATAAAATAATGAGCTAATCTGCTAGTGATTTCTACCAGAGCCCAAATGATTTTCTTTATTTTGCTGCCGATACAGCAACAAGCTGCAGTTGATTGAGGTCCTTGAATTGAAATGCCATTGTTAATAATGATACATGTTTGTTAACTGACAAGTAAGCATCACTGGAATTCCTTTAGCAATGTTACTGAGACTATTTTAAACTGCATCCTGTCTTTGAATAGCTGTCACTGAGAAAATGATGGGGTTATTCACAGTTTATGATTAGATTTTTTTTTCATGCAGTGGGGCATCCTCAATGGGCATTTACATATTGTATATATTTTTCAGATTCTTGGAACATTATATTCTTAACGGGCCAGACCCTAAAGCCCTGGATGTTGTTTTGGAGCAGCTGAACGACCCAAACAGAAAGAATCCACAGGATCTGGATAAAGCAGTTGCAGGTATGACAGCAGGCTGAACACGTGAGCCACTCATGTCTGTGATGTTTACAAGGCACATGTTCTTCAAGATGGAGAGTGCAGCTTAAAACTGCTGTCAGCACCATACAGGCTTAGCTTTGGAACTGGCCCCGTGGTGCTTTTTTATGGGCCGGTACAGCGCTACATCCCTTGTGGTCGGCCATAAGGGTTATAATTACTTAATATTTTATGACAAAGCTGAAGGAGAGGAAAGTGCAGGAAACACAGTCTCCTCCTGACCTTGCTCTTTTATGGTCCACGTGGAAAGTGTTAAAAAAACATTTTAGCAGCAGCGAGTCTCACCCTCTGTCTGCCTTTCATCACTGCAGCACACATCCATCAGGTCAAGCAGAATCTGGCCAAGACTACCCAGGAGCTGATACCTGCCGTGTTCCCAAACACATGAGGTAGGCCCTAATCACCAGCACCGCACGCTGGCAACAGCAGGATCCAGTCTGTTCTTTTTGGCGCCGCGTCATTATTGTGAGTGCGGGCCGCTCAGCCAGTTCCGGGAGAAGGGGCTCTCGCCTTTGATCCCACGATTAATGAATCAGCCATTATTACTCTGCAACACCTACCCCCCTTCGCCCCTACCATGCCCACCCCACCTCTTTTTCCACTAAAGAGCAGCTATACTGTGTTTCTTTTTGTTCATGATCAGGAAATGCTCATAACAAAATTTGAACAAGCTAACATTCTTGCTTCAACAAGGATATAACACTGTAAAATGTTTGATGAGATCATTGTAATGATACATTGCCAGGGTGTTTAGTGCTGTCTTTATTTCATGAATTATAATTATTATTTAGTTGGTTACCTTTGTGCAACAGTGCTTGTTCTTACTTTGGAATACTGTATTATGTAATATAGAGCTAACCTATGAAAGGAACACTAGGTATACAGATATTCCTACAACGAATTTGATCACAAGTAACACAGATGGTTTCAATAAATGGGTTGTGGGCATCTGTGTTTTTTATTGTTGGCTCTTTCCATACTCAACTCTTCCATCAGCTTTGCCAGGTGCATTCCAGGGAGCATTGCACGGAGTCCTGACATCCAGCCACCTGGATGAGGCAGTCCGGACCACCATGCGATGTGGGGGATGCACCTGTAGCCGTTCCTCCTTCATCGGGGCCTGTTTCGGGGCTCAGGTATGAGAGGAGGACTTTTTTCTCTTCACTTTTCTTTTCCTTTTCATGATATTTGTTTCCCACTTTGGCTCAGTAGGCAAAATGGTAGCAATGGAAGTAATGAGTGTGGGCACAGTGCCCAAACTGCGCAGGGTTGTTTTTCTCAGTGGCAGGCTACTTTTTGTCAATTACCCAAAAGAATTACAGAAAATTACCCTAATAAGGTCCTGCTTGTACCACCCCCCTGGGTATGCCGCTGGTAGTGCAAATCCAATTGAAGACTGGTGTGGTCCTGCATCCTATATCTGTCCTCAGATAACACACAAGCTTCAAGGCAAGCTGGTGTATGAGAACAACATTCTCAAATTCCTGATAGTTTTTATTATACAATAAATATGTAAATTGAATGAGACTACAGACATCTGAGGCAGCAAATTTTAGTTTTCAATTTTTTAGTGGAGAAAAGGATTGTGTGTGTATTTGTGTGTGTGTGTATGTCTTTGTGTGTGTGTGTTGTGTCTGTTTGTGTGTCTGCCTGTTTGTGTGTGTGTGTGTGTGTGTGTGTGTGTGTGTGTGTCTATGTGTGTGTGTTTGCACACATCTGTAGCCTCTCCTGACTGCTTTATTACTACAAGACTCATTGTTCCATCCTCTATAATGGGTCTGTCCTTGCCTGATATAGAGTCCTATGGAGCTCACTATTTCTAGTAGCTTTGTGTGTGTTGCCTTTATGTGCTTTTCAGATGGGCGTCATGGGTTTTGTCTCTTTGTGCTTTTTAGATGGGCCCTCAGGGGATCCCAGAGTCTTGGAAGAGCAGGACCCTCAGATATCCACTGCTGCTTCAGCTAGCAACCAAACTCATAAGCCTGCGGCCTTAATATTGCATGTCAGTGTTATGCTAATTCATGGTCGTTGCAAATAGCATGTTAAGGATTTATTCAAGTGTTAAACAACAGACAAATCACATTACATAATCGTATTAACATCAGACCAGGATTGACTTTTTTCTAGCTTCTAATGGATTTCATTCAAATGCTTTGGTAACACAATAGCACCGTAACAAAACAGCCAATGACGGTTTTGTCCTAAAGTTTTGATGGATAAAACTTGATCCCACTTGTTTTGTGTCATGTGCAGTGTGTTCTTAAAATTGATTTCACATGTGCCAGTACCAGTATAAAAGAAAACATTTCGTGACATTGATCCACAGAAAGACTTTTATGTATTTTGGCCCAGTATTCAGTGTATGTAAAACTAATAAAACGTATATAAAAAATTGTGAGGGTGTCTTAATCGTGTTTGTCCATTTGTTTCTCTGTGGACCGTCTGACTGAGCAAGCTGTGTATGTAAGTTAACTCTAGTGAGGATATTGAGGCTCAGGGCTTGACTTAAATTGAATAACAGAACTTCTTTTGCCAAAAGGGAAGTGAATTTCAACACGTTTGAATGTTCTTGCTGTTTGGCACATGCTCTGTAGAAGTGAAATAACAGAGGTATAGTGATTTACAGTCTGCAGGCAACCAACGAGACAGCAACATATCAGTCCCTCAAAGGAGCTGACCTGTTATTTCAAAAGCTAATCTGACTTCCACATTAGCCATGTTTTCAGTGGCTCCTGTGATGCCGCAAAGACTGAATCTAAAACTCTACACCATCAGAGCAAAAACCAAACCATGCTGTCATCATCTGCTAGGTAGATGACATGGCATAATTATTGAGGACAAAAAAAATCAGCAGTTTCTGATTTCTGTTCTGGATAACACATACAGTATTAGGCTATGCACGTCAGAGCAGGAACATTAACTGACAAGCTTGTTTTTTCCTCTGTTTGAAAAGAAATTACTGTTACTTTGCAATTCAGTCCTTGATGAATTATTCAGTTCACCCATGCCACATTTAAGTCTACTCTTTGCCTCTGCCAGTAGCATACAAACACCTTCTTTTTGTTAATCACTTGCTCATTTCTATTGCTTCATCTCCTTTCTCCATTCAACCAGCCTTTCTATTCCAACCTGTCATCTTGAATTGACCTGACCTTGCTTTTCCTTTTTAGCCATCTGACAATAGCCATGCCGTTCCATACATAACCTTTCCTTTCTCCCAACAGCATGTTTCCTTCCCAATCTGTTTTATGTTTCCCTGCTATTCACAAGCTACATGATGTCAACTATTCTGGTTCTGTATTGGTTGAGGCAGGGGCACCGCTATCAAATTTTCTTTGTTAATATCAATAGATCACTGGATGTTACCAAACTGATTTAATCCACTTTGTGAAAAGCTCAACAGCAAACTAGCCACACCTCGACATTCAGTACACTGTTTCTTGAATAGGCCTACTTGATGATACTACTGTAATGGTGCGTGAGAGACTTTGAAGTGTTATGGGTGTATAGTTCAATGCAGATAAACACAAATAACCAATGTAGATAAACGTTAGGAACACGGATCTCAGAGCGGAGAAAGTAGGTCTTCACAGCTGGAGGGGGCCTTGTAAACATGTGTGTGCATTAGTAATGAGAACAGTCATCTGACACTGCCGCCATTTCTGCACACACAGCAGGTAACAGCACAGATCAAAAGTAATTAAAGCCAGACATGTAAAGTGTTTCCTATTTTTTTCATCAAAACCTGTTTTCTATCCATACATACACAACATGGAAATGCAACAAACATTACTGACAGGGTTATATTCTACTACTATTTCTGACAGATACAGTTCAATATTTGAAAAAAAAAAAGTGTTCAGTATGCATGCAGCTCTCAGCACATTCTGGTTGAACGATTGTCAACTGTCCTATAATTTTGTCATTTTGAAGGATGTCATTAAGGGTCAGGGGAAAGTGTAATTCGTGGAGTAAAACTGGATGTAGTACAAAGTGCATAAAAGCAAAGCCTGCTGTAGAATCAGCTCAAAGGCTGCTGTTAGTATTGAAATCCATTTACAAAGCAAAGCCATTGAATCATTTACAGCATTTAAAGATCAACAGTATTTCAAGTCAACTGTTATGAGTTGGAGTCGTCCCTGTGGGTTACAAGACACATCTTTCTCTCAAAATTTGATGTTAAAATGAAATATATACATAAGCATATAAAATGTTTTTTCAGTTGTGGTGAAATCTTGGGGAAAATATAAAAAATCTACCATTTTATTACATATCAAATGCAATACATCTTCATTTAATGTTGAGTTTCATCAAGTATTTATGGCCACAGTGAAGAGGTTTTTATTTCTGTCTGCTTTTAAAACATTCTTAGTTCCCAGGAACATTCCTCTTCACTCTCTATACTGGGTCAGAATGGTCCACTTCTCCTGCTGGGTAGATAAGGCCATCTATCTTTGGCCAGACAATTTTGCCACTGCTATCTTCCAGCTCCTTCCTCAATTAAAGCAGATGCACAGATGAACAAGATTTCACTGCCCAACATAAATAGACAGGAGTCAGGACAATGTGTGTGTGTGTGTGTGTGTGTGTGTGTGTGTGTGTGTGTGTGTGTGTGTGTGTGTGTGTGTGTGTGTGTGTGTGTGTGTGTGTGTGTGTGTGTGTGTGTGTGTGTGTGTGTGTGTGTGTGTGTGTGTGTGTGTGTGCGCATGCATGTATGCGTGTGGAGGGAGGTAGTGACATTTTAAGCTATTTGAGAAATAAAAAGCCCCCACGGAAGTATAAAAGGAAAACTACTAACATTTTCCCGGTGTGGAACTCTTAGCTCATGAATAGCTCTACATGTTTGTTCAGTGGAGCACGCAAAGGACTCTGGGGGAGCGGAGTTGCGTACTATGAAGGGAACGGTGCAGAGCCTGGACCTGTGCCACAGGCAGTGCCTGAGTCTTTCTTCTATTCACAGCTCCAGCCACTGGAATGGCCTGTGTGTGTATGTGTGTATGTGTGTATGTGTGTGTGTGTGTGTGTGTGTGTGTACATACATACAGGGCTTCAGGTCACTGCACTCTGCTCATAATGAGGATTACTCAGCTACTGTGAATCAGTAGGTCCTCTCCACTCTATCAGTGCAAAGCACGTCCATTGTACTAACTTTGGGGTTGGTCCAGGCCATTGTATTTTAAAAAAAAACAGTTGAGAATAACAGAGCTGAACTGATAGCCAGCAGTGGAAAGTTGACTGTGTTTGGATCCACTGTATGCTATGCTGTTTATTTTTGTTTCTTTTATGCCAGTGTTTGTGCCTGGAGCCCAAACATGACTAAACAACATCTGCTTAAATCATGAAGCGCTTGTGAGAGGAGGCGAGGCAGCAGTGTGAATGAGAGCCAGGGAGAGCCAGCGAGAGTAAGGAAGGAAAAGAGGGGGGGGGGGGGGGGGGGGGGGGGGGCTGGTCAGGTTTTCCATGCCCCCTGCCATGAGCCAGGTTTCCTACCTGCTCCAGCAGGCCCATAAACTTTACCACGGCCTGGAGTGTGATGCCCCCAAACACCCTGGGCTCCTCCACCTCCATCTGTGCATCTGCGGCCATCCATCCAGGCACCCACCCACACACATGCACACACACACACACACACACACACACACACACACACACACACACACACACACACACACACACACACACACACACACCGTTTCTGCTGGGCTCACAGCTGCTGGTCTCTCACACCTGCAATACCCATCTCGCAGCGAAAGCCCCTGAAATATATGCTGAGTGAGCAAGGCAAGGCAAGGCAAAGGGACTCGACACTGAGGTTCAGATACGGCGCCAGCGATTCCAGCTTGGTCAAGCGCTCAACAAGGAACTCCTGTTGCTTTCATTTGCAGCCGACAATATGTGTTTGCAAGTCATGGGATCGGCCTTTTTATATGGTTGCTACTAACTCTCATGAATCAAGACTGTGCATGGGTAGTCTCATGGTAATGTCATAAATGTATGGTAAATGGACATGTTACATGCGACACAGGCTAATGTAAATCCACATAACATAAGCTACTTCAGCGTTTAACTCTGCAGCAAGGATTATTTAATGTTCTAAATCAACATATATGAATTATTACACCTTCCAAATTAAATTTTTTAAAATTTTTTGCTCCTGACATTAAATGCAGTCTTCATGCTCTTGCTCCCATTTTCCTCACCTAGATTTTGGACAGCTGAATCACTGCCCACCCCTTGCTACGCTCCCTGGTAGGCCTTCTAGCAGACATGAACCTTTTAACACCATGGGTAAAAAAGCTTTTTGCCATGTTACCAGAGACCACTAAGATGTGGAACTCCCTTCCTCCATACATCTACTTTTTACACTCTTCGCTTTTTTTTGTTTTCATATTGCATATTGTATATTGTATATTTCTTAGTATTCCTTAGTTGTGCTCTTGTCCTCATTGTGTTTTTTGTTTTGTTTGTCCGTACATGTCATGCTGGGGATCAGTAAAGTAAATGAATCATTTATTCATTCATTTAATCTATCTATCTATCTATCTATCTATCTATCTATCTATCTATCTATCTATCTATCTATCTATCTATCTATCTATCTATCTATCTATCTATCTATCTATCTGTCTATCTATCGTGATTCCACTGTAAACTGTGGAATGTTATCTAAAATCCCTTCTCTCCCAGTAGATTTAATTTCACATGTTTACTTTTAAAATTTCTATTTAGTTTTACTTAGCTTTGTTGTGATGTTCATGTTGCTGTAGTGCTAATATTGTTGTTGTGTATGTTGCATTTATAAAGTGACCTTCAGGGAAATTAAGGGCACTTCAATTTACTATTAGTAATAGTATCATTACTATGCATCAAATTATTGCTTCAAAATGACTTCAGAGGATATCAAAATGTAAATTAGGCCTTTTGGGTTCTTTAAACTGTTTTATAGGTTTTGTGCTTAGTGTGTACATAAGAAAGACGGTTTGTAGTGTTTGGCATCAATTTTGGTAATGTGAATTTAGCTGTGCTTTCTAAAGCAGGGCAATGTATAACAATATAACAATATATAATATAACAATATAAATCTTTTTCCCACAAGGATCATACACATTAAAAGCAGCCCAAAAGAATGAACATAAAGACAGATTACAGTAATGTGAAAAGGTTTAAGGCCTACACTTTAAGATATCTCAAGTGATGTTCACAACGAAATTAACGAGACTTTCCTTTAAGTGGGCTAATTATTCTCTGAGAGAGTTGCTGCTATTGCTGGATTACTAGTGTTTGGCTACCAAGAGATTTGTATTAGGCAATATGAATTACTGGCAGAGGACGCTATTGTAACATACTGACACTAGAGAGATACTAAAGAACACCTGAAGAGATGCTGCCACCTGGTGGACACTCGTCGTACTCTAAAAAACAATGCCAGTGTTGCTGTTGTAGATCCTCCATGTGTCCACTTTGTGCTTTTACATTCTTATCTTATCTAAAGGTTTTATGGAATCGAAACAAAGGTGTTATCAAGTGTTATTGCGTCTACGTGGCAGGTACTTTAGCAGCATTTCAGAATCTTTTATTGGTCTATTCTCCTGAGGAACCGAGAAATATCCTTTCTGCAACTGATCCAACAGCAAAAAATACCATTGCCGTAATCATTAAATTGTGGTATCTACCATAACACAATTTATCTACCATAGCACAATTTAATGATTACGGCAATGGTATTTTTCACAGGAAAAGTTCACAGGAGAATATTCTCCAGCTCGTTTAGGTTACTGTCAAACTGGAGACAATAGGCTAAAATAGGCCACTATCATCCTCTTTATGTTCCGTTATGAGGGAAATCTGAAGAGCAGTGGGTGTGTCTGTGAATTTAGATACTGTATACATCGAGGCCAACAACCGTGGGTGACTGCTATTAAAAGCACCATGATAACAGTCCCATTACTTTTAATGTTTGAAATATCACATGCCTACATGTCAAATATCACACGCCTACACGTTGAAGTGCCCAGGGAAAAGACGCACATGTAGGGGGGTTGAATTGAGGCCTAATGTAGGGGTTTCCCATGCTTCCCTCTTTCTGTTTAGTTTTTACCCTTTATTCTATTTAAAGGTAACCGTGGACAAAAGTAGAATCCACAGTCTTATTAAAGTCAGTGACATACATTACAAATCACAGACTGTCACAGTGCAGTTTAAAGGCATTCTTTGATTTGTCTGAATTCAAAGCTCTTTTTAAATGTACAGTTCTACCGTTCCTCTTTAGGTTTTTCAGACAGACTAGGTCATTTTAAAGATGCATTGCTTACCAGTTATATTAGATCATTGATCTTCAAAAACATCACACCCACAACAGTGTGTTGAAGTATAAAAGAGGGGAGAGGCTAAAAGGCTATGTCTGTAATGTAGAAAAAACGACGGTTAACTTTTCAGCACAGCTAAAGTGGATAGTACGTCTCACTCTTACAGCGATAGGCAGAAACTGTCTTCGTGGCAAAGACCTCGCAGCTTAGTTGAAAATACGCACTTCCCTCATGCAGTTACAGACGGGTCCTCCTCCCTTCTGCTTCCGACGTACCAAACGACTGTTATCCCACATACAGTGAAACGATTGTGGAAGGGTTCGGACTTTACTTTGAACTGTAAAAGGAGAAAATATTATTAAATCACTCTGTTTTTAGAAGTACATGTGAATGCCATTGCAACCCCTACACTGTATGGGAACTTTTTCGGTTGTTAGCTGACTGTATAAAGAAGAAGAATGGATTTTAACGTCAAAAGACTTGCAGCGGACGCCGGTACTTTCCTCAGTCGCGCAGTTCAGGTAAATAAGTTCACTGATGGTCTCTTGACACCATACTGGTTATTTGTCACTGATGCTGATCAAGTCGGGCGTGACATAAATATCTAGCATCCATTCAGACTCGACAACCAATAACTTCTACAGTGCCCTTCAGTTCAAGGAAGCATTTGACAACTTTGCTAACGTTAGCTAATTAACATGGTAGAAAAGTTGCTGTCATGAGATTAATCATTAGCTTGCTAGCTAGTAAAATTAGCCATCTGCCTGCGCTAGTGGCACACAGCGGAGCTGGTTTTATTTTAATTTCATTTCCATCCCTAAATATTACGGCAAATAAAGCTTCAAACCATGGACTGGTCACATTTATCAGTTTCTTCTTGGTTCAGAAACAGTAACATTAGCCTTAAGAAAAACTCATGGATAGCAAACTCAGCACATCCGGTTTCTTTTTAGTCAGCTGTGATTGTAGCTTGTGGTACTTATGAGACTAGCCTACAGGTTGGAGAAAGGGTGAAGCCTTTGGTTTAACAATTGATTCCAATCCAACAACACTAAACGTTTTCAGATATTTTGTCTTTGAACATTTGGGGGGAAAACGGTGCATGCCACACGGCCAGCAAACTCTCAGATCATCAAGCTAGCTAGATACCAGTTTGGCTAAAAGCTGTAGTGCAGTATGTTTCCGCTAGTTAGCGAAAAAGTCATCATAACTGCATTAGGCTAAAGACCCTCTCGGTTGATGTATTTTAATTTACTGAGCCGATCATGTAAACAAGTCTCTCTTATTTTAGGTTGGTACAGCTTACGTTTGACATACATTTGATTGCCATCCCTTTAGCCTTTACTTATCATTGCAATAATAATCGAGCATAAAGAGAACATTTGTTTAACCATAATTCATGATGCTAGATTACGATTCGCAACCTGAACCTGTCATCGTCTTCAATTTTGTTTCCGTGAATTGTCATCTATTATGCCCCATCACGGGGCATCTTCCCTGGTCTCCAACAACACCAAGGGGCAACCTTGTATCAGCAACCAAAAGGGTGGGCATCGTATTGGACTGAATAGAAAAGTGGGAGAGTATTTAGGCCGAAGAGAAGTTAGAAAACATTTTCCTCTGCGATCCTCTTTAATGACTGTTTCTTGTTATGATAGACAGACAGTTGAATCCGTATGAGTATCTGTCTGAGTTAGACCAACAATGACAAAGGTCTGACTCTGAACACAGATGTGGGTAATGTTAGAAGAATTTAAAAAACAAAATACAGACGAACCCAATTGTACAGAATTTCAGTCCGTACAGATAGCCAGGTAAATATTTGAGGATTGATATATTTCAATACTATGGTATATTTCAAAGAAATGCAGCATAATTGGGTGGTCTGAACTGGTGCGAAACATAGGCTATTAAAATGTGGTCATGCACCCCAACTGTTCATCATTTGGTAAACCTGTCATAATGCTGGAGTTCATTTAAACTTGTTACAGGTCATCAGAACTTGTTAAATTGATGTCAACAGCAATGCAATCAAAACCTGGGTCTAGGCCTACTGCAGCAGTATGCAAATGTCAAATTTACATTTTAGATAATGTATGGGAACCACACTGGGATATACCTAACTGCCATCTGGGTCATCACTCATGGAATGCCATTCATCAAACGAGAAATGACAAATTATTTCATTGGCTTGACTAACTTGTCCTCCAAAAAAGCACAACAACATAGTTAGGGGTGGTTTTGCCAACAGAAGCGATGATACAACGCTATCACTGTATGTAGTGTCATGGTACTATATGGTGGTTGTTTCTATTTTACTAGCCTATATAGCAAGTATTTGATTCTGCCATAGGCCTACATGGTGATTCATTTCTCCCATGTGTGAGGTGTCATACACTTGGAGTGTCTGGAGCCATCTTTGGGTGGTATTTGTTTTAGGCCCTACTGTCCAAATTCTGCTGTTTAAAGTCAAAGTTAAATTTATTTATGTAGCACAACACAAACATGCTCTACATTTGTAAATCATAAAACAATGATAAATAGCAATTGTAATAATACAGTAATAACGACAACTATAATAATAGTAATAATAACAATAACAATGTATCACAAATGAAAGAGACAAAAAAGGTCTTCTGCCATCTTGTGGGCTTTACAGGCAGTGATGCCTTGTGGGACAAAGGGAACTTGTGCACCAAAATAGTCAAAGATGTAACATCTACATGTACTGCGTAACGTGGACACTTTGCAGTACTACACCAGTTTATTGCAAACTTATTACTAATGCATACTTTGTTACCCCGCCCGCAGTTTACTGAAGAGAAACTTGGACAGGCAGAGAAAACAGAATTGGACGCACATTTGGAGAACCTCCTGGCTAGAGCAGAATGCACCAAGCACTGGACAGAGCGGATAATGAAGCAAACAGAAGTCCTTCTACAGCCAAATCCAAGTAAGATATTACACACTCTGTCCCCGTAAGTCAGTGTGCTAAAATACAAATGTGCAGTTTGAACTTGTGTCAGTCCTGAAGATGCCTATGTATAAAAGATCTGTATCCATTTGAAGTGCTTTTAAAAATGAAAACTAGCATACATTTCTGACCACCAGTTGGCACCAGCACTGTGTTTTATCACATGTATTTCTAGAATACTGTAGGGGTATAGCCTAAAAGGTATTATTCTGCCCATTATTTAGCTGAAATACCTCCAGCAAGTACTTTTAACTGTCTTAACTGTGAAAGCATCAGTTGTCACAGCTGCTTGCCCTCCCCCCTTAAAACTCACACAGAGCTGTCACATGACTCAGCCCTGGGACAGCAACTGGGGGCCCGCCCCACATGCTGACTGGGACAGCTGATCTACACACAAAAACATCCCTGACACCTGCCCGCTGTTTGTTTTGTCCCGTTGTAAGAGAATCCATTACCAAGTCTCAAACTGCTGCCTCCCATCTATATAGTTTTCCCTTTCAAAGCCAGAAGACAGGCATGTATAAAAGTTAAACATTTGGCTTCCTGGTGTTTCCTTACCTTCAGCAAGGGGTTGACTTATCATGAACAGAAACACTCAGAAGCATACGAATTCTTTTTTTTCTCAATAGGAAAAGCAGGCATCATGAATTGCAAGTAGAGGTTGCTATTCAATGCTTTCATTGTCACACAGCCCTTACTTTGTCTGTCTTATGAATCGTTTCACTGACCTAATTGAGTTTCTCTCTATCCAACTACACTCCACAGATGTGAGAATAGAGGAATTTTTGTACGAGAAACTTGATAAGAAAGTACCAACCCGGGTGAACAACCATGAGCTACTTGGCCAGTCCATGATTGACTCTGGAAATGAATTTGGACCAGGAACAGCCTATGGTAACCATACAATATGCACTTTGCACAATCCTTATTAGAAGCAGCATAAAACATATGGTCTATAATCTGCCGTACAATTCACAAAGGCAGGTGTATAAGTCAAAGGATTAATGTAAGATTTGTTTTGAGACAATTTCTAACATGTTCAGTCTCTTGCCTTCTTGACCTTGTTACTGAAGGTAACGCCCTTATCAAATGTGGAGAGACGGAGAAACAGATTGGTGGAGCCGAGAGAGAGTTTATCCAAAGCTCAGCCATCAACTTTCTGACACCATTTCGGAATTTCCTTGAGGGGGATTTCAAGACCATCTTGGTGAGCAAATTCCCTTTGCTGGTTTTGGCTTATATAGGCAAAATTATATACACACGTTGATGTCTTCATATTAAAAAAAAACACGGAAAGCATTTATAAGTTTGCAAAGATTTAGGTTTGGAAAGCCTCTGAAATGGCATTCATCTATGACTAAAATACCTCAGCCTTAAGCTTTACACTGAAATCCAAGAATGGCATGTGCAGTTAAAGTCTGAAAACAGCATCTCAGTTTTCTTTTGAAAATGGGTAACAGCACCCAAAATTAAACTTGATGCTTCTCATTTAATTAGTTTAATTAGTTTTCCATGTGCAGACTAGTAATGTAGTTCCAGTTCCAGTAAGGCACAGTATTCTATCCAGTAGCAGTCCACACCACACAACCAGCAGATTAGGAATCTTGTCATTGTTTAATGGTATACACTAGTAAGCATAACCCTGCTTTGTTGTTGTTGTTTTCCTTTAATCTTCCTTATCTTCAGAAAGAGCGCAAGCTGCTGGCGAACAAGCGGTTGGATTTGGACGCGGCCAAGACGAAGCTAAAGAAGGCCCGGATGGCCGATGCCAGAGCTGTGGTGAGTGAGGATGCCTGTGAAAGCCGTAAAAAAAAGGCGGTCGCAGTTCACAGAACGTGCCGGTAATCGGAAAGGAGTGGAAGCCATTTTCTGACCCCTGTAATTTGTGTCACGTTCTGGATATGCCACAAACCACATGACCCACATTTCTGCCATTTCACAGCCAACAAGAAGCCAGATGAGATCTTCCCCAAAAGGTTGCTTTGATTATCTGCGTGTGTGTGTGTGTGTGTTTTAGTTTCATCTGGCTGCGTCACTTTTCTGTCCACTTTTGTGTTCTTTTCTGCTCTCTCCTTTCTCTCTGAAGGAACACGGCTTCAGCCTTCCCCCTGGCGATGTTGGCTATGCAGCCAATGTTTGTTACATGGTCAACTTCTTTCATGTCAAATGGCAGAAGGTTTGTCTTAGTTTAGACGGTCTTAGAAGACAGCCTTTTTAGGATAGGTGCTGCCCCTTGTGTTGAGTAGTGATTGTTCAGTCTTTGTCCTGGTGTTTCAGGGAAAACAAATCCAAATCCAAACCCAAACCCACCCACCCCCAAAAACCCATAACCTTTAGTTGTAGAACGATGGTTATCGAGGACTATTTTTGTGTTTTGCCTCAAAGCACTTTTAGAGGTTTAATGCTGTTTGCCCAACAGACCCCGTGACATTGCAAAATTGCGCACCACCCTTTGTTCCACTTAGTAAAAAAGAGAAGTAGGCATTTTGCAAGACTAAGGAAAAAAAAACATATTCATCAGAATTTCTCTAAGCATTTTTTTAAAGGGTCATGTAGAACTGGAAATCTTTTTGAGTTTAGCCTGGCAAGCAGTGCAGTCCCATTTTTGTGCTTTGCATGCTTTAAAATAAATATCCAGGACAATTTTACTCATAATTAGACCTCTTTGCAAATAAAATGGCTGCAAACTTACAGAGACCAAAGTTTTAGGCCTCTATTAACGACTGATGAAATATCTAGCAGTTAGTTGTCATTTTCCACATGTTGGATAACTTTATGACTTTATGATCTGGTCTAGCTGGCAGCCTAGCCTAAAAGGCAGTTGGTGTTTTAGTGTTGGTACAGTGCCCGGTATGGTACAGTTGCGTGTCTGTCTTTGTGTGTGTGTGTGTGTGTGTGTGTGTTTGTGTAGTGCTGTAGTAAGGTAAGCATTGCTCGCATGTCTGTGTTTGTGTGTGTGTGTGTGTGTGTGTGTGTGTGTGTGTGTGTGTGTGTGTGTATATATATATATATATATATATGCACGTGGGTTTTTTTTTTTCCCCTGGCAGCGGGTGTCAACAACTGCTGCCCTAATCTGTCCCTCTCTGTCTTTCTCTCTCACTCTGTTATTCAAATGCTGAGCAGATGTGGGCAGAGGAAGTGACAAAGGTAAGAGGAATGCTCTTGGCTTTACTGGAAGGGCTTGTGCCTTTTTGGCACGTAGCCCTAGCCCGTTAGCATGAGCTACGCTCCAGTCCACTGAGGCCCAGCAGCTAGGCAGCCACAGGCCGACCCCCAGGCACCCTCTGCAGTGGCCCTTGGACGCAGAACAATAGTGAAAAGCTGGAAGGAACCAGCCAGCCCTCCACACAATTGTGCGCTACTCTAGCTGCCAGAAGTCCCAAGTTTACAAGCTCCTTCCTGCATTCATTTGGGTGGGCTGTCATCAGAGAGCTAATGTAGTGTTGAATAGCGTTATGGTGGTCGAGGAACAGCCACTGTAACTCAGCTGTTGATGTACTTACGTCTATGTCTTGGAGCAGTTATCATTTTGTGTCTCAAGTGGGTTTGCAGTGGGTCATCACTTGTCTTTCATTCGTCTCCTGTTCTGGTTCATCATACTGTGTGTAGCATGATGTGTTTCATGTGACAGAAAAATTTCCCATCATGAGTATCATGAGTTCAGGGCCCCCCCCCCCCCGCTCTCTCTCTCTCTCTATCTCTCTCTTTCTCTCTCTCTTTCTCTCTCTCTTTCTCTCTCTCCTTTTTCCCCATGGCCTCTTCTTTCATGTGCCTCCCAGGCGGAGCAGGACTTGAGGATGACTCAGAGCGAGTTTGACCGACAGGCAGAGATCACCAGGCTCCTCCTGGAGGGGGTCAGCAGCACCCATGTAAGCAGAGGGGTGGACAAAACAAAACAAAACACATCTTACCTCACTCATCCACCAGACACCAGGCACAGACTCCTGTTTGGTTGGGTCTGACTTTGGTTTGGTCCTCTCCTCTCCCCTCTTTAGGCACACCATTTGCGCTGCTTGAACGACTTTGTGGAGGCGCAGACTACGTACTATGCACAGTGTTACCAGTACATGGTTGACTTGCAGAAACAACTTGGAAGGTACATTGCTCAATACATTTCCCATTGACCTTACGACATGTTGCATTTCTTAGCTGAGTAATTTTCCATGTGAACATGCATTCTGTTAGTCTCCCACAAGCAAGCGCAAAACTGATGCTCAGACTGTAATGTGATGATGTCTGAGATGCTTTTGTGAAGAATAGAACCTAATCTTTGATCTACGATAAAACTCAATAATCACCCACAAAGAGAGAGTAGCTAACCTAAAACGGATAATACACTTTGATTAGAATAATGTCTTGGGTATACCTGCTTTTTCCTCTAGTCCCTTTGTTTACACTATGATAACCTCATCCTTCCTGTCTCCTCCTTCTCCTCTCCCCTTGCCAGCTTCCCTTCCTCATTTGCGTCCAACAACAACCAGCCATCGGTAAGTGGGGGAGCCAGCGTGTCTGTGCCCACCCTTCCCCTGACGTCCTCCCTGCCCACCGGCCGCAGCTCGTCGGCCTTCAACGAGCTGCGCAGCTGTAGCGGCAGCCGCAAGGCCCGCGTCCTCTACGACTACGACGCAGCCGGCAGCAGCGAACTCTCCCTGCTGGCAGACGAGGTGGGTGAAGAGTCACACCACACGCAACAGATAGATAGCGTTATGTGGGTAAGCACACATCACAGGTGCCGATCCTAGCTTCAGGAAGTGAAAACCCTGTCATGTATTTTTACTGCCTGCGCACTTCACACATTTGATTTCACTAATTAGCCGATCTACCAGTCTCATGATTTGCGTGCTGGTTCAGAAAATGGTTGGATTAAATAGGTGACAAGGTTTTTACTTTCTGAAGCCGGAAATAACATCTCTGCACCACATGCAGTGGGTAGATGCGAGTGGGTGAGCAGTTAGGGTTGCCCTTGACAAACTGACACCCACAAGTCACATGGGGAAATACTGGGGCCTAAGGATGTTACCTCTAGCCCCCTAACCCCCCACCAGAAAGCAGAGATTGTAGACATTTATATATTTCTTGCAATTTAACTTTTCAACGCCGTTACTTAGCTTTTTCTAAACATTGTTTCTACATTTGAACAGTGAAAGATTTTCAGTGTCATTTCACCAGTCAGTTAAAATATAGTTCATCCATGGGATGGATGGAACACAGATGAGTGTTGTTACACCAACCAAACCAGATAGCCTTACTGGCCTCCTGAAGAGTCATAATCAGTGCAGATTGGTCAGTCTGAGGTAAATACTGGAAGCGCCTTCAATCCTGACCATACGATACAGGTAAAACTTTGAACCAATTAGGTTAGTTGTGCTTTAGAAACCACTGTTTTAAACTCATCATAAAGAATCCATGTCTGGATTATCCCCCCCGAAGGTAAAAGTCTATAACTTTAAATCCACAAGGTGTATGTAGCAAAGGATGTAGTGTAATTGCAGGAGCATGGTGTCATTTAGTGTGTAAGTTGCACTTACTGAGTACCTCAAGTAATTCATCCACACACCCATTAACTAGTGTTTTTTAAATATTTTATTGGCCTCAGGTGATCATGGTAAGCAGTGTCCCAGGAATGGACCCGGATTGGCTAATGGGAGAGCGTGGGAACCAGAAGGGAAAAGTGCCCATCACTTATCTGGAGCTGCTGAACTAGAAGCTGGACAGGGTTGGAGTCCTGCATCCCTAAAGGATAGCTGCAACACAGTCAAACATAACTCTGCCCTGGTCTCATATTTATAATAATAATAATAATAATTCATAACTATAATAATAATAATAATAATAACATGTATGCAACAATGCTTTTAAGAGGTGCTTTTCTCATCTGTTTTGTGTTATCTGGTTGGTGGACAGCCTCTGCTGCCTCTAGCCGCCACACTGGGAGCTTGAATGGGGAGGTGGGGAGTGGGGGGGTCCATACTGCCAAACATCTCAGAGACCCCAGTACTCTGCACCCTTCTTGACACCCCAGACGTGTTTACAGAAGCTTATACTCAGACGACGTGTTGCTGTTTTAGGAATATTGATTTAGGTGTGAGTGACTCTTCGTTGCCCTTCTGCCTCAGAGAAGGGCATTGCAATGCAGAAGAAACGTGGGGGTTGGATGTTTTTGTTCTTTTTTTTTTGCAAGAGAGATAACATAAGAGTGCACTTGAATGTAGAGAAAGACTGAAAGATTGAGGTTGTTTTTTTTTCTGAGAAGTGTTGGTGTATGTGGAACAGCTTTGAGAAGTTTGTGCCTTTTAAAAGAGGAGAAAAAAAAAACAAGTGAAAGAGTTGTGTGTTCCTCCTAGAGGAGCTGTCTCCAGGGTTGACCATATCAGTATCTTTAAAGGGAGCCTCCTCTAAATTCCTTTAGATTAGGGAATAGGGAGACGGCAGGCCATCAATTATATTTAGGCCTCCGTGACTCACTCCGAGCCCTTGCTGGATAGGTTTGAGGTCTTGTCTAAATCACGGTGAAACGCCAGAATTTTAACGTCTTAACTGCACCAGAACCATTTGTTTCCACTTAATTTTTAAGAAATAAACAAAAATCATTTCAACTTTTTCAAATCTGAAAAAAAAAGTGTGGACCAACTCTTTACCGCAGACCTTAATTAAGAGAAGCACACTCCAGTAGGCCACCCTCCCCCTCTCTCTCAGGGTCAGTTGTTTGTAGGGTGTAGCTTATGCTCGTGAGCTTGCAGGAAGTGAACAGAGCCTTAATGTATCCTAATGCCTTACAGGAGCATAGCACATGGGTATCTTACACATGTTATCCCTGGTCTTAACCCTCAGTACAGTACTAACTTTTGTCATGTTCTATCCATAAGCCTACTCCTACAAACTGTATCCAGAGAATTGTTCATAAATGAATTGGTTTCTTTTTCTAATAACAGCTGACAAAAACAGGTTATCCATTTTTAATGGCCTCTTTGTCTTTGGTTAAGTTGTTTTTCATAGATTGTTGTAAAGAATGTAAGCATTATGTATTAAAGTCCCTTGTGGTATAACCTTTATTCACTTTCTCTGAGTAAGTATGAAGTACAGTGTATTTGTTTAACTATCTGACACACACACACGCACGCACGCACGCACGCACATGCACACGCACACAGACACACACACACACACACACACACACACACACACACACAAACACATTTGTCCAGCAGAGGGCAGGACTCTCTGGAAATTTGACATTGATCAGAGTAATATGAAATGATAAGCATTTAGCTAAACATAAATTACCAGTATATCATGTTAATTGCGTTAGTTAAGTTCCTTGATATTATTTTTACAAAGGATACATCCGCCTTAGCCACACCACAAATTGCCAAAATATGCATTCATGTTAAATAGTGTGAAATAGTTAATGTTTTAGTTGCTATCATGAGCAATAACTGAACCCTGAAAGTGAAGCCTATTTAAAGCAATTTCACATCCACATCTCACATAGACGTGGGTTCAGTTACAGGATAATCTGTGGCACTAACATTACACCACACATGTTTTTGAACAATACCACACTGCGTACCACAAAAAAACAAATGTGATTTAACCCCATGGCTGTCACGCTTCCACCATCCACATATTTTGGCTGACTGTCACACTGTGATCACTACACAAAGTGGTTTTGAAATGTAAGCATATGTGCCTTACTTTGTCACTTTAGTAATACTAATGACTGATAAAACAAAGTGTTAAGCCTTTTGCCATTTTCTTTTATGCTTACTGACTCTTACTAGGCATAGTTTATCTGTCAAACAAAAGTCCAATATGTTTCCAGATGTTTAGTGTAGTGTATGTGTATTTGTATGTGAGCATTTGTGTGAGGTTGGCCTGGAAAGGGTTAAGAGGAAGTGGTGCTGTGTAGGGACCAAGAACGTCCTGTTTGCTGTGGCTGGAGTGAGCACACTCCAGCTGCCTGTTACCCATCTGCCCATGCTGGGGAGGGGATGCGTGGGAGCCATGACCTATGAGGTGGGGGCGGCTCTCATGTGAGTGTGTCGTTAATTCCCAAGACTACAGGTCTGAATGGAACACAGAACCTGCCACATGCCTGCCCTTCACTCTTAGCCCTCCACACACAACCTCTCACTTATTTTATTTGTAATTATAGTGTGTAATGCTTCATAGAAAACACTGTGGTTTTTCAGTGGAAACTGCATCATTGGAGATGAAAACAGATCAAGCCTTGGATAAAAAAGATGACAGCGTTGTCGTTGATGAATCTGTTGGTTTATGGAAGCTGCTAAGTATTGGACACTTTGTGTTGTATATAAGTACAGGAATGATGTACAGTTGATGGAATTACCATGAACACATCTTACCCTTAAAAAGAGCAAACAGACAAAAAGCAACGGCACAGATGTAGATTACTTACTGAAGCAATTTTCACAGGCTATCAGCAACTAACCGCATGCTCTTCAATGGTATTTTTACTGGTAAGATAGAGAAGCGCATTTCCTCTTTCTGAGTATGTGATGAAAAAAAGGGTAGATGTGCTATTTTTTAACATAGACTTATCTGAAGTCAAAATCTATGTCTTGCTCAATGGCAGTTTTTTTTTTTTTTTTGCTTATGATGAGCAAAAATTTTCACGTAAAAATCCATATGAGCATTACACATAAAACCACAGGGTAAGTTCCTCAATGCAAAAAGACTGACTTAAAAAGAGAGCTTTCTTTTTTAATAGTGTTTTGTCAATCAAGCCTCTGTTGTTGTGACTTTTCCACCCCAACAGATGACAGCTGTGGCCAGGAGCCTACACCTCTGAACAAAAACTCTTCTAGTTTCTCTTTCAGTCTCGCTCTCCTCTCTGTTCAAACCGCCATGACCCAGAGCATCACCACAGTGGTATTCTGGTTACGCTCTGGTTTAGCATGCACACACGGCATTATGCCGTATGGAAGACACTCACACAGACCTCCGAACCTTTGGCACCAACATCTGGGATTGTGGGCAACCCATCTGCCTCACCCCTATTGTCCCCACCACTACTGCGGATCAGTAGACTCTTTTTAAGTTAGGTGGTTTGGATAGAGGGGAAGTCGTTTTCTCTCTGACACTTTAAGTGACTCCTCTGGCTAATGGTTCAGGGTGTTCGTTGTGGTACTTTTCTGACACTGGTGTCTGTGGACGTCACCACATTGGATTGTTGTTGCGCACCACTGGACCTTAGGTCAGGTCAAAGGTTAGGGTCATGCAAAGGTAGGGAAGCTTTTTTTTCAATGGGCTGATGGTCCTTTTTTTATAACAGGGAAATAAAAACTTTAACTGACTAAAATGTGTATTAGCTTACTGAATTGGTAGTTGCATAACATTGTGGGTTTTGAGAAATGAGAAAGCTGACCAATTAAGACAAAGGGAGCAGAAGAGAACTTGGCTAGATTGCAGCAGCTGCAATGCAAGACCAAGAGCATCAGTAGAGTAGCCAGTGGCCAATGTGCGGATGCTAGCACATGCTGAGTGTGAATCAACCCCCCACCGCTTGCAAATTCAAAACTGGGCAGTTGCTGCACATCTCAGCAAAACAGGAAATTTCAAGTTTCCTCTCCTACTTTTAGCAACAGGTTTGCATCACATAGCCTGTGTAAACTCACACCCGAATGCATTCACACACGCACAGTACGTGCATACCGACAAGCAAGCCACAAGATCTGCATGTTAACCACTTGCTCTCCCTTACTGCCATTTTATCAATACTCAGAACGTGGCACAAGGCACACCCTCACAGGTGGTGAAGATGTGGTGACAGCTGATCTCACAATATTTAGTGAATGTTTTTTTCTTCTACTAAAGGACCTTCCTGTTTGTCTTATATTAGGACATTAGTAATGTTAGTACTCCTCTTCTACTTGCATCAGTCCCAACTATCATTTCATTAAGTCATAAAACCAGAGTTAGTTGTAGACAGATTTGGACTTTCTGTGCAGAAGTTATGTTTAATTAATGACATGTATAGGCAAGCTGTAGTGAAGTTTTGGGTTGCTTTCAAAATCATTTATATTAATAACCAGATTTTTCACAGTACCAACCAATTCTGTTATGCATATGTGATGGCTGATGACTTTCACAGAGCAAGGTCTCTCTATGTGTATTATTAGTACTGCTAATATGAGGTTGCTCTCAAGCATCTCTTCTTTATAGCTTTGGGTAACACTCTTGGTTTGAGCGTGAGAAAAATGAAACCAGTGATGCTTAAGAAAGTCACAATCACAGATGAGAATAGCAGAATATACCACCAAATGGATTCCTCACTGGTGGTGTAACACATGAATCCATCAATATGAGCTACACTTTGAGCCTTGTGTGTTTGATCTAAACATGTGAGCTCTGCTAGGTCCCCTACCACTTTTTCAAATGTCCTGTACCAGTCCAAGTGACAACAGTTAAAATGGTTTCCACTTACAAACACAGTTTCTAGTGTCTGGGCCAGCCTGCTAGCCTGCTCAGAGGGGATGGTGGTGAGCTTGTTGTTGCTCAAGTCTAAAAGCTTTAGGCCCAGCCCCACTAAAGATGGTGGGATATGGGATATTGAGTTCTTAGAGATGTTTAGAGATTTTAATTGGTGAAATGGGGAAAAGTCAAAGTTCCTCAGTCCTGTGTTTCCCAGCCCAAGGTGCTGGAGAGTTCCAAAAAGCCCAGTTAAGGATTCTGGTCTTAACTTGAGGCCAACATTGTTGGAAAGCTCTAGATGATTAAGAGGAGAGCCTTCAAAAGCAGAGGGTGGCAGATTCCCTATGTTGCAGCCTGCCAGGTAAAGCTGTCTAAGAGAAACAATGTTCCTCCAAAATATGCAGTCTGAATAGCTGACATTTGTGGGTTTATTCTGGGTACATATCCCTATTGTGTTGTAGCTGAAGTCTGCCGTACTCAGTAGAGGTAGACTAGAAAGCAGCTGTGGTGGGAGTCTCTTAATGTCGTTTAGGCTCAGGTTTAAATGGGTGAGGTTGTTCAGCTCGCTGATGGAGCTCTGTCCAGCATGAAGTTCAGTCACCCTGTTGTTGCTCACGTCCAGCTCATACAAGGTTGCTGGCAGTTCCCCAGAGGTGATATTGAGGGACTCAATGCAATTTGTCCTCAGCCTGAGGTGGTACAGATTGGGCATTTTCTGAAGAAATCCCTGAGGGAACCTTCTGATGAGGTTTCCACTCAGGTCAAGCAGTTCCAGTGAGGAGATGTCTCCGTGCAGACTCTCATCCCACAGGGGTGCTGTGATGTTGCTTACATTTTCCCCTACGTTGTAAAAAACAACACTTGAGTTCCAGTTGGTTTTGTTGCTATTTGCCAGATGGTCATAAAAGCTGATCTGGTTCTGTGAAAGCAGTAGATTGCGGAGATGGCTGTGTGTCGGCAGAAAAGGAAAAAAGAAGAGTTTGTTGTGAGACAGATCTAGAGTTTCCAACTGAAATGTGTCTATCATGTTCTGGTTGGTGATAAACCACTCAATTGTATTGTGGCTGGCATTTAAGACAACCAGTTGTGTCATCTCAAAATTTATGAGGCAGGGGAGGTAGTTGAAAGCTAGGTTGAGCCTTTGGAGATTGTTTAGGCTATCAAAAGCCCTGTCGACCTCATACAGTTGGTTCCTCTCTAGGTTGAGTTCTTTAAGTTGATGAAGATGACTGAAAATGGAGCCATCCAGCCTGGACAGGAGATTCCTTGACAAAGATAGTCGTTCCAGAGAGGTGAGGTTTTGCAGCAGCTGTGTGGCCATATCTTCAGTGATGTAGTTACCTGACAGATCTAAAGTCTTCAGTTGGGATAAAAAGCGCAGGGACTGTCCAGTTTCTCCATCATAAGGATGAAGGGAATTTTCTGCCAAATTAAGGTCCTCTAAATAATGTAAATCCTTGAATGTATTTGACTCCACTACTTCTAAACCATTGTTGGCAAAGCTGAGAGTGTGCAGTTGGTTGTATCTTGAGAGCCAGCCATTTTGTAGTCTCTCGATGTGATTGTTGTTCAGGGAAAGGACTTCAGTATACTCTGGTAGATCTTGGGGCACAGAGAACAGCTGGTGTGCATCACATAGAGCCATCGCCGATGTCTAAACACAAATAGAGTGAGGAGAAATCAAGCATTTATCAAGCCACAAAACATTTTTAAATTTGACTAGCTACTGAGACAGGTGCCATTCTCAAAGTCAGTCTTGACCAGGTCTAGGTTTTGGTTTCTTCTGTATGGTAGCTAGTCTAGGTAGACACAAGAGGTCTTGAATGCAAGACTGGGAATAATTAAGTAATGGTGTATTTTGTTAACATTGCAATGTTGAAGCAATGCATGTAACATCTTATCTTCTTGAGAATACGCAATAGAGGGTTTCTCATCACAAGCCCTTATTTAGGATACGGGAACAAAAAAAAGTTTTGGTGAGTAAAAAAACACTTTTGCTTAATTATTTAACATTTAACATTTAAATGTCACTTATTTGTTTGTATTTAAAATTCCGTAAAAATAGCTATCATTATAATTAATAATTAATTCATTTAAAAATAACTCCACTTCTTATTATTTGATAAACTAAACAGATATTATGTGTCTCTTATATAAGCTAAAAGATGATCAGACCAAGACCAAGCAACCAGTTATTTTATAAAAGAAGTCTAAATAAGTAGTAGTAATGCAATGCAGTCTTTCCACCTTATAAAGTCCAGACAATAGCCAAACATAAAAGGTCATCTTAAAATCAATCACGAAACCTTCAAAAGCTGTTCCTAACGTGTGTGTGCTTTAATCAAAGCATATTATCCTTAACTCTTTTGGGGCTAATCAGTCTAAATCATGTAGTTGGTAGTACCTCACTGTCAGTTTTCATGAATTTAATAACTGATTTTCATTGATAAAGGCAGGTGATAACATTGTTAATTTTTAACACACTCTTTGCTGATGATGCTGTGGGGTGATTTGTACTCAAGAGCTAAACACATGATAATCTCATAAAATCACCTCGTAAAACCAAAAGAACATGGTCCCCAAAGACGCTTGCAACTTACTTAACAAAGCTTAGTGAAAGTACTGATACTACTACTACTACAACTACTAGCCTACTACTAACACTACTACTACTAATAATAATAATAATAGTAATAATAATAATAGATCTGTAGTCACACATTTTATGGTAGCTTGTTTTGTTTTTAGATTTTTTAAAATAGCATAGTAATATAGAGTATACAACTGTTGTAGAGTATATAATAAAATAAATTAACAGGTCACTGTGCACCGGTCAGTTGTACAGTATCTATAGGCTCAGCTGAAATTTCAATACCTCACACAATAAAATACAAAGGAGGCTATAGCTGTATTTATGACAGCCTGTGTTTATGACAGACAGTCCTAGTGCCTGTGACAACTGCGATGATCTCTCACTTACCAGTTTGCACACAGGCTGGGTTGTATAGGCAGAGTGTGGTTGTCAGGTAACCCAAGGTAAGGCCCAACAAAGTGGGAAGGAGACTGGAGACAGGCATCTTCTCATATTCACTAAATTGAAAAGAGATCACAGTCTTGAGTCCAAGCAGCCACCTACATCTCACTCATCACATTACACACAGTTTCTACCACCCCCTCTTTTCTCACCCCTTTCATAACAATAGATAAGGGATGTTCAAATAATCAGAGTTTTTTTTAACTGGACGTAAACCTATGGCTTAAGTAAATGCATGGATAATAAATCTGGTATTACAGCCTGTAAATGTGAATAGCTAGTGTGGTAGTGGTAGTAATGTAAGAAGTGGTCCTTTCCCCAAATGAACAATTAGTGTGTGGTCACTTTTCCTGCTGCCCCCACTCTATAACAAATTAAGTCAGTGGACCAGCTGCTGAGGATATGCATATCATCTAGGACTACATTTAAATTATTAGCATATCAGTAATATTTGGTTCATAGGTTCTATAGGTTTAAATGATGATCGTAATGACGTGCATAAATGTGGACTATCCAGGCCTTTCTTATCCCAGCCGATAGGAATAGAATGTTTTTTTTTTAGATCATCTCCTCCAAGTTACCTTACTAAGTTATGCCATTTCACTATTTAGACCCACAGTCAAAAATGACGCGATAAATAAAGTTTAGGTTGTTACGCTACATAGCGGGGTTCTTTTGACCAATTCCGGAGCATTCTAGTGGCTTACCTCTGAGCCGTACACTACACCAAGCAGAAGCACTCGAGTTCAGGTTTGACGTGGGCGGCAGCGATGGTGTTCGATGAAGCGTTCAGTTACGCTACCGACAGGGCTCGCGTCCTCCTCCGCCGCGGCAGTTGCAGGTCCGCTCCGCACCATAGCCACAGGCAGCACGTCCACACCGATGGATACTTGCATCTGAGATGCAACTGTTTTTCATGTGCTGCTCTGAGCACTGAATATTTGCGGAAGCAGGCAACGGAAACCATGTCACATGCAGCCCTCCGCAAAGATCATTAAAGTTTTGCAGAACGATGTCTCAAAACATGTCGGTTTTTTTTCAAACAGTCACATCCCAATATGGTCATGGTCTTATATCATTTTGGCACAGGCTAACAAGCATTATTAGAACTCGTGCCATGGTCGTGGTTAAAGGGGGAAAAAAGAAGCAAAGGCTTAACCCTAATGTTTTCAGCAGCCTAGCTGAGATGCATAGCACATTTTTTTTTATTCTGTGCACTTGAAACAAAGGTGTTAGAAATAACTTAAGGTGCTTTAGTTTACACAGTCATGCACATGCACACACAACTTCAGCCATCAAGTCACCACCAAAACCGACAATGGGGCACACCCATGTTACCCACTACTGGCTTTTCTCATCTGATACACAAGAGAGGAAACCACTGAAGGCTCACACACCCTTCCTGCCTCAAGTTGCAATGCTATCACTTCTGCTCTCAGCAACTGTCAAAGTTGCACTCTAGTTTTCGACTTCTGTTCAGTGGACATTTTCACATGCACTACATGGCAAAGCCTTACTAGAAAAAAACAAAAACGTTAAAGGTTTATGCCTGCCTCGCATTAGTGAAATGCATACTTCTGGTGCCAGGGTCAACTGCACCTGGTCCTTAATTGGAAGAGACCTTCACTAAAAATCTTTTGCTTATATAAAAATCCCTTCAAATTTGAAATGTTTTGAACTTTAATTCACCAAACATTAGATCAGGTGTGGGCAAAGCTTTATGTCCAAGGGCCGCATGGAACTTTGAGAAATTGACAGGTAGGCCAGGTGACCCAGACCATTAATGTATGAGGAGTAAAAGTGATTAAACATGTATGCCAATGTAACATGTGGCAGCTTGTAAAGCTTAGCCGTGGGGCTAGACTGTGCAGAATGACTTTGTTACACCAGCACATACCTTGTCTTTGTGTTAGACAGACTCCTACATATTAAAAGAAAAATATTTTGCAGAGCCTGTAAGTTGGCCACAACATTTCAGCAGTAATCACCAAGTTACTATGGTAGTTATGTCTGCATTTCTGGTAAAGTAGCTGTTCCTTGAATATTGCAACCCTTTCTTGACACCTCACTTTTTGATTATGAGGAATGATTTGGCCCATTTCATAACTGCTTCACTGGCTGGATGAAACAGCCCAAAAAGCAACATGTGGTCCCCGGGCCTTAGTCTGCCCACCACTGCCTTAGATGATGGATTATTTTCTTACATGTGATGTTAGTATAATGTGAAACTATGTTAGTATATTATTAGTATAGTAAAATGCTAGTCCAATGTGAAACTACCATTGGCTGACTTTGGCTGTCTGCACCTGGGAAATACACTCAGAAACAAAGTCACAAGGCCTAAGCTCTGTGCTATTTCATTTGCGTGTGTAGGAGCACACTTTTTTCAGCTTTAGGTAGAGATTGGTTGTGAAAGAGAGCATCCAGACTCTTCAAGTCAACAGTTGACTGAATCTAGTTAGATTTAAGTCAATCCTGGGCCCAACATCTCCAAAAACTGGACATGTCTTTTACAGCGTATGTATTTACAGCCAAACCAATCAGAGAATTGTCTTTGGCAATTAGAAACATTTAGAAATCTAAAAAAAAAAATTGGCAATACATAAAAGACTTTAGAGATGTGTGCAGCCCTATCATATTTATATTTTTGCTTTTTTCCAGAACCAAATGTTGCAGCAAAATCTTGACCTGTTCAACTTCATAGGCGCTAATCAGAGAGATCACTGTTAATATCAAAGCTGCCAAGAATGCAGTTGAGGATATATCACTCACTAGATTTCAGTCTTAGCTGTCAGCTCCATTTGCTAAGTATTTGCCCTGTTCATGACCTCTGATGTGACAGTTCAAAACTCTCTGATCTGATGTTCATAACGGAATTTTTCCATGTGATGGAAACTGAGTAAGAAACACCCATATAGATGGAAAAAATGATTTTTTGTATGCATCAGCACAGTATCAAACGTCTTTGGTGGTAAGCTATCACAACATAAAACAATATCTATCAATCGTGATTGTGAGTGAATATTGAAAAGGATCACTTAAGAGACAGATGATGTAGGCAAAACACACAAACACTTTTTTTGCACCAGAAACAAAATAGAAATGGGATGTTATTACCAAACAGAAGTGCAGAGGTCTGCACCACTATAAAAGAAAAATAATGTACTTTTTAATGGTAAACTTAACAAATGCACTTTGTGACTGCTGGAGTACAAGGGCTCCACCACATGGCGATTTCGATAATGACCAACTCTGTCTAATGTCAAATAATACTGACTGACTGACTTGGAACATTCTATCACTGTGGCACATAACACAAATGAAACAAAAAAAAGAAAAATCTGAATATACTATAAATTATGCAGGTATTTTTTCCCCCAATGTTTCAATCCGTTCCTGAAAATGAGAACACCAACTTTAAGCAGTGTGAGTAGATGCTGTACCAGTATCAGCACAGTACATTCTGAGTGTTACCCTTTCAACTAAATGGTGGTTATTTATTGTGGTTATAATGTGTAATGATTAACACCCGTTTAATTAATAACCCATGTGCTTAAAATCAACCAGTAAAGAGGCACAGATTACTTTGTAGGACTGGCACCATTAGACTTTATTCCAAGGATAATAGGGCCTCACTGATACCAAGGATAAAATCTAATAAATAAATATCATGATATACTTGTACACCGCAACAGAGATGCACAGTAACATAGAGCACATGGCCTATCTCCTCCATCCGTGCTTCCTTTACACAAGAAACAACAGTTTAAGAGGCTATACTGCATGCATTGGCTGTCCTCCCTCGTTGCTGTAGTAGTACCACTTTTGAAATCCAGATTGACACAGGTATAGTTCATATTTGTCAACTGAACAGGTTGGAAATGTAATTTTGGCATAACGTTCTTCAACATTTACTTTGTGCTATGATATTAAACCAACTTTTATTTCACATTTACTGTAGCCGCCACCAGACACCTCTCTGACTAAACTGCAGTGCGTTATGAATAATGTTGCCACATATCCAGATCAGATTTGGCTTTTTGTTTTGACCGACATAAAACTGACACCCAACCATTTTTCACCAGCGATGTTACTTCATAAGTTACATTTCTAGAAAAAAAAGTACATGATTCCATCCCAGGCAAATAAGATAAAAAGAGTCCGAGCAGCTAAATTTTGGTAAGTCCACAGACAAACTTTTGTAGGTTGTTCAGAAAAGCCTGCATCTAACCCCCCACTCCACCACCTGAAAGTCCAGGAGAGCGCACGTCCACTCCTCTTGTGGAATGTTCTGGAGTCTCCCAAGCGCCACCCATCTTCTATTGGCACACCTCATGGCCCGTCCTACAGGATCCTCTTGCTGTATGGCACGCTACCCATCGAGAGGTTTCCCCAGGTATACCATTGTCACTTCTGTGTTCCCATACACAGCGGAGACGGCCGGGAAGAGGCAGGTTTTGGGTAGCCCCCGGAAGGCTACGCCCAGGAACTCAAAGCCTCTTTCGAATGACAAAGTCCTGTCTTCCATGTCCAAGATCACCCGTATTCTTTCTCCAATCTAGAAAACAAATCAGCAGAACAGTCAGGTACACTTTTAGGACATGGTTTTGTAATGTCAACCTAAACTTACTTTATTAATATCATATAGAGACTAATTGGAATATAGTAAATTGCTAAAACCAGAGGTTACAATTTGATGCATTGTATCAACAAGACAGGGTCTGTAAGCGGTAACTCTTAGATGACTCTCTTTTTGAGGTGGTGCAATGCAAGAATAAAAATATTTACAAAACAATTACAGTAACAAGTAGCAATGTATTTTGAGTTTCTTTACATCATTTGACAAGTGTTGTTTACTAAGTGTACAGGTTTATATAGGATCTCTGCCTACTAGCTCAGGTTTACCAAATTAAATTGCAGATTGGCAGCTTGGCTTAGCTTTAAGATCATTGTGACTCTAGTATAGCCACAGACTCTGTTTGGTGTTCCCTCTAAACACCAAGAGGAAAGGGGATACACAAGGGGATTCGTATTGATGGGCAGTGTTACTGACTGACATTGTTTCAGCTTTTCCCTTCTATCAGGCTCCATTTATCTGAAGAACTCAAATCATCAGCTCAAAACTTGTGTAAACAGAACACTAGGAACCTACCATATTATTGCCTAGCAACACTGCACAAAACAATGTACCATGTATCAATTTTGCAGACTGAGTCAGGTTTTGCAACTACTGCAAATCTCAGTGCTTTTACATGACATATGCTTTTTTATCGCCTGCACATACACAAATACACACACACAAATGGTAACAGAAGTAGTGACAACAGACAAAAACATACACCTTCTAGGACTGCACCCATTTACTTAAACCCACACCAAGGGCTTGTGCTCTGTCCTGACCACTGCACTTCTCAAAGGAACATTGTCTACTAATACCATCCAAAGGCAATGTCGATTGTGGTTCTACTATGGTGCAACAAAGTACCAACTGATACCATATCAGGAGTATCCCTATCTATTTGCAAGATGCTCTTAAACACGTATCTCTTTCAAGAGCCTTAAAAAAAACCTCCACACCCTAATGTGAAACTACTGTGTAATTATCCACTTGTTTGTCATTTCAAATGCTGAGTGCCTAGCACTTACTGCTAGATCCCCTAGGTCGCTTCAGTGCACATTATCATGTAACCGACATGTAAGTCGGTTTTCATTAACATATCTGCTAGATGTAATGTATTGTCGCGCAGTTGGAGCCTCACTGACATCACAAATCTTAAAAAAAAAAAACTTTGTTCTGAAATGTTCTGAAAATTCTTGTTAAAGGTTACAGTTACAACAACATTCAGAGAAAGCAAGTTTTTGATTGTTGTTAAAAGTAGGTTTCATTGCAAAGTGAGGTTAATTTGAAAACATAACTAAGATTGCTAGTTTTTATTGACATTGTGAGGTTTTGATCTAAGCATGGCGTTGTGCTTTATTTTCATGAGTCATCAGTCATTTCTGGCTACTTTGATACCCAGTCCTAATAACAATGACGTGTGTGCACATAAATAGCCAAATCTGACATCTGATATGACAACAGATGGAATGTACTAAGCAAGAACAAATTGGAATATGCCTGGCCATTCAGCTGGGCAGCTTCCTCCTCTTTGATTCACCAACATCTACACTGTTTACTTCTGAAATGTACACACACATTATCAAAGTAATATTGTGTTATCCAGTAATAAATATTATCTGAGTATTTAAAAAAAAAAAAAAAAATCAGATTTCAACAAAGCTAAATTCCTAAGTAAAGCAGGTATGCACAATCATTCAGTGGATGCCTGCATGACATTGCTGTAGTGTAATTTCAGTTGTGCTGGAAGAAATATATCAGTTTCTGGTTTTTCTCCCTGCCTTTTCAGCCCCTTCATTTCACCACCTCTGACAGAAGTGACATAGACTGCTGATATGCAAAATTCCAGTTTTAGAAAGAAAACCTCATTAAAGTCCAGATGTTTTTAAGTGCATCAGCTAACTTGTTTTTCTGAACATAAAACTACAAAAATGTGTTGTAGTCATCATTTAAATTATTAAGAGATGAAACTTTTATTTCATGAAGCTGTCCTGTGATGATGATCACAGACCCTGCTGGCTATTGTACTGCAAAGTATTGGGCAGTCCTGCATCCCCTGTCTTGGCAGTCTGGCACATTTTCTGCATTAGTCTTTTTTTTACGGTTAGAAACTGACCTATGCATAAACAGACCTATGTGTTGCGAAAGAATGAAACTGTTCATTATATCTACCATGTGCAATATTCCAAGATTTATAAAAAATATCTCCACACCACCTGATACTTGGGTGCATTGTTGCACTGAGGGAAGTTTCCATTAACTTCTCCGTTATGAAGGAGGTTGTTGTCCACCAAGTTCCATCCCCAGCTCTGATCATCACTGCCCAGGAGAGCTACGTATCCTTGGCACTGCATGGAGGCCCGTTTGGTGGCGATGCCTATGACAGCCACGGTGCCCAAGGGTCCTTCCCACCAAATCTCCCAGGCATGTCGGCCCTCAGTGAAACCGATTTTTCCACGGGCACCGTCGGTACTCTGGGCAATAGGGTTTCGATGAAGCGTGAATCCGTTCTTCTTGACGTAGACGTTTCTCGAGCAGTCATGGGAGCTCAGAGCGTGCTGCAGAGATTTCAACTGCAACAACAAGGACAACAAGACTTTTAAAAAACAGACAGGACATAGTATATTTAATAGCTATACCAGCTTTGACAGACTAATGACTATCCATAGAATGTCTTGCATATATTGTGCAGCCCACATGGCTGTAAAACTACTATGCAGGACTACTCTAAGCAATTAAAAGCAGTATCTGATCACTGGAGTAAGTCATTCTGAAATTAGAGGCAAAGCTCAGATGAGAAGCGTAAACAAAAGGGTTGCCAAACATGATGCACAAGGTTCATTGTTTATTTTTAATGTCTGCGCACACACTTTATTTTACGATCATTTTTTTGGTCTATCTACATGTAACAACATGTACTTACATTTTGCATACCTTACACTAACCCCATGGTATACTGTAAGTACATAATGTCACATATTGTTACACACTTTGTTACACTGTACCAAACAACAGGGACAGTAAAATAAAGTGTAATCCTGCACATTTCTGCTAGTGCAATTTCTCTATAGGCAAAACAAAAAGGGTTATGGCTGGAAACGAGCAATGTCATTCAACCCATTGATGCACCTGAGTATGGAATGACGTAATTTTCATGGATAACCTTTCTCGCGAATTTGACGTACAATATAGATGGCATACATTAGTTGCCCCGCCAAAACAGAACTTAGTAAGTAAGCAGACGTGATGTCATTTGTGACAAATTAGGTGCCAACACAGAGAAATGGTAGAGATGACGATAGCAAAGAGCTACCAGCCTACCAGCTAATGTCAAAAGCTTAAGCTAAGCTAACAACAAATCTCTGCTCAGTCCTCGTTTAAAATGCTATAGGAACCTGTAGTCTCCACTTATAACAGATATCACTTGTATAGATTAATACATCACAAATATTTGTGCTTGCTGGCGTTACCTTGCCCTTATACGTAGGTATGTTGCAGAGAATGTCAGAGCGTAGAGCCTCCTCACTGAGGGAACGGGCGCAAAGGCTCCGCCACACCTCACTGTTTTCATCTGCTAGGACGCTGCTCCAGTGCCAGCAGACTAAAGAGCAGCGCATTAAGTCCGGTAAATCCAAGTATGAGAATACATGCTCCAACACCCGAGGTGGTAACCTTCCTGCTATGCCCACACATCCGCCAACTGTGCCAGAGATAAGACCAGCAGAGCTACAACTTGCGGCTGCAGCACCAATGCAAGATGACGCCCCTCCACCAACTGCTCCAGACATTCTCTGATTGATCGATGAAACTAACCGATAATCTTTGGCGGATCACACCAACATCTAAACCGGGTAAACATGGATTAATTGGAGAAAGACTGATCAGATTCAATCTGAATTATGCCAGCGCTCTCCATAATTCAATGGGCCTAGCCCGCTGACAACGTGAAAGGTACGGACCATAGACGGTACGGACAGGAAAACGGACCAATACAAATCTGTGGGAATACAAGACAGGTCCTGAAAACGCATGCGTGGAAATAAAGACTTAGAAAAGTTATCGTGATTTTCAGGGAATAATGCAACAGAAATTTGATTAAGTAATATTTATACGTGTTTTAAATGAAGGAAAGCTGATTTTTACCCCTGGTCTTTTCTAAAGATTCCCTACATTTTTATGTATCTGGTAGGGCCTCAAAATGACTGCCATTGTACGCGTAAACATGGGATAGTCAGAGGTGATAATGCACAACCTGTTCCATCAGCTTGACTTTGACAATGTGAAAAAATAATTTGCCCAATAATATTGAGGAGAATTTTAGAAAACGAGGTATCATTTTCAGTTTGACAATATTCCGTTAGACTGTATGATTTGTAATGAGGACTTGCTAAACATATCACAGACTCTCTACCTTATATAACTGGAGAAAAAAAGTTTAAGAAGAATGTGCATTTAAATGTGCATGGCCAGATGGCGTCTATTGGAAATTCTCCAGCATACTGTGGCATAACTTTCACACACGACCTTTTTGTACCTGCATCATGTGATATGGGTGTAATAACCGTAGAGCCTCAATGAACGTACTCGGAAGTGACGCCCGTTGCTAAAGGCTTGTTGCGCAGCATTCCCAAAGAGGAGGAGGACAGAGAAAGGCAAAGTGGAGCGAAAACATCAAATTAATAACGGACAACTGTATTTTAGAACATAGTCGCTGTCACTGACAAAACATTCAAGGTTGTAAGTAACATATCCAGTATAACATATTCAAAGCTATGTAAATTCAGTCATTACCTGTTGTCAAGACCTATGATCGGGAGATGGATGAAGGGTGAATGAGAACCGGGGCTGCGAGATGCTGAAGCAGCCCTGCAATGCAATGCAATGCAATGTCTTCGCGGCCTATGTCAGGCGATTGATGTTGGTTGCATATTTACGGATAGCAGAACAACATTGTTTATTATGTGTAATGTTGAGTTTGTTATCTTACTTGTATCGAATAATTAATTTGCTGTAAATCCAACAATACAGCAGTATGGCGTCAGTTTACACGGACGAGACGAGGTACATTAGCACTTGAGCTAGCTAATAGAACCATGCTTGGATTCCACGCATGGTAACCACATAATTTCTGGTGGACTGGCGTGTTTTGAATCCTGAAGAGACACCGATTCCAGTTTAGATTCATCGCCACACCATATCGCCCTATTGTTCACAGTTTACCATACCATTATGCTTAATTAACTGATAAAATGGCGCCAGTATGTGATAACCAGCTAAAGTAAGTAAGTTAGTTGGATTTTGTGTCAACAAATGTAACATTCTGTTTTGGAGCTTATTTTAAGTATATTTGTGTTTGCTTCCTGTGTTAGTCCTGCTAATACACTGAGAACTATGCGTTGCTTTCGATTTGTTTGTTTACATTCCAGTTGACGCTCTTGTTTTCAAACGTAGGAACTTACAGGTTCAGTGAACGTAAGAAGCAGAAATGTGCCGTTGTAGGGTTCATGAGAAAACTTCACATAACTATATTAAAATGGTTTTATGTATATTTAAATAGTCTTACATAGACCATGTTTGTCAGTTCAGAGAGTTAAGTATAATTCCATTCTTTTTTTTGTCACATTTCTGTCCAAGGATTGAACCATGAATCCAGTATACAGCCCTGCACCAACAGGGGTCCCATATGCCAACGCGAAGGGAATGGGATATCCAGGTAAACATAAAAAAACCCCAACTTACTTTGATATTGTATTCTCCACAACCATTCAAGGTTGCCATGAAGCATTAGCACCTGTATAAGTCTTTGACCTTGAAGGCATACGTCTTTCTCAACAGCGAGTTTTCCTGTGGGTTATGCTGCTGCACCACCCTTCTCTCCTAATATGTACCCCGGAGCCAACCCTGCCTTCCCCACAGGTAAAAGGCTGTGCCCAGAAGACTATTTACACTGCTTGGCAGAATTATGGGTAGACATGCTCCTTCTGGCTCAGTAGCCCATTGCACCGGTGTTGCATCACTCTAAAGGTTGCAGAACCTCAAAATGAAAGGAGGGAGGGCATGGACAGTGCTAACGTATTTAGCCAACTGCACACGATTTGAGAATGAGGACATCATAAAGAGTTTGTAACTATGAACTAATAGCTGCTTTTTACTCTGCTCCCTAAATGTAGGAATGTATGACAATTTAACACCATTTGCACCTTGTGTGGTCCTGAGCACGAAAAGCTATATACAGTTGTGACAAAGAGGACTCCTTATTGGATGTTTTTGATATTTAGCATGGGCCTGCAGGCTTACATTACCTTCCCGTCTTACATGTACTTCCGTCTGTAAACCAGTGTTTGTGTCGTGTTTGTGGTCTTGTAGGCTACACTCCTGGGACACCGTTCAAAATGTCCTGTTCTCCCACCACTGGTGCTGTCCCGCCTTACTCTTCATCACCCAACCCTTACCCTGCAGCCGTCTACCCAGTGAGGAGCACCTACCCACAACAGAACCCCTACGCACAGGTGAGTCTCGGCCCCATGCATTGCCCACACAGTGGGATTGGTGGATGTCACACACAGGGTTGTGCAGGTGTCCGCACCACCCCTGTCTTCAGTCCTTCCTTTTTGGACTATGGATATCTTTTTGTCATTAAAGCTGCAATGAGGGACATTGATGTCATAGCCATGTGTGTCATTCTAAGCCATAACAAACCCATGTAAACCAAAACAGACTGAAGCAAGGTTGACAATGCCTTACAGATTTCATGTGAACAAATATGAAGAAAAAACCTGCTATAACATTAAACAATAAACACACACACAGAGTGAACACTCCTAAAACTTCAATTTTTCTGTCCTAATGCTTCAGACTCTAAACTCCTAGCAACTTGACAAGTGGTCTGTATCCAACTTCACTGTGGACAGCACCTGCGTGCACAAATGTGTTGCGTCAACAACAAAAAATGTTGTACCTGACTGCATCACAATTGCTTCAAAGCTCTGTAAACAGTTCATCAGCTGCACTTGATGAAATATGACCTTGCATAACTTTTTATTCCAGTCTGACTGGTTGGACAGGTGTCCATATCTTAAGTGCAACATATTTTTGTGTCCGTGTAGTCGTGAAAAAAAATCCAGTCCCTCACATAAAGGCAAAGGTCTGGTCAGCGTTATTTGCTTTGTTTTCCCTGTTATGATGTAAGAAAGCTTCTGGCACACCTCTTTGGCAGGTAGGTGCATTGGAAAAGACCCAAGGTCACAAATGAAAAACGAAAAAAAAAAAAAAAAATATCCTGCACACTAATCATTTCACAAGCAATTTATACGTTTTGGTCTTAGACCTTCATCAGGTAAATTCCCTGTTATTCCCATTTATGATTCGCTATTATGAAACATGGCCTCTCTGGCTTATGGTGGGTTATTGAGTTATTAATGTCTACAGGTTCACTTATGTGACATGAAGCATTGCAAATGACACCTCATGTCTAAAAAAATAAGCTGTTTAGTTGCAGTGTTTTCCCTGGGATACTGAGAGAGAATGGACCTTAGGTCTTATACTGAATTGGATATCTGAGGTCTCTTAAGCAAAGTTGAGCTCTGCAGTTGAATTGTGTGTCTTCAGCAAACGCAGCACCATGCTCTACTGGCCTCTCCTTTTTATGCTTCAGTCATACTGATTATTCTCATCATATTCACAGCTGGATAGTTTCCAATTACACGTCTCCGCCAAGGAATTCAAAGTCTCATCGCCTGCCATCTTAAAGCAAACACTATATTAGCCCTGTGCCAGTCCTTTGGCAAATTTTGTTTGTGTAATAGTTCTTCTCCATCAGGGCTGCCTGCAGGATTGCCGCGTGGTTGTGTGAAGTGCTGCTGAAGTGCCATACACAGCAAGATGCAGCGGTTGCTGTAATCGAACGCACTTATGCATTTGCTCAGCATGTGTTTGCTGTAGGAGAAAAACACATGACCTTGACATTGGGGACACTTTATCGTGACAATACTGGTACTTACAGAAATGCACTCTTTTTTGCTCTTTTCATTGTGTCACCTTCCTTCCTCTCTCATCCATTGTGTGTTGTGTGTGTGTGTGTCCGTCCCATGTCTGTATTACAGCAGCAAGGCACTTACTACACACAGCCCCTCTACGCAGCCCCGCCCCACGTCATTCATCACACCACGGTGGTGCAGCCAAACGGGATGCCAGCGGCCATGTATGCCCCAGCCATCCCTCCTCCGCGCCCTAATGGTGTTGCCATGGGAATGGTAGCTGGAACCACTATGGCTATGTCAGCGGGTATGTATCAAGGTTAGCCTGTAGCCTATAGGTGTTTTGTCACTAGTAATCTTTACATTGTAAGCACATTGTATTGTATTGTGCTGTACTGTACTGTATTGTGTTGTACATATTCGTAATTTCAGCTTTATAGTGCTGCAAGATTGTTACTGTAACATGCTGCCTTATTTAGAATGTAAAAAGGCATCTAAAGGCTTGAATTTGCTGATTGAAGGTTTGCAATGACAAGCAGTTTTGTTTGCATTTTTGTAAGTGTCATAACGGCAACAGCAACAGCTGTGCACTAATTCACAGAGACTGCGAAATTGGTCTGTGTTTACATTCCTGGAATCTGCACTTCCCTCGCGAAGCTGTACCAGTTTGTATTAGCCGCATGTTGTAGTTTTCTAAAGGCCAAAATATAGACAAGTGTCGCTTGATGGAATATAACGTAAAAGAGACGTTGTCGTGTACCATAATTGAATAGTGACTTAAAGTTGGAGTGTTGTTTTGGTCACATGTGACATGCATCTTCTTTGTTTGAAGAAGTGTTGGAATTTCTAAGGTTTTTTGTTCAGAACAGAATTAAGATGGCCTCAAGCGACACTTGTAGCCTAGAGTATAAATTGGCCTTAAAAAAAAAAAGTGACTTCCACCCCTCTCCTCAGGGACCTTGTTAACGACTCACTCCCCCACTCCAGTGCCCCCTCACCCTGTCACGGTGCCCACATACCGAGCCCCCGGCACACCCACCTACAGCTACGTGCCCCCGCAGTGGTGAGCAGATGGCATGGTAAGCAACACCCGTCTCTCTCTCTCTCTCTCTCTCTCTCTCTCTCTTTTTTGTTTTCTTTCCTTCTTCTTTGTCTTTCTGCTTTTTCTTCATTACTGTGCCAAGCTTAGACATGGTTTTGTTTCAAAGATGGGAAGGGATGGCTCACAGATGGATATGTCGTTGGGCCGTGTGTGTGTGTGTGTGTTTGGGTGGGTGGGTGGGTGTGGGGGGGGGGGACTAAGACTGTACGCAATGAGTGCTCTGTGGCTTTGGAAAGAACATCAGCTCACTATAATGGAAAGCTACTTATTCTGCTGATGGTGACAGATGGCCAGAATACTTGTGAACACAGCCATTACTACCTATACTGGACTTTGGCAAACTAAAGTTTGACTATGATTGCTCAATATCATGGGAGTCTTGGAAGTGGGTCTAGCCTATTTGAGACATAACTGTGCCCGATTTGTAAAATCAAACTGGAAGTTTTAACTGTGTGTAAAAGTGTGTAGAAATTCTGATGTTTTAATCACATTCTCTCATTTGTTTCCCAGGTCAGAAGATGGTAGATATGCATTCACAAAGTCTAGTATTTAACAGCTGGTGCTGACATCACACAGTGTTGTCTGACCAGTTCTTCCTCAAAAAAAAAGGAAAAGAAAATGTTAATCTTAATCTGGCCATCAGCATAAACTGGGGGAAAAAGTGTTCAAAAAAAGGGATGGAGTCATGACCCCCCCCCAAAAACACTACATCTCCCAGCATCACTCCCCAACCACTGCATATCTTGCATCAGATGACTAGGTCTCCATGGAAACTTGTGTTTTGTGGACTTGTCTTGCAATTTTTTTACATTTCTAAACACTTAAAAGTGGTGCAAAGGGAGTTTGGAAATTGTTTTTATTTGAAATCCATATCGAGTTGAATGCATGTATATATTGGAAATTAATATTAATAATAATAGTAATAATAATGATGCTAGCTCAATCTACCTGCCATGACAGATGCAACATTGTGGAGAAACACAAATCTAAAGTACAGTGAGGGAGAAAAGTAGACATTTTATCACAACATGCTCAACATGTTTGAAGACAACTACAATGCAAAATGCAGTGAAGTATCGTTTTGAGTCATTATGGGATGGGATTGTGGGTGGCTGTTTTTTTTTTTTTTTGTGGGGGGGGGGGGCGGTGGTCAGTACATGTTGCCAGCATGGTTTTATTTTTTTGGGGTAGCGTTGCCTTCATCTGGCTTTCTCTGCCTGTTCTGAGGGTAGATGGGGAGGCCTTCTGAGCTTGTGCCTCCATTTTAGATAAACCGCTGACACTCCTATTCCAATAAGTCACCACACCTTTATCTTTCTTTTTTTTAACTCTCAGAGTATTTGGAACAAAGTATATGTGTGTAAGTGTGCATGTCTCAGTGCCAGTTTGCCTGTGTAAGTTTTTGTTGTGTCAAAAAAACAGTGGAATAGGCCTTGTGGAGTTTGGTGGGATTGGTGTGGTGTGGCGTGGCGTGTGTGTGTGAGGCAATGTGCGTGTGTGTTTCACGCCTTACTGCCTGTGTCTTTGCATTGGTTTATGTTGTAATGTTTGTAGAGCGACAGGAAAATCATTGCAAACCTGAAACGTTTTTTCTTTCCTAAAAAGGAAAGTAAATTTTAGCAATTTAATTTGGTCGATAACTTGACACTACTGAAACAAAGCGTTATCTGACATTGGAGTCAGAAGGGCCCACATGTTACATTGTTTTTTTTTGTTTTTTTTTTTTTTTTTTTTACCTCAAGATTGCGCCATTAACTGACTGATTTTTTTCATTGTATTTTTACTTATCCATATAGGTTGCCTATGTCACCTCAGTTAAAGAATGTTTTGTAATGTTCTTTTGTTTTGTTTTGTATTTTCAAGAAAGACCAAAAATAAATACAATTATGAGAAATGCTAGTGTTTGACCAGTTGATTTTGTGCTGTTTGCAAATCCAGAAGGAACTTTGTGTGTATTTTGTTGGCCTAAAAACATCTGAATTATAAATAATAACTTATGATGAAATTATTTTGAATTTATATATACATTGATTTTATGTCACTGTGTGTTTAAAAAGGGAAAAATACCCAATTTGAACAGCTTGTATTTTCCTTTATTTGTAACACAAATTGACGTAGTATGTCTCTCTCTATACTTACTTTGAGAGCAAAACGGTCTATTTAAAATGCACCAAACATTCTTAATGCCCCAAACCACATTAAACTGATTGATAAATTGATGAATGCTGATTGATGAATCTATCTTAGTCATAATTTGGATGGTGGATTGTTTGTCATTTGCACCCCCATTACATTGTTACATTTTCATCATAAAACATTGCATATCTGAAAACATAAAACAGTGGACCAACACTTGTCCACTGACATAGACAAAGCAGTGTAAAACCCTGAAATGATCAAGATTGCCCTTCATCACTCCTAGTAGAGTGTTGTTTTGAACTAAATTGTGACACGGTTATGACTAGAGGAAAAGAAATAAATAGTTTGAAGCATGTAACGTTGCTGTGTGGCATCATGTCTTTAGCAAACAATAGCTGTATTGTGAAATGGCAGACCTTGACATCATATCTCAATCATCCTTTGGAATGCTTACCTGGGGGTGTGTGATGATGGAACTTTGGTAGAAGATATGCAGACTGTTATGACTCTACTGCGCCCTCTGCTGTCTATGTAGTGGCCATGCAGAGGCCAGAGCAGGAGGGGGATTGGGCCATAACTCTTAAGCCATAAGACTCTCCTATTCGGAGGTTTGGTTCTCAGCCTGAGTTAACTTATTCGGGTTAGTCACTAAACCATCTACTTGAAACAGCTGGCTGAAACTGGTGGCTAAACCACCCGAGCTTTATGTGCTAGCTTCTGCTTCTCTCCTTTTTTCACATACAACATTTGCACATGCTCATACATTTGACATTTTTTTTACTTACTTACTATCAACTTACTTACTTCAACTTCTGAGAGTCTGAACATCCATCATTTTCAACCCCTTCACTTTCTTACTGTTTCTGCTTTCTACTTCAGAATAAATAAACATTTCTTTTTTGCTTTTACTTTCAGTTTGTGGTCTACCACCTCTTTTTTAATGCTGTGGTCTTAAACAGGTTGTAACAAAACAAGTAGATGGCTCCTAAAAAACACCCATACTATTTTAGTATACATTGAAGATTGAACTTATTTGCACAGTGAAGATAGACTGAAGATGCAACTTATTTGTATCAGCTGAAGTGAAACAGCCCCTTGCCTAATAAAGACCACCGAAAGTAAATAAATAATAATAAAAACATCTTTTAAACACTTTAAATGGTTTTATTTCCCCATCATTTTTGAGTGCATATGTAAACAACCATACACATACAAATATTATGTACAAACACGGTCTTTTATCTCTGTTTTGTAATTTAAACAAACTATACTTACATTTTCACAAGTGCCAAACTCCACTCAGGGTACCCTGCATCAGGCAGTAAATGGCATTCTCATACTTTTCAGTGTTTTCTTTTTTTCGCATTGTAGGTCAGTTACAGTCATGTATTAAGCAAAATAGCATTATTCGTATGTAGAAACAGGTAAACGATTAATTATAGGCTTAAAGAAGTATTCATTTTAATCTCAAACGAGACAAAAATGTATGGGTGTTTATGGGTGAAAAAAGGATCCTTTGCATGCTCGATGAATGACCAGAGTAGACAAATTCTGAAGAAATGCTTTTCTCCAGTGGATGGTATCTTACATCTTTTTGTGTCAAGCTTTACTGAAATACCATTTCATTTTTAAAACACCTCAATGCTTAACCAAAACTTTGAGATGAAATACCCATTTGTCTTACTTGTCCAATCCTCAGAAAAGGTTTCAGCGCTAACACTGGTATCTATCTGACTGATCAGTTACACAACATGGCGAACCATAAAAAAAGAAAGAAAAAAAATGTAAAAATGGAAATAAGCAAACCATAAATATATTTTCCACTAGGGGGCAGCATGCAGCCACAACAGAAGCAGTAGGTGACGTATGTAGAAAAAGGAAATGAAGGAGTAGGCTATGGCTCTCAAATGGTTTCCACCAATGAAGTCATTTGTTCTGGTAAAATGGTTTTACATACCCCTCTGCTTGACTAGAGAACAACACGCTAAAGGTGGCGCACAGAGGTAATGGTGTTGCACGTTACTGACTTTGTACAGAACAGAGCAACGCCTCCAGCTGGTGACAGGATTCAAGAACAGATTGATTATGAGGGAGAGCATTTGGAGACGAGCCTCCTGTGACAGCCAGAGAGGCGGAATCTTCCTTGTCGCAGCAGCAGGTATGTCAGTGGGGAGTCTGGTAATTATAATCAGACTCGTCTTTTGGATTTCCACACTAGTTGCCATCGTGACACACACACACAGACACACAGGCACAGACAGGCACATACACACACACACGCGCACATACACATACACAGACAGACAGACACCGACAGACACACAGAGACACAGACACAGACACAGACACAGACACACACACACACACACACACACACACACACACACACACACACACACACACACACACACACACACACACACACACACAAACCTGTTCCCCACTTAAGCTGTTCTGTTTTTTTGGCTGCAGTGCTGTTCCCAAGGGGAACATAATCTAGCAGAAAGGCTTAGCAGGGAGCAAAACCAAGGACATGGAAAAAAAAGAATATAAGAATTAATTTCATCTTGGGCTTGGCTGTGTCTCACAGGTCTGTCTGTCTGTCTGTGCACCATAGGCCATATCTACACATTCAACAGACCAAATATGCAGATCTAATGTGTGGTGTGTCCTCTCGAGAGGTTATGGGCACAATGAAACAAAAAAAGATTCCATTGTGTCATTCTCACAACAATGCACAATCAGTTTCAGATTTATGACCTATTCAAAGGATGTCATCCATGTTTTGTACAAGCTGCATTTTAGTGCATTTGGAATAGTAGAGGAGGTGATTATAGATTATACAGACTGTTTCATAGGGTGTAATCCACTGCACGTACAAAAAAAAAAAGTAATCCAACCCATGGTGATTTACATTATCATTGTGTGGAACTGAGAGAATGGGGCGGTCTGGCAAAAAGAAATACAATATTCTTTAGACATGACAGTGTTAGCGCAGTGCTGACTAAAAATATATTCTGCTTCACAAACATCAGAGCATCAAACATAGTTACGGGCCATCTTGAAGTCCACCTAACCTGGTTTCTATAAATTCTTCAAGAGTCTCTCTTCATTTACAATTGTCAAGAGCCAGCAATAAGCAGCAGTTAAAAGTTTTCTTTCCCTCACTGAAAATCTTGTCTTGTGTCTTTGTTTTTTGTCACAACAAACATAGTTTGATTTGTGGCGGTAAAATGGAGCGAGTATTTGTCAGAGAGTCGGTGACACCTGATGAGAGGTTTCTGTCTCCATGGAAACCAAGGATCTATGAGGGGGAGGTGATACAGACTGGAGGGCAGTGTGAAACGCAGGCATTATACCTCCCTTAAGAAAAAAAAAAGATAAGCACTATCAGTATTCCAAAGCAGGCACATTCCTCTCTGGTATATTCAGAAGGGGAGGGTAAAAAAAAAATAACTTGGGTATTCAGACATTTGGGTATTGCTCCCAGGCTGCTGTGGTTTTGTCATATTAGCATTTTCTTCACAAACAGATCATCTATTCTGGCCATGTGTCCTTTTAGCGATGACCGAAAGGAGAATGGGACTGCTAAGACACATCTGTTTTGTAAAGAGACCTGTGCATTCTGTATAAGACTAAATAAAGACTACTACTAAAATTGTTTTTTTTTGTTTGTTTCTTTGTTTTTTGTTCAGCAGTACTGGGAAAAGCGGACTTGGACCAAAGTTTGGGAGAGTCATGTTTGGGTAACACGCTTTGTTGAAAAGCAGTCCATGCATAGCTGAATGATCCAGGAGACACTTCAAAATGGCACTTCCAAAACGAAGCTGTATAATAATAATAATAATAATAATAATAATAATAATAGGCAGAGGGTAGTCAGAAAAGGCTAAAGGAGGTGTAGATGAGAGAGAAGGACATGCAGACAGTGAGAAAGATGACGGGTTGGAGTTACACCGAGTCACCAGCCATGTGTTCTCAGTTAGAGTAATGTCTTTGGGTTCTAAAGACCGCCATTTAGTTCACTATCCTTATGGCTAATTGAAATCAGATGGTACCAGACATGGTGCAAGTGTTCTGGAACTGAAACAATTAGACATATCATGATGCCCCCACAACCTTTTTTTTTCCATAGCTGACACAAAAACAAATTTAAATAAAAAAAAAGCAGATGTTTCTGGCACTGCGAACAATTGGCAACTGTTGACAAGAACAAAACAAAACAAAACAAACAGAAAATGTCAAAGTAAAGAAACATTTGTCAGTCTGGTATCTTTTAAAGATAGGGCTGCCATCAAGTCCTCACACAGTTCTGGCAGCTGTAGTAGTATTAGTACCCATCTATGCTGTTCAGAGTCCAGAGAGGAGCCTCAGTCTCTGGGGCAGCTGCCCAGAGTACACACAGTCTTTGTCCACGTCTGATTGGAACCAACCTATAAAGTGCTTTCTCAACAACATAAAATTAAACTTAATCATCATCATCTTCTTCTTCATCATCATCACCAACACTGCCACTGTCATCGTCATTGTCATCCTCAGTGTCTTATCGACAGTTGGTAATTTAATTTGGAAGGATGACACAAATGAACGAATGAAAGCGAAACCCAACAAAAACGTAGCGAACAGAAAGGAGGATTAAAAGGTACGGCTAAGTTCAGGCACGAGCTAAGTGAGCTCTCCACTCTGTCTCTCTCCTCTCTCCCTCTCTCCTTCTCGCTCTCTCCGTCCTGACTTCACTTCTTGAAAGGCGTCAGCCTGCCGATGTTGTGCCAGAAGTTAGAGGTCTTGCGCTTGGGCTCGGCCAGCATGAAGACCTGCTGCTGGGGCACGGCTGTGGGCAGCGACGGGTGCTTCTGGCGCAGCAGGAAGTCGTAGTAGGGCCGGGTCACCGCTGACGGGAGGGGAGGGGCGGGAAGGAGATGGGTGGTGGAGGGACAGAGGGAGGGAGAAGACGGCAGATGTTAGCCAATCACCATGCTGAGCATCTTTCTCAGTTCCAAACTTATAAATAAGGACTTATAAATAAGTTTGATAGTATGACCCAACTTCTGAATAAATGAATAAATAAGTTTTGAAGTAAGTTTAATCATAGCACAATGTTTAATTATAGCAAATGTTGTTGTTTTTTAATAACTAGCTAAGTCAAAAGCAACCTTGGTAGACAAGGTAAACAGTTAAACAGATAAACAGATGGCTGTTTTTATACTCAAATTATGATTACAATTATGAACTGATTACAATTGTGAACGATTATGAACTAATTAGGATTATTTTTATTATTTTTTACCTCAAACTACCTTTTTGTACCCTTGTGTAGGCTAGGTCTAGCAACACAGAAAGTGCATTGTCATACCACAATTAAAAAATCTTTCCTCTTTCCCTCTTTCCCTCACTCTTTCTTCTGATTACAGTCTGATTACAGTGGTCTGGATCTTGTGCTCTGGCTGCTGGAGACTCAGGGCCCAAGAGAAAGCCTCAGAGCTGGCTTACAGAATGCCCTTGATCCCTTCCCGCGCCACTGGGCTCCACTTTGGCACACTTGCTGGTTTTTGCTGCTTGGCTCACAGCCCCAGCAGCTGGCAGAGCCGCCATGCCATATGGCTGCACGCACAGCCGTGGTTGTGGAGGTTAAGGACAGTTTTATCACAGACACTTAGGGCAGAGTCACACTAGGTATGTTTTACTCCAGAATACAGATGTCCCTGGTCCCTGGTCTGTACTAACACTGTATAATATCAAACGGTACCCGGGCAAGGTTGAGTTGCTGTGTTGTAGAATCTTTGCTTAAGCGAATGTGTACTGTGCGCCTGTACACCTCCTCCAAGCGCTCTAGCTTACCTTTCCCTGGTACAGAACGGAGCAGTCACACTGGTCAAGCAAACTGGACTTTGTGCGGAGGGTGTACTTGGTATAGTACAGGTGGCATAGTGTGAGTATGTCCTTAAAGAAGGGGTACTGGCCAGGAAGGTCCATGTGGGCCGTAGGCCTCACCATGAGGGGAAATAGGGTGTGATAATGGTGAAGTGTTGGTGAAGGATGCTTTGCTGTCTCTCACCTTTGGGTTTCCCAGTGGGATGGCTTTTGCAGGCATTTAACATGGCCTGTTTCTTCTGGACCTCAGTGATGGAGAAGCCTAGAAGAAAACAAAAGCCTCACTGAAATGCTGAAGGAAATACACAGAATTCGGGGAAACAAGCAGCTATGAAGCAGTAGTCTACAAATCATACAACACAAAAATGACACAAAATACTTTATCAGCCATAAGAAATTCCCACTGTTAAAATATGCTTTATTATGAAAGCCCACTATCAGGAAAATGAATGTTTCATCCACATTATATGAAAAGTTGTTTTGGAAAGGCGAACCCAGACAGACAACATAACAGAAGTTGCTTTTTTGAAGTCTTTCCTGGTGCTCCAATTTATTGAACTAATAAGCAGGGCCTCTCTTCTGTCAGGTGGAACAGCCAGATGTGCTGGTCCAGGCAACGCAGCAGTGTCTTCTGCCCTCTGATTGGCTCAGAGATGGAAACGTGGACTAAATCACAGCTGTCCTGCCCAGTCTTGCTCCATGCAGATGGCTCAGCCCCTACACTGGGTCCTTAAAGCCCCCTTTCCTCCATTCCGCTTCACCCTCCATCCGAACTGAAGGCCCCCCGTGTGCACACAGCCCCATTCCCCAGCTCTGGCAGTGAGCTCAGCTTCACAAGCAAACGCGAGATGGAATTATGGATGCCTGCCCGCTTATCTCCAAGATCGAGCATGTTAATCCATTTTGCTGCTGCCAATTACAAATTCTCTGTCCAGCCCCCAAGCGCAGGCATTTTACTGTTAGTGTAAGTGGATTTGATCCTGGCTAGGAGATGCAGGAGAGTGAACAAGTGGTCGTGTTTTTTTACTGGGGCCTGATGCATGACCTTTTGCGGGATACTTGGGCGAGAGAGACGAGCGGCTCGTTTGCTTAACATGCACAGGACATGATGAACAATCTTAGGAGCACTTCTAATTAACTTAAGTGTGTCCCCCACCTCCCTCTTGCCAACACCACTCCCCTCCAACTCTCTCCTAAACCCTCCCTTCCCTGTCTCTCTCTGTCTTTCCCTGTCTGTCTGTCTGTCTGTCTCATTCTCGCTCTCTCTCTCTCTCTCTCTCTCTCTCTCTCTCTGTCTGTATCTCTCTCTTTCTGGTCTCCTCCACTCCTGTTACTCTCTTTCCTGCTGGCTTTCATACATCTCCTTATTGAGTGGCCATCTAAGGGCATCATTAGAGTGCACGGTAATGCGGAGGCAGTGTAACTGAGGAGGTCGGTAATGGGATGAGGTGGCTCTGTACTGTGTGTGCATGGAAGCAGAGGGAGGCACAGGCAGCAAGGAGAGCTGCACTCCATCACGGGAGACAGGCTCTGGAACTGGGCCGCACAGTAGGCTAATTCCCTCTGCACCATGCAGATGTATGCAGAAATGCTTGCTGGAAAAAACAACAACGTAGAGCATCTACTATACCTCCTATATTTTGTTTGTTTTTATAATTCCTTGGGGTGTATTTTTAGGATTCATCTGACTGTACTTCAGAAATCTGGTAATGTCACCAGTTTAGGTATTTCAGTAGGTTTAAACTAATGTGATTTGGGATTCTTGTATGCTCACATTATTAAAAACATACAAGTCACACATACAGCAGTATGTCTAGCTATCATAGAGCTCAAACGGTGGATACATTTATTTTATTACATTCTATTCAATTAGCTGATGCTTTTATCCCAACAAACTCAAAGCACAGGAGAAGCAAATATATCATTGCTACGCATGTTCCTTGTGGGTCGAACCAATTAACTTAATGCTTTTTAGCACTAGCCTGGGGCTGTCCATACCGCCTGCAATGCTGCACAGAATTTCACGTTCAAGTCAGTCTGGCTAACCTGCCTATTCTCTGCTATTCCTTTGCCAGAGAATTTGGGCACCAATGAAAAACGAACGCTACGATATGTTATTGGAATCATTTGTATTTCTGTTCGGTAGTATACAAAGGCATTAGATAAACACCCGTTGATCCTGCCTCTAAGAACTGTCTATGTCTATCTCTGTCTATGGGATCTTTGCCAGACCAAGCTCTGTCTACGAGTTTGGTGCGACAGCCAGGCTAATTTAGCACTGCTGTTAAAGCTAAGCTACAGGAGCCAGCTGACACAGTGACTGCAGACTCACCTGTCTCTCGGTCGTGCTGCACCTGACTGCGTTCGTCGGCAAAGGCGCGCAGCCACCGCTGCTTCTGCTCGGGCTTCTTGGCGCACAGCAGGTGGACCTCGTCCCCAGTGGGGGAGCGCAGTTTTAGGGCGTTCTTCACACTGACGTTGAAGTCCTTGTCCTTTCCGTCCTCCACATCCAGTACTTCCATCTGGTCCATGTCCATCGACCCTTGTAATAGAGCATGTCCCTACGCAGAAGGTCCTGAGGGTAGCAGAGACAGCAGAAGACTCAATGCACCATGGAATAGGCTCTGAAATCTTGAGCTGCATAATGAACTGTATAAAGGATGGTTTCCTAGAAAAGTAAAGCTATTCAAGAATTATCTCTGTAGTCCAAGACCATTATGAAAACTGCCAAAGGTGGCTATTTTGTGGACTCTTGCAAATAGTAACATTTGAAGGGAGACCTCACTAACTACCATCATGTACAGTATAGCACCCAAATGGAAACCTGTAAATATCCAAAATCTGGAGTTCTACTTTCTGTCATGAACAACCAGAGTACTCAAACGTTTAAACAAACAGACAGTATTTCAAATTGCTTTATCTAAAAACCGTTTAATGATAAACTCTGACTTTGATATTATTTTCTCCTATTGTTGATGTAAATATCTGTGTTTCGAATTTAGGGTCACTGTGATCCTTAAGACCCTTGAAAAATGACAAATTGCTGACTGTGTTATGTCTGTTCAGCACATGCCCCTGAGTAAAACTGCAAACTATGGAAAAAAGTTACCGGTTCCAAAATAAAAACACTTACACAGACACCCTTTGCTCTCATTAGTCTGAACAGAAGGAAATGGCTACAGTCCTTTGATGGCAAGCAAACTAAAATCTCACCTTCTTGCAGTACACCATCTGATGATCGAACAGGAAAAACATGCGCTGCTGGCTCTTGCCCTGTGGCTGTGAGATCTTAGTCAGCTCCCCTGAGAAGATCAGATCTGAGCTTCTACTGAGGACATCTTCACCCTGCAGGCACACATGCACGCATGCACACACACACACGTACACACAGACACACACACACGCACACACACACACACACACACACACACACACTTCAATTATTGAAGCGCCTAAGGAGGCAAAGTTATTTTGGAAGAAAAAAGAATTATGATCATTCTTGACATCCCACAATGCTGTACCTCCCAGTCTTCTATGGAGGCTTGCCATTGGGCGATTTTGTCTACATTCTCCAGGCGCCGTTTTCTCTCATTAATCAATCTTGCCACATTTTTCATGGCGTTCAAGGCAGCCTCGACATCCGCATAGTCCCTGTAACAATTTAGGAGACAATGGTAAAGCATATATTGACATACAGATTTACTCTTCCTCAGTCTTTAAGAGCAGAGCAGTAAAACATAAGTACCCTAATGTTTGAATGAAGGTTACTATCGTTTTTTAAAGACTGACAAGTTTTATGAAGAAACCAGAAAAGCAACCCTGGTGTCACAACACATTATCTGAAGTCATAGCAACATGGTGCATACGCCCAGTGAATACAGTATTTAGTATTGATTGTGTTGGGTGAGTTACCTGTGCTGAGGGTTGGTGTACTTCAGCAGCTCAGCCAGCTGCAGTGGGTACTTGCAGATCTTCTGCACAGGTGTGAGCAGGAAGCCATCTAGAGAGATGTCAATCATCTTCTGTAGAAGGCGACACGCCTCGAAGAAGAACACATACTTGTTGACCTTCATGAGCTTGGAGAGCTGGAGGCAGGCGTTGGGATGGTTGTTGCAGTACTCGGAGTAGATCTGGAAATCTGTTTGCTAGTGGACAGATACAGTCTTTAGTTTATACATGTGTATGCAGAATGGTAGTAAACATGTAATATTAAGTCTGGCCTGACACTTACATGCTCGAGGAAACATGAGCCGATCTCACTGAGGTGGGGCTCCTCTTTGTTGAACTTCTTTTCCAGGCCTTTGAGGAACTTCTTCTGAAACCTGTAAATCTCCTCTATGTTGCCAAATATGGTGCGGAGCTGGTCTTCTGAGAACATATCGGTTCTCTTGCGGCATTGCTTGATGTAACCCTACAGGGGAAGCGGGGTGAACGAACCACAATTTTAAAATCCACAATCCAGTGGATAGGACAATTTTGGCTTTAGTGAAAAAAAGTACTAGTGTTCGGGTCTATCTCTGATCATGCAAGTTTTGGTGCCATGCTTTCCAAGAGCAACACTTAACATTCTATGCAAAGTGTTCATATTAAACTACTATACAAGACTTGTATTGTAAAACTAACAAAGTTCAAAGCCTACCCAAGACTGCCACAAGTCAGTTTAAAACACTTGCAAGAAAGGTAGACCAGGTGAACAAACCTCGCAGATGTCCTTCAGGTGTTTGATGTAGTCGCGCTCTGTGCTCATGATCTCGTTGATGACGTTTGTCCTCATCTGCTCCTTGCAGGGCAGGCCTGGCCCCAGCAGCAGGCCCACCCCCCGGCTGTCCTCCTCCCGCGCTTCCTCCAGCTGGGCTAGGTACTCCTCCATGGGCTCATCCTGGTTCACACGCAACTACAGGGAGGAGAGGGAGTGGGGTGACAACCCTATCTGGTCATCTGGAGGATACTCCAGCAAAGGTGAGAGCACAGATCCATTTGGCACTCTTCAGACTTGGAATACTCAACATCTATGTATATCATACTGTAAGCGTATGTTGCTATATGTCAACAAACACATATACCGGTAGACATGTGAGTGGCATCATTGTTGTTTTGGGTTAATGGTCATTTAGAGATGCTGGTTGTTCTCACCCGCACAAAGCTGGCAGGAAACCAGCCCTCACTGTCCAGGATGCGGCCCCACCACCACTCCTTGTTGGTGGCATCTACCACTTCGATGACATCACCGGCTTTGAAGCCCAGCTCCTGGTCGTCCATGGTGACATGGTCCCACAGTGCCTCTGCATACACCACACTGCCATCGCTGATCAGCTGGGAAAGGACAGATCAGTGATGTTTAGTGAAGCAACACTTCCAGCCTGCTATTTCAAAACTGACTTTTCAACAACACAGAGCTTCCTCCATAGCACCTTGAGACAACACTGAATACTTGCCACATGCATTTTGCATACATTTCAATATAACACTTATAACACATTTAAAAAATCTAAAAGATTCCGCTAGTTTGTATGGCAGCATTTGAATGCTCGAATGCTTCTAGAGGACTGTTAGACGAGATGGGGCAATTGCACAGCCAGCAGATGAGATGGCAGAGAAACTGCTGGGCAGTGCACTACAAATGCAATCTCCATAAAATTTGGCATTCCGTGTCCCACCTGCTATTCTCCCAACTCATCAGCACAACCTTGATACTGTTTGGCCTCCGCTGAGGCCATTCAAAAGAGAGAATTACAAAACTGGAGTGGAGTTGCTCTCAGCAAAATACATGCTGCTGTTGAAAAGCCAGGACTTCTTTTGTTGTGTCTTCGTCTCCCTACCCCTCGATGTAAACATCCCTGTATGGACACACACACACACTACCAAAGCACACTTTTTTTGCTTTCCCACACTTGTGTTGTGCTTTTTGTAGGTAGAGAGAACCACTCCTCCCTCCCAAACAGCACGTACTATGCATCGTCCACTGCCAGCCAAGTCTCGCTGCCATCGATCCATCACAGGAAAGACTGGGGACTGTAGGCCTGTTGCTAGGCGACACACCCACAAGATCTCGCCTTTCCACTGCATCCCTCTGCTGATCTTGCCACTATTGTGTGTCCAATAACCAGAACATAATCCTGCCCAAACGTGACCTGCTCAGAATTACTGCCTGCCTCTGAACCTGAACACAGGAGAGGGTGAGACATGACAACATCATTAAGATGAGAGATCTGCTTCTGCTGTCATACTTCAGAGGAAGCTTCAAGTTGGCAGGGCGGGCATTATAGGTATCAGACAGAAAAAAAAAAACAGTGAATGTTTTTTTTCCTGTTGCAATAACAGAAATTAGGCTTCTGATATGTGATTGGTTATCTTTAAATTCATGACCAGGGTCGGCTCTTCTTTCTAAAAAGAACAGAAATAAGGCCGCTGGTTCTTGAATGCTCTCGTTTCCACAGCCACAAAGGCTAAACAGGCTCAGTGTGTGTAAGTATGCACATTAATCTAGGCTGACGCAGACTTGGCCATGACAAACAGCAAGGGCTAATTAACGACCTAACTAACCCCTGAAGAACAGCACATGGAAATCACTGACCTGGCAGGGATCACTATCCCAGAAAACCAGACACAGCTGAACCCTACAATACACACTTAACTGACCCACTGACAGCTCTAGGCCGATATATTCCCACCCAGCTGAACTTCATGCCTTTGGCCCCGAGGCTCCAAAACACATCTGTGGCCCCAGAGAGGCATCTGAGCACACAACGGATGTGTTCAATATAGGAGCTAAGTGGGCTAATGCTAAATCAAACATTAGTCATCTATAAGGGTCAAGCCTATAACGTTTCAAGAGATAGAATGGTTTTCACATCTGGGTGTGTATAAAGAAAGCTGCCTAGGTTGAAGTGGCTGACATGTGATATGGGCTATTTCTGCTCAGGGAAAACGAGCTGCTGATGTCTTTCCCAAACAGCATGCACAGCATTTTAACTGAAAATCGTCTCTGATCTTCACACTGACTGCTCAGATGGACACATTCTAGGAGCTCATGCTTATTCTCCAAGCTTACAAATACATGAAAGATAAGAGCAGACCTACAGTGCTTAAATGTCAAAGCGCTGGAAACACACAGAGGGGGGCTAATGCTAGCATTTAAAATTCCCCTGAGGACTAGCCAACCACACAAACATGTGCACACATGGATGCACACAGATGCAAAAATAGAAACGCCAGTTATAAATAATAGTGCACTACCCTCTCTTTGCTCGCTCTGTCTTAGCAGTTTGCAGCGTTGTGCGATGGCCAAGGCATTGAGTAGTGGTACATTACCTGCTCTCCTGCTGTTAGCACATCCCGGACACCCATCCATAGAAAAGCAGGTCCCCAGTGACGCCTGTCTGCCCTCCTCCGCCTTACTCCCCACAATCTTTCTTGCTCCTCATCAACTCTTGAGCTTTGGTAAGCACACTCAAAACTCTCCCTCTCTCGTTCCTGTTACTTTTGCCCCCACCCCCCTCCCTCCTCCCCCCTTACCCACTTACCCCACCCCTCCTCCCCCCCCTTTCTGCTGTCCTCCTCTCCTTTACCCGGACCCCCTTCCTCCCCTACCAGTCCCAGAACCCAGGCGCTCTACTGGAAGGCCAGCAGGAACATGAGCACCACGTTGATGATGATGAGGATCATCATGATGAGGAAGACTACCACCCGCTGGGTGTCGGGGTGCATGTTGCAACGCAGCAGCATGTCGAAAAAGCCCCCCTTTGCCCGATTCCGGTGGGCGCTGCGAGCCATCGGCGGCCTCCCCCGCTCCCTTCTTTCCCGCTGCCCGGCTATCCACCCTATCCCCTCCTCTTCTTCCTCCTCCTCCTCCGTGGCCCCAATCGAGCCCACGTTCCTGCTCTCTCTTTCTCCCCCTCTCTTTCTCTCTTTCCTTTTTTGTCTGTTCTATTGCCCCTTCACTCCTATGTGGAAATGTCAGCCCTCTGTGCTCCCGCTCCCTCCCTTTTCTCTTCCAGCTTTTCCACCCTTTCCCCCCTTTCTCTCTGTCCTCTGCTAGTCAGGAGGCTGAAGGACTCACAATCTCTACTGCCTGGATTCTAGCTCTCATTTCTCTCTTCACGCTTCCTCTCTTCCTGTGCTTACACTCTCCTTTTTCTCGTCAGCCTTTCCCTCCTCCTCCTTCTCCTCTTCTTCCTCCTCCTCCTCCTCCTCCACCACCACCACCACCTCCTCCTCCTCCTCCTCCTCCTCCTCTGCCTCTTTTGCTCGCTCGCTGGATGGTTGCTGCTGAGTGGTGCGCAGACAGGACGAATGCTAGCTGCGTCTGCTCTGACGGAGAACCATGGTACGTTCCCCCCTCCTTCTCCCTCTTACCTCTACGCGAATACACTGATGCTGTCCCAAAAAAAAAGGAAGAAAAAGAATCACGCAGCTCAGCACTGTTTCAAGCTAGCCTGGCAAAAAGCATTCGCCTAACTCTCGGAGCTGCTGTCCTCCCTCTCTGTATCACACACGTACACAAGCTCCTGCTTCCTTTGCCTTTCTCTCCCTCTTTCACTCCCCCCCCCCAACCCCCACTAGCAACCAATCGGCTGGCTGAAACCGGCACCGTATCCTGGAAACCGGAATGGCTGAGGCAGGCCTTAGCAACCCAGGGGAGGGCGGGGGATGGGGGCGGAGGGAGCAGGAGGATGGAAGTAGAATAATGGAGTGAGTGAGCAGGACTGAGATAGAGAGAGAGAGAGACAGACAGAGAGAGAGAGAGAGAGAGAGAGAGAGAGAGAGAGAGATAGAATGGAGATGGAGACATAGAAAATAGACCTGTCTAAAAGACTGAGTATGGAAGATAAAAATTGAAAGGCGGAGTGAAAGAGGAAGCGAAAGAGAGGTACAAGGAAATGGATGTGGGAGTGGATAGAAAGGACAAATAGAGAGGGTGTTTGAAGAGGGTGGTGGTGGTGGCTGTAGGGGGGTTTACAGTCGTCTCAGAGCACTGACAAGAACTGAACGTTCATTAGCTGCATCAGCTGATCTCTCTCTTCTCTCTAAGAGCTCACAATCTGTTCTGCATTAAAATAGGAAACAGACGAAACATAAAAAGGGGGAAAAAAATGACAACAAAAGCACTCCCTGTCGATTACACAAGCTCCCGATTTAGAGCACGGACACACAGCGTGTGTGTGGCGTCTGGCCCAGCCGAGGACCTGGGCATCTTCTGCTGGGTGACCTGATTTCGCAGAGGACTGTGCACAGGTGCACTGAAGCCCCGAAACGCCACACAGGAATACAAACCACCGCTTAATTATTCACTAGCTCCAGCACCCTGGTGTCCATCTGAATGCACAGATGGCTGCTTCTCCGCTGAGCACTGAGTGACTAGAGGAGCCTAAGAGCCTGGGAGGGCCTTGTGATTTTACATGCTGCCTTGGGTTGTTTTTTTCCACCCTCTCATCTAGCTATTGCACATACACATCTCTGTTGCAACACTTGCTACATAATACTATTTATGTTTGACTGCACCATGCAGTCATACAATAGGCAGCCAGTCCAAAAAAAAAGTCTATGACAAAATGTGCTGAAATATAGCACCGATAAAGGATATTACAACAAGAGCAGCAAACATCACGCTACGTGCACATGCATGTGCATGTGCTCAGATGTTATAAGATTAGATGACCTTAGCTAAAGCAAGCAATGCTAGCTGACCTGAAATGTGTTGTTCTATGGAGTATAAAAACAAACTGCGCCCGTCATACATCAGCAAGGCTAGCGCAGTTTCTCCAGCTATTCAACCGATGGACAGAGGAATGGAAAGTGATTCTTCCATTTGTTATTACGTCATGTCAGCATAAGAAATATAGTTATTTTCCCTTAATTCCTTCGGGATAAATAAAGTCTCTAAGTGTCTCTACTGTACTCTACATTACACATGAACAGTAACTGGTTGTTGCATCATGCAGAGTGCTTTTGGGGAATGTGCTCAGAGATATCTCCAGCCTTTAAACAGAACTGGGCTGAGCTGGGATGTAAATTTAACCATGAGCTTCTGATTGGGACAGTGATGGAGGTGTACTGAGCAAGATGGATGACGGCATCATGACCTGACAGATACAGGCGAATCTCAGCGTTCCATTGGCTCAGTCCAACTTAAACAGGTTGCTTCTTTTCCATCTCATTAGGCAAATGGCCGTGAACCAATGAGAGCATTAGATGCTGTCAGGACAAAAAAGAATTGCTTTGCTAATACCCTAAGGCATCTGACCATAACCAGCATAGTGTTAAACAGATGGCACCATTCTGTAAGTTTCACGTTTCAAAAGACATCAAGATGCTAAGATAAGTAAGTCTTTCTATTCCAAGCATCTGTGGCAATAATGCTAGCAATGCTTTGAAATAAAAATGGCTGGAAATTTCAAAGGAGAAATATGATAATCAATAATTTACATTCAAATGCCTTTTTGGCATTCCCAATGTAAATCAATTACATGCTCTAACAGCAGGGCTCCATACATCATACTCCTACATCTAGATCACACACTGTATGTATGCCATATCAGCCCAATGTAGAACACATGGATCTGCAAGACTCACAAGGGGAATTAAACCACAATATCAGCAAAGTCAGTTCTAGTGTTGTGTAGTTGGCCCGGCGTTGTGATCACAAGCAGGTTGACCCTGCAGCTGGTGTCTGTGGCTCCTCTGCTAAGCATTTCCCATCCGGCTCTGCTCTGCCGGTGCCTTGTATTGTCTAACAGCTTCATTGCTCTGCCCTAAGCCTGCCCAGCACAGACACTCACCCCTGACAACTACACAACCAAATCAATTCTTTATCCACCGTAAGGAACACACATGCACACACACATGTACGTACACGTACACACACACACACACACACACACACACACACGCGCACACGCGCACACACACACACACACGCCACATGCTTTGTAAATACACACACACAAGATCTGGAACATTGACTGAATGGTGCCGAAAGCCTCCTTTAATCATTTTCCCACCTAGCGGCTTTCTGTGATCTGTCCCGCTGATTCGGCGCATGGCTTTAAAGAGCAGGAGGGTGGAGAACCGTCCCAGCCAATCAGAAGCCAGAGATGCTGCCTTGTCTTACCAGAACTCAAACTGTGTGCTCCTGCAGCACGCCTTCAGAGATTGTATTCAGCGTGTTGACAAGCAACCGCGTGCCAGCAAGGTGTCACTCTGATGTGTCTGTGGTACAGCATGTTAATCTGCTCCCAAAAAGTCCCCTCCTATCAAGGTCTTCAGTGCCACAGTGAAGTATGTGACAGACATGTTAAATACCCTAGACAACAATGCAGTTGCACACAGAGAAAACACCCCCTTGTAGAGCAACTCTGATCATGCGCAAGTGGTCAATTACTGCAAACGGTGATGAATCTTATACGTCGAGAGCACACACAGCACACACACACACACACACACACACACACACACACACACACACACACACACACACACACACACACACACACACACACACACACACACACACACACACACACACACACACACACACACACACACACACACACACACACACTGTCTGCACAAGTCTGCACCCACAGACACACACAAACCCATAAAACTGAGCATGCAGTCTGGAGAGATTAAGTACTGCAGCACTGCTGGTGAAGTGGGTAACCATTGCAGTGGGACAGACAGGAGGGAAAGGTTACATGTATCAACAGAAAGGAGGAGAGGGAGGTAAAGAGAGAGAGAATGAGAGATGAGAACGAGGGATGATGAGAGGAGGGATGTTAGAGGGAAGCAGCAGAGATAGATAGATAAAGAGAGTGGTGAACAAAGAAATTAATGGCTACCTCGTTTATGGCGAGCTGCTCTCCTCCTCCGCCGGAATGGCCAAATCGATGGCCGGCGCTGCGGAAGTCCTCAAACAGGTCCTCCTCGCTGCCTGCTTCGTCCCCAAACGCGGCCTTCTCCGGAGCACCGTCCGGCACGATAACTGCTGAGGGAGCAGAAAGCGAGAGAGACAGAAAGAGAAGGGAAGAACAGAGGAAAGCATAAGATGCTGTGTTCCTTTTCTGCTCCAACAACAACAAGGAACCAAACCCCTTGCTGTGAATCCCACACGGTGTGCTGAGTATTTGGGACGAACCACAAACCCGTCGAGAGAAGCGATAAAGCCCCCAAGCCCCCTTGTGTTCAGTGGGTCTGACTGGGGCTGCATGACTCAGACACTTGGCCGGCCAGTCTCTATGCTCCAGCATGTGTGAAGGGTCAAAAAAAAGATCTGAAGCAGTGGCATGTTAAGGAGTCCTAGCAGAGGGGGGCAACCCCCCTCCCCCCACCCCTCATGGATGTGTCTGTCTCTCTCTAAGTCTGTCTGCCTGGGGGGTACCACACTGCACCTCCCCACCTCCCTCACTGACCCAGGACCTGGCGGCCGGAGACGTCAATCACCAGCATGACTCACGGCGCCAGTGTGACCTCATGCGAATCCAAAATAAAAATAACAACAAAGTCTCTCTTTCTTTCTCTCTTTCTCACTCTCTCTTTCTCTCTCTCTCTCTCTCTCTCTGTCTCCCCCCTGTGGGGGGAGAAGGAGGGGGGGGCATGTCAGGCCAGCAGGCTGAGCCTCTCTGTGGTAAACCGAAACTCTGCGGGCTCTCGCGGTGACTAAAATACTCCGGACAAAAACAGCCCAGACGGGCCCAGTGCTGGGAAACACAGTCCTCCAGTATGCTAGAAAAGACACATGTCTTTGTTATAAATGGCCTCGGTGCTGACCCACTTTCCTGACATTATTTGTACTTTGGAAGTAATTACAGTTCGGTATTCAAAAGGTTTCCAAAAGACATGGCAGTGCCTAGTGTATGAGTAGATGAGATGAGATGAATTCCAGGCCTGCTGTTGAGTTGTGATCTGGCCTCATAGGATTGGTATCCTGGTCAGGCCGGGACAGACGGCAAAACGTGACTGTCTGTAACGGATGATGGTGGTTGGTTTGGAGTCACACAGCCAGACATAATCATTCA
>CM059285.1:14415764-14420764 GCA_030347295.1 Setipinna tenuifilis
GGCCATTTCAGCACAAGACGAGAGCACACAGTGTACCTCCCCCCAACCCCTAACCCCACACTCACCCTCACGCCCTCCACCACCCTACTCCTACACCAGGTGATGGATGGCGCTCCACAGGTCTGTGACAGGAGCTGAGCACTGCTCTGGGGTCAGTGGGTTCAATCACACCTTTATGGGGGTCATTAGAGCAGGAAGTGGACCTCTGACCGCTCGTCTCGGGTCTGTGGCCACCCTAGCTCATGGACAGACGCTCCCCTGGGGACCCCATGCTGGACGGTTAGTTTGAGGTAATTGCCACTGTACAGCTGGACCTGACCCACCAATTAAACCCCCCAACCTGAGATTAATGTCGGACAGGATCCAGAGAACGGCTGAGGGTTCGTACACGTCAGTGGGTTCCACGCCAGCGATTTGTCAGTCTTTAAGTCACTGCTGTCACACACACACACAGGTGGCGAATGGTGTTCTGTCCACCCAGCCTCTTTGCCGAAGTGCTGCACATGAGCTCACCACTGGTCTGGAGCCTGCGTCGTCCTTATTACCTCATTGCTCCGAGATAAATGGAGCACGGCTTTGGGTTAACACAGAAGGTAAGACGACTGTAACGCACGTGAGCGCTTTTTATGGACTACCATCCATTCCTCTCGACTTCCTCTCGTGACAGGGGAGTGGGGAGGGATTCGATTCAGGGAGCTGCAGCAAATCAGCAATTCGGCCAATGGTGATCAGCCACTGCCATAATTTTTCGTGGCGCTATGAATTATCACCCCATTCGCTCACTGGCTGGAGCTTGTGGCTACTCTCAGCAATACTTTTGCCTGCATTTGATCCAAAACTGAGGGACAAATCTAATCGACCAGCATGGCCCTCCAAACAACACAGCGGGTTATGTAGGGGGTTGAATTTCAAGTAGCCTCGACAGTTCCAGGAACTCTGCGGGGAGACTTTCGGCGACTGCACCGTTGGTCTTCCGTTGTGAGTCTCTGCTCTAGCAAACATATGGTGTGTTTAAAGGGCCCCAGCAAGCCCAGCAAACCTAGCCCCCCAGCCCACTGCTGTCACGATTTGAATCCCGGGCAGACTGTAAACAAATGGTGCTCAAGAATCAGACTCGCCTGGCGAAGAAGCCCGCAGGGTAGGATGGAAAGAGAGAAAGAGACAGGAGCGTCTGTGTGTGTGTGTGTGTGTGTGTGTGTGTGAGTGTGAGAGAGAGAGAGAGAGAGCAGAAGGCTGGTAGGCTTCAAGAGAGTGTGCTAAGACAAAGGGTGCCGGCTGTGCATGTGCGACAAGGTCAGCGAGTCTCTGGGTGTGTAACTGTTGCAGGGACTGTGAAGAGGCATCATGTGACTGTGCCACCACATATAGCCATATCATATTATAAGCATATATGCATGTCTTATGTGAATGGAAAGATACATATGTAATTGAGTAACAACTCATGCAAACACATATAATGTGAGTGTGTGTGTTGTGTGTGTGTGTGTGTGTGTGTGTGTGTGTGTGTGTGTGTGTGTGTGTGTGTGTGTGTGTGTGTGTGTGTGTGTGTGTGTGTAGACCACTGCAGCAGACCCTAAGTACTCCAAGCAAATGCTGACTTAGCCCTTGCATATAGGCAAATGTGTGTGCATGCATGTATGTGTGTGTGTGTGTGTGTGTGTGTGTGTGTGTGTGTGTGTGTGTGTTTATGAGCACATACATATATAATGGCCAGGTCATACATATATGAGGCTTGGCCTGTAGTCTGCAACTGCAGCAGGGTCTCCATCCTCCATTCACCCTCCACCCATCCTACCCCCAAGCCTGTGCATGATGAGTGAGCAAACAACTATGGAAAGGGGCTGGAGTGGGGGAGAGAGATAGAGACAGAGAAATAGGAAGGGACCGAGAGGGGTGTGGGGGGTGGAAGAGGTGAGATTTCCCCTGTGGGTCCCCGGGTAGAGCAGAGGAGCCCACATGTGGTGGCCTCTCATTCCTAACCCTCTCAGGAGCAATGACACTCGGAGTGGAAAAAATGAGGGATAAAAGAGAATGGAGGACAGCAGTGGATGAGGTGTGTGTGTTTGTGTATGTGTGTGTGTATGTGTGTGTGTGTGTGTGTATGTGTGTGTGTATGTGTGTGTGTATATGTGTGTGTATATGTGTGTGTGTATGTGTGTGTGTATGTGTGTGTGTATATGTGTGTGTGTGTGTATGTGTGTGTGTATATGTGTCTGTATATGTGTGTGTATGTGTGTGTGTGTGTGTGGTGGGAGTGGTCCATTAAACATTCTAAAGTCTTTTTTAATATTCCACTCAAAGCCAGCACCAGCACCAGCAGCACGATGAGAAGCCATTCACCACAGCACCGCTAAAAGATCTCACCATTAGCAAACGCAGCTTGCTTCATTTCCCCTCTTTGTCTATTCACACAAACAGTATTGCAGGGGAATAAGCCAGGCCAGGACATTGACCGCCCGACTAACTGAACTGAACTGAACTGAACATTTGAGGGGGCCAGTGATCGGCCAACATGATAGATATACGTGTAGGGGTTCTTCCTTTCAAAAAGAAAGGAAGGAAGGAATGCAGACGGATGCATAAATGCTTCTTCTCTCTTCAGCCAGCGGAGCGACAAAGACACTCCTGGTTGTCAGAATGCTGACGCTATCCAAAAGAAAAAGAAAAAATGCCGGGAGCTCTCGCAGATCTCGAGAGAAGCGTGTACTTCTCTCGAAGATTTTTCGAAAGCGCCATGCTTTAAAGACTAACCCAACTTTCAGTGAAGCGTTTCCAAAAAGAAATCTCTGGAAACCCCCCATCCAATAAGGAGGAATATTATCCCATTTTCACCTCCACTGATGTTAAAATAGTACATGCACATAATATGTAGTATTATCTCATCGCTAATCAATTCACACTGAGGATATTAGGTCATTTTTCTACAAGCTGGCCTACATGCTTCGTCTGCACGTGGCTCCTAATTAGCCTGGTTATGGCAGGTCCAGTGGCGGTCATTAGTGCACCCAGATCACCATCTCTCTCTCTTTCTATCCCTCTCTCTCTCTGACTCTTTCTTTCTCTTCATTTCCCTCCTGGACCTCCCAGCCTAAAAAAAAAGTCTCTGGGTTCAGCTGTGCGAAAGCATGCTTTTCACAGACTGCAACAGAGGTGATTTTGTCAGCAAAGGCCAGGATGATGGTTGAGGGGGATGTAGTGCATGCACTGGCAAGTGAAAGAGAGAGAGAGAGATAGAGAGAAAGGACCCAAAGCTATAAAAAATAAAGCAGAAAATAACAAAGAGAAAGGAACGTGAGATAAAGAGGGAAAAAGTGAGTGAGAATCAGGGATTGAAGTGTGGAAGAATGTGAAAAGGTATAAAGGTAGACAGAAAGCGAGTGACGAAGAAAAAGAACAGGAGGAAGAAAAGGGCAAGGACGAGTGCAGTAATGACCAACATTGGACTTGCTGCGGCAAGCCTGTCAGACCCAGCACAACTCCTAATGAGCCACATGGCATCGAAGCACAGCGGTCACCATGGGAACAGCCGAGAGCTAGCAGGAGAAGATTCTAGAACTTGCTGCCCCCAGTTTGTAACATTTGCCATACAGTCATTCAGAGCTAAATACGCTTTGCCTTACACTGTGTTCCCACTGTCTGTGACATGACCAGGTGACATTGTTGCATGCTACTTGACTCCTGCGCTACGTGCTGCGCAGTCTGATGAGACACGACATTTTTAACAAACTTTTTTTCAAAATAATTCCATGGAGGAGAATCCACTAATTGAAATGGGAAGGTCAAATGTCACTCGACCTTCCCATTACATAACAGATTTAACGGTTAACGGTGCAGCAGATTTAACGGTTTCAGTATAGGCAGAGAGTGATAGATCGATGCTATAATCACTGATAGAAGTAAGCATACAACTGCTTTAAATCCCCTGTGATGTAACGTATGTCACGTATGTCAAGGCTGTCCGTCTGATAAAGGTCAAACATAAGCCTACCATTAACGGTACGATACGTCTATTTTGTACATGATCGCCGCATTAGTACAAGATAATGTTTAGCTTTTAAACCTTTCGGCTTAATTCCGAGTATACTACCCATAAATAATGCATGAAGAATAAAAGACATCATTTGAATGTGTTCTAGCAAATGGCATTTCCTGTAATTTGTTGTCCTGGCAGCCACTGGTCAATCATAACAGTGTAATTACTGCTCAGTGATCAGCGATTATTACTATTGTCATGCCAGACGTTATGAAAAGATGACACTGGGCATAATAGAAGCTGTCAATAGAATTACCACCAATGACACCAGAGCACAGTTACACTAGTGTAAATAATCTGTCTGTCAGCAAAGCGAGATCACTCTAGCCATGTGAGGGAGGCTCCCAGTCAAGTGTCCCCATGGTTAATGCAGTTGGGAGGTAAGAATGGGCGGAATTATGAGCTAGAATGAGGAAGTTGCGCGGTGGTCTTGTGAACCCTGTGGCGGAGCACAGGGCATCGTGGACCTGCTGCGGCTACGGCGAGACACTGTAATCAGAGGATGGGATCGAGGCGCTGCCAATACAGATTTGTCTTCCCGCTTCTTATCGATCCCCTGCCCTGATGGATGATGGGACGGCTTAGGGAGGGGGGCCTGCTGCATGTTCCTCCAGGGCCTCTCATTGCCAAGGCCAGGAGGTGGCGTGGAGGTCTGCTTACACACTGCGGCAAAGACACAACATTCAACCCCCTGTACCTCCCCGCCCACACACACACACACACACACACACACACACACAACTTAGTCAACACGGGAAGAGACAAACGAGACGAGACATATCTGCTGCTGATGCTGCAACCACTAACTGCCTTTTGTCCCCAACGTGACTCAAATTAGTCCTTTGTGCTGATATTCTCTTCCGTTTTGATGATTGCTTTATTGCCCTTTATTTAGCTATTACATCGAGTTCAGATCTGATGTTTACGCATAGAAGGCGGTGGGCTTATTTTAGCCACAGGTCTGGGG
>CM059285.1:14425764-14523264 GCA_030347295.1 Setipinna tenuifilis
CATAACTGCAATCTAAGAAAACATAAAGACGTCCTCCACACACACACACACACACACACACACACACACACACACACACACACACACACACACACACATACACATGAACTCCCCTGGCTCTTCAGGGGGGGTTTTGGACATTGACTGACACATTTCACAGCAGCGCTGTGCTGTATCCCACACTGCAGACCACAGAGTCCCCGGCACAGCCAGATAGCCTTCCGTCTCACAAACAGCTCTGTGAGATAAGGGAGGTCACTGGGAGAGAGAGAGAGAGAGAGAGAGAGAGGGAGGGAGAGAGAGAGAGAGAGAGGGGGGGGGGGAGAGGGAGAGGGAGAAGTGAAAGAATGACATGGAGGGAGTAAGAGAGACAGATGAAGAGAGTGTGACAGACAGACAGGGCGAAAGAAAAGTGGGGGGGGGGGGGTGTCTTTGTTTTGTTCACCGAATGGAGGAGGACAATACCAATAATCTCTCCTGGCATTTTCACTTTTGACTTGCTCTTTCATCGCAGCATCTGTTCATTTTCTTCATTATCTTCCAGTTGTGTTTTCTTTCTTTCTTTCTCTCTCTCTCTCTCTCTGTCTATCACTCTTTCTCTCCATATAGTCCTCTATCATTCAGTTTTTTTTTTACCTTCACCTTTCCCCAAATTTCACTCCTCTCTCTTTTTAATCCCCACTCTGTCTCCTTAGCTAATGCTCATCCTGGTCGTCTCTTTCTCAATTTAATTCAATTCAACACTGCTTTATTAGCATGACAAATAAGACATACATGTTGCCAAGGCAATAATACAATGACACCTAGGTGTCCATGTGTAGACATACATACATTTTCTCTCTCTCTCTCTCTCTCTCTCTCTCTCTCTCTCTTTTCTCTCGTTCTCTCTCTCTGTCTTTGTACCCATCAAAGTAAAGACCTGCCACCCACTCCTTCATCTCAGCATCAGCGCACATTTGAAAATGTCAGGCCCACTGCGTAGACACATCCCTCTCCCCTCCCCACTGCTAATGCTCTCTGTAAACACAGACACACACACACACAATGCAGTGCACCGCAAACACACACGTCCACATAAGGGCATACACACTCACACATGCTCTCTCTCTCTCTTTCTCTGTCTCACACACACACACACAGACACACACACACACCACACACACACACACACACACACACACACACACACACACACACACACACACACACACACACACACACACACACACACACACACACACACACACACACACACACACACCACACACACACACTCACACACACACACCAGCACATCCTCAAGCTCTCTTATGAGATGAAACAGACATACAGGGCATTCATTTTCACAGGCAAAACAAAAAAAAAATCTCAGACACATGCACACAGAAAACCCCTTTGATTCTATAAATGTATACAATACAGCCCTAACCCACACAGACACAAACACTCGAATAAGAGGGTCAGACTGTCCTGTCTCTCTGGCTTTAAAAAGACACACTTTTCCACATGCACGCACACATGCACTCCCAGACTCTTCAAATTAGACCCAAAATGCCTGCCTGTGAACACTGCACTGCCATCATGAAGATGGATTGCCCCTTCCCTACCTCTCTCTCCCTCTCCAGACGCTGAGACTCAGGACTATCAGTGCGGCCCTCCTTAACTCCTCAGGCCCGATGACTACCACTGCTCCAGTTCCCCTCGCTACAGGGAGCTTATCTCACACACATACCTCACAAACACTATCACACATACACATTCACAGGCACATACACACATACTGTGCACACAAACGGGCACACACGTGCATGGTCTTGTGTGAGTAGACGCATATATGAACACACAGATGCAAGCATAAACACACACACTGTCTTTCTCCCATACATTCACACATGCACACACACACACACATAGACACACACACACGCACACACATACACATGCACACACACACACACACACACACACACGCACACACATGCACACACACACACACACACACACACACGCACACACATGCACACACACACACACACACACACACACACACACACACACACACACACACACACACACACACACACACACACACACAGGCCATGCATACTTCACACATTGGAGACAGTCACATCCACATTACTTTGGCTAAGTGTAAGCACTCACACTATTTGCCCCAACTCTGAGCAATTACCTGGTGTGGTGAAGCGTGTGATGCCTATGGATAGACTTTGGAGCTGAGGGATTTTCCCCGACACAAACCTTCAATGAGGGAAAACCCTCTTTGAGTCGCTCTGTAATGTCCATGGGTGCTCTATCACAGTGCCTTCATCTGTAGGAAGCTGGGAGAAGCAGTGCATTATAGGGGCATAGATACTGTCTCAGTGGGCTCTCGTGTACTTAGTGTCAACCATCGGCCATATTTCTCCCTCTTGTCAAGGCTCTGTCAGGGTCTGTCCCAATCCACAGTGACTCACAGCTTTAGCAGTGGGCCGGTTCACTCTGGCATGTCTAGCGGGGGTTGATGGATGGGAGGCGCTGAAGAGATAATCTTGGCTTTACTTGTTCCGCAGTAGGAACTCTGCTTCACCCCATGTCATGCATGTTAGTGATGAACCCACCACAACTTCACGTCCACACTCACGTGCACACACACAAGCACACACACACACACACAACGAGCACACACACACACACAAACACAAACACACACAAACACAAACACAACAAGACACACACACACACACACACACACACACACACACACACACACACACACACACACACACACACACACATGCACACTTGTGCGCACAGACAAGCAAACACACCCATACACACACAGGCATGCATGTACACACACACATGCACACATGTACACACGCAAATACACACAAACACGCACAGGCGCAAACACATACCCACGACACTTGACAAAAACCTGAGAACAGGGCTGTGAGAACACCAATTAAAAATGTGTGAGCTTGTGCAGTAACACCTGCCTGTTCCTCCTCAACACATGAGAACAGGCCATATGGCAATGCAGCAAGGCACCAATCCAGAGAAGAAGACACTCGAGGTAGAGAGAGAGAAAGAGGTGGGTGTGTGTAATGTCTGCCATAGTAAAACTCAAAAAGGTGTTTAAAAACTCTTTTTAACTAAAAAGCAGAAAAGGCTTGCGTTGGGAAAGTTCTGTAAAATTACCATGCTTTATTTAGAAGATGAAATCTGCTTAGCCAGTTTGTTTGCCTGCTACTGCTTAAAAGTATGCCATAGTTGAAAGAAATGACAGCTACAAGCAAATCTTTTTAATTTAACAAAGTAAGGCTCAATCAAGCTAAAAACCAGAAAAGTCAATCCTAAAATCTCGTAAAATCGTGAAATCTCATGAGTAGCAGGAATGATATTTATCCTCACTTATAAACTAAAACAGACTCATGCTCAAACACAAACACTTAGCAAGAAACAACAACAAGAGGAGAACAACACTTTTAGGGACAGCAGTTGTCATATAATTATATTCCCCTGACTGACCAGGTACTCAACACATTTTGACCCAGCATTAGGCCCTTCAAAAGAGTGTGTGTGTGTGTGCGTGCGCTTGTGTGTATGCTTGTGTGTGTGCGCTTGTGTGCTGTGTGTCTGTGTATGTGTATGTGTATGTGCCCGCGCTTGTGTGTGTGCTTGTGTGTCTGTGCTTATGTGTGCTTGTGTGTGTGTAATTCACAAAATGCTAATCCTCTTTCCATTAGAGCAGCTAATCACAGCCCTGGGCCAGGCAGGCAGGCAGGCAGGCAGGCAGGCAGGCAGGCAGGCAGGCAGGCCAACAGGTGCCCACGTCATGAGAGGTACGTAGGCGTACAGCACAGTAGCACCGGCCTTCCATGGAGCAGCTAGGAGACCCTGCAGTTAGCCTTCCCGCATGGCAGCAGGTGAAACGACAGGCTTGACACAGGAGGGGAGGAAAGAAGGAGAGTGGGGGGAGGAGAATGAGGGAAATAAGACGAGAGGAGATGAGAGGAGAGGAGAGGAGGGAAGGAGGGTTGGTGCAGAAGGTGATGGGAGGAGAGAAGAGAGGAGGGCAGTGGAACGTGCAAACCTGAAACTGCTCCAGGCCTGCGGTCTTAATTGTCACCCTCACACACTAACATGTATGTGTGTGTGTGTGTGTGTTTGTGTGCGTGTGTGTGCGTGTGCGTCTGTCTGTGTGTCTGTCTGTGTGTCTGTCTGTCTGTCTGTCTGTCTGTCTGTCTCCTCCACATGATACTGCCTGCAGGGATTTCTGTCTATTTGTTTTTGACTTTTGATTGTAGGCTGCAGCCAACCAGCCTGTCCAATGAAGTTACCAAAATGCCTGCTTGTTTGTCTGGGATAGGCTTGGGTGGGCAGAGACAAAAACACATAGAGGGGGAAGTGAAGAAGAAGAAAGAAAGCTGGAGGAAGGGAGAGATAGAACGAGAGAAGGGGAAGAAAAAAGACACAGAGTAAGAAGGGAGTGGTGCGAACACCAGCAAATAAGAGCTTGAGCTCCACTTCACCCCTGCAAAACATTCCTGGTGCCGCATACCCGCTGGTGGATGGAGGCAGAGCTGGGAGGATGTCTATTTAAGGAGAAAGAATCCCTGCCTCTCACGAACAAGACAAGGGACAGATGCAAAGAATGAGAGAGTAAGAAAGAGTGAGAGAGAGAGAAAGACAGAGAGACAGAAAGAGAGAGAGAGAGAGAGACAGACAGAGAGGCAGAGGGAGGGAGAAACAAAAAGTAAGAATAGAGAAATCAGAGACTGAAAGAGGAAGCAGGAGGATGAGGAGGGAAGAGGAAGATGCTGCTGACAGAAAGCTGATAAAAATCTGGAAATAAAGAAAGACAGAGCACTGGAGAGAAACAGGGAAAGAGAAAGACAAGGCAAGCCTAAGAAAGGGAGGAGAAAGTGAGAGATAGAGAGAGAGAGAGAGAAGGAGAGAGAGAGAGAGAGCAGCAGCAATGAAAATGGTGTTACCGCTTTGCATACCCCAAGCATCGCCAGGGACATAGTCAATTACACATCAGCTGTAAAAATTAAGCCTGCCACAATGCCACTTATCATGACATCGAATGGCTGCCACATCTTGTAAACATGCTCTTTAATTCAGTAAAAGGGGCTTGCCAGGAGAACAGAATAGGCAATGCAAAATCCATGAGTGCACATTAAAACAATATCATCCCCACATATAGTATGGGACTGGCAGACAACCCGAGGGATCACGGGAAACAATAACAATAGAACTATATAAATTATACAAACAGACTGCACACTGAAGCGTATTAACTCTCTTATTGTGCCCTGCCGGGTTGGGATTTGAGACGAGACGTTTGAGAGAGAGACAGGAAAATAAAAAAAGGTGATTTCCTGCTTTGTTGGTATTTCCAATAAGAGACGCACAGTAACAGGGGAGATTTTGTGCTTCAGTCCAAGACAGCTTTAGACTTAACAGTCCTATACTCACATACAGTCCATCCTAAAGATATGGGACAAGGAAAGACAGTGGACATTCCTTGTCAACAGTTCACATCCAGCATTGATCCATAATGAGTCCGCTTCAGATGTTGCCCATTAGGATCCATCATACGGAAGTCCGAGTTATCGATCCTCTCATCGCGATTCTGTGACACAAATTGGAGTGTTTCACAAACAAGGGGCTGAGGAGGCATTAAATCTATTTTATGGCACCTCCAGTGGTAGTGAAGTGGGATTGTCCGTGGATGACGACAGTCCATTACGAATCCATTATTCACTTAATTGGTCCCAATGCTGAGAGCCTGGAACACAACTCTGGCCATGTCGCTCTGGCTGATGACGCTCCAGCCGCCATCAATAGATATCAATTGTGTTCGATCAACACTGTTTCCCCGACACAAGGCCAGGGCAAGTCGAAACACACAGCTTTAGTTAATGAATGGCTAAGCATGTTGTGGCTGGACCGTAAGCCACTCATTTGAATGCCATGACATGGCAAGTGTGTGTGTGTCTTAAGCGCAACCAAAAACTGTAATGGTTCAAAGCACTTAAGAAATCCATGTTTTTGAGTAATCTTTTGAATGAACTTTGGTCTACAATTCTGTCTTCCTCTCTGGTAAAATTCCTGCTAATATCGGCATCGGTGTGAAAAGACCTTCAAGAACATTATCTCTGTCCCTGTGATCCAGGGTGTACTGAAGCAGTCAACAATGTCACTGTGCTTTGTGACAACAGAGTTGAAGGTTAGAGAGTAGATGCCACATTAGCACGCTAGCTCCCAGTTTTCCAGTGTTGTGACATTTCCCATCAGTATTTCCACTAGCAAGAGCAATGCACTACTCAGTATGGCATGATACTGCTAAATCCTACAAGTACTACTCATGTTCTGTGTACTTAGCCTTTAGATTTAAAGGACAGTCTTCCAGAGAGTCCAACATTCCTGTAGATTCAAGGGACAGTCTTCCAAAGAGTCCAATATTCCTTGAGACTATCTAAGGTACCTCTGGTTGACATTCTTTCTTGGGTGTCACAAGGTGACCTATTTTAAAGTTTGGATGTTTTTCTGTGCTTAAGGATGGATGCTGTTTAGACGTCTACACTTTTATTTTGCCTCTCTCTCTCTCTGTCTCTCTCTTTCATCTCTTGCGTCTGCTGCTGAAGGGAGTTTTGGTGTTCCTGACGTAACCACAGCCCCGTGACCGACTAGCCTGATTTTACCCCGTCTGTGCAACACGCTGCCACAGGGGTGTCCTGGTCTAACCAGCGCTGATGTCAACACTTGACGGACTTGGCAAATGAGAAATCAAGGCTGTAAGGTGGCAAAGCTGAGCTTGAAGATGCATTGACATGAGTAATCTTCTTCATCTTGATAACAAAGCAGATCAAACCATGGAAACTATGTATATATGTGTGTGTGTGTGCAGTTGAGACTTAAGGTGTTTGTGTGTGTGTGTGTCAGTTGGTGTTTGTGTGTATGTGTGTGTGAGTGAGAGAGTGAGTGAGTGAGTAAGTGAGTCTGCAAATCTTCTGCTTTGATAGCTAACACAACAACTTTTCTGTTTTTTTTTCTGTGTCACTGTTAGAGCACAGGGAAACTGAAGGAGAGAGAAAAAAAGATTGTGCAAAACAGAAACGGCGAAAGGGAGAGAGAAAAAGAATTGTAAGTGACTGAGAGAGAGCGAGAGAGGGGAAAAAGCGAAAGCGTGTAAAACTTTGGGGAAAGTGGAACAGCGATGTCACAGCGAAGTCTCTCAAGAGAGCGAGCAGAGGAGCTCAGCGCAGAGTCTCTACTTGGACACCATAACTCCCCTGTCTCCATGCCAACCCCTAAATGGAGAGCGTTCCGCTGCCGTCGCAAACAAAACGACAAATAAATAAATAAATAAACCACAGCACATTGCTGGAAGAAGTCAGATTAGGTTTTCTAAAGGTATGGGGGATCCGCATTTCCTCTGAATGTCTAGACTAGACCTCTACGCTTCCTCATCGCGACCTCCTTTCAGTAACCTGTCGGCAAGTTGACAGACCTGATGAATGTCTCACTGCCTTTCTTAGGTGCATCCTGAGCTGCCTGGACTCTGACCTCCACACCCCACCCCCCCAACCCTTTTCAACCTTTCCGAGGTCAAACGGACAAACTGCAAAATCAATCCTGCCATGACATTCCATTACCAGGGGCCTATCTACTGCAAACACTCCCCAGCCATTTCAATGGGAAGCCCGGGCCTGCAAAGAGCACTCAAACACAAAAATCCTGTAAAATTCGCTTCTTCATAAGCTCATAAAAGGCTGTATAAAGTGCACTGGAGAGTAACTGGAGGAAGGAGATGGATAAATGTGTGTGCATATGTGTCGGCTTTGTGTGTACACACGTGTGTGTACGTGTGTGTGTGTGTCTGCGTGTTTGTGTGTGTACAGACATTTGAGACGGCATGAGTAGCAGTGTGTTTGCATTCGCATATATGTGGGAGGCTGTGAGTACCAGCGATATGTGTGGATGCCTTTGGGTTTGTGAATGGAGGGACGTCTCTGTTCCTCTTCCTTTCTTCTTCTTTCTTTCGTTCATTCGTTCGTTCGTTCTCTCACCCATCTCGGACTGAAAGCTCGTCTTTGCCATTCAACACTTCACTGTCTCTGCCTCTGCTGCCCTTCAATGGAGACGGATTGGCTCATTAAAGCCCAGTGTTTACCCAGTCTCGGGTTTCAACATGCTCTCTACTCCGGCCATGGGGAGGAGGAGGGCGGGGTGGAGGGGGGGGGGGGGGGAGATGAGAGAGAGAAAAGGAGCGACAGAACAACAGGAGAGAGAGATACAGAGAGAGAGAGAGAGAGAGAGAGAGAGAGAGAGAGAGAGAGAGAGAGAGAAACACAGGAGATGGCGAGAGAAGAGATACTCGTGCTGAGTCTGAGCGATAGCTCCTCAAGGACACAGTGTGAATATGTCTGTTAGTGTGTTCAATGTGTGTGTGTGTGTGTGAGTGTGAGTGTGAGTCTGAGTGTGAGTGTGTGAGTGAGTGTGAGTGTGAGTGTGAGTGTGTGTGTGTGTGGTGTAAATAAGACAGAGAAAAAGAGAGAAAGAAAAGGAGACAGAGAGAGAGAGAGACAGCATATTTATCAACGTCTCTGTTTGTCTGTACTGTGTGTGTGTGTGTGTGTGTAAGCAGACGGACCCCAGAGCATGCAAACTGCTGTGCACCCAGACGGGTCTGCTGTGGGTCTCCTGAGGGCTCCGTCTAGGTGAGGCAGGCGCCCCACGGGGGGCAGAGGTCAGCACAAACTTTCACAGCCCTGTCGTTACCACAGTCATCCCTAACTAGCAGCCGCCAAGCATCTCATCCCCCAGTCACCATGACAGCCACCAAAGGAGGGAGGAAGGTAGAGGTAGGTAGAGAGAGAGAGAGAGAGAGAGAAGAGGGGGGGGGGGGCAGAGGGGGGAGAAAAAAAACCTGAGCTGAATATAGCAACTCGTCACTATGCCAGCCCCCCTCTGTCCTCTCCTCCTCCGAAAGATGGGCGATTATATGGCCGTCTCTCCTGGGCTCTGTGCTTCTCCGATGGACACTGACACAGTCAAGGCTTCATCCCTTCCACAGGGCTTAAGGGCTCATTTTAGGTCCTGTCTCAACCTGATTCTGCCTGCCTGTCTGTCTTGTCTTCTCTATTTAGCCTCTATTACTCTCTTTCTGTCTCTCTGTCTCTCTCTCTCTCTGTTTCTCCCTCCCTCTCCCTCTGTCTGTCTCAACCTTTCGCTTCACTGAACCTGGAGCCTTCGCATACTCGCATATAAAAAAAAAAAGCTAACAGGTACTGCAGACAGTGAAACAACATCACAAACACACACTCCCTGGCAGACATCAATATACACACACACACACAGAGGCGGGGAGAGACACAGACATCTCAAGCATACAGTACATGCATTTATGACCATAACATTTATGTGCATTGATAACAAGAGACGAGAGATATATAAGATATATAATATAAGACTGAGGAGGATCCGGGAAGAGTCAGAGAGTACCACTACCGGCTGGGTGTGTGTGTACTAAAATATCATTTCACTTGCAGTCCTCCTTGCCTGTTTATTGCCATTGCAGAACTGCACAGTATGCATAAACACACAAGCACATACATAAACAGACACACACATACACACAAGAACACATATACACATTCGTACACATGCAACACACACACACACCCTCTATTTGACACACAGACGCAGTATCCCTCTTTCTCTCTCTGTCTATTTCTATCTCTCTCCTCCTCCTCTCTCTCTCTCTCACACACACACACACACACACACACACACACACACACACACACACACACACAGTCAGGTGTTTACATGATGCACCTACAGTATAATGGCTCACCAGTCTGACTCACCTCCCATTCTGCATCATTCACTCACTCCAGTGGAAAACGCTTCAGCTTAGCAACGCCAAACAACATTCATCTCTCCTCTCTCCAACATAAACACACAACTCCCTCTCTTCTTTTTCTCCCTCCCTGTGTCTCCCACCAGCCTCCCACCTGTCTTTCATTCTAACCTTGTGCAAACCTGAGCTACCGCCACGCTCCATGGATCAAGTAGCCCCAGGCACCAGTCAGTGTTTTGGACACATCATACATATGAACACACAAGCCCACTCAAAAATGTTGACATGTAATCATAACAAATGAACACGAAAGTCATCTGAGCAGAGAGGATGGTTCCTCTGTACTGACACCTGATGAGATATTTCTCCCCTCCTTTTATCCACCCAAAACATCACCCCCACCACCAACAACCCCCCCCCCTTTCCTGCACCTTTCCCTCCCTCCTTCCCTCCCTCCCTCGCTCTTTCCCTCTCCCCTCTCCACTGCTGTCTCTGTGCACACAGGCACCTTACCGGTAGTGGAGTGCAGGCTCTCCAGACTCCAGTAGCGGGACAGGACCCCGCGCAGGGTGCCCCCGAGGCTGCCACCGCCCCCGCCACCACTGCTGCCCCCTCCGCCGCAGCCACCTCCAACACTGCTGATGCCACCTCCGCCACTGCTGCCACCTCCAACACCGCCACCACCTCTTCCACTTCCACCGCCGCCACCACCACCACCACCACCACCACCACCATTGCCACCGCCGCCCCCAGGCAGCCCCATCCCCAGGCTGCTGGTGTCCGAGTCGGAGCCTGGAGAGAGTCCCGAGCTTCCGCTGCTGCTGCCGCAACTGCCCCCGGGCAGGGGCACGGAGCCCTCGGAGCCCTGCTGGGTCCTCATGTGTGAAGGGGAGGTGGGGAGGAAGGTGGGTGTCAGGGGAGAAGAGGAGCGCTCCGGGGAGAAGAGAGCTGCCTCTCACTGCTGCTGAGGCTGCTGGTGCCGCTTGCCGCTACTCTACCAGACAGACGCCGAGGAGAGGAGAGGAGAGCAGAGGAGGTGAGACGAGGCGAGGCAAGGCAAGGCGAGGCAGTGGAGGAGCTGTCGCTAGTGCTAAAGGCTGCTCCCACAGACTGCTGTTGCTGCTGCTGCTGCTGCTGCTACTACTCCTGGTGCTTAGAGAGAGTCTCCAGAGACAGAGAGAGAGTGTGTGTTTACGTGTGTGTGTGCATGTGTGTGTGCATGTGTGTGTGTGTTTGTGTGTGGATGAGCGAGAGTGTGTGCAGGCGTGCACACACTACCCTATACCTGACACAGCTGTGCTGCACTCGATCGCTAAGCCTCACTGAGTGCTTAGCCTCTCCCACTCATACCGGCTGCACCGCCTCCTTCGTCTCTGTTTCTCCCCCTCTCCCTCTCTCTTGCTCTATCTATCTCTCTCTCTCGGTCACTCTCTCCCCCACCCCTCTCCATCTCTATCTTGTTGCCTTGCTCGCTCCTTCTCCTCTCTCTCTCGCACAGACACACTCAGCCCAGCTCTCTCTCTCTCTCTGTCTCTCTCTCCCTCCCTTGCCTGCTTGCTCTACCACTGAGGCACACACACACACACGCGCACACACACACACACACACATACCCACACACATGCATACACAAGCCCATGGACTGACATCAGTGGGGCTCTGTTAGGGGGGGTTCCAACACTCAGGCTTATCAAAAGCCCTCGCATTCTCAGGGCTGGGCTCTGATAACGGCTGTCCTCTCTCCTCCCCCCCTGCATCACCCCCTCCTCTCTCTCTCTCTATCTCTCTCTCTCTCCCTCTCTCTTTCTCACTTACTCCCACTCTCTGTCTCTCTCTCAACCTCTCGTCTCTCTCCATCTTTCTCTCTCTCTCCCTCTATCTATTTTTCTCACTCAGTCTGGCTCTCTCTCTCTCTCGCTCTCTCTCTCTCTCTCCCTCACGCCTTCTCTGGGCTCCTGAGGCGACGGCACAGGGAGAAAGCGGCGCTGAGCCCTGGCATTGGCAGGATAAGGCCCTGCTGCTCGCGAAGCTGTCACGCAGGAAGCAGCGCGCCCGGGATTTCCTGCCCGTCACCGAGGAGGGCTGAGAGGATCATCCAAAGGGCCCGTGCTAACCAGGACCAGGGAGGGGACAGAAATATTCACGCTGCTGCTCGGTCAGGGCTTTTTCGCTCGCCTGAACCTCACAACCAAATACAGGTGCACTGCTGCACATACAAAAAAAAAACCACCCATGTGTGTGGAATAATACATATACAGGGTGGGTCAAAAATAAATGAGGCACACATTTTAAATGCTTATATCTTGGATGATAAAAATGATGCATTTTTCACTGTTTTTGTAATGTAAATTTGTCTCTAATTCGCTTCTAGATTGTTGTCCAGAGAAATTAACCTATGTATCAAAAACTCCTGAATGTCAGCAAAACAAATACACTCGGTACTCTGTGTGATATTTATAATCCAAGATATAAGCATTTAAAATGTGTCCCGTTTTTCTGGCCCATCATGTAAACAGAACCTTAACATACGCACACATACTGCATATGTAAGCACCAGGCACAGGTAGGCCCATATGTCAACACACCTGCATGATAACAGACACTGACACAGACACATACTTCCATAAATAAACACATGCATTTTTGCCTACGGCCATGCGCTATCGTGCGTATACAGACACACACACACACACATTTATACAAATGATCTCAGAGTGACGCACACACACACACCACACCACACCAGTTCCTGCTGAGTGCTGATGCATCCATGATAAGCTAAAACGTCATACACATCTACGGTAAAGGCCCACTGACTAATAACCTCCGCCCTCCCCATTAGAGGATTGCCTACACCGTCGTCAGACTGGGAGGCTCAGAAAACAAAATATATACAAATCCATCACATCACTATAGATCCACAGGCCGTCACGGTACAATAAGCAGAGATGAAGAGTTTAACACTAAACACACACTGGACTGCTGCCCTGCAACATGTCAGGAGAGCTTAATAAATGTATGTCTTGTTTGACTAGACATCCCATGGGATGCAATGGTTCACACAAGAACGTGGAACAACCAGACGCATGAGAGAAAATTCCAAGCATTCCCGTTCCCCCTCTGACATAACACCAGGCCGTGTTCAAGCAGGGAACGTATCCCACATTGGGACACAATGACGAACAGACACAAGACACACACACACACACACACACACACACACACACACACACACACACACATACACACGTGACACACAGTGTACACACTCCCCTGGCAACCAGTGCCCTATGTGTACACTGACATGGAGAAATTCGACCAGGGGTACACATGCTATATATATATATATGCACAGTGGCACACACACACACAGAAACATGAGCATGGACAGACATTGAGAATGTTTACAAAGACAAAGACACACACACACACCAACTAAAAACAAACTTAAACATTCACACACAAAACCACACAGTCTCTCTCTCTCACACACACACACACACACAAATTCATGCACACACAAACACAAAAGCGGAGACACCATATATGCCCACACACACACACACACACACACACATCAACATACATGCTCACAACAATCTCTCATTTCAAAACCAACAAAGAAGCTAGCCCACAGTTGTCCGTAGAGAATATCCAAGAATGACAAGCATACAAGCCTGGCTGGAGGATGAAAGGCCCTATAGGTCAGTGGTTAGTCCACCACCCACCCCAAGATGGTCACCAAGACATAAAATCAAAAAGGGCCAAACCAAAAATGTACTTAACATTTACCATTGCATGATGCTTTAAAGACATTCCCTATATGTGTCACAAGGGTGGACGGTGCATATAGACGAAGAAGTGTTTACTTGAAGGAGATTCGCATGCTACAGTACATGACGTGATGAAGCGTAATTCTGCCCAACTTTATTGGATCTCATGGTTGCTTGTGCATTGCAGTTTAGAGCGCGAATGTCAGGGACTATCAGATTGCTTCCAATCCCATTAGTGTGTGAAATTAGGCAGTGATATCGTGGCACGTTGGAATCAATGATGAACCGCGGTGAACTTTTGCACAAAGCAGGGCAGGGAGGGGTGTGGGGTGTGTGTGTGTGTGTGTGTGTGTGTGTGTGTGTGTGTGTGTGGGATGGGGGGGGCATTGGTGAGACCAAGCGCATGCTCCTCAAAAAGGCCAAGGCGACGAACACAGAGATAAGCCAGCCACCATCTATGAAGTCAGGAACTGAATTAGGAGAACAGCCTCTCTTTCTCTCTCTCTCTCTGTCTGTCTCTCTCTTTCTCTCCATCTCTCTCTGTCTCCGTCACTCTCTCCCCCACCCCTCTCGATCTCTATCTTGTTGCCTTGCTCACTCTCTCTCCTCTCTCTCTCACACACACTCAGTCCAGCACACACACACACACACATAGACATTTGTGCTCTCCACATGCCGCATTTCCCTGCCATCAATACAATTCAGGATGAGTGCTTCAGGGGGGGAAGATCTAACCTAATCTCTGTCAGCTAGGGGAGCAACAATCTAATTACACACACAAACCCAGTAAAAATATTGCTTACAATTATTTCACCACCTCTATATACCATATGTGACACCTTTATAGCCGTTCAACACGTACAAGGAGCTGGCTGACCTGTCCCCCCTTCCCCCCCACCATGTACTATAGGCTGTGAATGAGGTGACATGCAAACCAGTTAACGACATGTGCCATCAGAGCTGGGGTCAGTGCATCAGTAGCAGGAGTGCCATTCACCCTGACTTTAATGAGCCCAAACCTGATTACACACGCGACATCTGCCGCCACAACACTGACCTCACCTCGCAAATATGGCTTCACATGTGCTGCCCATGTAAATGTATGTGTGTGTGTGTGTTTCTGTGTGTGTGTGTGTGTGTGTGTGTGTGTGTGTGTGTGTGTCAATGTGTGTGTGGGTGTGTGTTTACCGATACCAGTCTGAAGTAAGTTGATACCTTATCGGATTACTGCAACAGACTGCAGCAGTCATGTCTATTTTGTGGTTGCTTTTCTCACGCACACACACGCATGCACACACATACCCGCACCCACCCACGCACACTTGCACACACATGCACACGCACACACACACATGCACACACACACAAATGCACACACAAATGCACACACACAGGCACATACACATACAGATATGGCACACCTCGAGACACCCAGACTAGCTCAATAAGCACCCAGTTCCCCACAGACCCCCACAGACAGGCATGAATGGAGTTTGCAGAGGAGACGGGGAGGGTGGGGTTGGGGTTGATGAGGGGACGGGGGGTGGGGTGGGGTGGGAGACTCGCTGATTAAATTTTCCAAGGGAAAGCGAGCCTGATCCAGCGGCTAATGAATCCGTAATGAAACTGTGGAATGCTTCTCTGGGTGGGTGCCTCTCCTCCTCCGCCTCTTTGGCTGTCTGGTCGGCAGAGAGGGGAGGCCAAGGCAGAGGCAGAGGCTGAGGCAGAGGCAGAGGCTGAGGGAGGCACAGAGGGGAGACTGTGGGGAAATATTGCATAATGGACAAGCAAGGACTGCGTGTTCTACCAGTAAGCGCCGGGATCGAGATTGGAGAATGACGATAAGAGTTTGAAAAATTTTCCAATAATGGAGGCTGCGGCTGCCGCCCAATACACACACACACACACACACACACAGAAACTAAATACACACACACCCACCCACACATACACACATAAACACACACAGAGACTCCTGAGTAAGCATGTGCAAGTAAGAGAAATGACCACCGGGAGTGTTTTCAGTCACTACAAGCGTAGGTCCGTGGCCAAAGCTGAGAGATAAATGAGGCTGGCCTCTGTCCAGAGGGTACCACTGTGTGCTTGTCTCGCTTCAAACAGGCAGCACCCACAATCTGCCACCTGCTGGCCGCAACACACAATTGCAACACTAGTTTCCATCAGTAGACTGTAACTGACTCAAAGCAGGGTACCTGAATTGCCCCAAAGACGTTATTGTTGTCACGCTTTTTAACAGGCTAGTAGCATATTTGCAGGGGATTAAGTGTACATAAACTAATAGCACACTTAAGTATGCTTTAAGTATACTTAAACTGTAAACAACTTTGCCAGGGTACTTTCTTTAGAAAATTTTGGTGACCAAGCACCCTGTTAGGCAGGTGATCACCAACATGAGCAGGGCTGAGGGCAAACCCATGCCGACCTACACAAAAATCGCACAACCACAACTTTGAACTATAGTGAGTAGGAGGCAGACCTCCAGAGGTCAAATCAGTGTGACTTACAGGGGTAGGACATGCGTCGTCTCCAGCCCAGGCAGTCGAGGCCGATGGGCGTGCTCTGGGAGAAGCTGTGGGCTCGTAGCGGTGTCCCGGAGAATGGATCCATGGCAGAGAGGGAGAGACGAGTCCTGGCCTGGGGGGGGGAGTACAGAGAGACGGAGATCAGCACAGATTTTTATCACAGACCTAGTGGGGCTTTAATCAGCTATAGAGTTAGCTTTTTAAAGTAAGTAAGTAAGTAAGTAAGTAAAGTAAGTAGTATAGGAGTCACTGCTTAAACATCCTCAGGCAGATGTTTTCAATTGTTTGTAGATGCTTGATGTATCAATGTCTAAAATTCAACAGTGACTATATTTGGAAACAGAAGAAGAAAAAACACTAAAAAGGTGCCAGAAGCCAGAAAAAAAAGCTAAGATGCAGATGTGTGAAAGGTGCATTGATGCAGAAAAGAACAAACAGGCAACACCTTGAAGGAATATGCCTGAAAGAAGTGAATCCACTGAAGTGTGGAGAAAGCTCAGGAAGAGAAGAGGGGCACTAGGAAAAGACACAAGGTCAAATGCAGCACAAAGAGAAGAGGAGAAGAGACAGGAGAAAGGTGAGGGCAGACTGCACTCGCTGGAGGTGCAGAGGACAGCGACCAGAGACCAGCGACCGGTGATGTCTTCTCTTACTTTCTCCATCTCTTCCGGGAGCCGGGAGTTCAGCTCACGTACGGCACGGGCCAGCTTCCTCTTGCGGTTCTTCTCCTCTTCGATCCACAGGTCATCCGAGCAGCACCGCTGCCTGCGGAACACCTGGCCTTGCTCCTGCCCGCCGGTCGAGCCCGTGTGTGACACGGGCCTGACAGGGGCCGGGGTTCGTGTATCCCTCCTTGGTGTGTCTACCAGCTCCATAAGCCTCTTCGCTGGTGTGACTGTGGCAGGTCTACTGCCATCTAGTGAGGCCTTGGAGGGCACAGCAACAGAAATCAAGTAAATCCTTAAGACTTGTGTTGCTTGGTATAACCTTTCCTAACCTTTGTTCTATGTAAATCAACTATGTCCCTAGTCTTTTGTGCTTACGATGCCTGGGCCTTCAGGGTTCATACGAGGCTGCTGTGCTGGGGAGTGTCCTGTCATGCCACAACAGGTGCAAACAAGAGTGCCATTTGAATATAACAGCTGAGTCACCCAGGCATTATCGTCATGGTACACACAAAAACCAGCCTTTCCAGACACCAGAATAGGCAAGCGCCACTTCCTGTGGCTGTAATTACAGAACTAAGAAAAGCCGTTAGGGCTCCCTCGTCCCAGCGGGGTGCTTTGTCTATCCCATCATCTTCACTGGCTGCAGTTCACAAGCGGTCTCTAGATGGGGCTAGACTTTTATTTTCCGGTTGCCTCGGCCAGCAACAGGCATGTCAGTTTGTATGCTAACACTGGCCAGGCTGTTAGCACAATGAATGGAAATCTACCACAGCACTGACAAGCATGGAAAAAAGAGCTGACATGGGCTTTTAAATCTTCATCCTCTCGCTCTGTGTTTGTGTGGGGAGGCAAGAGGCAAGATAAAGAGCGTCTTGTTCTACCTCCGCCCTTTAGGGGTGAACACAGACACACGCACAAGCAGGCACACACACACACACCAGCCACACACAAACACATACACACAGCCACATGCAAACACACATGCATGCGCACACAGACAAACACACACACACACACACACACACACACACACACACACATACACACACACACCCACATGCCCACATGCTCACAGCCACATACACAACCACACACAAACACACATCACATACACACAGCCATATGCACACACACAAACACACAAAAAATGTAGGTGAAGGGACTCAGGGAGAGAGAGTTGTGCCTCATCAGTTCCTTATTTATATTCAGGATTCAGTGCCACGCCGGACAGAGCCAAGACGGGGAATGGGAGCGCAAACACTTCTGTGTGTTTCTGGCCGTCACCCAACCGTAAACAAGCTCCCTTTATCCTCCTCATCCACAGTGACGCTGGGCACATGGACAGGCTCAGGCGCTCAATCATAATGTTGTTTTTTTTAAGGGAAAGGGAGTTAGTCTCGCTGGCAGGTATTCTCTCTTTCACACTTTAACTTATTTATGTACATTACGGTAAGGTTACAGAGACATGTTTTCATGTGTTTTTTTGTCTTTAAATAGAAAGGCATTGTTTTGTTTTACTTAGCAACTTCACAAAAGGGACTAAACCAACTGGCATGGTAATTGCAATGGACCTTAGCCAAGTTCTCAACAGAAACGTCTTTTCTCTGCTGGATTTCACCAGTTTGATTTTGATTATGTGATACAAGGGTGTCTTTTGAATCTGAAATCCACTGGAAACTGCTTGTTTAAAAACAATCTTTTTGTAGTTCTCTGATTGGACAAATTGATTTGAATTAATTCACTGACCTGACTGAGAATAAATCATCAATCTTCAGGAGCACATGTCAGAAGAAGTTATGCAAAACCCTGTGTACACTCTCAAAACATCTGCATTCATTTTAACTAATGAGTGTAGAAAAAGGAACAACCATACAAGTAATAGCCTATACTCATTTTGTAAAAACTTTTTTTTTTTTAAAGCAGTCTGGGTATGAAAATTGCTGTATAAATAAAATATTATTATTGCTATTATTATAACTATTCTTATGATCATATAAGTAGCAAAAACTTTATCAAGCTTATTAGACCATTAACTTACCTCAAATTCATTGCTGGATGTGGATGTGACCAGACTATTTTGAGACTGGCCTTCCAAAGACCCGTCCTCCCGCTGGCCTAGGGGGTCCATGGGACTGAGGGGGCTAATAGAGCCCATGGGCCCTGCCTTGGGCTTCAGAGTTTTGGGCCTCTCGGGTGGCTCTGAGAGTGCCTCTACGCTCATGCCCTGACCCAGGAGAATGAGCGAGAGCGCACTGGAGCGCGCAGGGCCATAGCGGAAGGCCCGTCGCTGGCCAGCAGGCCTGGGGCTCATGTGGGGCTTGGGGCTCATGGGCCTTATAGGGCCGTCCACGCCATCGCTGGTCCCGGGCGACCGGGCAGACACGTGGCCGGCCAAGCTGGCGAGGGAGCCAGGACTCATGGGTGACAGGGGGCTGGAGTCGGCATGAGTCGGCGGGGCTTCCGAGTCATCGGAAGAAGGTGGGCCCGAGTCCGAAAAGCTGATCGACAGGCCGTTGGGAGGGGCCTTCCTCCGACGCCCCTCTGACTTGCTCCCCTGGGGCGAGTCGTCCAGGCCGTCCTGCTGGAGGCCCCTCTTGGTGAGGGGGTCGGTGTGGGGCACGGCGCGGGGGCTGCTGGGCGAACCGGGCGTGCCAGGGGTGCTCAGTCTCTCCTGGGCCGAGCGTGTGGCGTAGTCGCTGTGCACCTGCCGAGTGACGCCTTTTGGGTTGTCACCCTCTGGTACCGACATGGTGCGGCGCAGCAGCTCCGCTTCCTTGGCCCTCCGTAGCTTCTTCCAGGACTGCTTTCCTGCCCGGGGCTCCTCTCCCTCGGGTCGCCCTGGAAGCCCAGGCTCCTCGTTCTCCCTGTCCAGCCCACGTGACTCAAACAGGCTGGACAAGGACTTGTGCGCCTGAGCAAAGCGCAGTCGTAAACTCAGGCTATCGCTACTCTTGCTCCTTTTGTAGTTTAGTGCTTCCTGACCAGCAGGGCTCATTTTGCTGTGCGCTGACTCAGGACTCCCTTCTTTGTCAGCCTCCTCCCTGCCCTGGCTGTACAGTTGACGGACGTGCCGAGTGCGAGGTGCCGAGGGGAAGAATCCGTGGTCCTCGTCCTCCTCCCCGTCATACTGGGATGCTGAGAAGGCCTGCTGGGCTGTCTGGTTGAGGATGTCACCCTTGTAGAAGACATCATCATCTGAGTTGTCACGTTCTGTCTCTCTTGGCTCGAGGCTGTGGGTCCTGTAAAACAAGAGATCCACCCCACCATCTAAGGACTCACTCTGCGCTTTCTTGCCATCCTTGGAGGCATTCTTTCCCTTCCTGAAAGAGGGCATCTTTGCAAAGACAGAAAACTTTGAGCCCTTTCCCTTCTTTGAGGATTTGTGCAGGCCAGGACTCCCACCTGTGTGAGCTGCACAAAGCTCATCTGTTTCCTCACTGTTTGTGCTGGTGGTGTCTAGGTCCTGAGATGAGGTCGTTGGACTCCTTTTCCGTCTCTCTGCGGTCACATCCTCATCAGGCTGCAGGGTCACCACCTTTTCTCTTGCTGGGTCACCCTCACAGGGAGCACAGGGATCACAGGGCTGCTCTGTCTCTGGACAGGAGAACTCAGCTTTGGCTTCATCATCAGCAGGACTTTGAGCCTGAAGGCACGAGGCAGGCATATCAGAGGAGAAGACTATGGCGTCTCTCACTTCTCGCTCCTCCCCAGCCGGCTTCATGCCTGTCCCTCCTCTTTTCTGCACTTGGCTTTTCAGTTCGTCATCCTCAGCCACCACGGGATACTCCTGGGACCGGTCTGTCTCCAGAATGGGCTCAAGGCTTGGGACTAGAAGCAGACCAAGCCCTAAATCTGGATACGGGTGTCTCACTACCCTTACTGACGTCTGGACATGTGAAGAGGTAACAGAATTGATTGCACTGTAATCCACCCAGTCTGGGCAATCACCACTGCTGCTGTAACTGTCTGATGAGGGTTTGGCTTTGTATGGCTGATCCTCCCTCTCGTCTGCCTCTTTATTGTCCGACAGCAATTTTTTTGTGTCCAAAAAATAAGCTAAAGACTCACGGTCGTCCCCATTTTCTTGGGGCTGGGGAAAGTCCGTGTGGGTGGTGTCGGCACCACTGTGTATTCTGCTGCTGTCTTCACAACACTCTGGAGAACGTGGGGGATGTGTGTGATGGCAGTGTTGATTCTCACTCTGGAGATACTCTTGCCGCTTTGCAAGTTTTGACAGTGCATCCACTTCAACTAGGGTGAACTCACAACACACACCATCTCCCTCATCTCCCAACCCGGACAGGGCAGAGTCTTCACTGCTCCAGTAAGACTCAAAGTCAAGGGGACATAGCAGATCTTCAGAGTCTCTCTCCTCTTTTTCTGCTGGGCTCACAGCTCCGTTGGGGATCCCCAAGGCTAAGTCTGTGGTTTGTGCTGTAGCCTCAGTTTGGGTGTGGGTGTGGAGTTTATCGCAATCCTCAATGCCACTTTCAGATCTGTCTATGGATATACTCTCAAGGGAGAGATTACAACCAGCAGACACCACACCACTGGGACCTACAACAGGCTTGGTGTTGTTGTTCGAGTCGGAATGCGAGGACTTCCCACAGCAGCGAGGCACTAGCTCATCCAGCTGCGACTGGACCTGTTTAGAGAGCGTTGAGTGGGTGTCCAGTGTGATCTCTATAGTCCTGAGATCTGAGGCCACAGTGGCGATGATGTCTGCCTGAAGAAGTTCCGCTTCATGATGGCTCTCAAGATCGCTGAGGTTTCCACCAGCCTCTATCCTATCACCTGGTTCAGTCTGTGTCGAAAGTGACTCATCTGTGTCTTCAACAGTAATGTCTGTAGGGCTGCGTTGTTTTGGCTCTTCAACCCTTCTGCTCTTTAAGTTCTGCTGTCCTTCGTGATCTGAAAGCTTATGTGTGTGTGAGTGTGATTTTAGGGGTTGCTGTGTGGTCTCTGCATCCTGTTCCTGTTTTAAGTAAACATGGCAGCTTCTTTTCTCCTCCTCCTCCTCTTCGTCTTGCTTTTCTTTGCTTTCCTCCACTGATAAGGCCTGCTCCTTTTCCTCCCCTTTCTCTTTTTGGGCCTGGATGGACAAAGTGGATTGCCTTACATCACAAATTTGCGAGGGAGCGTCCTTGCAGTCGCTGTGGGGGAGGGGTGAACATTCCTCAGGCTGTTTCACAGTGTCAGATTGTGCAATATTATCTGCATTGGACTCTGTGCATAGGGTGATTGACTCATTATGAAAATGCTCATCAGCACACTTCTCCTTGCTGACTTTAAGAGAGACACTCTCATCACAGGTAGATAAACGGTTGGCAGTTTCTTCACAACTGATGTCCTCTTCGTGAAGAGCCTCACATATTACTCCGAGTGGTGTAACCACATCCCCGTGATTTTGAGGCCAAGCCTCTGGCCCTGTTTGAGACTGTTGTTGTTCTTGTTGGCTTGTTTTCAGCGCCACCCCATCTGCCCCAATACTTAAACTTGAAGGAGTGGCCGACAGTGGCTGCGACTCAGATAGGGAGCATTGTGGGTTGGGAGGACGAGGGGTAGACGCAGGAGGAAGTCCAGCCTCCTCGTGAGCTGTTGAATTTCTAGCGGCAGGACCCGTCCCTGTGAGGGGATCCTGTTCCGCTATAGTGCCGACACACACCTGGGAGTCGAAACACAATATGCTTGTTTCATTGCAGGGCTTTGTGTCCGTGTCTGGGAGAAGCTGCTGGTCTGCATGTGAAACGCTCTTACATGTGCTTTGTGCTTCTGTAACAGGTCCGTTAGTGTTTGTGCTGATTTTCTCTTTGCTGGGATGGCTCTGAGAGATGCAGTGTGTGTCAGTGCTAAGTGCAGAGTTGGTATCAAAAGGCGGTGCTGTTTCAGCTCCTTTTGTTTCAGGAAAGGACGAGTCTGTGCATGTTGTTTCTGCACATTGTGAGTTTGCAGACAAGATCTGTGTATCTGAACTACATGCCTCTAAGCTGGTTGTGCTGACTGTGTTGGTACTGTCACATGTGTTTGTGGTATTTGTGTGGTGGGTATCTAGACAGTTGAAGTGATTGAAGACTGTGCTTTGTGTATTGAGGTTGTCTTTACATGCTAAGTGATCTGCTAGGATGCCTGCACTGCAGGTTACTAATCTGTGCTGGTCTAAAAGGTTAGTGTCTGTGCTGCTGGTCTGTGTGTGTTCTCTGGCGTTCCTGGAATTCCTCTTGCGCCGATGCGGCCTACAGTCCTGGAACTGGAGGCTGTTCTCTAGCCGGCATCCCTTATAGATGTCCTCGGACCCCAGCAAGGCAGAGAGGCAGTCCTCTCTGTCGGGGCTTACGTCTGAAGGCTCCTCACTCTGCCACGAGTTCAAGTCGTAGTACTCCTCTGTTGAACTCTCTGCCACGGGGTCGTTCCACGGCCGGGGATCCGACTCGCCGAAAGCCCCCGCCTCTTCTACGTCTCCGTTGTCAAGCGGAGCGTCCTCAAGGGAGTCCTGGGCCTGGGGAGGAGAAGAGGAAACGGATTGAGATAGGTATCAGTGAGGGCAATCACAAGGCAAGCACAGAACTGCACAAAAGCACAATATTGTTGATGCTGCCACAGGGGAGTCGGGGGTAATTTCTGCCGTCGTGGGAGTAGATGGAAAATTAACCTGAAGCAAAAGGTCAAACCTCAGTTTCTGTTTTTATTTTAGTATCCCGAGAGGAGTTCGGACTGCAGTGCATAGATAAGAAAGACCACATGTTTGCTCGTAAACAGTGCAGTCACGCTAATTAGGACACAGCTCCAGCATCTGGGGGGAGCAAGCACTTAGATTCTAAGAGCAGATAATGTACTGAACACCTGACTGCACAGCTATCTCATCAACAATTCAATCACATTCGTAGCCTTTTCCATGCCACAGAACTGTACAAAACACAGGTGTGTAACCACTAAACTTGGACAATTAAAAAAAAAATGAAGTTTTACAGTTTCTGTTTGTAAATCACAACTTTTTACTCTATTTAGAATAATCTCAAACTGGTGAACAACAAAAAACCACAAACACTGCTCTTGCCATCATCCTGTTCGACGCGTCTTACTAGAGTCTGAGTGCAACTTACAAAAGAGCCAAATCTACATCATTTGGGTCAGACTTACACTCCAGAGCCTGAGGGCTGCAGCTGTGTCCACGAGTCGAACAAATCCCCAGCTGAGGACAGCCCCCATGGAGCCCAGCAGCTCTCTCTGACTCACACACAGAATCACATCTCACACACACACACGTCTCACACTCCATGCGTCCTGCTCACTACGTGTCTGGTCTGCTTTTCCTTCTTTTTTCTTGTCCACAAACTCTTCACACCACTCCCATCTCTCTCCCTCCCTTTTTTGTCTCCGTGTTTATCGTACATCGCCCATCCTTTCGGGCGAATCGGGTCCCCACAGAGGCCGTCTTAAATTACAGAGGAGTCCCCCGGCTGGAGAGTCCGGTGCTACCTGCAGGAACTCGCCTGCAATAATATCCGGACGCCCCCTCGGCCACACACAGAGAGGGAGAGTCAGAGGGAGAGATGTCAGATTAACGTAATAAGGGGGGAAATTGGGGTCCATGTGATGTAACAGTACATCTGGCCCCATATGTAATACTGGCTTTTTAATTAAACAACAACCTATATCCTGTAGTTGTTCATATTAATACAGGGTGAAATAATACTGAAACAGCAGTACAGCTAGCAACATAGATCCACCAGATCCAGCAGTACACCTGTGAAATGTGGTCAGAGAGAATTTGTTAAGTGACTCCATATCTAAGTAGCATTTGCGTATGACCAGTGTACAGGAAGCAGTCAAGCGGGTATCTGTGAAGTGGAAAAGTGGAGAGCGCTTCCTCTGGGATATGGGGTTATCATCCTATAGGAAACATGGATGTTGCGTCTGCGCACTTTATAGTGACTGCTGTGGAAAGTAGTGGGAGGTCATGACCTGCAGACTTGATTAGAACAGAATGATAAGGATTCCTTTTCGTTTTATTTCTGACTCTTTCTCTCAACAGATCTTAGAATATAAAGTTGTCATTACCAGTAAACACAGGGTGGCCCAAAAAATAAATGCTTATATCTTGAAGTCTAAAAACAATAGAGAGTAACAAATACATTTGTTGGAAAGCTGACATTAGCGTGTTTTTGATACATAGTTTAATGTCTCTGAAAACCACAGCAGATTAAAGTGTAAGGGTAGGTTTGGAAAACCGTTTCCTTTGTTATAAAAACACAGCCAAAAACATTTCAAACTATAGACCTGAGTACAAAATTATGAAGAGGTCATTAAACATTGTCAATAGAAACATTTCCCCATCAAAATAAGTGAAATACAGGGAAACTGTTAATGATTAAAATTAGTGGCACGCAGCTCTGAGTGTGGATCCCAAACACAGGCCAGAGCTTGTGCTTATTACAGAATTCCATTCTGCCGCCAGAGCTGCATGCCACAAATTTCAATCATTGACAGTATGTATCAAAAACTCCTGAATGTCAGCTTTCCAACACATATATATATATATATTGTTCTCTCTCTCATTTTTAGATTCTAAGATATAACAATTTATAATGTGTCCTGTATTTTTGTATGCAAAAAATATCATTAATTGTGATAAATGTATAATCTAATAAAAAATGTTGGCCAGTTATACTTACATGACATTCAGCCTCAATGTGAAAGAAACCCTTTTCTATGTGTTATTAATAACCATGTCCGTGCTAATTTCTCAGTCGTAGGCTTAAGCTACCCATGTGATCGCAGGTAGTAAACAGTCTGTGATTGACAAGGGACTGGATTTTCTTTTAATGGACTGGTCTGTCAGTGAAGGGAGGGGCTTTACATAATCCCTGCCTCTGCAATGATGGTCGCATCAGTAGCTGACCCCACTCATCCACCCACCCCCACCCATCCCCAGCTTTGTTTTGGCCGTGTTGAGTTCTTTATGGGCTTAAGGGCTCCTGCGGACAGGCGCTCATGGCCAGTGTGGCGCTGAGAGACAGGTCAGCGGATGAAACGAGGCGGTGGCTGGTGATATTGCCCCTCGGTCACACGCTGTGTGTTAGCACCATTAGAGCCTCGCTCTATTTCTGCTTCACACCAGGCTCTCAGGGCTATCCACTACACAGCTGTTCACTCCGTTAATTAGGTCAGATTATTTCATCATTGCCCAGTGTTTACATCAGCCTGATATTTAGAGACACTTTGCAAAGACAAAAACCCCACAAGTCATGACATGCATAGGAACACCAGTGTAATTCAAAAAAAAAGAAAAAATGGGTGATAATGGGTAGTGAAATTATTTTAATCTTTTGAACTCTTCCTGTTTCTTTCCTATTTCTCTCATTTTACACCAGAATTCTCCTTTAAGGTAGGTGGTTTTGTATAACTATAGGAAGAAGTAAATGTCAATATGGTGGGTACATTAACATATGTCATACACTACAAGGGCATTTCCGCCTGTCCTGGTGAGCCATGCGGACTGTGATCTGATCTGCATTAGTCAGTCATGCACAGAGGATCATGTATGGCACTTACGCAACAGATGCTACAAGATGAAAAGCAGCTACTTTGCATGTAATGACCACATCAGATCTTGTATTTAAAACAATAACTGACAAGAAGGCCTGTTGTTTAAAACCACTGAGAGTTAAGCAGAGAGGGCTAGGGCTTGGGCTTGCAGAACCGAGTTCACCAGCCAGTTGTATGCATAAGGGGGGCCGCCTGCCACTTTGATAACCCCTTACCCGGCGCTAGCTTTCCAATCCAAGTGCGGTCACAGGTAAGCAGGGCTAATCCCATCAGAGCTGCCGCAGCTACTGTGCGTCACAGACCCCCCTGCTGTTCACACCAGTGGATGTATACCTTTCTGGGGAACTTAATGTTTCAATGAAACTGGAACAAAACAGTGTGACGCACAGAGTTATAAGGCCATTTGAATATAAGCCTCAAGTATGGCTATTATTATTTGCATGGCTACATGAAAAAGGAACATTTCAATCAAGGCTAAGTCTAATTGTAAGAATTAATGAGATTACTGAAAAGTCAAAAGGTAAAGTGGAGGACAAAGATCAAGTCCAACTTGCCTGTTGTAGCATGTCACTGGCAGAACCCCTGTGCTGTATTCCATATAATTAACCAGACACTGCTAATCTATCTATCTAATGTATCTATCCCAGTTTTCATTAGCTGAGGTGTGATACATTAGGTAAAGGACAAGCTGTTCGTGTGTTCTGACTGATTACTGCAGAACACAGGAACAGATGTTCTGTTTTGGAAAAGGGATGTGTTTTTGTTCCCTAGAATTGAACAGGTTTGCCAGAGGTGCACTGGAATTCTGGCTGGAAATGATGAAAGCTTGGGTGGGATATTCCATTTCATCCATCAGTGGACCATTTATGTGAACTGCCTGCTGGGTTATTTCACAGTAAAGTGATGAGGTGATAAGCATGAATTTGGTTGAGGACACTGAGATCAAGGAGAAGCGCTGTCTGATATTACCCCTTGTTACGCAACACCACTGAGCCTTCCTGTAGTTACGCTACAATCACAAGAGGAAACCAATCATGGGTTTGACACCATACATGGAGCTCCTGAATTGTCATCCTGTCAACTTTTATTGTCATTCTAAAAGTTTCTGTGGACAACAGTATCTGCTGAATAAACAAAGTGACCGGAGGAAAGCTTATTATTTTGAAAACTCTTAGCTTAGTCTCAAACAGCGCCAATAAATGGCTTACTTGAAATGCAGAACTATGGCTTGCACCACACCCCGGGCTTCAAACCGTAAACACCCCATGTGATCTGGAATAACACGACCATGCCCTAAACAATGTCATTGAAACTAAATGCTAATTAGCCCGTTGGTCTGAGCAAGTCTATTCATTCCCCACCAACATCCGATCAGCAGCACAGCAGTCAGAATAAAGTCAGTTGTTGTTTTCACGATTAATCTCGGCAAAGACTTGGTGATCTGATCTCTCTATGCTTTGCTTCACACAGCACTGGGAGTGGGGCACTGACTTGCACCTAACCCCATATGGAGTGTGAGTGTGTATGCGTGGATGTTTTCTCTGTGAGTTTCTTTGTGTGTGCGTGTGTGTATACAGTATGTGTATGTATGTATGTATGTATGTATGTGTGTGTGTGTGTGTGTGTGTGTGTGTGTGAAAGAGAGAGAGAGAGAGAGAGAGAGAGAGAGAGAGAGTCTGTGAGAGAGAGAGAGGGAGAGGGAGGGGGAGAGAGAGAGAGAGAGCGAGAGAGAGAGAGAGAGAGATTGTGTGTAACTGTGTGTGTGTGTGTGTGTGTGTGTGTGTGTGTGTGTGTGTGTGTGTGCATAGCATAATAGGGAGTAGGGTTGCAATGAAAGATAGCATCTTTCCACCGAGCTGCACTCTTGTCTATCTCAGCATTTCGATCTGTGTGAGCGCCGCGCCGCGACCCAACCTCCGCAGGACTCTTGTGCAACAGAGCCCACGATTCGCCGGGCAGGCCACTCTGTTTTCCATGCCAAACTGCAGGGGAACAAGCGCAGCCAAAACACTTATTATCCTCATATTGCCTTACAACAAAGCACTCCGTTCCTCCCAGAAGCCCCTTCATCTGGGTGAGTCCTGCTGGTGGTGGTGCAGTGGCTGCTGCAGCCCTCTGGATCGGACCCCAGAGGTGAGCGAGGACGCTGGTGTAAGAGGATAGCAGCCCCCCCTTCACACACACAGACACACACACACAGAGACACACACACACACACACACACACACACACACACACACACACACACACAGACACAGACACAGACACAGACACACACACACACACACACACACACACACACAGTCTGCAGCTCTGCAGTCACTGTAATAGTGGTGGCAGAGGCACTGTCATAGTAAAGATAGGGGAAATAAAAACCCCGGTATCTGACAATGTGCACTATGGGGAAACATAGGTAGGACATGCTAAAAGATAGAGTCTGGCCCTAATAAGCAGGAGCCTCTGATATAACTAGAATCCCAAACGTGAAAGGCGATAGGCTACAGCGATGTTCTGTTGTAGAGTTCGGCTTTTCCATGAAGCAGGAAAATCAGGATGCGGAGTGCCAAGGCGGATCTAGCTCTAGCGTGAGTAGAGGGCTTCCCAGTGAAACTGTGCAGCCACGAGGAAGCGTAAGATGATAGCAGCTAACCAGAGACACCTGAGAAGGCCAAGCATCTCTGTGCTAAAAGGGAGAGTATGAAATGCTCTGGCACACACTCTCTCAGGACAAAGACCATGGGTGTATTTGTACTGCATGCAAACATGGTCTCTCTCTCTCTCTCTCTCTCCCTCTCTCTCTTTCTCTCTCCCTCTCTCTCTCACGCACACAAACACACACACACTGAATTCATTATCTTTAACATCTCCATATGCAAAACAATTTGTTCATGAGAACAAAATTGTCCCGAATGTCGAAATTACCTGAATGGCAGACTCATTTAGAGCCCAGGTTAATACCTAAAATAGTGCTATGAAATAGCGCACTTTAGCACTAATTGAGACATGTGGCATGAAAAGCTGACTGGAAAAGCTGGCGCACTGAAATAGGCGTGATGAGGTAAGGCAGCAGGCAGTCATGGCAACCAGAAGGCACTCATTCAGACGTGCTTTGATTTGGGAGGGGGGTTGCCAAGGGCTACAGCGCTCAGGTGTGAAATTTGCCAGCTCATAGCTCAGAATATCTGTGTGTGTGTGTGTGTGTGTGTGTGTGTGTGTGTGTGTGTGTGTGTGTGTGTGTGTGTGTGTGTGTGTGTGTGTGTGTGTGTGTGAGTGAGTGTATGCCTGTCTCAGTGTGTTACTGTGTGTCAGCACTGCTAAGTGTTTAAATGCATGTTTATACTTGCACATGTGTGCATGTGTGTGTTTGATTAGGATTGTACTCATGTGTATCTGTGTACCTGTGCAAGTGTGTTTGTCTGCATGCCTAACTGTGCGTGTGCCTATCTGTGTATGTGTGTGTATCTGTAGGTGTGTGTGTGTGTGCTGGTGTTTGTATGTCTAAGTGTGTGTGTGCCTCTGTGTGTGTGCTTGTGTGTGTGCCTGTCTGTGTGTCTGTCTGTGTGTGGGTGTGTCTATGCGTGTGTGTAGGTGATCAGTAGCGCCACAGGAAATCGGCTTCCGGCTGAGTCACATTTCTGCAGGGGCGCTCCGCTCCGCGACCTTCCACCAGCCATGTGGGAGAGAGAGAGAGAGAGACTGGCGTCGTCTGCGGCACATGCTGTACCCTCTGCTGTCTTTGTTCCCCGCTGTCTCCCTATGATACCTCACGCATGAAGGGAAAAAAACGAGAGCAGGGCGCATCAATGGACCAACAACAAGACACTGGCGTCATTTCCTACATATACAGTGGAGCTGACAAGGCACTGCATGCGTAGGCATTCAAGTGTTGAAACACTTTGCTCTGGACACACTCCAAGGCCCCACAGAAGTGCATCCAACCCAGTGCGGATGATGTGAGGTGTTGGGGAAAAATGACGTAAGTAGGTAGGTTGCCTGGGGGATATGCCATGGATTCTCACGGACCAGAGGGGTGAGAGTGTACATGGGCGGGGTGGTGGGTGTGGATGTGGGGGCGTTTAGGAAAGCAGGTTTAGAGGGGCAGCCATGCGTTGAAAACCATCAACTTATACGCTCATTACACACTGCACATGCAGGCAAACAGGTAGGGGCTGAGGTGGCAAAGGGAGGTTGGTGGCTGTCTGTTCAGCATGATGGTAAACACACACACCCTCTCTCTGTCTCTCTCTGGCTCTCTCTCTCTCTCTCACACACACACACCCACACCCACACCAAACCAAACCAAACACACACACACACACACACACACACACACACACACACACACACACACACACACACACACACACACACACACACACACACACACACACACACACACACACACACACACACACACACACACACACACGTCCACACACTTCTGTGGGTAATCTTGACGTCAGGAGGTGTGCAATAAATGCACACGCCCTCCTGCAATTATCTGGAAAGGGCTTTGTCAAGATTTGTCATTTAGAGAAACACTAAATTACACCTATAACAAACTTGCTTCCCACACTCTCTTATCAGCACAATCTTAACCACTGCGGGCGAAGAAATATTTGAAAGAAAATAACCTGAAACGATTCATAATTTAGAAGCCCTGTTACATTCTACACAGAGACCCAAAGAATGTTTGGTGTGTGTGTGTGTGTGTGTGTGTGTGTGTGTGTGTGTGTGTGTGTGTGTGTGTGTGTGTGTGTGTGTGTGTGTGTGTGTGTCTGTCTGTGTGTGTGTGTCTGTCTGTCTGTCTAGTTGTAATGGGTAAAAATGGTGGTGAGCAAGTATAGCAGAGGACTGGTAGTACAACATTGATTAGTATACAAGGGTAGAGCTAGTCATCCGTACACAGAGTAGAAGAAACACCATAACCACAGCCAACCTATATGCTATAATCACCTCCATCACTAATTGCATCAATTACAACACTTACAGTTCCACACCCATAAGGTGTAAAGACCTATCCTAACATGAAAAGTCACAGTCCCGAGCACTGGTATAACCTGTATGCAAACAAAAACACACACCCAGACACACAGACACAGACATACACACACACACACTGATATACACCATCACATCAGCATCTCAACCCACGAACACACCTGAGCACAACGTACCTGTGGTTATGGTAAAGAAGTCACCTCATAGCTGTAGTGCCCCATGTCCGTACACCTCTTCTCTCCTGTCACCTACACTGAACAGCACTGTGCCATGCTCATTTCTGCTGAAGTCCCTTTCTTTCACTTTGCCTCAGGCTCTTCTCTGTCACTCTCTCTCTCTCTCTCTTCATCTCTCTTTCTCTCTCGCTCTCACACGCTCTCTGTTTCTGAGCAATACTTTCCAGTCGGTGGCCTGTTGGCAGTCAGGCTCCTCCTCCAGGTTGCCCAAGTCTGTGTGTGTGCGTGCGTGTGTGCATGCGTGTGTGTGTGAGAGAGAGAGAAAGAGAGAGATTGAGAGAGAGAGAGATTGAAAGAGAGAGTGAGAAGAAAAGAGAGAGGGGAATGCACGTGGGTGCAGGCGTTCATTCAGAGCCCTTGCACACACACACACACACACACACACACACACACACACACGGCTCCTATTGTGCTACCCAACCGAGGCACAGGGGCACACTACTCAAATGAGCTGTGACAGCCACAACTCAACTCAAGCCCAGCTGAGCCAAAGCACCATTGCTGGCCCCCACTCATCAGGCTCTCCCCCAGCTGACCCCCTCAACCCGACCCGACCCAGGCAGCACCTCCACACCCCTGTCTGGCCAAACCATGCCCCCAAAACGCCTCACCCAAAACACAAACACTGCCAAAGAATTTCTGGGGCTGGAAGTGGCACACTCCTACCTTGTGCTGAGAAAGCCCTCTGGAACGCCGGCATTCCCAAATTCACTCCTGCCCGGCTAAAAAAGATGTCGGGTTGGAGAGGATTCCAAAAAAGGCACGGCGTGGTTGAGTACAGTAGGAGTCCCTGGTCCCTGTCTGGCATGTACTATGCCTCCTCATGTTGTGCAGGGAGGAGGAACAGGGGATACGGCCAGGCATCTGGCTCAGTAATTAAAAATTAATGCAGCCATTGTATCCTACTATAGCTCAGTGCTAAAAGGACCAGACAGTCTGTCAGACTGGGAATGGCTACCCTTGGTTTCAAACAAATTAACAAGAAAGTCTTTTTCCCTCTCTCTGTCTCTGGTTAGTCTCTCTCTCTCTCTCTCTCTCTCTCTCTCTCTCTCTCTATCTCGCACCTGTAGGGAAGGTTAATTACATCGCACTTGCTGCTGAGGTTCGGCAAGCTGTCAGATGGGAAAAGGAGAGGGGGGTTGAGCCCAGTCACTGTGGAGCCACCCACCACACACATACACACACAAACACACACGCACACACACGCAAACACACACGCACACGCACACACGCACACACACACACACACACACACACACACACACACACACACACACACACACACACACACACACAGTGAGTCTGAGGTCATCTCAGCCTCTTCACTGCTGCGGAAGTGCAGGAAGTAACCTGACCTCTGCTCTAAAGGAGGGCGGGGGGGTTGGGAGGGGGTAGGGGCGGGCTGCTGGTGGTAGACTGGAGTGGAATGAGGATAGTTTGGGTGGGGGGGGTGATGGGGTCCCTGGAGCGCTTCCATGACACCGAAGACATCCATCCTTCTGTGCAGGGGTTGGATTTGAAGCCATGGGGCATACGCTGCTACTGAAGGGGCCATTTATCAGACAAAAAAGCCCATTTCCCCTGCCACCGGTCCCAGCCAGGGCTTATGATGATGGGAGGCGGGTGATGGGGCAAGAGAAAAAAAGAGGGAGGGAAAGGTAGTAAGAGAGAGAGAGAAAGATAAAAACAAGGAGAGAAAAAAAGAGAAACAGAGAGTGTGTGTGTATGTGTGTGTGTGTGTGTGAGAGAGAGAGAGAGAGAGAGAGAGAGAGAGGAGGGATGGGAGTAAGTCTCCATTGTGTTCACCTACGCAACAGTGCTAAAAAGGCGACCCATTCAAGAAGGACACAACAGTGGTCTCACACTCGCCGAGGGGCCCCTGGTTCAACAGGGGTCTCGGCCTCATTACAGAAGCCCTGTGCTGCTTCTTTCAGCTTTGTCTACTCTCTTTATGAGTGAAGACCAGACAGAGAGAGAGATACAGAGAGAGAGAGAGAGAAAAAGAGAGACAGACAAACAGAGGGAGAGCAGACGAGGAGAGATACCCGCATAGAGTGTGGGTTTGTGTGTGTAAAAGTGTGATACAAAATGGGTGAGAGAGAGAAAGAAAAAGAAGAAGAAGAATTTTTGTAGCACTTTATAATAACTACTTTCTAATAAGCATTTATGTTGCATTTTTTAACTCTGTCTTAACACTTTGTTCATCATTTGGTAACCATTGCTTTTACACTATTTCTCATCAGTTAATCATTTATAAACAAACTGACACACATCTGTCTGGATGTTGGTTGTCTATCTGTCTGTATGGCTGACTGTCTTTATGCTATCTTCTATCCATCTCTCAGCTTGCTGTCTTTCTGTCTGTCTGTCTATTACCTTCTCTGTCTGCTTTAACATTTGTAGATACGTTTACAAATGATTTACTAATGAGAAAAAATGTAAAAGCAATGGTTACCAAATGATTAACAAAGTACTAAAAATCAACAAATGCTAAATAAATGCTTATTAGGAAGTAGTTATTATAAAGTGGCACTGAATATTTACCATCTTTGCTCAAATCTCTTTTTATGAGAACCAGTATCTGTCATCCGGTGTTACTAAAAAAAACTATTCATTAATCCATGCATTCACCCATCCCATTCATCCAAATCAAGCACAACAGGCAAATTGAACAAGCAGGTCATTGCATCAGTCTGAACAATAACAGCTTAATGGACGATGAGAGAACAGCAAGGATAAATAATTTATTTTCAGCTACATTTTCATTCACATTCTGGCTTCTGTCAGAGCCATTTCCTTCCACCCTGTCGATAATTCCTCTCAGTTTTAAATGTAGTCTTTAGGAAGTGTCATTCAGGTCCTTACCATGGACAAAAAATCACAGCCTCCACTAAATGGAGGAGCAATTTTACACTTGGCACAGAAAACCATGTGTCTTGGTTTAGTTAATCTGTGTTCCTAATTATCTGTAATGGGATTGACCGGATTATTTTGAGTTGTGGCCCACTCAGGACACCAGCAGAGTGTAACGGGATAGCTGGGTGCTCATATATCCACGGTACGTCACATGCAGACTGTTCACCTGTGTAACTGTTCATCTATGTAACTGCTGTGTGTGTGTGTGTGTGTGTGTGTGTGTGTACGTGTATGGACTGTGAGGTATCTGTCTTGTTTCTGTTAACTGTTAACTGTTTTTAACAGTTGCATGTAACACCAATTGTTCCTGTTGAGACATTGTTTCATCTCACTGTACTATGTGTATGGCTGAAACAACAATAAAGCCTACTTGACCTAAACATTATAGAGATCTATTTTCTTTCAGAATGGATGTAATAGGACTACACTCATGGTGCCAGTTACAGGATCACCAAACAACACTAAGCTCCTGTAGTCAAGATATGATACGCCTGTTTCTGAAATTTGACCAGCACCTTAAAAATATTATATGTAAAAGTAAAAATGTTTAACTACCTAATTACACTAGCAAAGCTAAATTGAATAGAAAACACTGTTCTATTCCTCCTATGACCATCTTGGTATATTCTGATATTAAGAAAACCTCAGTTAGAAACTGAAACAACACCAATTCCTTCACCCCTACCACACAAACACACCTCCACAAACATGAGCGGGTATTTACACACCGACTTCCCCAGTAAGTGTTGTGATTGTTTGTGACTGTGTGTTTCATCAGTGTCGCCATCAGTTTACACCGAGTTTCCTTTGATGTGGAGCCCAGCCTCTTGGACGCCACCTTTAGAAAAGCATGTGAATTCTAGGCAGGCACCGACAGGGCGTCCCGCTGTCCTGCACCCGGCCCACTTTCCCTTTGTTTGGCCGATCCCTCGGCAGGGATTTAGCCGGATCTGAAGGCCCACACCGCCGGATTAGGCTCAGCCGGGTGAGCTCGCACGGAGCCCATGAGAGCAGGGAACCACAGCAGGCAACCCTCCTGCTTTCTCCTTGCCTCTTTTCCCAATTTGGTTTTCTTCTCCTTGTATCTCATCTTTAGTGTCCCACCTCTCTCCCTCCCTCTCTCAGCTCTGTACAATAAACACACTTAAGTGTGTTCCAATCCATGATGAAAAACCCAACAACTTATTAAAACGAAAAACTATGTCCAAATAAAACTTCACACTGTGATTTAGCATATGTGCACATATATATATATACATTACAATACATACACATCACAATATATACATGTAAGAGTATACCATCAATTTCTCAAGGAATACAAAAAGCTGCTCTTAATGATCAAGCCTCACAGCACCCTTATGGCCCAGACACAAATTGCTTAGAAATGAGTTCATGAATTTAGGCCGTGACATCATCATTAAGCTGTTTTTTTTCCTCACCACTTCTTTATGCCTAAACAACCCACTCCCACCTCCACACTCTGCTGGACACAAGGCTGGGTTATCATCTGCCCTGGCTGCAAACATCTGAGTCACACTTTGGCACCAGAGGGGCAGAAGAACATCTGCGCCAACAACACGGCCAAAGATGCCTCCCACATGACCCTGCTCCCCAAACGTACCCCACAGCAAGCAACCCAGCTACGTCCCAACACCAACTAGCCAATCACAGTATAGGCTGTGGGAATGACCTTCACCTGACCTTTCCCCAGGGTGTGGGCGAGTGGGCAAATGTGCCACTGAACAGCACGATGATGCTGCACAGCATGCCGTGCAGCGCCAAGCGGGAAAGGTCAACATTTACCCATTGCTATTCAGATAAACTCATGTTTTATGCTGCCCAAAAAGCACAGCCCAAGGAGAAAGAGGGGGGAGAAAAACAGAGATACAAACAATCCTTTATGTCTCAATCTGGGCAGCTGGCCAGCATTCAAGGGCCAAATTCATTTTTCCCCCTTCCCTTAGGGAGATACACAATAAATATAATTACAGCAGTCAGATTTGCTATCTGCACTTTAATGCTTAGGCTAATTGGGTGATTTATTTCGATAAAGCTCCCAGCAGAAAGTGACTTGCCTGGCTATCATCTGTTCAATCGAGATAATCCAATTGTTAAGATCTCCCGACGATTTTTTTTATTGTTGGTCTATGCTTACATCCTTCTTAGACAAGGGTTACATCTTCTCACCCTCCACACTCTGTGTCTAATGCACAAAACTACCATGCAACGAAGAAGCAACATACTTTTCACAGGACACACACAAGATCACTCCACATACAGTACATGTACCTCTCAAGCCTGTGTTAGGGGCTCTGGGGGAAGGATGTTGTCTTTCTCATGTGACTGATCTGGAGCCTGTTGTCTCAGTTCTGAATCTGTCGCCTCCTTACGAGATTCTTCGCTCAACAGGGTGCAGGGATGACCTTCCCAGATGATGAGTGCATGGTCTCAGCGAAGGCAACCTCAGCCGCTGATAAACGGATAAACCTCCCTGACATGAAGAGCCGTTCTCCGGGAAAAGATGTGTTTGTGTTGCTTTAATTCTCATGTAACCGGCCCAGAGCATAGCTCAGTGGGAAGTAAAAATAACTAATCGCCGAACGAGATGGGACGGGCTGGGGAGGCGAGTGAGTGAGGGGGCGAGAGAACAGACTCGACGGGAGGGCCTCAAGATACAGGAACAGGGGTGTCTTTAGCAGCTTGCCCGTTCAGAGCCAACAGCAGGAGTCGTGCGAAGGCGTGTAGAGTCATCTTCTCTAGCCTCCCTCCATGTGGAGATACACTCTCTTCTGAGCAGAAGACTCATATCGGGCTTGACATAGTAAAAAAAAAAAACAAAAGACCTGTTGGATTATGATTCAGATTGTGCTTCTATGTCTTTTCTGTATATGTGACTTATAAAGGATGTCCACAGGGTGACTATGATTTATCTAATGAAAGTACGCTATTGCATAAGAGTGGAAGGCTAAGCTATTTAGCATTATTATTCAGCAAGAGAGGCAGGCTGGGGACACCTTTAGCCACCCAAAAACCTGGCTCAACCTTGGCTGCTGTAACAGCATCACTTCCAAGAACAAGAGGAGGCCTGTTAACTTATGCAAGGGCCCCCCTGGTGGGGAGAGCAGGGCTGGGTTACAAGTCCTCTGTCAACCCCTTATAGCAAGCCACTTCATTGGACTTCATCAGCAAGCATGTAAACACTAGCACTGCCTTGGCCATCATCTTAACTCACCCTCATTTGATGCTACTAAGATGGAGACGGTAACCATGGTCACCAGTAATAAAATATTTTGAGGAAAAAACAAGCTGAAGAGTTCCCAAGCCCCCGCTGAGAATATAGGAGGAGAGGCCTGTTAAGAAGGGAAGGAGGATGTAATTGCGGTGGATTCCCTGCAGAGATCATTATGCAGCTTTGGTTCCTAAAACCACTCCAGAAGCATAACATTGAGCACTTATCAGTCACTTTGTCCAATGTAAACAGTGAGGCACTGCCTGCACCTTGTATTTCCATATTCTACTGCTCCTCAATAGCTTGCATTTAGCAATAATCAAATAACACAACACTTCTTAAATGTTTAAAATCTATGGACTATGGATAGCTGATAAGATTTAAGGTGTCCTTAAATGCTGTCTAAACATATGATGGCCCTAACCTTCTAAGTAGAGTGCAGATGTTGTTCTCAGTGGAGGTTTACAATGGTCTGTCAGTAGTTTAATAGCAAGCCTGTGTGGTTCACTCAGTGCAAACTGCTGTGTTGTGTATCTGAGTTTTGTTACTTGTATTGTTACACATGTTGCAGTAAGGCAGAGAGATAAGAAACATCTGGACTCTCCTTCTCCTGCTACTTACACCTGCTAACAAAGGGCTACTGCCGTCTGCAGTAATCCCAAACTGCCAGTATTTCATCAGCTTCTTAACCACGTGTTTTGAAGTGGACCAGCTGGTTGTTGCACTTATTCAGCATGATTACAGTCTGGCCACAGGTGACAGGGTGCATGTACCTCACAGACCTGGGGTTGGCCTGCCAACTGTCAGCAACACAGAAGCCTGGGTTATCTCAGTACATTCACCTGACACCAACAGCCTGCTTACAGGTTCTAGGAGTCACCGGAGAGGCGCTTGGGTTGAAACAGCCCCATTACCTCCATTTGCCACACGTCTGAGCTGACGGCCTTCAACCTGACACGCTAGTTTTCACACATGCAGCCATGGGGCATGTGCCGCATCGATGCCAGTCCGTCAATGCCATTTCAGCGCAGACCCCTGACTGGGTGCCAGACTGTAAACAAGTGGGTGACCTAAAAAAACTCACAGCACACCCCAGCACCCTCCCTCTTCCACCCCACTCCACTCCACTCCACTCTCACCCTACGTCTAAACTTTTAATACTCCCTAGAGTGCTGGGCTGAAACAACCCCACTCTCTCAACATCCATCTGCTTAGGCTGGCCATAAATTAACAGCGAGGCTAGCAGATCCAGCACTGCCCTATAAAACCCCACATTAACATCAGCCGGGGGCTTGTAAATGCATTACCAGTCTGACTGGGGGCTCCTAAAAGCATCTGTTTATCATGTTGAAAAAATGCCTTTGGGGGATACATTGACACACATGTGCAAAGTCATGTCCACGTTTGAAAAAGAAAAACCAACTGATATGGACCACCAAAAAAGGGTGATGGAAAGAAACAGCCCCAAATGTAATGTTTACTTCTGGGCCAGCAAGTTTGGATTATGTTAATTGGGCATTCCCATCACTACCTCTGAGTGAATATTAACAGGATCTCCCTTTAAACCTAGGCCCTCCGTGGGGGGATACCTGAGCTCTTCGAAGGTGTGTGAGCATGTGAAGTTCATTCCAGGTGAGTGGCAGAGGTGGTTTCAGGAGGCCTATTCAGACATGCTGCAGCCCTCCTTAACTCTGTTTTAATGACTCTCTTTGCAAACTGGGGAATTTGGGCATATTTGTTTCTACGCCCAGCAAGCAGTAGAGTATACAATGGCATACACTTCAGAAAATATGGAAAAAAGGCTTCTGTTTGAGGGACAGAACCACAGCGAATGGAATGCTTCCTTGAATTGATGCCATGGCAACCTCAGTATGATTAATGGGTTAAAGAACTTTGCCCCCAAGAAAGTCTTGCCAAACCATGCCAGAATGTATGGTATAAATCAACAGAAACCAACAGCTCTTCCGTTAATTACCAGCTACCTACAGTCTGAGTATTCCAGGCATTGAGGACAGACACACAACCACTGTAAAATTATCAATCTGAGTGTACCAGTTAGAATTTTGCATGACTTTACAGAAACTGATATGTGCATACAGTTAGTGTGTGGATTACTTTCAAGTTGACCAGGGTACATGAGAGGAGGCGGGCAAGCAACTCGTGATCAAGAGGACAAGTCCCCAATAATACGACCGGGTCTCACATGCCAGCTATAATGGCAAAGGCAAGGCACAGGTCACAAACCTCTCACCCATGTGCTGATTAACCCTCATATTATCTGGCTCACTTCTTCAATCCATCTCTCATTTTCTATTTTGCACCTCCTGTTCTGAAATAAACAAAAGGTCAAGTCTAAGAGGTTAAAACCAATGTGATGTCAGTGGCAAGGTCAGTCAGCAGTGGTTGTTGTAACTTCATGATCCTCGACTTCATTCCTTTCCCATCTGACAGGATTAAGAGGCATATTGGTATTCATCCCTATGTCCCTCTCCACTGGCTCAATGACAGAATCGATAGTGCAGCCTACTCACAGAGCAGATAAGGCTTCATCATTCACATCAGGACTGATGGGGCAAACAAATCCTGACACTATACTATCCTAGAGGAACAACAGTGACAGCAAATGAAGTTATAGCCTGAACAGAATACAAAACACCAGAAGAGAGTTTTGCTGTAGCAAGTATCATGTAACCAATGCAACCTTGCATACTAACATAGTGTACTTACACATTGAACTCTATATGTCATACATACAAACATAAATGGCATATGTATCACAAAGTCATGCTGGTATGTCACATGAAATGTCTGACAAGATGCCTTCTAAGTGAATCAGTGTTCATTTACAGACTTAATCCCTAGAAGTCCAGCAGTGTAAAAAATATGGTCAATGTTTATGCAACCAGAAATAGAAGCTCATTGAACATCAACTGTTCATAAACTGTCACTCTGTAAACTACCACTTGCTTTAAACACTAGACAGCTGCATGTACATGAAAGTACATAAAATGAAAATGGTGATACACTCTCACAATCTGACGAGACGGGTGTAATGAAATGAAAATAGTCCCTGCTTTTAACTGGCACGCGAAAGCAACCTTCTCTGCCAAGCTGACATGCAACTCTGTGCTGCACCAGCTGTGTCCTAACTGTGCCACTCAACAAACGCAAGCAGAGACATACTGGTACTACAGTATGTGTGACTGCCTGTGTGACTGGGCATGGAGTGGGGAAATCACATTCCCCCTTGTCAGTGAACAAACATGAAGTTGAGTACCTTCCAGTGTGTTTGTGTGTGTGCCTGTGTGTGTTTATAAGCAACTGACCCAGCCAAGGAATGTGTGGTATTGAATATTGGCTGCCAGCCTCAAACATAGTCAGAGGAGCCTTGGGCCAACCAAACCCTCCAGACTCTCTCATTAGCTGAGTCACTCCTCCGAAGCCCACATCCTGTCAGCAGCCGCGACGTGGAGGCTTTGGGACCTGCGCCCTTAACCTGGTTCTCAGTGGTCAGAGCAGAAGGAGCGCTGCCTCCCAGACGTAAACGTAAGCTTTGCTTTGGGTCGTTCAAATCCAATATACAACCAACGAACACATTGTTGTTCCAATCCAATGAGCAGACCTGAGACACAGAGGGAATGCATGTCAAAGTAAGCAGCGGTCAGGTGTCCTGGAGCAGTCAGGCAGGAAACAGGTGCTGTAGTTGGCAACAGGTGAGGGTATGCGTCGGCACACAACTGCTCGTCCCGGAAAAGCTGTTAATGCCATCATACCTGTTGTCTCTGTTGCACTTCCGACCCTGGGATGTTATTATAATAAGGCGTTTAACAATGCCCAAAGATGTCAACTGTTTCTCAGATGTTTCCCTTTCTGAAAAGAGGGAATTTCCATGTCTTTCTTGAGACCTTGGGGGGCAGTTTTTTTGTAGAGCATATAAAAAAACAGTAACAGAAGTCTTGACCAAAGTATTAAGGACAGCATTGTAATAAGCAGTTTGCAGTCTCTTTCCATTGTTCTATCTCTCTTCATCTGACTGCTACTTTCTAGCTCCATGAATCTCCACCCCCAACCCTCTTTCTTTTAGCTTCTCTTTTGGCAATCTACAGCCCCGGAGTCAGAGAAAGACTCTGCATGTGTAGAAGGCCTGACAGTGGTCTAATGAATGGAGAGGCTCCCACTCAGTCACACATATTTCCAACCAACTTGCCCTTGTAAATAGAGTCGAGGCCAAGTGCCAAACAGACCTCGAGATCACCCCAGTGATGAAGAAACATGACTGTACGCTACAAAGAATTAGCCTTGTTTGCAATCTCAACAGCGGGGACAAAAAAAAAAAAAAAGACGTTTCCACTCCAAGGGTCAGATGACATAAATTAAGTCACTGTGTGGAGCCAAATGCATAGCAACTGTTGAAAGTATAAACAGAAGCCTCTGTGAGAGCGCAGAGGATGACAAAAACCCTCCCCGTGTCTGTACAGCCTGCTCACTCAGCACTGATGCAAATCACTGATAAAGGTAGATCAAGAGGCAGAAACATAAACAGACACCTGACGGTAAACCGTGCCTCACTGACACAACCCACCTGAGATAAGAGGCCCATGGTGGTAAATCAACACAGGCATGTGAAAAGACTACCTCAGGACAATGCAGCATAAGCTCACAGTATATCACAACAGTCACCGGCCTGCATGGGACCAGTATCAAGAGCGTGGTAGAGGAGAACAGAGAGGGACAAATAAAGGATGTAGGAAAGGAAGAAAAGAAGGCCCTTGTTTAAGCAAAGGAGATGTGGGAAAGAGAGAGAGAGGGAGAGACAGAGACAGAGAGAGAGAGAGAGAGACAGAGAGAGAGAGAGAGAGAGAGAGGCAGACAGAGCGAGAGGAGCCCTTACCTGGAAGAATGTGCGCAGGAAGTACATAAAACTGAGCATGTTTGGAGAGTGTGTTGGGAGAGAGCCCCTCTCTCTCCCTCTCGCTCACTCCTCTGCTCTCCAGGGCCCTGCTCTGGCTCTCCGCTAGCCGGCTTCACATGCTGCCGCTCACACACAAACCTGTTGCTATTTTAGACGGACTTAGCCGCCCAGGACGAATGGGGGAATAGGGAGGGAGGCAGGCAGGCAGGCAAAGGGGGGAGGGAGGAAGCCCAGTGGAGAAAGAGAAGAGGGAGGGAGGGAGAGAAGGGAAGACAGAGGGAGTCATGCCAGAAAAGCTTACGGTGCTAAGAAATTGTGTAACAGCCATGGCTTATCGAGCCTTCTGCCCAGGCAACGAGTCGTTACAGGGAGCCTCTACAGAGTTTTGTCATGGTAGAAAAGACACATGAAACAATGTTGTGATCATTCAACTGGCCTGAATGACCTTGAAAAGGCAGAGCTGAAAAACCAGCTCCTTGCTTTTACTTCTCTCTCTCTCTCTGAGAAACCAAAAGAGCCTATCCAGGAACAGCGTGTGCTTGTACTGACTCAGTCGGCGAGGCTGCCAGTGCCATGACTACGCTACGTTGTTATCAACAAAAACATGACGGCCGCTGGAACACATTGATCATGGAGCCGACGTCCAAAGGCTCACACTGACCCTCAGAATTTATATGCTTAATGGTGTGTCAAGCACAGACTCCCAGCTGGAGAGGGGAAACAGCAGGGCAGGGACAGCGGATTCCAAACAAATTCCAGACTAAACAGCTCCTCAAAACGAAACACAGAGGCACAGAAGCCGGCATCTGTATCTGATGCAACAGTTTTAGTGTAAAAAGTAATGTGTGGAAGGGAGGTAATTCTTACAAAATAATGATGCAATTGTACACCAGTTAGCAAAGAAGAAAACTGGAAGACTTGAGTGTGAGTTATTTTTCAAAAACTAAAACTGTTTTTCTTTTACAAAACTGTGCACACAGTCAGGATTTCAAGGACAATCACAGCAGGGTTACTTCCTCTATCCCTACAGCAAGGCAGCAGAATATTGCCCCCTAGAGTCTAAATACAGTCACTTCTGTTGGGGCTCTGTTGTATGAATGCTCTTAATGCCTTATAAAGCTCCCTCTATTAGTGTTTCAGACCACAGACCTCTAATCAGATAGCTGCCTTTAGGAAAAGAACATACCCAAGAACCCAGCTGTGCTGAACTGTGTATCTCATTATCTGGTAGAGAGCTGTGGATGGGGACTACTCTTCCTGCCCCCAGATCCCCATTCATAGGCCAGTGTCTCATAGGCAATGTTGCTCCCAGAGGCAGGCAGGCGTGATAAATGGACTTTGGCTTGAGCCTCATCTCACCGTTGCGGTGTTGTTTTTGTCATCAGTGTGCCCCGTAATGGCCTGTGACACATTAGGAGCGATGGGAGGAAAACAGGATGTGATTCAGGGGAGTGGCTCCAGTGCAGCAGGGTGACCCAGAATGCCGAGCTCCTCCACAAATGAAAACGTTCCTCAGATCTGTGGTTTAATATGCGTCAGCAGACCAGTAAAAAACCCCACAGTGCATCAGTGGTACACATTCCATGGTAAATTATCATGGGCATCACATAAAGATGTCCATTATTAATCTCCTAGAGCGCCAAATATTTGCCATGGCCAGACCATCCTGTTTTAACACAGTGAAAATATAATTTTTCCCCAGTTGTGTATGTTACAGAGAAGTGTGCTAATCTGATCAGTCTACTAAGTCAAAAGGTTTGTAATTCACCTTTGGCACAAGCAAGTGATGAGCTGCAGATGAGCTGTGCAGTTTGGCGGTGTGAGTGGGACCATCGCGTGGCTTGAAGTGCAAATGACCTTCCGTGTGAGCGAGCAGGAGTGATCCTATCAGCTCTTGCAAACATGCTCACAAACAAGCAGAGCTTCCCCACACCCCAGTGGAGGAAGGACACCCAGGTTTTTCCAGGTTTGCCTGCGGAGCTCCATGAAGAGACAAAAGGGAGAACATGACACCGTGCCAACGGTTGCCATGGAGGCCAACAGGTTTGGAGTGCAGTTTTTTTTTCTCTTTTCACCTCCCATTCTTTTTGTTTGCTTTGGTTTTGTTGTGCCTTTTTTGTGTTTTCTGTGGGAACTCTGAGGAGATGAGAAAGGAGAGGAGTGCTCGTGAGGAAGAATGTTGATTGGAATATGATGGTTGGACTAGAAACTGTCCCACAGGCCTCATCCTCACAGGAGACAGAGAGAGAGAGAGACAGACAGAGAGAGAGAGAAAGAGAGAGAGAGACAAGAGTGAGAGACAAAGATAGAGACAGAGACAGAGAGCAACATTAAAGAGAGAATGAGGAAGACAAGAGAGAGAGAGAGAGAGAGAACTCCTGTCCTGACTGAAACTTGATGAAGGAACCTAACTCCACCACAGGACAGAGCCTTGGGAAGTGTCCTCTTTGATGACTGATAAATGGCAGGCTACGAGACAACATAACCTGCACGGACTCAACGTGAAGCCTGACATACCTTGCTAATGTGACTGCTGACTAGCACTAGCATGCTTGGTTGTTTGTGCAGACATCTGTGTTGTGGTTCATTTAGTCTTCATATTGTCATGTTTTTTTTTTTCCATTCCTAGAAACTTTGCCAAAAGAATATTACCCCGGCAGAACAGAGCAGTCATTTTCAAATGAGCCCACAGTCGGGGGCTCTCTCTCTCTCTCTCTCTCCTCCACTGCTTTCCCAAGAAGAGGACAATGGCCCTCCCGTCATTATCCCATCACAGCGGAGCAGCTTGGCTAAGCACCAGCCAAGACCCCTCTTCAACTACTCTCCTCTCCCCTTCTACGCCTTCCCCACTCCAATTGCTCTCTCTGTCTGCCTCTCTGTCTCTCTGTCTTTCTGTCTCTCTCCACTAACGATGCTCATTCCTTTCTTTCCCAGTGTCTCCCACTCATTCTGTACCTATCTACTGCTCATTTCCTCGGAAATCTCCCATTTCTCCCCTGGCTCTCATTACTCCCCTGGCGTTTACCTCTGTACACATAACACTTTGTTTTCTCCATAAATAATTGAATATACAATGTAAATTCATCTCCTTATGCCCCTATCTGTTGCATAACTCAATCTAGTTTAAAAAGCTACAATGAAATAACTGTAATGCATGCAATGATACCGAAGCCAGAGTTCACATGAGGAATGAAATATTCCCCCCTTTTTCTGCCGTTCCTGTGGATTAAATCTGAAAGAATTTATGATTATTTGGAATTTCATGAGACAGCAAGGTACCATTTGCAATGATTTATTCTTGAATGTGGTCTATGTCGAGTTGATGGAAAATCCAGTTCTGTTTCTGACTGCCAAAACTTACCATTTCATATTGCCAGTGCTGTTTAAGGTCATCAACCACATGTATGCAGGTCAGCTAATCTGATGACATGGCAATACAAAAACACTAGCATTTTTCCAACAAAGCTATGGTCTCACACACATTGTCTCTCCTTCCGTCTTTTAAAATAAAAAAAGGTCATTTGTGCGCTTATTACAAAGTCCAGTGCTACTAAAGTTTAGAGTTAAAAGACTCAGTAATGTGAAAACCATATTTGGTTTGGTAGCATCAGAGAAATGAAAAGATGTGGTAAAGCCCTGAAGTCAGTTTTACTGCATTGCAGAGTTTTTCATTGGTATGAGGAACTTAGATTAGCAACAACACTTTCATTGCTATGAGGAATATACAGACAGGGTTATATCTCACTTTCTCTGAAGCCTAGTATTGCTGCCATGGTTCTTATGTTGCTGAGAGATGAGCGTCCTACCTATGTCTGTCAAACTACAACACTGTACCGGTAGGAACATGAGCTAACCTGAAACAGCTTTACACATGTTGCTTTTTACACATCCCTACATACTCCAGGCTCTGAGGCAATTAACAGAGACCTTCGAGTCAACCTGTGTCTGAGCGTGCACCGGTAATTAAGCGGGTCGTTAATATAAATAGCTCTCTGTCAAGGAGTGCCTGCCAACTGTCAGCAGGCTCTTCCTCTGGCGAAAGGCAAAGCAAACACAAGACACTCCTGCGAGACTGTAAACCAACACAGACGCCTCTCCCAGGCCGCGCACAGACATTTTGGATTAGCTGGAGAAGTCAAGTAATTCCACCTATTCAGAGCAAAAAGGGCCAGTGATAAATGGGCCTCTTGTGTGAAGGTCTTTTCAAGAAAAAAAAAAAAGGCAGAGTGCGGTAACAGACATCATTGTCGGGCAAAACGGAAGAGAGCTGGATGCGAACCAACAAGACAGACTGGCTGATGGCGATCACTGACCCACATCATGCTATATTTCAACGCTAACCATGTTGTAAAAATGTCTAAAGGCTTATCTATCAAAGTGTCTGGGGTATAAAAACATAAATTGGGGATTTTATATCATATAAATCCGATATATCTTTTGTATGATGTTTCAACACAAAGGGAAGACAAATAACACTGTTGTGAATCATTTATCAGACCGTGAGCCAGTTTAATGCTAGTTTATGTCAGAAGTAATTCCGTGTTGTCTGCAACAGACCTTAGGGGATTTATTCAGCATCAAAATCTTGAGTAGTGAGGAGCTAACTTCACATGTCAAAATACAGCAACGCCTCAGAGTGATGTGCGATGACACAACCAGCAGTGCAGGGTGTCCCACAAACCCTGCAGATGTAGGCCTGACTCACCACACCTGTGCTCCCTGGCCCAGTGGAAGGCTAAGGAATACTCATTCAGCTAGCTGTGTGGGATTTGGTTGTGTGTGTGTGTGTGTGTGTGTGTGTGTGTGTGTGTGTGTGTGTGTGTGTGTGTGTGTGTTCTCCCATTCTCCCGTCACACATGAAACACATTATTGCCAGAGGTCATGGGGTTAAACCCTTCCATAAAGGCCAGTGTCACACAAACCCATGATGTCACCACTACACAACACTAACCACATTTGTGTGCGTCTGTGTGTGTGTGTGTGTGTGTGCTTCATGAATGTATGGCAGTGGGCTGTTCAGACCAGCTCTCTCTTTCATGCCCTGAAGTACCACTGTGTGTGTGTGTGTGTGTGTGTGTGTGTGTGCTTTTGTATGACTGTGTTTTGGGGGCTTTATGTGTGAGCACGTGGGTTAGTATGAAGGCCTCTGTGTGCGTATGTGCATGCGTATGTGTGTGTGTGTGTGTGTGTGTGTGTGTGTGTGTTTGTGTGTGCCTTTATACATATGTATATGTGAGCCTGTCTTTATGAATGTGTATATGGGCTTGTGTGTGACCTTCCAGAATAAAGCTTGGGCCCCTTTTTTTCTGGAACTTTTCAGTGATATTCAAAGACTAGTCCCGCTAGCACCCTCTCACATGACAACTTGACCCAGTGCATGATGACTGTGACAAAAACACAAACAAACACACACACACACACACACACACACACACACACACACACACACACACACACACACACACGAACACACGCACACACACACGCACACACACACATGTTTGTCAAGCTATAGTCCCCCTAGCTGCTGGTCTATGACTTTCTTTTTCTCTTGTGTTTCATTGTCTGTTGTTTCTCAAAGGTGGGCCCGGTCCTTGGGGGGTTCAGGTTCATATAGCATGGGCAGGGTGAGTGGCACAAACGAATGATGGACTCTCTCTCTCCTTTCTTACACCCCCCCTCCCACCACCCCCACCTCTCTCCTTCGCACTCTGTCTTTCTCTCCTCCCTTCACTTTCTTGGCACAGGCCATGTCTCTCGTGAGAAACGGGCCCAAGGCAGAACCCTGGAGCGTGAGAAAACCACTCCAGCCAGTGAGCCGTTACCCTCCAGGCTCTCCCTCTCTCTCTTTCTCTCGTACGCTTTCTCTCCGCTGGTGATGGACCATGGCTGCGCCCTTGCTGAGGGGAAGAGCCTCTTCTCTGGCCCCATACAGCCGCTGCACATACAGTACAACCAGGGGCCCCACTCTCGCCAGGCACGACAGTCTCTTCCGCCCTGCACAGCCTGCTGTGGAAAATGCTCTCTTTGTTTGTCCGCAGTGGAAAACTCCCCCCATTAGAAAAAAATTATTACTGGGTACAATTATGATGACGATGATGACTGTGGAAAGCATCCGCGGTTTCATCATTTTTTTTTTCCATTTGCCGGACAGTGCAACAATAGCAAAATGACAGTTTGGTCAAGGAGTTCAGGACAACAGCAGAGCCATTTTACTAATCGGCTTTTCGTTACACAGTAGATACATAGTTAGATGTTTCCAGATGACGTTTTCTCCCTGTCCCTTGGTAACCACTGAGAGTTTTGTGCCTGGGCGAGAGACTTCCCCAGTGAATGTCAATACACTGTTGTTGGCTTTGCAGATTTTAAACCAGAAACCAAATGTGTTTTTTTTTTTGCAGACCAAGTGAAATGATGCAATGATAAAATGATTGCTCCTCCAAACTAAATGGACAGTGGTGTCAATCCTGAGTTCAGAAAGTAAAAAAAAAAAATCCTGCCATAAAATTTGATCCAACCAGCTCTGAATCAGCTGACCATAATGAGGACTCAACACAGGTAGATCAGCTACTCAGGAAGTCACCTGTGTTAGAAGGAAATTGTGGCAGGGTTTTTACTTTCTGAACCCAGGATTGACACCTCTGTAAATGGATTAAACTAACAGCACTCTTGTCATCAAATAGATTGCTGACTGGTGCTGAACAAAGCCAGTAGTTCCACGTTCTTCCCACTCGAGGGCTTCCACATTATAATCCTGTTCGTAAACCAAGCTGTCAATGTATAGTTTGGCAGCCTAATGCTGATATCCCTATTTAAGAGACACAAACCTGAGGCTCGCCTCTCCTGCTCACGGGCCAGTGAGCAGGCCCTCCACCCATCTATCCAGCCAGGCTAAGGAAGCAAGCATGGCTTCTGGAGTTTATCCCTCATCGTTCAGAAGAGAAGCTTTTTCATACCAGGGCTCTGGCCAAGATCACAGGAAATGAGCTGAGCTCCAGTATATGGCGGTTATCTATCAGCTGCAGTTGGAGAGCGGTGCAAACCGAGGACCTCCTGTTTAAACACACGTGTCGAGGTAAACACACAGCTGCGCACGCACATGCAAACACGCACACAGACACAAACAAACATACATAGATACACATACACACGCTCACACATGCACACACACACACACACGCATGCACACATAGACTACACGATCCACAAATGTTTTGCCCCTCACATGGGTTTCAAACAAAATGGCTTTGTTGGCCATGCAGACAAAACATTGCGCAGTCATTATTAGCGGTGAAACGAAACGACCACAGTCAAATATGGAAAAAATTCCTCAATTCTTTGAAAGTACACAATGTTCCAAACATTCAAGACATCTAAATCACGCAAACTGGGGATAATTGCACAAGGCACTGAATACATTTTTCACTTACAGTAAACATCAGTGAGAGTGTGTCTATTTTTCTCCAGTCCTGCGAGTCATGCTCTGTTGCAGCAGCAAATGATAAAATAAGAAGCTGCATTTTGTAACTGAAACCAAAGCACAAAATAGTGGCTCCAAGATTATTTCTGTGCGAATGTAAAAACTCCTACACACTCTCTAACACAAACACACACACACACTAACCTTTCCAACAACAGTCACACACACTACACACACTAACTAACCCTTTTGTAACTCTTGCCTTTTTAACTAACAGACTGAATAGGGGCCATGAAAAGCACTCCTGTGATTCACATACACATTGAACCAGAATAGGGGAGACGGTTGTGTGTGTGTGTGTGTGTGTGTGTGTGTCTGTCTGTCTGCCTGTCTGTCTGTCTGTCTGTCTGTCTGTCAAAGGATGGGTATTTCCTACAGTTCTGAGGAAGATGTTTATGTGAGTGTTGCGTGTGTATGGGGTTGGGGTGGGGAGTTGGGGTGGGGGTGTGCAGCAAAAGACTGTGAGAATGTTCACCCCTTGCCGTTTCCTCTCCCCACAACCACACACACACTGTCTCCATGGTTTCCCATCAACGCGGCTGAATAATTAAGCATCCGCTCGTTCATTTGCATCACAAGATGAGCAATCAGAGTACCCCCTCACAAGACCCCCTCTTCGTTCCAGAGCCCGTTTCCTTAGCCACTACCTCCTTAGCACGAGCGCTTATGCTAAGTGAAAACACGCTCTTTTCTCTCAGATCACAGCTCTTCCGCCCGCCTCTCAACACTAGCCTTTGTCCCCACTGCTGGAATAACTAATGAAGACAGAGTGTTTTCTGGAAATTTCTATGTGGTCGCATAAAGGGGGGAGAAGAGCTGGAGGTGGTGGTGGTGGTGAGTTGGGCGGTGTTTAAGTGGAAGATCCTATTGAGAAGAACAACACAAGCACCTGTCCTTTTCCATCCTTTAGGCCTCTGGAGATGGACACTCGTAAAGAGAGCCTCGAGTCCTGCTGGAGTAGCTCTACTCGTAAAAAAAAAAACCATGAAAGCTCAAAGGGCTGTTTTTCTGTTTTTACATTTGTGTGGTCTTCCACGAAGCCCAGTAACGATGACAGATCGATCTAGCCTAACTCTTCATCATTACTGTCAGCCAGTGAAGAAGCTTCGCTAGTATGCACACACACACACACACACACACACACACACACACACAATCTTCCTGCTACAAAACAGCCTCCCATACACTAGTCAGTGGACCAAAGCTCATTACCACAAGTAACTCCAGCTCCAAAACAATGCAAAATTAGTCACATTCTTCTCCTTTTCAGCGTAGCCAATGGACTGGAGCCTCCTGTGAGGTCCAGCTGCTGTGTGGATAAAAGGATCTACAAGGGGGGCTGGCCTGCTTTCCTTCTCCTTCTAGCATCATCTTGCTCCTACAAAACTCTTTCTTTCTCTAGCAGATCTTTACTACAAAAGCGTCTTTGCTATTTTGTTTACATCAACAGTCACTAACACACCTGTCTACCTTCAGTGACCAACAACCAGGTTATTCCAGGTACGCAACTGAGACATTCCATTCGTGGAGCGTAATAATATCTTTAGAAGACTGGCTTCATTTTTTGGATGTGCTCTCCAATCTGGTGATGTTGCTTCTACTGGCTTTAGTTAAAGTTAAGTGTTACAGTGTACATTATGCTACTGAAGCACTTTATGGTTGTTGTGTTTCTGGTGTACTCTGCCCATAAGGCACACACATAGACACTGGCATAGGTATCACACATACACACACCTATGTCAGAAGAGAACCACAGGACAGCTCACAAACATCCGCCCCTGACAAAACTAATTCCAAGAAGCCTGCACAAACCCAGGCAGGTTGTGGGTGACCACAGGCCCAGAAAAGAAAGAGAGGGGCCAGTCATTTACTGCCGTCCGTCCCTCCACTTCACTTCCCGGCCTTTTCCCTCATCCAGTTATTGTAAGGAATATGCTTTTTTTTCCCTCTTCTTAGCTGCCCGGAATTTTCTTTGGCCTGCTTTGTCTTTGGCTTGGCCCTGCTGAGGCTCTCTGTAACTTCAAGGGAAAGTGTTGGGGCTTTGAAACATTGTGGAATGCCTGCCTTTTTTCCTGCACTCTTTATTTCTCTCTCAGTCTCTGTCTCTCTCTCTCTCTCTCCCTCTCTCTCTGATTCGATCCTTCTTACTTGCAACCACTTAGAGCAGGTCTGAGTTGATACAAGGAGAATTTTAAAAGCTGAGATGTACACATAATTCGTAATGTCATTCTCTCTCTCTCTCTCTCTCTCTCTCTCTCTCTCTCTCTCTCTCTCTCTCTCTCTCTCTCTCTCTCACACACACACACACACACACACACACACACACACACACGCAAACACTCCCCCACAATGCTTTTTGCAAAAGCAGGAGGTCAGCCATCAGCCAATGGGTGCTGGAACGAGGAAGAATAAAGGAACGCATGAAACGAGTGTTGCCATGGCAAAAAGCTCGGCCGGCTCTGAGTCTGAGATGAACATAAATCCCCCTGCCGTGTTTCCCTACAACCCATTCAAGGCACTGCCTCATCCCACCCCCAACCGCCACCCCACCCAAACCCCACCACCATCAGAGGAAGACCCAGCATTAAAAAGCAAAGGGACATAAAAGGAATACAGATCACATCAAGCATAACCTGCAAAAGCAGTCTGATTTGGAGCTGCATAACTTCCTGCGGCTGTTCTTTCATCTGGGATATACACTGCTCAAGGTAGAGCCTTGAGCTAAGCACAGGGGAGCACGTCGGTACACGTCCCTGTCCCGTGTCATCACACTATGGGAAAAGTCGTCTGCTCACTTCCACATACCAAGAATCCAGCTTAACAGACACAGAGCGCAAGAGGTTACTGGAACACCTAGCAGGCCAGCTCATTAAATACCACACTACCCCTGCAGCGAGAAAATATTTAACTATTCGGTCTACAGTTTCAAGACAAGCAATCCTCGCATTGGCGTGCCATAGGCCCTGCCTGTCAGCTGGAGAACAGGAGGACAGCCAGGCTCAGCTCTGGGTCCACACATGCAGGATGTGGTCAGGGTCCTGCATCCGCTGTCTGGCCCGGAGGCACGGCACACCCTGGGCACACGCTGGTGATATATTTGGGGGCCCCCGAGCAGCACGGGTCAAGCACCCCACCTGCAGAAGGAGGGGCCTGCAGGATAAATAAAGCCCACGACCTCCGGCCACGTGGAGGATTGGCCTTGGGCGGGTTGGGGTGGGATGGGAAGTGGGGGCTATTGGCTCACCAACGCACGCATACGCATACACACACACACACACACACACACACACACACACACATATGTAGACAGAAACTCAGACATATGTACTTCGGGACGTGTATACACAGAAACAAACAAACAAACAAACAAACACACACACACAAATAAGACTTTTGTAACATTACCAAAACTGTGATACCTTAGGCATCTCTGCAAAACCATAGAAAATCAAAGAAATCCCTGAAATGAATTGCTCCAGAGAGGAATGAGAACATGCAAATCAATACCAGTTACAAAAACAAAGACAATGAGAAGAGAGACACAACAACAGAGACAGAATTAAAGAAAGACTTGAAAACGGATACTGAGAGAGAGAGAGAGAGAGAGAGAGAGAGAGAGAGAGAGAGAGAGGGAGGAGAGAAAGAGAGATGGCTAGAGAGAGAGAGTGAGTCAACAACAGAAAGCAAGGAACGTTAACTGTCAGGAGCAAATCAACAACGCATGTCTGGGGTTGGTGTGGCTCTGCCAGTGAGGACCAACAGGAAGGCTCAGGAGAAGAGAGGAAAGTCCAAGGCACTCTCCGTCTTCGTTATAAAGCTTTTTTTTATTTTATTAAGCTAGTTCTTGTTTGAACAGGATAAAAGTAGCCAGTAGCCAAAAGTAGCTGGCTACTTTTATACTGTTCAAACAAGAACAACTTAAAAGATGAAGAGTGCGCCTCATACGTTTCTCTCTTCTCACTGTTGACGTTTTCTCAACCAAAGAGCACCTTCGCACCAACTCCAGCAAACGCTGCAGCCCTCCGACTCCTCTTCTATTTAGTAAGGCACAGGAGGCAAACAGGGCCACAGAGTCACAGCAGAACGGTCAGATCTGTGCACCAGCGGTGGTTTGGCCACTGTGACCGGCGTAAACCAGAGCCAAATCTGACCTCTGACCCCACACACAGCCACTTCAATTCAATTATTTTAGAACCAAAAAAAAATGGATGTGGCCAGTCGCTCTGAAATTAGTGGTTCACGAGACAGAGAGAAACAGAGACAGAGACTCAGTCAGTCAGTCAGAGCAGTCTGTCACCCACTGTGAGGTAAAAGACAGAGATGTACCCACACATGCACAAGAATGAAGATTGCATTCATATGCACAGAGGTTCCCACAATATAAACAGCACTATGTACCCAAAGACTAAAAGTAAACGTCTAGTACATACGCATAAAGATTTACACAAGCAGACATGCATAGTAGGGCATACTCTCTCTCTTTCTCACACACACATACACACATGCACATACATACACACACACACACACACACACACACACACACAGACACACTGCTTCTATCTGTTTGTCTCTGTCAAAAACACACATGCAGACATTCTTTCTCTCCCACAGCTACTAAGAGATTTGGTGTCTGAGGTTACGGTTATTATTAAATCTATCAATCAACCTATCAGCTGGTTCATATAAGGCCAATTCTCACACAAGAACACTGTGACAACCACCCTCTTTACATGGCTACACACACACACACACACACACACACACACACACACACACACACACACACACACACACACACACACACACACACGCACACACACACACACGCAAGGTTTAAGGTCAAGGGTTTCTCACACACGTACGTAGCCATTCACATCTCCTGACTACCATTCTTTAAGTCTGTGGAATCCCCATTCGGGTGAACCCCATGACATGCCCTCAACGTCTCTCCCACCCTCCCCCAGGCCCCAGGGGCTTGAGGTGATTCAGCAACGAGGTCAAACTTCAGTTAAACAAGCCACACGGAGGATCCCTGTACTTGACTGTGTCAACAACACAATCACCTCTTTTTAGGTATTACACAAAAGGGAGGTAGGGAGACTTGAACCCAGACTGCTCCCAGTTGTGCTGCCCAGCGCCTCACCTACATACAGTATTCAATCACTGACAAACCCCATGCCCTGTGCTTCTTTGGTGTCTCCTCACGGACTTCCTGATGTGACCCTCAGTGCTACTCCTTGGTGAGGGTCAGAGGTCAGGGTGGTTTTTTTTCTTCTTTTTTTGTGTTGCTCTTGTAAAGAGGATGAGCTGTAGGAGTGTGTGTGAGCCCCGGCAGGAGACAGTAAATCTTGCACACACAGCATCCTGCACACACACAGAGCTCGCAGCTGTTTTCTGGGGAGGGAAGCCTCGACTTGGCAGAGGACATCTGCACCATAGCAGCACAGGCAAGGCGTGTGTGTTTGTGTGTGTGTGTGTGTGTGTGTGGTGTGTGTGAGTATGTGTGCGTTTGAGTAATGTGTGTGGCGTGTGTAGGGTAAGGAATACGCAGTCTCTCCAATGACAGGGTTGGTGTATTTTGCAACACTTGCAACATAGCGAAGCATGAAGAAAAGCAATGTGCTTCGTCACACTTGCAGGGACACATGTGTTTACATGTGCTCCACCACACACATGAGTACACACTCACACAGACATGCAGATACAGAACACAGACACGCATGCACACATACACACACTGCACGTGCATAGGACACACATACACACATGCCCTCCTCACATACTCCAGTTCTCACTCCACTGCCACCCTTATCCAGCATGTGGGCCCTGAGATGGGGGCTACCCTGGCTGAGAGATTTGTGGAGTTGACCAGCAGAGGAACCGTGAGGTGAAGTCATGTTTGGCCTTGCCGTCTTTGCCAGTGCCAGCTCTTAATGGTAGACACGCCTACAGGCCACATGCTAAGGCTGACTGGAGGTGGGCCCCTCCATTATATGCGTTATATGACAAACGGTCAGCGTCAGATGCTCTGCGTTATGGTTCGAAGTTTGGGGCCTGACACAGCTGGGAGCCACAAAGGTATTGTTGTTAAAAAGAGGTACCACAGCGGCGCCATCCAAAAGCTTTTCAAAAATATCAAAGTTCAAGGTACCAGAAGGTTCCAATTGCAGTTTCTCTTTGATTTTATTACCTTGGTGGGGAGTAAGCTCTATCAGTGCCTTCCATCATGTTTGAGTTCTCAAACACAGACACTGAAGATTAAACATCAAAACAGCCTTTTGAAACACAGCATGGTTGCTTGCAGACAAATATGGAAAGACACATTCTTATTAACACAGGTTGCCACTGCCACACAGAGATAACACTTCTGCTCTACATCAGCCTCGACGATGTCGCAATACGAATGCGTTTGATTAAACAATGTCATTTTGTGTCCCCGTATGAAATTTCGGTTCCACCCTCCTCTCTCCTTCTGACTCTGCAGCTCCCAGATGCCATTCGTCTGGAGTCACCAAACCGAGGAATCCCGCTGAGGCAGAACCGAGAGAAACCGAGAGAGTCCCTGGTGGGGTGGGAACGTGGCCCAGCGCTTTGGCTCATGGCAGGCTCATCCTCTCCATCCATCTGGGCTTCTTGAATGTTGTAAATTTGAACACGCCGCACTCACTTCCATTGTGCTGATGGCAAAATGAGAGTCTTCTGCAGAGATCTGCAAAGTAAACAGCCATGCCTAACTCCATTAAGGCACAACGTCAAAAACGGGATCAATTTGCTGCTTCGGGCCAAATTGTTAAAATGACACTGGAATAACATCTCTCACTCTAGCTGTCCCGCGGGCTTTGATAAGAGATGTTGTTCAATATGAAAAGGAATTGTAAATGATTGATGTACATCCCAAAAAGAAAAGTTGTACTCTTACACTTTGTTTATTTCTCTTTTGATGCTTTTTTGACTCCTTTTTGACCACATTCCTCAAAATCCTTCAGTTTTCATGCTTCATGTTTCCTCCTTTCCTTCTTCATTTCTCCTTCAGGATCTCAAAGATGAGTGAACGTACATTAATCTCTCTGAACTGCCCCTGCCCCCAAAAAGGCCTAGCCTATATGATAAGACAGAAACAGAACAGAAAATTTACATCTAAAGCTATACCCCCCACACAGCAGATACCAATTAGCCGTCCCAGTGCACCGCCAGGGCCTGGGAAAAAGTCCCATATCTAGCATTTGGATTCTTCTCTGCTTTTCAAGCCTATGGTTTTTTTTTCTCTCTCTACATCAGAAGAGAAAATCCTGGATGTGTCTCTTATGTCAACAGAGTGTGAGAGCCTGTGCAATGGCCCTCCCTCTTGACCCTGCTGTATGACAGGAATGTGAGCCTCGCTCTATGCGTGGACTCACTGATTTATTGACTTGGGTGTTCGAGTGCACAGCGAGTTCCCCAAACACTAGGCACACTCGCTGCTGCAGCAGCAGTAGTGGTGGTGGTGGCGGACAGGGTGCTAGCTAGGACGGTGAAGCAAAACAAATGAAGAAACACACGTGGAACATTTTTTTTTTTTGTCGCGCCCTTACGTCAACTTCCACACAGACACAGGCGCAGACAAAGTAACACAGAAACCAAGACACACACACAAACACACAGAAACCTGCATGTGTGACATTTCTGAAATGCTCTCACACTCGCCCTTCTCCGCATACCAGTGGAGCTTTTGTGTACACATGTAGCAAAAACACAGCGAGAAGGACAGTGTGCTGGCATTCATCGAATCAAACAGAGAACGAAACAAAAGTATGCATTATGTGGAGAGGCATTTATGTAACCCATCTGCTCAAGGGTGTTCTGTCACTGCAACTCTGTACCAAATCATAAATTGAGAAAATGTCACACGCCCTTATCTGAATTTCATAAATCACAAGGAAACAAGCAATAGTTTATCTCAGGCACACTCTGTGGTTGCCTGTCACTGCACAAGCAAAAGATCTTCAAGCGCAAAACACTGTCCGACTCCCGCACTAAAATAAGCAGTGCAAACCACACGCATTCTCAAGTGAAACCAGTCCAAAAAAGGTCTTCCAGTAACTGACTCCCTCCACCAGATCTCTGCTCTTGGTCTAAATGCTACAAAGTGCTTTACCTATTACTGTAACAAAAGGCTTCTTTTTCTGATCTGAGCATAGTGACTTTTTAGGACGCACATTTAGCCTGACAGAACAAAATCAGTCTTTAAAAAAAATGCAAGTTCCAAAGTCAAAGAAATGAGAGGCCCTCACCTGTGACATGGCTTAGGTGAACCATCCTTTGACCAAAACACCCATGAGCTGGCCCATCCTTACATGCACAGGGACTGCTATGAAATCCAGCCTTCTTTCATGTCACTACCACTCACTATTTGAATATAGACAACTCAGAAGGCAGCCGGCCCAACCCCCCCAAGAGCGAGCGTGAGAGAGTGACAGCGGAAGGAGGCGAGAGAGAGAGACTGTGAGTAAGGAGAGGAGGGAGCAGAAAGAGGGGGAGTGAATGCTGGGGCTGGATACATGGTTGTCCACCAATTAAGCGACTGGGCAATGGAGTTCATGGACAGACGGAGGAGAAGGAGGATGGTTGTGCTCCTCAGAGGCCTGGTGTCCTGTTCTGTTTGGACAGGGCCCCTCGGCACAGTCTCAGCCCAGGTGGTAGCCTGCTCCCTGGGCTAGCCGCAAAACTACTCACTCGGGGGGAATCCCTGGACAGGCCACAACTATGGATGCACACTCACACTCTATTTCTCTCTCTCTCTTTCTCTCTCTTTTCTCTCTCTTTTTCTCTCTCACACACACAGCCGTGTATACTAAAACAAGCCAGGAAGTCAGAAATGTAAGGAATCGGGCATGCAGCTGTTTTGGAAAGGAAAAGAGGGAAAAGGAAGTGAAATTCACTTTTGCAGACATCTGTCAAAAGGACAGGGAGTTCCATCCAAGGCTGTCACATGTTTTACCAATCATGGCTTAAAAAGTACCGGAGAACCATCCAATGAGGAAACTGTTTAATTGGTCCACTTGGACCCCCAAAAAGGAAACGTTACTGTAGACATCAGGTGATGGCTTAAAACAGCCATGAATAGTGTTTGTGTGGCATGTCAGTGGCTAAGTATGCATCGGCCCCCCACCGAACCGTGCCCGCTGTCTGCTTGACCAGGGCCAGCTCCCTCGGGCAATGCAGCGGGTGGTGACTGGCTGGCACCGTTACCCAGTCTGGCCCGAGCCTCTATCTGTCAGACTGATAAAGGGCTTAAGGCTTGTTCCAGCTCTCTCTCTCTCTCTGGCTCTCTCTGTGCGTCTCTCTCTTTCTTTCACACATACAGAAAATACACTCACAGACACACAAGCGCACACACTGAAACGCACACAAGCATGCTTTCAGTCACTTGCACACAAACTCTCTTCTTCTCCTTTTTTTTCTGATTAGAAGGCAAACCAACAGCACAAATAGAGTTGGCAACTTCTGATTTAGGCTAAGAGGGTCTTTTTCAGCGAGTGCAGAAAAGAAAAAACGCCCACCATCTGAGGTCCTATAAAGACGAAGCCAATCTTCTGATGACTCTAGCTATTCATACCTCACAATCAACACCCTAGACCACACAAGGGCAGAAAATGGCATCCTTGTGGGCATCTGCTCCTTCAAGAAAGACACACAACACAAAACTCAACATCAGACGATTGACAAAATGATGCTAAAGGTCCTCCAAGCTCACACTGGGAACAGTGTCTTTCAGCACAGCAAAAAAAGAAAGGCCCGTGACAGCTGAATAGCATTGCCTGAATTGGCCTTGCTCAAATTATCCCTTAATTCCTCTCTGTTTGATCCGAGCAATAAAAAAAGAGGACAACAGCTGGACTGTGATGCCATGTGAAGCCGAGAAGAACTGAGTCACAAACTCAAAGACTGCAAGTGAGCGACGACGGCCTAACACTTGTGCCACAGCTTTTTATTTTAGCGTCTGTGTGGTTCCGTTAGGCCTCAGAAGCAGCCAACTGGAATTTAACTCTGTGCCATCCAGTGCCCTACCGTTGGTTTCACGTCGGGGGATAATTACACACTAGGCTGTGTCACTGCGCCGGTCGGAGGCTTTTGAGGCCTTTTGCCTTGTCTGAGGTTTTAGCGTTGGCAGGGAGAGCTCACCTCTCTGGAAAACCATGCAAAGACCGCTCCGGGATTCACCGGGAAAAGAGCCCGTCGGTTCAAACCTGGGTCAGGCACACACAGGGGTCGACACCCCCACCCCCACCCCTCTACTGCTCGCTATGGCAACACAGAACACACCACAGCAACTAAGAAAAAAGAGAGCAGGGGGGATTTGGGGGAGGCTTAAGGAACCAATATCGATGACTAGCCCACTTAGGCTGCATCTTATGAAACAGCTCCTTCAAGCACTCCAGTAAGGTTAAGCCCTAAAAACAGCAGAGTACACATGAAATGTAAACCCCCTCTCCTCAACATTTAGCATGGATCATTAACAAGGCATCCTCAGTGCTCTGAATTACTGTGCATATCATTGGAACTGAGTATTAATAACGCATGAACAATCAAATATTAATAATATAATAAAATAACATTAGTAAAATCAGGTACAAGGGAATCAACCTATACATGGCCATCTGACAGGTACATTTGATTATGTAGTATGCACACAGGGGGGATTTAGGCTCTGGATCGTAACATGTGAAATCAAATTCCATTATCAAGCATTTATTGCAGGCCTGTTTTTCTTCTTCTGGAAGATTGAAAAAGCATGTGATAACACAGCCACCAGCTAAACACGAGTTCCACAACTTCTTCAGGTAAAATAATCTGGACTGATCTGATAGATGATTTATTCATGAATTGTTCTGAATTACTCCCACACTCCCTTCTAATCCATTTAAAACCAATACCGGCATGTTCCCTTTCACCTCCTGCAATTAAAGTTTTAAAAAGCCCCTAGGGCCAAGTGCAGAGGCAAGTTTAAACCTGCATCCAATCCGTTGGATGGAAGAAAAGCCTTCAGATAAATTATCAGTGAAAAATAAATATCTAAGAGGTGCTTCATTTGCACAAGTAAAAAATCCTATTACATGCATGCTAATGTCTGTTCTTCTTGTGTGCGGTATTTGTTTAGTTTGTCTCTAAATCTCCTCTTTCATAGTACTGACAAGAAAAGTACACAAGTTTGAATGCTTATAACTGCATGAAGATTATGCACTGGAATGTGTCTGAGAGGAAAAAAGCTTAAATGAGGAAAAAAGTCAAAGCCACTTACCGGCTGTGGAACAGGTTGCCATGCTATCCGCTGTTGAAAAAGTAGGGATAAAATGTGTTAGCATGTCTTAAAAAAGGATGACAAACTAGTTTTACTCGTTGCAACATGTTGGTGTAGCGTGACAATATTTAAAGTTCAAATATATTCAAATTTATTCAAGTCTTTCCACAGCACCAAACCTCAACAGAGTAAAATATCCCCAAGCATCAAAATATGTGATTGTGTACTTCACACAGCATACTTTGTTTTGAAAAATATTTTTTGGAATGTTTTTGTTTGTTTTTACATTTATCACATGACCCCAACAACTGCTTGTTTTTCCACCAGATGTCAGTTGGAGCCACCTGACACACCCACAGATAAAATGCAGTAAATGTCACCAGTGGAAAACAGAGAGAAGTTTTTGAACTTCACATCCTGTCCAAAGCTGTAAACATGAAAAGAGGTAATAATGAGTTAGATCTTATGTGCTTAGAAGCTCATTAGGCCCAAAGGTCAAGGATCAATGAAACAAAGCTCACATATCAAGGCAACTTAGCCTCCAATGATTTTACATAGGTTGCTGCTGAGCCTTTTACGATTATTGTGGCCCCACTAACTGCACCTGTGTGCTCTGTAAGTGTTTTTGATCTCTCCTCAGAGTCCTGTGGCTGCCCGTCGATAACATGGCTACTGAAAATGGAGGGCATGTGTGGAAACACATTATGTTCACTAAGGGAGAGGTATGTGGATAGGTAAACGACAGGGCTAATGAGAGCTGCAGACATAAGGTGAGGTCTTGACCCCTTGACCTCTGTGCGCTCTCCAGCTGGTTATGTCACAGTAGGCCGTGCCGTGCCCTTCAGTCCCCCCCACCCCCACCCACCCAAAGGCAGGGCCTCCAGGCACTCTTAACCTTTCCACCACAGTGGCAGCATGTCGTCTCTGGGAACTCCTCCATCCCACCTATTCGGTACAGCCCATTCTTTAACCATCTGCATCTGCCAGGACCACTTACACAAACGTGGACTCTGACACCATACTTTGACACAATCACACCATCAGAATAATAAGACAGCCATAACATGCTTTAAGTCACTGCTTTGAAATGGTCTGTTCTTCTATAACAAGACACTTCAGCAGGTACAGTAAATACTAATCCTAGACTCTGTACAAGAAGCCGCAGCTGTAACTGAAGAGGAAAAAGTGCTAGCTCTCACTTTTTTAACCGACATGCTAGAGGGAGCTAGGAACAGTGGAGGAGGCAGGTAGGGGAGGGAGAGACAAGACTTTGCTTGTCCAGCAGAGGCAGCTTTGCTATGCCAAATCTGGTCCAGGTTGGCTCTGTCAAGTTCTCCCCGAACCCCGCCACATGCTAAAACATACCCTGGGGGCGAAGGCGCAACCTGACTCTCTACACACAGCCTGGCTCGGATCTTAATTACTTGTGGTAGCGTGCCCGACCGGTACGTGTGCAGTTCCTCTACAATGGCTTGTGTATCCGCCCCCCCTTCCCCTAATCTTTATTCCATTGCTCTGCCCTGGCAAAGAAGGGCTAAACATACTGTATGCTAATTCAAAACAGAGCAGTGATTTATGCCTTATTTTGAAGCCCCTCCGCTCCCTGGACATTTTTACGGCGGTAGATGACAGGCTGCATTTTATCAGCCACTCTGGCGAGTTAAGAGTGAGCTGCAGCAGCTTATGCTGCCGAGGCCAAAAACATTTTACATTAGCAGCTGTTCTGCTGAGTGTTAAGGAGGAGGAAGAGATGGCTTGGGCTTTTACATTCATAGAAATGGAAACATGGTTGTGTGTCCAATCCTCTTAACTGGCATGACAGTGAAATGGACTACTAGGCTTCCTCCACTTCCTGAGGCCAAACTGTTGATTTAGTTGTCTGGAAAAGAATTCTCATTTAGTATCATTAAAAACAGACACACAGATATTTAGTGTGAGATGCCATTTAGTTGTAAAAAGTCACTGCATTTAAAACTGAATATTTTGTATGAATGACTTCATACCTCTGAAGCTTATAAGGGAGTGACTATTACAACAGCTGCTGGTTGTCCAGACCCTACTCATAGTCTGACGCATTGTGTCAGTGTATATTTTTAATGCAGCACTTCATGGGGATTAAGGTTGTGTGCTTACAAGGGGCTTTATTTCCTCTGCTGGTCACACTCAGATAGGACCATCAAGTGACAACCTGTTACATTTTTGGCGGTAAGGTCAACTGACAAGTTGTCACTACACTTACTCCATAATGTGAATGAGACACAATTAGTTTAACAAATAGTCGGGCAGTGTATAGGCATGCTGCCACTTCTAAGTACTTAACCTTTTTTCCATAGTTTGCACTTTTAAACTTCTAATCTAGACATTTTATTAAATCGACGTCAAAACACCTCACAATTCTAACTAACTGGCCTGGGTTCTGTGGGTGTGGTGGAAAGTACTACGTTCCCATGCATTCATGATTGAGCCCCGCGCAAAAATAACAGAACACACGAGCCCAGCAAAACCAACCACGGCGGGTCCCCATGGTAACTTTTTGTAAGCTCGTGTGAGTGCAAGCCAATTTGGGACAAGTAAGAAATGTAGCACAGCGCAAACATGAGTTGAGGGTGCATTGAGGCTACATGAGACAAGAAGAGTCACAACTGCAAAACTGTTGATAAACCATTAACTGGGATGTAGTCTGCAATGATTTAATCTGTAGCCTACAAAACACTTTAAGACACGGTACGTGATATCCACAACCTAAACATAGCCTTAACGGCAGTAAACTGAGTCATCTCACCTGGCACAATTTGAGCACTGCCCAGCAGAAAATGTATGCGGATAAGGTGAACTTCGCGACCATGTACCGCTCCGACGGATATGTCTGGTACATTTGCACTTCATCCCAACTTTGTACTGTCTGACTAGGCACGATGTCCTCAGCCGAGTCAGCCGTGGGTTCCGTGGGCTTGCTGTTGTTGCTGCAAGCATTCTCCTCCTTGTCACGGTCATCGTCCATCTCATTGACGAATAGGCCTACTACTTAAACTTGTTTAAAAAAAAATCTATTTACTAAAGTATCTAAAGCATCATCATGGCAAAACGCGCTTTTCCCATGTATTGATCGCATAGGAATTAAATGCAAGTTTCCGTTGAGAGCAAAAAATATCTATCCCATGTTTAAAAAATGTCGAAAGGAAAAATAAAGTTATTCCTGCTCCATGCAACTCTGACGGGCTTAGGTGGGAGGACAGCCAGTGTTTCACGAGGCTACAGCACACAGCCACGTTGCGAGCGTGTGGTGCACTGCAGGAAAATAAACAGGGAGACCCAACCTACACTTGACACTTCCACTCCTCTCTGCTAGGATGGTGTTTGGGATATCACATCACAAAAACCCAAACCAAAGTTCCTTGGAGAATTTGAGAAGGAAGTCAACACGAACTAAAAACTAAGCTATAGAAACTGAGACATCTTGAGATGCTTTACAACTGAAAAACAAACACACGCTGCGTCTCGGAGACTTTTAAAATGTGGAAAATGTCCAACATTTAAAAACTTCATGTAGTCCCGATATAATAACATTTTACAGCAGCTCTGGCTACTTGAACACTAAACATTCTCACAGCCAGTCTTCGACCAGCTCATTAAAACGCAGTCTATTGAGAAACTGAGATGTCCCTGTTGCCTAAAACTTACAATGGTTCCATTTTTCCTGACACTGTTTTTTCTAAAGGGGTGCCGTGAATGGAATCTCAGCTGTTCTTTTGTGCAATAAACATTTCTTCTGTGAGGGAAAGAAGTCCAAACACAGTCCAAAAGGGACAGCTTTGTGGGGTCAATGCGTTCAGGCTTTGACAGAAGTGATTTTCTTTTCGCACCATCTCCCTAAACAGTTTGCACATGGACCCCCTGGCGACTTACAAAATGATTTGGTGAGCGCAAAAGCAGCAACGTTAAATATGTGAAGATGTTTTAACAATGACCACAAAAAAATGAATGGAATAGACAAAACAGGAGTCATTTTAAAGTTATCTGCTGATGCCTTATAAAACAGAAGTAATACGGATGATAAACTAAGCGGGTGTGGGAGAACTGTAAAATTCATATTGTGTAATGTTGAGGAACGTCGTTGCCCGACATCCCAGAGATCCAATGCACCCAAAGCACATGAGGGTGTAAAGAACTGAGTCAAAGTCACTAGACATCTGACTGACAGTAATATCCGCGTATTGCGAAGAGCGGTGTCTTTTTCCTCATTTCCAGTATTGAACTGACCAAAAAAAAAAAAAAAAAAAAATCAGACGAGCCAAGACAAAAAAAAAAAGAAATTGCTGCCACCGTGTGGCCATGTAGCATACTCCATACTTCAATTTTGCGTGCTGATCTTTTTTTAGTGCTATTGTTGTGTACCTGTATAAAACTTAACAAAGGGTTCTTCAATGCAACATCTCAACAACCCTTCTTCACATGCGTGAGCACAGCTTATACACACCCGATCCAAGCACACAATGTAACCCAGCACCCAGTTCTTACATTCCTGGGGACATAGTGGTGTCTAGAGCTAATGAAAACACTGTGTCCCTCAAGCTCGCTAAAAGGTCACAAGAGAGGTCATCGGCACACATAGGTGTCAACTTCAGTTGAAGTCTCACAAGAACACGTCAAGAACTGCACTTGCGCAGCACGTGTCTTTTTTTTTTTTTTTTTTAGGAAGGAAAAAAACAACATTAAAAAGAAATCGAAAAACAATGTTGCAGTCCTTTTAGAAAAATCAATTGAGTGACACCCGCGGAACTCTAATGTACATGCACACAAAGTAGTTTAGACGTGCATTATGAGCTGGACATCCGTGACGCACATGCTGAAAGCTGAACCCTGGCCCTCCCGGGTGCCTAATTACACTTAGAGCGCTAAGGTACAGGGCAGAAAAACACATGGATGTAACACACACGGACACACTGGTGCAGGACAGAGGTCCATCACGCAAATCTACTCAAGGGTTCATTCAACTCAGCAGGGAAAGGCTTTAAATGTGTTGAATGAATTAAAGAGGTCAACAGAAACAACACAGCAGATATCAGTCTAAACAGCAGGGAAGAACAGCGATAATGGAGCATTTCTCTCAGGTCATGGAGGGGTCACCTGGGACAAGAAGCACAGGACTGTGACTGGTCCCCCCTTCTCCAAGTGCCTCTTTGTATGGCATTTATAATGGCATGGTGGCAGGGGCATAGCCAGAAATCATAAAATGGGTGTGCCCAGGAAAAAATCAGATGGACCTAGGCCAAAACACATAGGTTAGTTTGTATTACTAAAACAGTCAATCGATCTTATATACAGCCTTCTTGTTGGGTGGGCCTAATTGTCAAGTGGGTGGGCACACGCCCACCCCAGCCCACCTGTGGCTATACCTATGCATCGTGACGATACCCTCCACTAAAACATATCTGGTACTACGACACTCTACATGGCTTATAATGTTCTCCTGTGTTGGGTTGTAAAGCGAAACATATAAAATGCGATTTGCTTTGTTACAATTGTGATGCAGATGAGGGCAAAGGAAATCCAACCAATCAGAGATTGAATCCGATCAGAGGAAAAGAGATCAGGAACAGGAGTTAGGCCGAACATCTTATGAATCCTCTTTAATGTGAACTACAAAAAAAACAACAAAACTGACACATGTAAATCAGACTACAGCCATACACACTTGGTTAGGCATGAGCGTGTGATCCGGCACAGGGTGGGGTGGTGGAATCAGGGCCCAGGCCGGGGAGAACACACACCCTCGTCTCATTATTAACTGTACATTATAAAACAGCAGCTGCTGGGGGGGTTCCACAGCAAACACATCACCAATGTCAATCTCTCCTGCTTGACGTCCTCGAGGCGATCAGGCACAGATAGGACTGGGAATGGAAAGGGGATGGGAAGGGTGGGTGGGTGGGGTGTATGGGGAGATTGGCTGCTACTCCTTTGTCCTCTGACTTGTCTACACGAGTCCTGTGAGCAGGTTGGGAGGGTCAGGCTGGATACAAGGGGATGTGAAAAAGGTGTATTGGGAAAAGGGGGTGGGGGTGACTGGTCAGTGTTTACTCTTCTTCGACTTCTTGTGTGAACGGTGTGGGGAACGGGACCTGGAACGGGACTTTTTGGCTGATTTCTTGGGCGTTCGCGAACGTGACTTCCGAGATCGTTTTGGAGTTCTAGGAGATGATGGAGACCTGGGACAGAAACAAAAAAATTGCAACTTAACTGAAGTCATCATCTTTATGATGACAATCTTTCATGTGAACTCTGACCTACTAGCATGTATACAATGTCAATAGAATATTAATATGATTTAATTGATTTAGAACAAAAATCTTAAAATAGACAGTTTGGTAGAAAGGCAGTGTAATGTAGTAAGTCTGAGTTACATACAAGTTGCTGTTTATAAATGACTAAAATGAAAATTTAAAACTACATTTCCCATATCTCATCGTGGGATAGAATGTTAATGTCAGCTGCCTTACATATTTAACATGTTAAAGGTGAGCTACCTTTTGGAGGACTTCTTGGTGGTGGAGCGAGGGGAGTCTCGGTGAGACGACCGTGACCGCACGGTGTCCTTGGGGTACGACCTCTCTGAGCGCTCCGAGCGTTCCGAACGAGGGGAGGGGGACCTCCTCCGGCTGCCGCCCCGTGGAGGGCTCGGCGATGCACTGTGCCGCCGTTTCCTAGCAGCATCAACAAACAAACAGAGATGAAAGGGCCGCTCGAGACTCATCAGCTGCGACATCAGCTGTCGATTCATGAGTTCAACATTTTATCCCTAGATAGCATTACTTTTCTGTCTCCAACTGTGCTATATGAAGTCATCCACTATCAAGAGGAATCCTTTGGGTGACTGCACAGCAGGATGCAACAGATGACGCATACCTCTCTTTTTTAGGTGGAGGTGAATCCTCCTTCTCTTTCTTTGTGTCCTTTGAACGGCTCTCCGTTTTCTCTTTCTCCTTGTCTTTTTTCTCCTTCTCCTTCTCCCGTTCAAGCTTCTCTTTTTCTTTTTCCTGATAAAGCAAAAAAAGCAGTCTTTTAAGTACAAAGTTACCTCCCCGCCAAAAAAAAAAAAAAATCAATCCAACATCATTGCCCGGGGAACTTACTTTCTGAAGCAGCTTGTCTCTGTAGAGCTCCACCTGTTCCTGGATGCTCTGCCCAGATTTCTTGGGCCGCTTGCCCAATTCCAGTTCATCTTGGAACTTCATAACCTTAAGCTGTTACATGGTGAACATAGACGTATTCAATTTTTACAGTTGCTTTATTACCGTGACTGCTGAAATACAGTGTTGCCAAAACATAAAAAACAGAAGCACATCACATCCATGTGCAAAGTAACACTGGAGTACTAAGAAGTTAAGGAGTAAATTAAGAGCACAATTTCTAGGGACACACTGCTATAAGTATTAGGAAAGCTGTTGGAATGGCTGGGCTGACAGATGACAAACCAATGATTTGCTTTCACTAAGTGTTGCACTGAAATCCTCATCAAAATCTCTGATTGCCAACGGCAGCAACGACGAGTGAAAAATGGTGCATAATAAAGACTCACTTCAATCTCACGCAGTTTGGAGCGCCTATCCTCGTTCATCTCCGAGATTTTGGTCTTGCCGTCGTTGTGCTCTTCCCTCATGGGGTTGGAGAAGATCTGCTGCTCCTCAGAGCGTGCGCTCCTGGAGTCCTCATCACTGTTCTCTTCCGCCCTACAGTTAACCAAAAATACAAATTAATGTCCTGACAGCATTTCATGTTTTCCCCTACTTCATATAATAAACAAAGCCAGAGAGAGAAACAAATCCTCCCTTACTTCTTCTTAGTGGCTTCCTCTTCAGGTTGCTCGAAGATCTCCCATTTTGATGTAGTGACAGCTGGTAGGAGCCAAGAAAAGTAATTTTTCTATTTAGTACCAGTGTTCTCATTTCAGTCCACTCCCCTACATCACTGGAGTAAAACTCTTGAATTACCTTGTGCCTCAAGTTCTGCCTCATCCACTGCCTCCCACTTGGAAGGGGCCACTTTGAATGCAGCTCCTTTGGCCCCAGACTGATCAACTGTAAAGAAGTATAATTAAGTAAGACAAGTAAGGAGTCCCAAATTAGTTTTAAAAGCGAGATCCCAGCAGTTATGTTCTGTTGAATTACATAATGCAATAGTCAAGTCACTTTTATATAAAAACAACAGCAGTGGACCCAAAGTGTTAAACATGATGTGAAGGAGAAAGGGCCAGAAGTCGTACAGGCGGGTGGGTAGGACCCGTAACTTTACACAGAATTAGCCAAGCTGGACTACAGAGCAGCATAGGTAATCAATAATGTTAGGAGCTAATAAATGAAACATTTTAAGAAGTTTGAACTTACATGGAACTCCATCCAGGTCTTCTTCCATCGCCTTGATGGGAACACCATCCAAGTCGTCCAGGGGTGCCCCATCCAATGGGTCTCCGTCAATTTGGCCACCATCTATGGGTACTCCGTCCACATCCTCCAGTGGTGCACCATCCAGCTCCTCACCTCCTATAGGTGCTCCGTCCATCTCCTCTACAGGTTCAGGCTGGGACCACAGGGACAATACTGAGTTAGTATCACATCTTTTTGTGATTGACTTGTGCAACTGGCTTTGGCCAGACACACTTAGTCCCTTCAGGATTTTGGAAATTTGAGGAAATTTCCAAGGCTGCACTGAATTCCAAGTAAATTGGCAGAATTTGCTTTGACTGTTGCAATCACCTCATCGAAAAAAGAGGGGCCAGGCATTTATCTAGTAATACTATTGGCTTTTCAGTCATTGCTAAACTAGAAACAAGGCAAGGGTGTATTTAAGATGCTTTTAGATGCTGCGTGGGAATAGAGGCGACTGTCTCACCTCTGGCACCACTGCCGTCACCATAGGAGGGTCCTTCTCTGAGGAAAGGTTCACCAAACCCAGGAAGATGTTCTGAAGTCTGATGAGGAAGGGATCTGGGTAGACGGCCCAATCCTCCCAGGCACGGAAACAGGCCATCACCCTTTGCTAAAAGTAAGAACAGTAATACAATAAAAACACTGCACTGTATGTGACGGGAAATGTTTTGTTTCCAAAGCTTAAAAATGGTTATGTCATAAAAGTACAGATACATTCTGAAGACGGATACCTTAAAGTTTTCTGATTGTAAGTGGCCCTGTATTGTCTTGTATGTAGCATGGAGGTCCGCAAATATCTGGCAGAGTTTGGTTTCAAAACTGAAAGAAGAAGAAAGTTATGATTATGGTTGTAGTAGTAAATTACAGAAAAGCTATTAGTGTGTTAGGAAATACTTGGGAAACTGAATTCGCAGATGACTTACTATTTCCTGTAGTAAGATGCATTGGACACTTTTGCTGAAGAATTATACAGCACATCAGACACTAAATACAACCGGGCAATCTGAAAAACAAAGCAGTTGACATTTAGCGTCACTTGATACAAATTTAGACTACAGTATAGATCATCAAGGGACATCTGTATGTTTGCTTCATTACAACATTCTAAACAAATCGAGTGGCATGTTGGATTCAAAACAGCAGCTTTGATTGAGACATTAATATATAAAAATGGTTTAAAATGCTTGAAATCTATTATTTGTTTAGTTTGAACCATCACCTTTCAACAAATCAGCACCAGTTTGAAAGGCTCTGGCATAAAGATGTGAGGACATGGTTATTTACCTTTTTGGGGAGCGGCGTCTTGAGGATGGAGAGGGACTCGGTGACACACTCTACTATCTCTTCCGCAGCCTCGGCATGACTCAGGCAGAAGAGCATGGCCTCAGCGATGTCCCCTCTCCTGGGGGTCAGGCCTCTCAGCATCTCCTCCAGCTTATCCCGCTCACTGTAGCCAAGAGACAGGAACGCAGACACACAGACGAAAGTAGAGATGAGTTCTTTGGATAACATGAATTGTCACTGGTGTAGCGCCCTCCGACACAATAGACAATTTGTGCGGATGCGCTTTGACGGGAGTGGTCAGTAATATTTGATGACGCGCGGGTTAATTTCTTTGCTTAAACATTTATTTTCTTAGTGATTGTTTTACATTTCTTAGTGTATCACCACGACGGTAAAAAATTGTGTCCCCTTCCTACTCCCGCCAGCTGATTCCAAAAACACCTGTGATCACCTGGCTGAGAGGAGGTGGGACTATACGTATAGGAGCTACCTGTGTCTATTTGTGCCCGTTATCGCCCCAGCACCCTGTGACACAGATCATTATCACTATCGGTGTAATCATACCAAAGAAATATTGAGTTATTATTATTAACATACTAACAAATGGGAAACAACAAAATAGCGAAAATGGCTCAACAACTGGAGTACACCAAATTACAAGGAAGGGATTTCATTAGATGCCCAAATGGGCAGATAAAAATGAGTCAACAAGTCTGAGACTTACTCTTCTTTCAGCAGCCTTTCTTGCCAGCTTCTTGTTCTTCCTCCTCCTCCTCTTCCTCCTCGGCGCTTCCACGCATGTACGGGTTAAGCGGTGGCGGCCGCCAGAGCGAGCCATTCTTGAACATCCGGAAATCATCAGTCCTCCATTTCGTGGGCGCTTCACCCTGCAAAGGCACAGAGTGGTTGTTCATAAATGCTTCTTATAAAGTCGACAAAGAACTTGTACCACAGCTTGTCATGCAACCTTTTTAGTTCATAGGGGAAAAAAGTGCTACACAGTAAAGTGCAAAATGTTTTTGGTCTCAGTGACACCATCTTCAGTTACTCAGACTTGAAACATTTTACACTTCAGTGGCTAGCACTTTTTGTGTTTTCATTAATTAAAAAGTTTGCAGTGGTGCAAGTTCTTTTTCTAGACTGTACCCGTAAATAACTTCCAGAACCTACGCCCCCGCTAGGCCTCGAGTCTCTTAAAGGTGCAATATCATTCCCGTATCTACATGTTCATAGATTTCACTCATAGTTCCCACTAAATTGTATTAACATATGCTAGAGGTTATCTGCATGTGTGCCTCACCTGTAAAATGCTGTAGAGCTTCCACCGGTAATACACGTGAGCTGGACTCTGATTCTCAAAGAGAAACCTATTAGAAAATCCAGAACAACATGATTAGATGCAGGTATGAACACACACATGCATACAGACACATCCATTTTCATATTTATATTTAAGATGACAGTAGGATTTAGTCTATCAAATAAGGCAAAACTATAAGGATATCAGGACACAAGGACAAGGTCATCTTGGTCTGCAGAGAAGATGCGTACCTGTACATTGGGTTACTGATCTCCCGGTTCATGATCATAGCTTCAAACATGGGCCCTTCACGCACCACAAACTCGATCATGCGGTGGATGACACAGAGCAAATTCCTACAAGAAAAACACAGTTAAAGCACACGGATTCAGACCACTGGCACCGCCCAGACCCTCTCAGTCAATCTGTCATCTCTCTGGATGTGCATGGCAACAGAGAGAATTCAAGGGGGCAATTCTGACAGTCGCAAGTCTGACATACTACAAGCATCATAAGCACCTCTGGTGTCAAGTTGTGGTGACCAGTTTTTACATGCCGACCACTAGAGGGCTCTGCATTCTTTTAAAACAAAACAGCTGCTTGAATCATTAAGGCTTGGGTCTGCCAGAATTAAAAGGAATTTAAGCAAAAAATCAAATCAAACCCATGTCATATTTGCCTGTAACATTGTTTGATGTCCACATTTTCCTATTTAGTTGTGAGAAGGCAGTGCAGCTAAATATGGAACCTACTTGCCTCTGAAGACATTCTGTAATGCTACAAATTAACTAGCCAAGTCAGTACATGTAGGAAACCATAGACAGCTATATAGTTTATATATTTATTATAGTCTAATTACTATTCCGTACTCCAAATCACTTGTTACTTTCTAGGCATTTTAAATAACTACTGCAGGCCAGTAATAAAATGATCCTTGTTGCTCAAGAGGGCAGCAAGACACTGCTTCAAGTCAAAGTGTAACAACCACACAAGTTCATACTGAAGCAAGTGGGTGAACACTTTAAAACACTAATTTGTCTATACCCCCTGTACTCATTGTCCACAAGTTACACATAAACCTTCAGAGTAAGCCCACCGAGTCAAAATGTGGACAACAAAACACGTAAAAACTGTCTTTAAACTGTTGTGGGTTAAATTTGATTTTCACCAACAATTTTAAAAATCATTGTAAGGTAAGGACACATAACCCCCCTGCAGATCATGGAATGCGTGTGAATAACTGCGCTAGAATACTCACAAGAGCAAACATACACAACTTTTCTCCAAAATTGACAAGGATCAGACAGAGATAGTTAATAAGAAATCCTATGTGTATAATAATATGAATAACACCTAACATCTATCAGTCAATAATAGGCCATTAGCTTTGACTAACACAAAACCAAAGCAGTATAGGATTGTTGGCCTTAATAGGCTTAATTTAGCCTAAAATTGAAAGTCTTTCTGGACTTCAGTCAATTGATCATGCAGTATTGACACAAAGAATCACAAATGGTCCTAAGGGTGTCGCATTGAGCAGGGCGGAGAGCTAACTCCAACATGAGAGAGCCTGCGGTGTAGAGTGAGGTAGAGACTTGAGGTGGCGATTGTGTACAATTAGCCTAAGTGGCCAACAAATCAGCAAAAAGAAGATGCCTTTTTTTCATGTCTGCTTTGTTGAAACAACACAAATCACATTTACTTGTGGTGATGGAGCCGACCGTACCAATGTCTGGTAAAACTCTGTAGGCTTTATACTTTCCCCATCCATCCCATGATGCCTTTCAGGATCCCTCGCTGCGGCCGACAGTTCAACTTGTGCTGCTCACCAAGGCCAATGTCAAAGGTCACTGAGACTAAAAGGGGGCTTCTGCTGCTTCTGCTGCTGCTTGCAAGGACTAAAGGCTGGGGCCAGGTTGGCTTGGACCAAAGTTTAACTGACAGGCCAGGGGGCAGTGCGGTTGGATTGAGCAATGGTTACGAGGCAGTGCTTTTGCTACGCTAGCTATACCAACTCACTTCAGTACGCTGCCTGTGTGGAAATGCTACAAACACAGTAAAGTTATGGGTGAGAGCAGGACTTCTGATGAAAGTTACTAACTAACTAGTGAAGAGTGATGCAAGATGGTGGACTGGACAGGATAACACCTACTTTGCTATGTAAAACACCGGTACAGACTCTCAATACTGACATGCCAGTATATAATGGTAATGTGTGTTCATACTCCTAAAACCTTAGACTACTTTTTCATAAGAAATGCTGCAGTAACTTGAGTAATTTTACTAAATACAAATGTAGGCACCTTTCCAATGCAGGAACTAATGGTGTGTTTTAGAGCAGCCTTTGCACTTTATTTTTTGACAGTAAGAAACGGTCCCTTTTTATCACTGCTGCATTTCAGTGGAAATTAAAGTATCTACACAGGCAAACGCATTTCTGTGGAGCAGTGAAAGTGCTGGGGCTTGCAGTGATGCCTCATGCTTATTCATTAACATGACGCAAGTGACAGAAAATAACAACTGCTATTTATAAAATAAGCACACAAGTTTTTTTTTTTTTTACTAAATCTTATACAGTAAATACAGCAACCCTGTAGGAGTTGAGTAGCTGCAAAAAATACAAGCAAAATGTCAGCAGAAATATATGCCACGTCATCTTGACCTTAAGGGTGGCATTATCTCTAAAACTTTTAAAGAGTTACCAATTAAAACGTTGACGCTGCTGCTAAAAGAAATATAAAACATGTTTTTTTGGAAATAAAGGCACTATCAAATAGTTTTTTTCAGAGCTAAGGATTGTGTAGGTCACCTGGCACCTGCACTACAGAGGACCAATCAGAAGGCTGTTCCTGTGAACACTCCAGGGACTTCAAGGTCCCACAAGTACCTGCAGTGGAGAGGCACCTTTGCATCTGCAGAAATAAGCCTCAAAATCCCACATCCCCCATCGTCCGACAAGAACACCTTTTTCTGCCTCAACTATTGCTCAGCCAAACCAGACAACCCCCAGTAGCGTGCAATCGACCAATTGGATCAGACTTTAAGTGGATCATTATGGGATGTTTTTTTTTTTTAATCTGACTTTTATACCAATTAAAAAAAGAAAAAGCATGTACCTTTCTGTTGGGATAACCACTTTGACTATGGCTTGCGACAGAGTCTGTATATGAAGTCACATCAGATAATAAACATAGAATATGTGAGTATTGTTGCCAGAAAACAGAGGAAAATATATATATGTATATATATATAAAATGCAATGAATACTGCATAGAACAACTTTCCTGTACTGCTTACAGTATTAAATACAAAAACCTATGTTTACATTTATAATAAAATATGCATCCCAACTATACTCAGACTTACCATTCCAAATAAACAACTGTCTCTAGTTCCCCACATAATTGTTCTATAGGTAATCATCAGCAAACACTAAATTGCCCAAGATGGAGCTCACAGAATAACTAAACCTAAACCAACATACCATTACTCTGTTATTTACCTACACCAGACAATGATATCATCCAGAAGGTGCCACGCACGGTTGCGTGGGCAGTTACCTTGTCGAATTCCTCCTTGTTTTTGGGAGGCGGGGGCATGGCGGCATTGGGGTTCTTGATCCTCTCGCGGGGCTGGCCGTTGAAGGGCAGGCCAGAGGGGGGCGGAGGGAGCGTGTGCTCCATCATGGAGGGGGGAATGTAGATGGGGTGGGGCGGGATGGGCACACCTTTGCCCCAGCCCAGCTTCATTTCGAAATTCATGATCATCTTGCCTGTTGTGACAGAGCCAAGTTGTCATCAGCCATTCAGCTTTGTGCTAGTACGACACACTTCAAACTAATTGTATTGCCATACAGAAGCCAACAGTTTTACCGTTTAAGTGCTTCAAAGCACGTTCAGCATCCTTTCTGGACATGAAGGCTACAAAGCCACAATTTCTTTCGCGTGCCCTCTCCTCGTCTGTCCTAGGCCACATGATTTTCACGCTGGCCAGAGGGCCGTATCGTCCAAACTCCTGACACAGCATCTCCTCATTCATCTAAAGCCACGGAACAAGACACCACATTAACATACACTTATGCTGCTGCCATCTCCTTATTCCTCCAAAGCTTGTGCTTGTGCCTTTCATCATTATCATAATCATCTTTATTGTCAGTCTTAGGATCTAATTCTATTCCTTTCCATCAAGATATCAATACCAATTTAATTCCTTTAACTGAAATACCAATTCTTTTGTATTTCTTTACTCTCTATATAAGTTAAAAGTCTAATGCAGCCTGACCAATCTTTTCAGTAACAACTAGGCCATCAGGTAATGTGATGCTTCCAGGATGTTGGTGCTTATGTTACGCGTTACCTGTGGGTTTATATTTCCAAGGTAAAGGTTGGTTGTGGTAGGGTCTCCAACGTCATGGGAGCCTGGAGCGGAGTCATCTAAGGCTGGAGAAGAAAAGAATTCAAAAGAAAAGAGAAAAAAATGGAGAAAGACTTTACATGTGTAGCCAAAGTGTGCAAACATTTAAACTGAAATGTTAATAAACTATGCACTAGCATGCTACTGTATTAAGTCTAGTTACCACTGCTTGGACGGTTTCTGCGCGAGGAACCATCCACTAAAAGAAGCAGAAAGGCGGTGTGATTGTCGTTCACAAGCACAAAACAGTATGTTACAAAGGCTGAGTGAGGTTATGTGGAGATGGGGCAGAGGTGTAGGGCTGGACCTCCAACAGCCCAAGTATACTCCAAAATGTCTGCGTTCATGCAACCGTGGATGCGTACCTGCACCAAATGCTTATATAGCTGTACAAATGCGTTGTTAGTTTGGCTTATACAGACACACAAATATACACACACTAACATCATCTGCTATGATATCGCTACATAATGTGAATCTATACAAATGTTTTATTTTTGCTGATGTTACATTCTCTCTAGTGTTTTTACTTCCATCTAAATTGAGATACCCTAAAATACTGTCGCTGGGGGTCTAATTACCAATTTCACTAGAGCTTTAAGTTGACAATACTTGTACACTAGCATGTCTCTAATAGTTTATTCTTAGGGAGCAATCATTCGGACATTTTTTACAAATTTGCTTTGGTTAAAAACGCCTGCTAAATGAGGAAAATTGTGTAAATATACCTGGTTTCTTCTGCCAGCACTTCAAATCTTAGCAAGTTCCAAGCAAGCACAAAATGGTGGTACTGTGCAGAAAGTCTGCGTGAACCACCCTGCTAACACAATTTATGCCACGAGTATCCTGTGCAGATGTAGATGTGGCTGCATACACGGGAGTATACTTAGGACTTAATGCTGAGATGTCCAGCTAGTAGTGCCTCTGCCAAAGGGCCTGACTGTGTCACCGTGAAGGGAACCTAACCAGGTAACAACATTACAGAACCCCATCACTCACCAGAGCGCCGGCCCTCCACGCCAAGGGGCTCAAAGCGGCTGACCCGCCCTTTCATTCTGTGTCGTTCATCTCTTTCCTCCTGTATTCTAGGGGGTGGAACACAGCATCAAGCATGACATATTACAAAGCCAATACCCTTTTTTAAATGTACTTTTAAATTACTGCTATTGATCAACTGAAAACTTACTGTTTCAATTCCTCTTTGAAAAGTTCAAGGTTACTCTTTTTCTTTTCTTTTTCAGTGTTTTTCTTTATGGCCTTAAAGAGAACATGTAACGAGATCTTTGTAAATCTGAGAACATGGTATCATGCATGGTGTCATAGAATACAAGCTCACGATTCCACTCCTCACTCCACTACTCGATAACAAGCATGTCTGAATTAAATGTACATCCACACAATCACCAACAGATATCTAGGTAGAATACTAACACAAACCAGCAAATAGAAACTAGTAGGCAATACATACATTTCTTTTATCAAGTGCCAGGAATTGAGGAGGTGTTTCCAGGGGCAAAATGCTTTTGGTTTCAAAGCGTGGCTTAGGCTTGTACAATTTGCCTTTTTTGTCATCTCCAGTGGAGGATTCTACAACATTGAAAAATGACAGAATGTCAGCATCACGCAAATTCACCCTGCAGGGACAATTCGGACCAGAGGTAGCCTCTAATGAATAAGGTATCGGAGTTCTCCATCAAACCTTTTGGTGCATTTGCAAGGCCTCCGCGTACAAAGGCCTTAACTTTGCCCTCTCCTCCTTCGAAGGAAGCGAGAAATTCCTCATAAATCTCAGCAGCAGCTTTCTCATCCTCCTGTGAGACAAGACATAGTTGTTCCCAGTTACAAACTTAATCTATCTAAACTAGCATGTTGAGATGTTAGGTTAGTCTTCATGATCATGCCTGGTGTAAAGTGCTTTCCATACATAGATACTACAATTGAAAATTACATGATTTACCTTCTTCTTGATTTCCTCCTGCTCCTTCTTGCTTAACGTCCTTTTAGCCACAGCCATTTTCCCAATGCTGAAGGACTTTAACTTGCTCTCGAGCAACGCCTGGTAAGTACAAAACATGTTTGCCTTCGTCGCCTTGTCACAGAAAACGACTAAATCAAAGTCTACTTCCCACTAGTAACTTACTCATTAATTAAATAGGCTATCATTAGACTCAAGTTCATGCTCAGCATAAGAACAAGACAGGCTTATTAGTTAAATACGATGATGTTAGTACTCGGTTGTTGCATGAGACGGTAAACTTCGTAGACAACCAAATACTGATTTGGCGGCTATATGAACTACAAGGATAATGTTAGCAAAGAGCTAATTGCTTACTGTCCAACATGAGCTTCTAAGCACGTTAGCAGATACTGCACACTTTGTTTACGTTTTCAAAAATGCCGACTGGGTGTATGGGAAATAAGCGAAATTTGTGAGATATGTAATCACTTTACTGTGTCTCTGGTGCAGTACATATTAAGCTAAAGCAAATAAATGTGTGTGGCGCAATTATTGACAGCAGAGAACGCGCTGTTGGATCACCTAGCTAGGAGCTACCTAGCTAACTACCTAGCCACTCCTAGTTAGCCAGACATTTGTTTGCATTTTTCCGTTTCAGCATCCGACATCACTGCAACAGATCACTTTCTACATGTAATTAGAGATTTCATATTTCACATGAATGACTGTGATATGGAAATAACTAGTTTGTAAACATGCAAGATCAATGATATTAATCACCTTAGCATTTGCTTTCTGGGTACCACCAGGCGTCCGGTCCGCCATCTTGGTTAACTAGGATGAATAATCAATCCCGGAAGACAACACCGCTTTGTGTAAATAATCAATTACCGATTCCTCACTATTTGATCACTTTTCCTAGGTATCTATCTTCTGTAATAACATCTTCAGTCTAGTGAGATTGTAATATTGTTGCGCTTTACAGAATCCCTATTCTATTTTTTTAAATAGCTTTTTACTGTTATTCTATAGACTTTATATAGATTTTACTTTGGCATGGTTTGTGCCTCAGTTAAGCTAACAAATAAGCATAAATCAGCCATTTGGTAAATAATTAGGCTACAACCTGAACAAAAGGACAAAAGGAGACGCAATCAGTGTCTAAAGGGGATGATACGTGTGAAAACTTTTGTAGATGTTTTACCAGGACATAACATGATAAGAAACATTTGCATTGAATAAATTGCAGCTACATTCTCTGACACACTCTGACACTGCTGTTCAAGTCAACAATTCATGGGCTCCATGGGCTCAGTTCACACACAGCTTCCACGTGTCTGAGTTGTGTGCGTAAATGGTGTTAACGTGCAATCATTGACAGCCTGCGTTTACCCGCCACTACGCCACTACACCACTGCTCTGGCCTGGTAAACCAGCCCCTTGTATTTCATCTTATTTTGTACAGAGAGTCTGGCGGTGCTGTATTAAGAAATATTTTCTTCCAGGAGGTGTAGACTCTGCTGAAGTTTAAAAAAGGATTGGATCTGCCTAAGGTCTGGTCCTGACGTATGCTATTAGTCTGCCTATAAGCCTGCCTATGCACTACAACTCAAATGTAGCACAAGTCAATGTCATTGCTCACAAACACTCCCTCTGTTTACTGATTGGTTAGGCAAGATTCTGCCTGAGAAAACCATGTCAATGGAACCTCAACCATAGCCTGGTAAATCAGCCCCTGGTACTACACTTCATTTCATACAGAGGGTCTGGCTGTGCGGTATTGAGAAACGATTTCTTCCTGGAGGTGTAGACTCTGCCTTTACCCAATCACTAACGTTTGGTCACGACCTGCAGTTAGCCTGCCTATGCACTATAATTCAAATGTAGCACACAAAGTTGATGTCATCACTCACAAACACTCCCTCTGTTCATTGATTGGTTAGGCAAGATTCTGCCTGAGACAACCATATCAATGGAACCTCAGCCAGGTCCTCTGTAGAAAATGAAATGAAATATGAGGGGCTGGTTTACCAGGCTAAGACTGTTCTGCAAGTCTTAAATGAATGTGCATGTTTCTCTTGTTGACAGTCTCCAAAACAAGAATAGCATCAGTGATATCAGCAGGACTCTCTTACTCCACCTGCAGGTGGCCAGCTTGTAACAGGCCTTGTCAGCAAACATCCCTTTTTTTACGTGGTGTAGAAGAGATGCCCAATGGCTGGCCACATCCACCAATGTTTGAAGTGCCTTATTCTGCAAAACAAATACAACCTTGACACCTTTTACTCCACTCAAATCAGTGATCATCTGTCTCCAGCATCTTCTCTCTACTGGAGGGATTGCATCTTTACGTCTGACAAAGTGCTTTAGCTGCCATACTGCTGGTTTCTGGCTGACCAGCAGGTAAGGTGGTGGCAGCAGGTCCCTGGGTCACAGTGGTTTGATTCATCCATTTTGAGTGCACACTGGCATGCCTTGACCTAGAGTGGCTCCACTGGGGTCCAGATGCTGTCGAGGCAAAACAGGACAGTTCATCACTCCTCACCCGTCACACACATGCCCTGGCAGGGAAACATCTGCTGTCTCCTCTCCATAGTCTAGTAGAAACACATCTGGAGTGTTGGAATATTGCTTATTGGCCATGACTTACTGTAGTATAGCTGTTCAATGAGGTCTGGATTTGTTGCAATATCCATGCCACTTCTAGCACCTGTCTAATGGATGACATATGGTGCATCCTACTGTAATTGACATTGACATTTGCTGAAGACAGGAATAAATATCAGACAGCTGGTGAGAATGGCTAAAGAATGAAGACCATACAGCATCATGCAGTTATGTTCTTGAGATGTGAAATTGGACTGCCATTAGCAAAACTGGAGCTGAAATCAACTTAATAAGTGTTGTCTGCACCCAGAGGAAGCCAGAAGGTAAACCAGTGTGCAGTGGTAATGATACATGAGCAACTTTTTCAGCAATGTTGCCAGGCAACAACATGATAGACTCGTAATGTTGCTTTTGGATGATCATGCGATGTTGCCTGCTGATGATGTAAGTGATTCTAATGCATTGCCTGATATCAGTAGGAAAGTGTTCAAACACAATTTGTTAGTAATGTTCGCCAAAAACATTGCTTAACAATTGGCTGTGTATCACCTTTACAGTTAAATACAAAACAGATTGTAATAATACTCATTATGGTAACACTTGCACTGCATTCTGGTGAATACTATCACACACACTTAATGTCCTTGAACATTCTATGTTTGACTATTTAATACAGTCATAAAGTATAGCAGAAAGAGATCACATTTGTGCCTAGCCAGATACAATTACATTTGACTCAATGCACGCTTATTTCATTTAAGTTCTACAATTGCCACAGGAGGTCTCCACCAACTTGCTCAATTAAGAGTTTAGTATCATTTAACATAGACAAGACTATGGTACCAGTGTTTATGATTGATGATGTTCAGTGTGTTATAAAAAAAGTGCAAGTGTAAGGTACTGTACATGATGAGTCTTCATTACAGCCACTAGATGGTGCTCTATCTATCTATCTATCTATCTATCTATCTATCTATCTATCTATCTATCTATCTATCTATCTATCTATCTATCTATCTATCTATCTATCTATCTATCTATCTGGCTGGCTGGCTGTGGATGATCCTCAGAAGCCTATTTAAATGTGTCTCTCCATGACAAATTCCATGCCTTTTACTATTGTTAGACATGTAGAATAAGGTTTGAGGATATGTGTTTTTATACTTTTTATATTATGAATATATATTATATTTAATATATAATCATAATATATTATTATATACCACATTGATTTTTATTTAAATATTGCGATATGTGTAATATGTCTAAATTATTTAAATGCACTGTTAGTTATAGTGTAACATCACCAATGGTCTCATGGTCATTACACTAATTTACAAGCTAGTTACATTTGCACCTAACAAAACACTTTTCATTTCAAATGTTGTCCTCTCATCAATACCCTACAATATTTGTAAGGATGTTTCCGCCTGCCTAAATTATGTTTTTGGTATCATTATTTCGGATTCCAGTCAATGTAAAAAATATTACATATTGTTAAAATAGTGTTAAAAATATTATGGTGAAAAAAGAAATAAGAAAATACGAAAGAACTAATGGCTGAAGAGTGAAAACGCATTCCTAGTTATGGTCAGGTGTTCGACAGTAAGGAGCGCATAAGCGCCTCTCCCCCTCCTTCACTTTCAGTCTATCAGTCTTTGATCCCAGGTTTTGGAAAACGGCAGCTGCTGACTGCTCCCTCCTACCACGCTGAACAAACGCTATATTCATCTGCACTAGTCTGCAGCTTGAACTCCCCCTAAGGAACTTCTGGGTACTTCTTCCTCTCAGCGGAACGTGCGTGTACAATATTACTTGTGCCAATGCATAACGCAAACAGGCACACTGCCTGGTCCTGTAAGCCAACAATGTGGAAGATCTGCAGCGTCTATTGTGCATGGGGTCTGCTGCTACTGACCGGGATCCGCGCTCAACCTCAAAGAAGGTACCCTAGCTCTTTTCGCTCTTAATGTTCCTGCTGGTGATAGTGGTAAGGCATTTCTGTGAGGTCCAAGTTAAACGAAGGTGTAAGATCAAAATGCCCACACTGCAATACAATTCCGGACGACGCGAAATTCATATTCTCCACATGAAGATGCTCTTTCTCACGGAAGAACTGTGATGCTCATTTTTATTCCATTTTAGCGCCGAATGCGTCTGTACTTGCGCCATTGGCCATGTGTAACCATAACGCGTAATGGTGCAGTGAAATATTACTTGATTATTAACACAGTTTTACATGTCAACATTACTAAGCACTGTGACTGTGTCACATATTTAAAGCAATGTTCTTCGGTCCTAATGTCTCCGCAGACAGGTCTTTGCATGTGGTGGGAATATAACAGGGGAGTCCGGTGTTATCGGTAGCCAGGGGTATCCGGGAGTGTACCCACCGAATACAAAATGTGTCTGGAGAATTACGGTAAGTAGTTTCCTCTTTGAACACGTAACCCTGTCCTTTGATGTACAGTTACAGTAAAATGAGGAAGAATAATCATAGGGTTAATGGTTTGGGGTTTCAATGAAAAGACTTATCACCAAAATGACGCAACGGTGCTTAATTACAGCGAGTAGCCCAACAGTGCGCAGCGGCTCTGTAATTGCTGTTTGGTTGGTATTTGGCTGCCAGCCATTCAGCACGCCCGAGGGTAGATTGAATATGAGCCGTCTGTTTTGCATTTTGGTAGGCTACAGCAAAGTCTACAGCCTGATGTTATTCCAAGTGTTGAACTGTTTGACTGTTGATACCTGACATCACTATGTGATTTGTTCCAATCATAATACTACCAAACCCTAATTTTGGGCTCACCGCATAAAGGAAGACTCCCTAACCTGAGTGGTGTCTGTCACATCTTCCATGACATGAACTAAATGAAGTTCTCTCTGTGGTCAGGTTCCTGAGGGCAAAGTTGTTGTCTTCTCCTTCCGATTCATTGACCTGGAGAATGACAACCTTTGTCGTTACGACTACGTGGATGTTTACAGCGGCCATGCCAACGGACAGCGCCTCGGACGCTTCTGCGGGACCTTTCGACCTGGCGCTCTCGTCTCCACGGGCAACAAGATGCTCATCCAGATGGTGTCTGATGCAAACACAGCCGGGAGTGGCTTCCTGGGAGTTTACTCAGCCGCACATCCACATGAGCGAGGTAGCTGTGGTCATATGCAGGGCAACACTTGGCATCGTGTTACTTCTTGTCTCACAGGGAGTCAACTGTCCATGTGTGAGGGGTTACTCACTAACCAGACCGGTTTCCTAAAAACTTTAAGCTAAAGATATTCATCCGATGTTTCATCATTTGTTTTTCCATGACTGTACAAAGTTAAAGACAAAGGTGCTTCAGTGAGGTGTGTTAACTGTTGTATGTGGGAAAACATGTCAGTGAAGAAATAGCATGCCAACCAGCTACCAGGGTCAAGGGTTAGGCTTTAATGAACTCAGAAGTGAGTCTTTTAAACCAGTAGTTGCCCTCACAAAAGAAAAGAAAAAGAAATGAAATCACAGGACTTTTTGCAGGATGAAAACAGGATCTGTATCATGCATTCAGTGTTGAATGTGGGGCCTGCGTGCTTTGTTCACTTGTTGATCATGAGCCCTGTTAGAGAGAAAGAAAGGATAAGCAGGGCTTCACAATTCACAGTGTGACGTGGAATTTCTCGCATGCACTTTGTGTCTTGCCAATGTCAGAGGGACAGGGCAGAGGCCTGTGGTCCCTTGCTCAGCATGACTAGCAAGAGCCCTCCCCTCCATTCCTCCTTTACAAACGCGCTGGAATTTTAATGGCTAGGTGTCTCCTTGGCCTGTTCTCCCTCTGTGGCTGACAGCTGTAACAGAGTTGTTTGAACCGTTATCTGAGCCCTGGCCCGCTCCCAGAGAGGCCTGGGGTTAAGCACTCTGTTTTTGCATCCTCTCCGATGTTAAATCCTCTATTTGGACAGAACCTGCCCAGAGCCCCTTGACATGGTTGGATGACCACAACGGGATTTAGAGGGCGAGTTGTTTGATGGTAAAAACAGCAAGGTAGTGGATACAGCACTGTGGAGAAGTACTGCCTGTGTGTAATGATGGTCAGATGGCATCTGATTTGATATCTTTCCCCTCCACATCTGTTGCATTGGCTGCCCCTTTTGAACACTGAATTACAGGGGACTTCATGCAGAGACGAAATTCTTTAAATCAACCATGAAAGAAACATTAGGGCAGAAAAATGTTGCTCTAAAATTATGTGGAATATTTTGCTAGAACACTTAACCTTCAAAAAGTTCTGTGGTTAATAGAGAATGTATATACACATGTTACAGACATGCAGATTTCATTGTGCCCAATGACACTTCTGCCAACTCACCTTGTACTTTTGATGTTTGATTCAATTTCAACAGGGGACCAGTACTGTGGGGGTCGACTGGTGAAACCATCTGGGAGCTTTAAGACTCCAAACTGGCCAGAGAAGGACTACCCAGCTGGGGTCACTTGTGCTTGGCACATTGTAGCGCCTAAGAACCAGGCAAGTGGAATGTAGGCAGTGCACAGTCTCTAATCAGATCTGGACTGATTCTGTATAAACAGAACAGGTTTTGGCTTGACTGTAGCAGTGTTGTATGCCTGGAGATCTTAAAATAGGATACAAAAAAAGAATCATGTCTCTGTACCCAGATAATCGAGGTGAAGTTTGAGAAGTTTGATTTGGAGAGGGACAACTACTGCCGCTATGACTACGTGGCGATCTTTAATGGTGGCGAGATTAATGATGCGAAAAGGATCGGTAAATACTGTGGAGATAGCCCACCTGCGTAAGTCCAGTGTTTGTTCTCAAAGTACTGTTTATCTTGGATATCAAACATTATATAGATAAGCATTAGATCATTTTGATTATGGATGATGACAATTTGAGGAAAATGTCTAAAGCAGGTGTGAATTAAGTTGTTTCTGTATCTCTCTCTAGTCCTGTGTATTCTGATGGGAACCAGCTGCTCATTCAGTTCCTTTCAGACCTGAGTCTGACTGCAGATGGATTTATTGGTCACTACAAGTTTAGGCCGAAAAAGTTCCCCACCACTACACTTCCACCGGCCACCACTACACCACCCACAACAACAAGGCCCATGCGTAAGTTTCCGCAAAGCATTGTCAACAATGGAGAGGCTGCAAATATGTAACAGATCTCTTGTGGTCATATCCAACTGTTCCACGGGCGAACAGCGTCATCCATTTAGGGATTGCGATGGGACTTTTTGACAAATGTTAAAAGTTGTAAAAAGTTTCACATTTTTTATGAGAATCACATTATGTAAAATCTGCCAATAGCATCTGCTGCACACACATTGGCCCTCTCATCTGGTGTGATGAAGTGGGCTCAGGATTGAGTGGTTTGGCCTCTGCAGGTGACACGAGTACGTGCTGCTCATGCCAAAGAGTGGGATGAGTGCAGGCTACCTGTCAAACCACTGGACAGAAATAAGTGACTCAAAGTTGAAATTATAAGATACCTGGTATGATTCTTTGTTTTTATCGTACATGCAGACACCCACACACACAAGCATATTTCTTTTCTCTCTCTCTTTCTCTCTCCCTCTTTCTCTCTATCTCTCTCTTTATTTCTCACCAGCACACACACACACACAGACACACACACAGACACACACACACACAGACACACACACACACACACACACACACACACACACACACACACACACACACACACTCAGTCACCCACACAGACAAAGAATACACATCCTTGACTATGCTTTAGATATGATGGGGCTAGAACTCATTGTACCAGGTCTGAGCACAGAAGTTATTTTGGCAGGCACCGGAGGTGATGTCATCACATGCTGGCCGCTCGAATGGCTTTGTCATTCCACTGTATCTTTTCTTTGTTTTTCTTTCCCCTATTTTGCATCCAGTAGAAGCAATAACACAGTTAAAACCTTTTTTGTGCAGGCCACATTATATATTTTTCTAGCAGGCTTCAGAGCTTGTGTAAAACAGATGTTTGCCACAGGCTGTAGGCTATATATCCAGCTTGCTTTCGTTTCTTTCCGACGTGGATCCCCGTATAAAGAAGGGGGCCTCGGAAACATTTGTGGGATGGGTGAGGTTCAAAGCCGTGATCATATGCCCTTACATCTCTCATCTCTAATCTCCCCACTTTCTCTACCTCCTCTTAATGTCTCTCTCTTACACACCTCTCTCACTTTCTCTGTCTGTCTCTCTCTCTCTCTCTGTCTCTGTCTCTGTCTCTCTCTCTCTCTCTCTCTCTCTCTCTCTCTTTCTCTCATAGTTTTGAAGTACTCTGCAGCGCTCTGTCAGCAGAAATGCAAGAGGAAGGGAACCCCCGAAAGCCATTACTGTTCCAGCAACTTTGGTATGAGACCCTCTCTATCTCTCTCTTTTTCTCTCTCTCTCTCTCTCTCTTTTCTTCAGTCTTTCTCAGGGACCAGCTCTGCTACTGAATATGACTGACAACATGGCCCTTGACTGTGTGCCTTTCGGCCTGGGTGGGTGTCTGGGAAGCAGGACTGGGGTGACTTGTGGGTGTGAGTTAAACATCAGCTAAGGTTTTGGCCCACACTATGATTCTAGTCTCTCAGTGGTAAACAACACTATGTTTTTATGTTTTTTTTCTCCTGTAAACACCATGCTATCTTTGGCATGTTGGTTTGTTACAGCGTGTCTCAAAAGATTCGTTGAGAACTCACTCCTTTTTTTTCCTTCCGCCCTCTATCTCTCTCTCTCTCTCTCTCTCTCTCTCTCTTTGGTGGGAGAGCAAGGTGTATTTGTGCATGGGGCACAGTTGCTTTTAGTGTAAATGCACTGCAGTCAGCTCTAGCTAATCTGTTAGTATATGAAAATGTTGATTCAGGACTGCCCCCACAACCTTGGTCACCGGTCTGGGAACAGCTTGGCCAGGTTCATGTCCAAGGGGGGATGTTTGCAAAGTGAGGCAGCTATTTATTTGCCGTCCCTCACGGAGGTTTACTTGGATTTGCATATGGAAAACAAGGAAAAGTACAGCTTCGTGAGGAAGGGGGAAAAAACGGGAGCTTGCATAAGGTATAAGTGTGAATCACGCTAAGGATCTTACATCACTGCGAGGTAAAGATAGCCACTGTGGGCCTTCCCGAAAATATATGGCAAGCTCCTTCCTTCTCAGGTCTCTCCCAAAATGCCAAGAATATTTCAGACGTGAAACCCCCCAAATCCCTCCACAGAGACCTCGCAGGGAGATTTCTCCAGCAATCTCCGCCAAGTTAAACTGCATTCCAAGTTCGGCTCTGCTAAACTTCTTGTTGCGTGCGTCTTCGTGAACCACCAAAGGTCAGTGAAAGGCCCTTACAATGCCTGTTTTTTTTCCCCCCCAATTCTTACTCAGTTGTCACGGGAACAGTCATCACTGCAGTCACACGTGGCGGGAGCATGTACGCCACAATCTCCATCATCAACGTCTACAAAGAGGGCAACCTGGCCATCCAGCAAGCTGGCCGGACCATGAGCACGAAGATAGTCATCTTGTGTAAGAAGTGCCCGTTCGTCAAGCGAGGTAAGACCCGTGAACAGAACCAGGAGCTGTCCGGACTGGCATGGGTTACACAGCCATTTTTTTTTCTCTTCCAGCTGGTAGAGTCATTTAGCATGGCTTGCTCAACAGCAGCTATGCAGAAAGGTTGTTAGATAATCAAGACCTAGGCTGTAGATGCTGCTTTTTCTTAGAAACACATTTGCAGTCTGGACATGCAAAGAATAATCAGTGCAATGCTCTTTTAGTTACAAAATAATATTACTGGTATAAGTGTCTATGCTTGAATAAATAAGTAGCAATTTTGTGCAAGTATGTTGCTTTGCTGTGTACTACTTTCTATCATCATTAGCCTACCTGTGTGTGTGTTTGTGTGTGTGTTTGTGTGTTCCTAATTACTACAAAACCATTTCTATGAAACCGGGCTAAGATGTTGTGATGAGTGCTTTTCGAAATCTGTCCGCTCATGTTTATATCAGTGCATATAAGCATGACAGAGCATGTGCGGCAAGAGGTTGCTGATTGGTTGGCCCCCCTGAATGTCTCTGCCGCTCCGCCACTGCATTCAGGCATTGTGTGTGTGATCTCGCTAGGCCTCAGCTACATCTTCATGGGGGATGTGGACGACGACGGCCGCGGCAAGATCGCCCCACAACACTTCGTCATGGCCTTCAAGGCCAAGAACCAGCGGGCTTTCAACGTGCTGAAGAATAAGCGCTGCTGAGGACGACAACCAACCCCCTACCCCCACCCCCCTTCTGCCCTTTACCCCCCTTTCCTCCTCCCCATCACCGATCAACAGTCCACCAGACCCTCATCTCACCCCCACCCCAGCCCTCTTGCGCCCACCGGTGCATGGCTCAAGCCGACTGGTCATCCTTCAGCTCCAGCATGTTGAAGCTCCCATCCCCTGCTCTTCCTGGCAACCACGGGGTTGTTTTTAAAGCCCTTTCTGGATGGAGTCAGAGTTTTCATTCCACCCTGTCTTTCGTTGTTTGACTCTATCCCGCCATCTCCTCTGATGCGTGTTGGAGTGAGGAGCAGCAGGATGAGCGGTCCAAAATAGGATGATAAAAGAGGACAAGACTGATGGGAGAGGTTTCTCTGAGAGGAAACAAGTGAGGTGTGGGTGTAAATGTTGACACACTGTTTACAAGATACTCTTGTTTTGTTGAGTTCATCAAGGATGGGGTGCATTGTATGTGGTGACACAAGTGCAATAACTTTGTAGCATTCTTTTGCAACAATATGGCATCATGCAAAAATAATGCTTGATTCTGTTGTTATCATGAATGAAAAAAAGCACTCTCTATTTTTTTTGACCAGCTTGTTTTTTTCCCTCCATCAAAAATAAAAATGTTTATAATGATAGTGCCAATATAAAATAAGCAAAATGAGATATTTTCATATGAGACGGATCTTAGTCATATGTTAATTTATATTTAATTGTTTTGTGAGAGAATAATAAAAGTCATGATCAAAGTTTTGTTTTGCCCATTCCTACTAGTAGCCACATGTTAAGTCAGCCAAGGGCACATTTAACAAGCATGTGAAAGCCAAGAATTTCCTTTCTATAATAACAAATAATAATGTGAAAAAATCTAAGTGTTGCCTTGCATAGCCAGTATCAGACATAGTCATTATTTCCCAGAGCAGGTGTGGTGGCAGCTGTTCCCCATGCAGAGGAAGCAGGCAGTGGAAGAAACGTCCTGGCCGTCACTGGTTTTTGGAGACAGTACTCAATGGCATGTTCCAAGACTTTCCTGTGGTCTTGGACTTGTAAATTACTCCTAGCTCTGGCTTGAAGTTCAGCTGTGAAGTTCAGTTCGTTTTGACAGGGATTGGGGTAATAAAAGGAGAGGGCACTGACTTCAGGTCAGTTGTGTTCATCCAACGGAGCTCAGACTTTTAATGGTCCTACTGCTGGTTACAGCCTTGTGCCAAGGCTTAGGAAAAATATCAACCTGCCATTTGGAGCCCCATGTGTTTTTCCAAAATGTGTTATGATGTAATGTGCAGTGATGCATACGAGCGTTAAAACTGGCACTCCATACCAGAGAAGAGAAGCTAAAGAAACTTTTTTTCCATCAATCTTTATTAAGACTTTTTTGTCGAAAAGGTGGTCACTTTTTTAGAAAACGGAAAGGAGGAAAGACCATTACATAAGCTCTGACTCTGAGGGCTATGGTGTGGACAATTCTGTGTATGTGTGTGTGTGTGTGTGTGTGTGTCTGTGTGTGTGTATGTATGTGTGTGTGTCTGTGTGTGTGTCTGTGTGATTCCAGTTGAGATCCAGAATTTCATTGTTTACGCCCTCTACCCCACTGACATTCCAAAGAGAGGATCGAATAGTCCAGAGCATGCTAGGGCCAAGTTCGCATTGGGGTGAGGAACAAGGTTGTCAGTGATGGTGTGGGGGGGGGGATTAGGTACATCTGCATGGGACTTAGCTTCTGGGATAGAACATGGCATATTTGGAGGTACGGAAGCCCAGGAGGTCCCTCATCTCGTTGCGGAACTTGGACAGGTCTTGCCGTAAGTCGTTAAGATTCTCCACAGTTGCCTGATCGGTGCTCTGCATTTTCTGGCGAGTGGAGGTCAGGTAGCGATGCACCAGGCAGCACATGATCTTCTGATAGTTCTCATTTCGCTTCTGCTTGAGGTTTTTCCACTCCTATAAAATGTCCAGACACCCACCAATCAGGAGATGCAAATTAATTCACAGCCATTGTGGTATATCTATCTAAAGCTTAAAGCCTAACTACCCAATAGTCCTCTGATTTGTCTAGCAATAGCATCAACATAAGCATTAATAACAAAAGCAAAAAGCTAAAATTCTGGTATACGTGTTCTAGATTGTGTAGAATTGGTCTCTGAAGAAGAGGTAAAACAAGTGTGTGTCTTCTCACAGTCAGTCTGGGCATTAAAATCGTACAAGAAAAGGAAAGAAGATGAACCTGCATCATATTGCTTAAAGTATAAAAGTGTAATGAAAAACTAAAGTGTAAAGTGCTTTGATTTAAACACCAATTGTTTTCTGCTAAAAACAGAAGATTGATTACCTTAACTATTAGAAGTAGCATGCTACACTTTCTAAGCAAATCTTTTTTACATATCTTGCCAGTGCCACAGATTATTACAGTTATTTAGTACATCTAAACTGGAATGTATCCCCCAGACATATCTAATAATTAAACCAATGTTAAAGACATTTCCAAAAAACATTTGGCTACAAAGATGTATCTTTAAAAATATGTCAAAGTTGTCTCCAAACTAATAAATTATCTTCAGGTTGTACAAAGAGGAAAATGTCCTGAAGCTGTTTATCAACTGTGTGAGCTATTGCACTAATGGAGATATTTTTCCCACAAGGCCACATCAGTTACCAACACAGAGTCATTACTAGCCAGATACACACACACACACACACCCACACATTTAAAGGTGTATGCTCTCTCTCTCTCTCTCTCTCTCTCTCTCTCTCTCTCTCTCTCTCTCTCGCTGACACACCCCCTCCTCACCTTGAGGCTGTTCTGTCGGTTCATTCTGCCTGTTGAGGTGTGTGAGCAGACCCACTTGCTCATGCTGGTCACCAAGTAGCACAGGGTTTTCGGAGAGGGCAGTATGTTGAAGGGTGGGGGCAGAGTGCACTTGTCATCAAAGTAGCTGAGCCACAGCTTGGCACGAGCAAACTTCCACTCTTTGTCCTCATGGTTCTGAAAGCATTATGAGTAGCTTGAGGAGACTGAATGTAACAGCAAAGAGACTTTACTTATCACCCTAATTTTGTAATATAGTGGTTTGAATCAACTTCTCAACTAGATCAAGTGCATAATATAATCTTAATGTATGAATTGTTTTAAGAGTTGCTTCCAGTATGGTTATTTTGCCAAGGGCACAACTCAGAATCACCATGTCTTGAACTACATGAAAGCAGCATGTCGAAATCCCCTGCCGACTGCCCCGTAACCCTGGTGACAAATGGTTCTATTGCCAAGTCTTTTGAGCCACTGCACATGCTCTTAGGGGAGAAAAAAAAGAACAATTTATGCTGTCCTTACATGAACCATAAATGTAATAAGGATAGTCCTTGGCCTTGTACTGTATGTGTTCAAACTATGTAATTAAACTCAACGGAACAGCAAAGGCAGGAAGACAGGATTTATGTAAACAGCCGGATAAAGTAAAAAAAAAAAAAAGACCCATTATTTTTTACTGGTAAAGCCAACTTATCCAGCAGTAATTATACTAACATGAACTTCCTGAGGATGTCAAACATTTTTGGCAGTTATTTGTATAAAGTAACAATGGTATCAATCATTCATACATACTTTAACACAATTTTAGAATGTTGCATCTCTATGTTAGGACACTGATGAATAACAGGACACATTTCAGTGTTGTGCTGGGTGCAGTGATATGAGTGTGCCTGATGTGCAAAGACTCTGATATGAAAAACCTGGCAATTTCATGCTTTTGGTTGACTGTTCTATCTTGTGTTTGGACATTATTAAGAACTAACAAAGTAAATTAATCTGAACGTCATGACACACCATATAACTAGCTATTTATATTCCGCCATTTTAATATTTAAATATTATTGCACTAGTTTCGCAACGTCCCTGATTCACAAAGCAAAAGTAAAACATTTCTACATGATTATCACTGATTAGGATAAACATATATGAGCTTTAAAATCCTGTTGAAAGCCTACAGGATCTGGTTCTGATTCTGTGGCATGTGTGTAAAGATAATAATAATAATAATAACAGCAATAATAATAATAATAATAATTATTATTATTATTGTTATTAGTAGTAGTAGTAGTAGTAGTAGTAGTAGTAGTATTTACTTGTATAGCACATTTCATACATGGATGTAGCTCAAAATGCTTAGCAGTTTGGCAAGAAAATACAAGATAACATTTGTTGTAGTCCAGTAGCACCAGAAAGAAGAAATCCGTCAGGGCGCTGTCGTGAGCTCGCTTGTTGTGAGCCCCTACATAGAGTGAAGTGGCATGAGCCGAGCTTACCGCAATCTGCCTGAAGCTCTTGTGAAGCATGGCCACCAGCAGCTTGGTGAGGACGATGACCACCACGATGTTGTAGGTGCCCACGATCAGGGCCCCTACGAATGAGCGCAGCTCCTCCGTGTAGCTGATCCTCGTGACGAACAGGGCCACATGCGCCAGCGAGAAGATGTACCAGAAGAGGGCATAGCAAGTTCCCATGAACCTGACACGGCACAAAGGTCAAAGGTCAAGCTAACCATCATCACAATAATGGCATGATGGAATATCCGAATTCCATTATAATGGTATAGTATTTACACTTTATTTTACTGTCCCAGGGCCTGTACTACGAAGCCGGTTTCCTAGCTTACCCAGGGTAACTTCGAGAGTAACTTCATCACGTGCAGCGTAACTTCCTGACTAACCCATACTACGAAAGGTGTATAGGTTTAAACCGGGGTGTGTTGCCATGGCAAGTTACGCTGCACGCCAAACCTGCTCGTCTCAGGTTATGATCTTGGTTAACCCCGGGTTCCCGATTAACCACACCTTTTTTAAACACCACCTCTCCCCGACACTTCCTCTAGAGACGATGCCAGCGTACCTAGACGACCCGTGCGATATTGGAGCGCAAATTGTGAGGGGCTCTCTTCGGAGGGCGAGGGTATTTTACGCTATTTTACACGAGCGGTATAGATTCTCAGCAGATGGAATTCGTTACCTTTGTCAGCTGATCGAGGCAGACGTCTGCAACGTAACCCGCCGAAGTCAGGCCCTCACAATTGAACAAATTGTGTGCTTGTCGTTGCGTTATTTTGCCAGCGGACAGTACATGTATTCAATTGGTGATGCAGAAAATCTAAGCAAGAACACTGTATGTGGAATGATCCGTAAAGTGGTATTTGCGCTCACCAAACTCATGGATGCATTTGTTGTGTTCCCTGGCCATTTAACTGCACTTCAAATCAAAGAAGGGTTCTATGCAGTCGCAGGTAATTACTAATATCAAATAGTATCAGCTTCCCTACTCCCATAGAGACAATTGTGACTGAAAATTGACATGACTACCAAAATCTACATGTTTCCCAAGAGTATTTTGGATAGTAGCACAAAATAAAGACATTGCAAAGCCACCACTCATGTCTACTGTATCAATTTATTTATTGGTTGAACCTGTCCCGTTCCTGAAAAGACAGAAAAGCCACATGAATGCTTGCTTGCGTGTGCACACATGCGCGCGCAAACACACACACACACACTTTAGCCATCTAGCTAAACACACTTACCATTCTGAATTATGTTTTTATATTTCATTTTGACCTGTGCGTTTGGCGGTGCCGCTGCCTCTGAAATGTTCACAGGACATACACCAATTTAGTCAAAGGGGCTGACCATTCAATCATCCCAATCCATGTCACTTTGCACATATCGGGCTACTCCATGAAGGTACCGAATATTATTCCGGATTTTTCAAACATTGAACAGGCTATATACATGATTGGGGTTGCGTAGAGGGACCATTTTCTGTGACTTGTGATTGATCCTATAGCTCCCTCATCCTATAGCCTACTGCTATTCTGGAATACTGTATGTAGGAAGAGGGATGATACGTAGATACGCATTTACCCGATCGGCAATTCGTTGCCAACACGCTTGCCGTTCTCTATTGGCGGCCGCGGTGTTGGATTTTCCTTTTAATGTGGTTTTGAACTCCTCGAAACTCCGCATAATTATCTGGCATTCTTCCTCAGTGAAATACGGGGTCCATGCCATTGTGAACAGTGGCGATTTGCGCTGATGCACTCCCCTTTAATACGACCGCGCATTAACCCTGATTAGGTTAACACAGGTTCAACGAATCAACTTCATAATCGGCGTCGTAGTACCGTTTGAACCCAATCAGCATAACCGGGTTTGTTCAACCCCGGTTTAGCGCGGGAACCCTGGGTTAGTTCTGGGTAGGTTGACCTACGTTCGTAGTACAGGCCCCCAGTTACATCAATTACATACAGTGTAACAAAGTGTATAACAATATGTAGCATTATGTACTACATTGTACCATAGGGTTATGGTGAGGGTAATTGTTAGGTGTGTACAGTGTAAGTGCGTAATATTACATGTTGCTACATGTAGATACACTAAAAAAGAAAAAATGTAACAAATATATTTGTATGGGCCTGTCAACAACTGTGATTAGGAGAGTCCACTTAAACTGAAGTTTTCCCGCTGTTACAGCTTGCTTTAAAATCAATAGGCAATTGAGTTGTTTGCCAAAAAAGCTTACAAGCTTACAAAAGCTTAATTTGCAGTGTACTTTAAATAACTTGCCACTGCTGTTCTGTGCTGGATAAATCATTTCAGGCTGGGTAGCATTATGCGCATGATATCACTCAGGAAAGCTTATGTATAAACACCAGCTTAATGAAGTCTTGGACTATGCACTCCTCATGTAAACAATTCAGGAGTGTTGCTCTACCTAATGATAATTGATACACACAGTATTTAGAGTACAACAAACCCATTCATGCTACTAGTTACATAATAATTATAGTCACCAATGCAAATTCTGCACCTATTAAGTGCCTGGCATGTAGTCAGGATTCAGTATGGATTTAAGACAGGCAATTGTATTGGTCAGTAAAAACGGGACTTTGACATACGTGTGAAATGCGTCGTTGCTCTGGCGTGGGCAGAAGATGCCTTCACAGTCGTTCTCTGTCTGGTTCCTGGTTGATGGCTTCTGATCTCTCCCGTAGAGCTGGGTGAGCCCAATGGTGAAGGAGATGAGCACAAGCAAAAACAGACCAAGGAACTTGCCAAACTCCTGCAACATCTGACCCATAGAGATCTGAGGAAACACACACAGACACAGACACATGCACACGCAGGTCAATTCTTTTCTGTCACCGAACATTATACGTGAAGTGTAAAAAAATCACCTCAGCATCAGTAATATTGTGTGAATGTTTAATCACTGTTAGCTGGATTCTTGTAACTCAATTAAGTTTAGACACAGACTAAAGGCTTTTTTATTTGAAGATTACATAAAAAGTAGAATGGAGGTTCTCTTTCAGTCTGGAACTGGGTTTAATCCAAGTGCAGGTGATCTGTCCTGGATGTTTAAACATGCAAGGCCTAAATTAACGTATTTTCATTATATGTTAAGACAATAATTACTTTATGGCATTTCCGTCACAACAGGTGTTGAACAGAACAAGTTCCGTCAGAACATTACCATGGGAGCAGATGCTTGTTAAAACCCGGCCCATAAACCTGAACACGCGGGCCGTACCACGGTTGCCTCTCTGTACCTCCTCTGTCCACCCCTCCTGTGGAGGCTGCCGTGGGGCCCGCAAACAAACCCTGAGCCGCCATCCTCCCCCAAATAGCCCGTAAGGTGGTTATTTTTTGCACACAAACACACACAAGTGAGTTTATTTATAAGTTTGTTCTGGAAACTTTCAGCACATATGGATTAAGTGTCCAGAGGGTTTGGAAAGTAAATGCAGGAGATGTTG
>CM059285.1:14528264-14568264 GCA_030347295.1 Setipinna tenuifilis
GAGAAAGAGAGAGATAGTGAACATATATATGTTTATATATATATGAGTGAACATATATATGTTTACAGGGTGGGCCAAAAATACGGGACACATTTTAAATGCTTATATCTCAGATTATAAAAATATTATAAGCATTTAAAAATGATCCTAGTATTTAAAATGTGTCTTTTTTTCACCCACCCTGTGTATATATATATATATACAAAGACAGAGAAAAAAACAAAGAGAAACAGAAAGACAGATGGAGGGAGCACAGAAAGAGAGACAGAGAAATAGAGACAGAGAGGACGTATGTGCGCCTGTTTATATATATATATATATATATATATATATATATATATATATATATATGTATGTGTGTGTGTGTGTGTGTGTGTGTGTCTGTTCACCTTGCTATAGGCCACCATTTTCAGGGCAAAGGTGGCCAGGTAGAGGGAGTTCATGACGAAGCTCAGCTGGTTGCGTGACTCCTCCAGGAAGTCCTCCAGGCCCTCGTACCAGAGACGCTTGATGTCAGACCACACCATGCCTACATGTGAAAGAATTTCACACTCAGTGTGACACCCCGCAGAGACCACAGGACAACCCCCCCCCTCCCCACCACCCTCACCTTCCCCACACACCCCCCACTCCACTTTCCCAACAGCTCCATCATTCCAAGAATTTTTCTAGGAATTACTTCCAGATACCACATCTTTTCCTCTGACTAACTCCAACCCCTGGGCTTCCTTGGAAAAAAATGGTCCAGACACTGGGACACCATGACTCAAAATCACTCTGGGGCTGGATTTATGTCCAAAAGTTTCGCAACACAGCTGAAGCCTGTCCAAGATGGATCAACTAGTGCCTTTTATTTGGGATTGTGCCACCACCGGCAACACTTAATTCCACATTCATCCTGTTTACTTGGAGCTTAAGAACAGAGGGAGAACAGGCCCTGTAGCGATAATAGCACGGATGAAAATAAACAGACACAAAGACTTCTGCTCCCGCTTGTTCACAGAAGGCTGATACGTCTTTGGCGATCATCACAAGCATTAGCGTATCCTTATAAACATTAGGTCGGTGTCTGGCCTGTGCCTAATGAGGTGTGAAGGGAGAGCATATGCCTCACAGACGGACGCCGAGGCTTACACACAGCCTCTCCTGCTACCATCCCTTCTCGACACGGTCTGGCAGTGGAGCACAGGGCCACTCCCCCAGGGTCTGCTGGTCACGGAGGAAGTCAGTGAGCGAGCATGAACAGAAGGTTTTACAGCTACATCATCATCCCCACATGATATCAAAGCCACTACCCTAGGACAAGCACAGCATCTGACCCTGGTGAACTCACACACAATGCTTTTGACTAACTCTAATCAATCAATTCAATCAATTTTTATTGTTTAAAATGCAGTATCACCAAATCTATGGTCTCAAAACTCTTTCACAATTGAAGACAATTGAGATTGGAAAATGATAAAAGACAAAATGATTAATAGAGACGAAAACAGAAAATGACACCAAGAAGAGTAATAAAACTTTTCCTTTTGTTCTACTTAAATGGTTTTTACTGGTTGTTTATGTTTTTTTTTCCCCCGACTTTTGTGTTTTTTTTTCATTGGAGACATTCAAAGCAGACATGTCTGATTTACTCATTATTTCAGGCATCTGGTTTCTTGTGGGAAGGGAGGGGAAAGTGAATCACAGGCAATGGAGAGATGCAAATGGAACAGCGGGCAGCGCCATGGCAACGGCGCCATGGACGTGATGGAGAGACATGCGCTCGTCTGGAGGTCCAGCTTCTCACCAGGAAACAAACAGCTGCCACTGGCTCCACTCACAGATGCCCTGTTCGCTTAGCGAGAAAAAGACCAGGTGCAGCCAGAAGCCACTGAGTGCTTTCAAAGGAAGCTGCCATCTAAATCACTCTTCACTACTTGAGCACTTTAAAACCAAATATCAAAACGTTTCTGGAATAAAAAACAAAATAAAAAACTCGTTTTAGGAACTAAATTACATTTCTGTTTCTTTGTGTTCAAGTTTGTACTGATAACTGTGTGGTTAGGCTAAATGATTATTGTCTGCACATGTTTCCAGCATGGCTGACTAATATTTGGGCAATCCTATGTGAGAGACTCACTGTGGGTTAGAGAATCTTCTTCCCCCCTCTAGTGGGCCTTTGGGTCATTCAACCCAGGCCTCATAAACTTCTCTGCAAGCTCATTCATGCAAGTTTCATTAAAGCCCTCACAATGGAGTACATTGTTTCCGATCTTCTTTCCCTGAATTGCATCTTCAAAGCTACTTTTAATAAAAAATATTACACACAATTTACTTTAATTACAAGCGGGGTACCTGCAACTATTACTCTGCTGAAAAATGTCAATACACTCCAATGCAGAAACAGACCATAAACATCCAGAATAACAACCCACCCCTTGTTCCCTTACTCTCCATTATGGGACAAGTGCCTCATCAAAGAGTAAAAAAATAAACGACTGAGACAAACGAGTGGTGAAAAACAAAAGGTAATGAAGGCCACTGTGTGACCATGCTAATGGTGTCTTGGCTGTTGTTGACAGCAGCCTGCCCCATCAATCTGTAAATGCATTCTTCTGAATCAGCACAGCACAGTGGACACAAGACAATAGTGTTAATCAAGCTGATACGAATTAACCTCATATGTCCCCAAAAACTGTCTCAGTGTGTGTCCTTATCCTGGTCCACACTCAACTATTGTTGTTTTGTTGCCAAAGGTGTAACCCATTCCTCTGGACCTTTAATAAGGGCAGGCTGTATCTTAAAATTAAACACAGATGATACTCAGGGGGAGACCGGCAGGGAGGAAAAACAGAGCTCTCATGGTACCCACTCGTCATTTTTATGAGCAAATGCCTGGCGATGAAAGGACACAGCATGGGAGATATCATTGTTATTGCTGCTGTGTATAATTACCTCCTGATGTGATACACTCATTTAGAGTGCCATTTCACTTTCAGGCCTATCTCTGTTGGTGGGTATTACTGTCAATTGTATAATCCATTTGCCCTTGGGGACACATCGTGTAGGTTTAGACTTGAGGGCAAACTCACTGCTTTTCTAATGAGGCACAAAACACAATGAAACCCAGTGGTGGAGAATTCATTTGCATCCCTTTCTTTATATGGGTCTGGGTTATTAACTAGCATATTTTCCTGTTTTGAGTGTATTTTATTGAGGAGCACACTTTTGTTGCAAATTTCTTGGCAATTCATTAAAAAAACTTGACCACATGACCAAAATCTGAAAGGAGAACAGCATGCAGAGACACAGACATAATCTTGCTAAACGTTCTACAGTGAATAAACTGATTTATAAACACATTTTCTATTTTATTAATGCTGAACAATGTCAGTCAGTCAATAGTGTTCTAACCTCTCAATCTCAGTCCTAATGGTGGTACAAAGTACCCCTCAGTCACAAAACCAAACCCCTCCATGAACTTACCCACAATCCACAGGATGAGCAGGTAGTCAATCACCTCCAGAGCGGGGCCCATGGTGTTCTTGGTCTTCTCCTTGTACACCAGTGAGTCAAGGTTGAGCAGCAGCAGGAAGGTGAAGTAGGAGGCGCTGTGGATGATGAACTTGACGAAGGGCGTGTGGATGACCTGTCCAACGCGTGAGCGCGGCCCCAGCAGGTAGCACACGGACAGCAGCGGCCACAGCAGTGCCACGCTCAGCACTGATGCCATCTTCAGGCACGTGTGTTTGCGCCGGTAGCTGGCCATCTCGCCGAACCACACCGTGTTGAGGAACTGCTGGCAGTTTGATTGTGCCACGAACTGGAGGAAGAGCAGAACGATATAGGTACAAATACATGGCCACGGCGCATAGAACGGATAGACAGACACCAAGCCAAAACAGGAATGCAGGCCTGTTTAAATTTCTGTATCCCAGGAATTGTACACTCAAAGGGTTGTTTGTGCTGGAGATTTTTTTTTTTTTTGAAAAAACACAAGATACCTCAGAAGAGCACCTTTGGAAGAAGAGATTTAAGCTTTCCTGACTACAAACCTTTTTCTAACATAATATTGTTTGGGAAAGCACTTTAGGTTTATTATTATTATATTATTTTATGAGTCCTGAGTCAATTCTCCTACGGTTGGGTTTGTTTGCTAAATCACAGGGTGTAGCTGTTGGTCTGTGAAAATCTCCAGGGCACCACATCAGTAGTGCACCTCAGGATCTACAGATGTTTCAGGCCTTTAGTCACTGTACACAATCCTCTGAGGAAGCAGCGTTTAAGGTGATCAATCCTTAGCATGTGTCTAGTATCCAGTTAGTCAATATTGTCCTCTAAGAAGTCCTACTTTGGTGAATGTAAATTCTTCTCTGTAAATGCAGTTCGGTTATCGCTTCAGAGAGACTTTTGGGTCTCTGAAGTGCTCTCCTTTTAAAAGCCTTCACTGCTGTATAAAAGCACTCACTCAACTGTGAGCTGCTCTGTAGTGCAATGGGTAACACTAATACTGTATGTAGAACAGCACTTGGGTTTAACAAAGGCCAAATTTTCTTAAAGCAATATTACAGGATAGTTGAACAAACAATGAAACAATTGATGTGATTATTACATACCTCCCCCTACTTACTCTTATCATATTTCTAAACCCCTGAGGGACCCATGCCAATTAGCAGATATTACAGTTATTTGAGTAAAAGCAGCTATTTTCAACAAAAATGCCCCCAGCCAGGTAATGAAAATGCATAAATGACAGAGTGCTAACAGGTCATTTCCAAAACCAGGGGACACACATAAGTAAGTCAAAACCTTGGAGAAAATTTGAAAGCAGGTGGTTGTATACTGTAGTGCACACATGGGCAAAGCTCACAGACAGTGCTTGTACACACACACACACACACACACACACACACACACACACACACACACACACATTCACACACACACATTCACACACACACACAGACACACTATGTGACAAATATGACACACATACAGATAGTTAGGTGCAAACAGACAGCTGTTTCCAGCTCACAAAAGTGAAATGACAGCCCCTCTTATTACAGGCTACAGATATGCCCACCTCCTTCTGGTTGTACTTGATGGCCAGTTTGAGGCGACTGAGGTTCATGCGCTCCTCCAGCAGGCCCCTCTTGTCCACTGGGTCCTCGCTGGACGTGTGGTTCAGGATGACCTCCAGCTCTCGGGAGTTCCTGGCCTGGGCCAGCAGGTCCTTCGCAAACATCTTGCACTGCTTGGCCAGTTCATCATAGTCGTTCCTAAGGCGGGAAGAAAGGAGGAGTCTCAGCAAAGCATGTAAATCCTTGCCTATCAAAACTATTTTAAATCATTGTGTCATGTATGCACATCAAAACGTTTGAACAAGTTGTAAATGCTTTGGTACATCCATACAGATGATTATGTACAAGTCTCTACTGTTTTCTACATTGTCAATTGCTTATGTCATGTTGATCAAAATGCATTATCATGGGTCTCTGTTGAGTACTGTTCTTCTCAGCATGGAGATGGGAAGTATATGATTACCAGCCAAATACACAGATGACCTCTCTGGCTGCCATGGATACAGCGTGTCATGATACCACAGCAGATACCTGCAGAGGCTGCTTATGACACTCTAAAAGATTCTTTCCACACTGCACCACAAGAGAGGATATTTGTTGTGATGTATGTGGATGAGAACTTGTGGCTCAACAGACAGGAACGCCAGGTGGTGTTTACATTTCTATTTTTTTTTACTTTGTGCTATGCAGTGCTGTCTATTCTATTCTGTATCACAATGATATGATCTATCAACAAGTAAAAACAGTAATAACGTAAATGTGAATCTTGTCCAGTCTTTTGTAATCAATCTGTAACATACACTAAGGTGTAACATACAGTTTACAATAATTGTCATCAAAAGTTTAGTCATAGTTTACATTAGAACGTTCCTCCAGAGTAGACTGTGATATTGACAGCATGACTAAGCAGTCTTATACGTATACAACGACACAAGGACTTGCCATTCTGATGGCACTGATGTGTTCATTGAGACAGATATTTGCTTTTAAGAGATGTACTAAGGATTTTGAGCAAGAGACTGGCTTTTGCATTTAATGCACTGTGTTTTGCTATTTTCACAAATTGTCTTGAGAAATGCACTTACTGTTTTGCAAACTGTAAGAATGATTCGAGAAATGTACCAAAGTGACTGAGAAATTGCATTGCAACTACAAGTGGACATTTTACTGTGTAAGAGCTTAGCGTAAAAGCTAAGTGTACATTTTCATGGATTGGCACTTCCTGCAACAGAAAACTATATAATGCATGGCCTAATTGATCAGTGTTACATAATAGACTTAAGAAATGGCCAGCTGTTGCCTTAAGACCTATTCTTGAATACTGATGAGAGCATGTGTTAGTGTTTGTGCCATCTGAGTGTGTGTTCGTGTGTGTGTGAGTTTGTGTGTGTGTGTGTGTGTGTGTGTAAGTGTAAGGGAGTAAAGTGGACAGAGTGTAAAAGGGTGTCTTTTCTGGCATTACTGTAACACACTTGCATCCTCTGCTGGTAGCAGCTGGGCCATAATTAATCCCCAGAGGCATGACAGCAGCACGCCTCAGCCACCCCTTTGCTCTCTTCTCTTTCCACCATTTGCCAGCCCAGGCTCCATAAGTGGGCCTAGTATGTGCCGCCCCTGTGGGCTTAGGTCACCGGATGTCTGGGGCTCTGGTACCCAGCGCAGGGGCCTGTGATGTGTAACAGGGAGATCATAAAGCTGTCAGTGTCACTGTCAGGGTGTACTACTACTGCTGTGCTTAGCACACCACCTTCCTTTCCTCTAGTTGGAGTGTGGTTTCAAGGCATCCAGACCACATGCATGCAAAGTATGACAGCAGCCATTTTACCAAAGTGAGGAGGAAGTTACAGTTGATTCATTTTTTTTATTTGACTTCCTATCATGTTCTGCTAAGATACTCCTTGATATCCAAACAGATATGAGTCAAATTATCTATCCACATATGAATTTGTATTTGTGTGCACATTGTGTGTGCTTGTGTGTTCATTTCAGTGTGTACATTTGTGTGTATAAGTTTGTGTGTGTGTGTGTGAATGTGTGTGTGTGCGTGTGTGTGGGTGTGTGTGTGTGTGTGTGTGTGTATGTGTATGTGTGTGTGTATGTGTGTGTGTTTGTTTATGAACAACACCTGAACTCCACCTCCACCAGGCTAAGTTCCCGCAGGTCAGCGCTGAGCTCGAAGGCCCGCAGGATGGGGTCCTCCTCGGTCAGCATGATGAGAGACGGGCTCGCCAGGCAGCGGTAGATGTCCAGACGGAACCTGGGCAGAGTGAAGGGGCCAGAAAGAAGAGAGAGAAGTATGCGAGAGAGGAGAGAGGAGAGGGGAAGAAAGAGATGACAAGAATGTGAAAGAAATAAGAGGGGAGAGGGCAAGGAAGAGATGACAGGAATATGCAAGACATACGTTACTGCTTAGTAGATTAAGACAGGTATCGCATAGGACAACGTTTGGCAAACAGCAGCATCTGTAGTCATGCAGAGGAAACAGACAAATTTCATAATGGCCTTAGTTGTGATTACAACAGCTGTGAGTAGATGATACATGGACTTAGTCTCATTTAACATGATATCCACTACTAACAAACAATAAGAAAAATGTAACAATAATATCATTACATCTGCACTCCAGAAGTGGTTTTGAGCATGTTTGTGTGTTGCGTGTGACCTGTAAATATATGCTATACTTGAGCATCACGTAAGTGTGTGCTTGTGTGTATTTGTGAACATGTGTGTGTAACATGAAGAAACATTAACCTGGAATGCCGCAGGCTGTCCTTCTTGTTCTTGGCGTTGCAGAGTGTGCATTCGCAGCCCACGGCGTGTGGGCGTGGCAGAGAAATGTCTTGCTTCAGCAGCATGGTCAGGATCTCGTAGTTGTTTCTGTGGGCAGCCAGGATCACTGGCGCCACATCCATTGTGGTGGAATATTCTGGATTCTGGATGCGCTGCATCAGTTTCTGGAGACAGAGAGTATGGGCCTATAAAACCCCCCCACCTGATGTATCTGGAAATTAAATCCACCGTCAATTATCTTGTCCACACGAATATTTAGTACAGAAAGCTTCTCTGAGAAGACAATGCTTTTTTTCAAGAGTGTAGATGAGATGTGTCCGAAAAAAATGATCTTGATCTTCAATCTAATTTCATCCAAATTTAATTGGATGTAGTATGGCTTCAATGCAATGCTATGACTGATTTTAAAAGTGAATGCATTATGGTTCAGCAAGTTTGCACCTGGCATGTAGCTTACATAACCACCTAAACCCCCAAAGCAACTCCTCTCACACTGCTATGCCATGAGAAATTCTTCACTGTTTGATTTATAGTTTACAGTGCTAAATCCCCTTTTCACATGCGGATACTGTTCAACAGTCTCTAGGAAAAGACTTTGTCTCTAGGAAAAGACATTTTCATATTAAACCTAGCTTAACAGTTCTATACTCTAGAGTGTAGTCCAATGTGAAAATGTGTCCACCACAAATAGATGGAGGCGTGAGTGCTGTGCCACCATAACCTAAATGTTTTGGTGAGGACAGGTCAGAAAGGAATTAGGATGTGAACAGGTGTTGCGACAGGAAAGGAGCCTCAAGGAACAAACAGAACAGTATGAATTACAGTTTCTGCTCTTGGTATCTCTGGGTAAAAGGTCAGACCCTATGACATTTCCTTATTGAACAAATAATGTTTGAATGTGTGTGTGCGTGTTTGTGTGTGTTTGTGTACAAGCACTGTGTTGCGAAGGGGAGGAGAAGTCGCCCCACCGGGATTCAAACCCGGGTCTCCGTGGTACCAAACGTGTACTTTGACCGCAACGCCAAAGAGCCAGGCTCGTTGATATGGCAGTCAGAGCACACCCACAACCCTAGTAATGGTCACTCCATCACACTGCCTTCCCCTTCAGGAAGCACAGCCATGCACTTCACACACTCAGGGTGTCCCTCACGCCATGCTGCGCCTCTGATGACCTCACGGCAAGCCATCCCACTTCTGACACCATTTGTAGCGAAGGGGAGGAGAAGTCGCCCCACCGGGATTCAAGGCTCGTTGATATGGCAGTCAGAGCACACCCACAACCCTTGTGATGGTCACTCCATCACACACTGTCTGTGAGCTTTTATCTGGAAACACTTGCAATGCACATTCATCTTTGTGGTGTGTGGAACTGCTACTAATGGGCATCTCATTGCATTGCACCAAACCACTATAAACACACATAGCTGATGCAAATAGGTTGAAGAGATGTTACAGTTGACACATGTTGCACAAGTCCTGCAGCTAAAACTTTGGGCTGTTGCTCCCAAATCTTTCGGTAAGGACTACAGTCACCTGTGACTATAGTAGGAAGGGTTAGTCTGGAGCCAATCATTGTTATCTGGTTCTAAATTGGCAGAAGGACTTCCAAAGTTCTTGTGTCTCTCACATCTGATGATTTTTCCCTTAATCATTTGCCCTCATTGCAGTGCAAAGTGCATTAATTGGGATCTCAGATCTTTGTTCATTAACAAGATCATTCAGATAAACAACAGCCGAACATTTCAAATGGCAGCCTAATTACAAGGACAGAGCAGGCGGATGTAAAAGTCCATACACCCTTTCCACGGTAATAGCCATAATGACTTGCCATCATGGGATTGTGAATATGTAATGCACAGCATACACACAAACAAGATACACCCCCAACACTTCAGGGCAGCATGACTGGTAACCGCATGGAGGATGCACAGATCATAGCTGGTTAGCGATGGAGAACAAAAGCATGAGCGATTATAATAAGCCACTACTAACAGCCACACTGGCATAGCAACAGGCTTTCCACAGATTACATTACATTACACTTAGCAGACACTTTTATCCAAAGCGACTTACAAAAAGGAGGACATAAGCTAACAGAGGTATAGGGCAACACAGAGTAAGCAGACTACCTTAATACAGTACATACAAGGAGATGCATGTGCCTAAATAAGTTTCCCAAAGCAGGGACACGACAGACACACATACTTCCTACACAACACACATACTTGCTACACAGATCATGTCCATAGATCGGCATATGCATACTCACAGCCATGGATGGCTTTGAGGCCCTTCTGGGTCGGTGGTTGAGGAGAATGTCAACAGCTCCTACCACCTCTGAGTCGATGGCCACCAACAAGGCATCTGTTGCCTAAACAAAACAAAAGGAAGACCACACTGTAATAGAGTAAAATTAAGTCTGTGGCAGTTAAACAATGTATATGTAGATAAAAGAATGGCTGCTATTTTACTAAACTGCAAGAAAAAACACAATAACTTGATTTGTGCACTGATAAGATATGGACCAGTTATCTGCATTACAGATTTGCAAATCGCTGCTGTAGGGATAGCATAATGATACAGAAAATGTATTTTAACAACTGAATTTGTGTATCCAATCCAATTTCTTTAGCAATGTATGTCTGAGTACAAAGGCATATGTTCTTTGTCTCCCTGTTTGTGTGTGTGTGTGTGTGTGTGTGTGTGTGTGTGTGTGTGTGTGTGTGTGTGTGTGTGTGTGTGTTACCTGGCAGCCATGCTCCAACAGCAGCTCCAGGATGTCCAGGTTCTCGTTCTCGATGGAGATGGTAACAGCATCACGACCCAGCACATCCACACAGTTGACGTTCAGCTCACCATGTGCCTTCTCTTCCAGAAGCTTCTTCACCATATAATAGTCGCCTTTTTAGAAAGAAAAGAGAAAAAAAACAACTACCCTCCACTTCTTCCCTTTATACTTTCACCCATTCAGCAATAAACTTTCTTTCTCCGCTAACCTGTTAAAACAGACACACACTACAGGGCATCGGTCTACAGAGCCAGAAGGATCCCCTGTATCTGCTTTGCCTCTTGCCGGGGTCATAGTACAACAATAACACAGACAAGCGCTTCTTGCAAACTCTTTTAGGCTGACTTTATATGGTAAGACACACCAGAGCTGGAGTGTGTCTGAGACCCATAACTGGGAGTAAACCATATATTCTCCTATCGCTCTTGGGAACTCTCTCCATGGGAAAATGACCCTGTACTACATGACACAGTTTGCAGAAGCACAGCTCTTGTGTTAATGTTTGGTCTAATGCTGCAATACATCAGTTTCAGTTCAAATACTAACTCAGTCTTACCTGCAAATATCCATGCATTCAAAAACATAACTCAATGTTTATTTTCTGTTTATTAATATATTAGGCCTATGTGATGGATTGAAGATTTTCGAGTTTTACTTGAAAACGTGCCTTTACTTCAAAGCTCTATTGACAAATAACCTTAAAGGAAGATAACGAGGGAAGGTATGTCACTGTATTGGAATGGCAAAAGGTATGCTTTAGGTTGATTGCTCAAGACAGATTAAAAACTGAGTTGTCTTTGTAGCAACGGATCTCATCATCATTTCGATGATATCGCAGATGTTGACGTGCTGATACGGCGTCATGAACTCACCCTTCTCACAAGCCAGTAGGAAAAGCTTCTCATCCAGCGTCGTCTCCTCTTTTACTTCCCTCACATCTTTTAATGCTAGGTACTTGTCTGGAGAGGACGCGTCCGTGCCCTGATAGAGAGCAGCCATTACGACGGAGAGTGAGTAGGGCAAAACACTGATGTGCATCCCACTAGGAAGAAGCGACCATTTAACCATGAAACCCAATTACATCGATCGCGGAAAACCCTCGAAAATTGTGTTGTGCTCCAGATGACAAAGGATATCAACTTTGGAGAGATCCTTTGAACATAAACACGAGAACCCTCACAGCTGACGATCACATCGGTCTTGACAGCAAATTCCCAGCATATATGTCATATAATTTCATCGACTGCTGCGAAGTCAACCCGCGAGGTCTCTCAAATGCTAAATTCATCCGAAATGTGTAGATAAATAACCACACGTATCCAGTTCTTGTAGCCAGTCATAATTATAAACATAGGTTTTGCCTAGCGCTTTTGACAGCTCTGGTCCTGATGTGGCTATGATACATCACTGCGCAAGTGCGGTACCCACCTGCACCACCTCCTCTGATTGCAGGATTCTGGTTGGTTACATAACTTGGATGTTTCTGTGCAACAATGCTAAGGCCCCTTTCGGACTGTCAGTCCATTCTTCCTTAACGATCCACTTTACCTCCTTGTTGGAAAACGTTACTTAACGTTAACAGGGAAGCTAACCCACTTACAGTTACGGGAAGGTATGTGTTATTGATATGCCATGTTGATTGGTTGTTGTTTTATGGCGCAAAAAATCCCCTTAAGGGGCCTAAGGAAATAAACTGTTATGAGTCATAAACAGAAAAGAGAAATGACTGAAACCACATTAACGTTTATCAGTCATCCAACGAAAACTTTACGGTTGAATAAAGTACCTGCCTGTGGACTAAAATTCTCTTTCCCCCGTTTTTACAAATCAGTGTCTCATCAAACCTTCGACCATATTTGCTGATTTTGTTTAAAAGTGTGTACAACATGACTCTGAACTGTAATAAGGAAAATAACTGTATCAGTAAAAAAAGGTATAAGAGGGGTATGTGCAGGTGCTAAAAACCAATGACCTGCGATAATAATACAATCATATTTGCCAAGGTGTCAGAGCTGTCAGATCAGCTGCAAACTTACCAGTTTATTAAGCATCACTGCATTTACGCTTTCTGAGAAGACTGCTACTTTCAAATAGTCTTGTTCTATTTCTAATTCATGCTATCTGATTTAATTTTGTGCTTGAAAACTCCTCTGTAAATCATTTCTGTTTGTACCTGCATCCTTCTTTTCTTCAGTGTGTCCTTTGGAATCACAAGACGTATATGCATTATAAATGAAAGTGTCTCCTAAAGCACGCCTATACATAGTAAGTAGGCCTTTTACGTGTCGTTAACTAAAGACTTTTTATGGACACACTAATTAGTTGACAGAAACCACGATGTTTACATTTTCAATTAGGTATCATTATGGTTTGGATGTACATCTTATTACCGGACATCAATCAAGTTACTTATCGACTGTGGTCAAGCTTGTGAACTTAAACTTACTTCAGCAGTTTCTAAACAGAGACACAGTGGCAAAGAGTTACAATGCAAGGGCCTTCTTATATTTCTGGCGTGTGTAATTTGATGTCATCACTCTTGACTCTTTCATTTCTATAAATACATAAGTACACATTAATATCTCATGAGTTACCAGCTGTGCTGATTAAATCTGTTATCATAATGTGGCTTTGGAATATGACATCATCCTCAGGGGTGTCTTCTAAAAGAAGAAGTACACTAAGCAAGGAACAACATCCTTATTAATTACACCTACCATAAATTACTTTTTGAAGAGAACTACTACCTTATTGTTGTTACAATTATTATCCTTTAACGATTTATTTTGAATGTGCACTTTCAAGATAAACACCTTAATTGTGTATTATGCATGAAGGACTCAGCAAGAAAGAACAATGTAGCCCCCAAAAGCCCACCAATTCCAAAAGTTATACTATGAAATATGATAGCAGTACTGCCTTTGGTTTAGAAAGAGATGTTTTGTCATCTTGTTTAAAAAAGTCCCCTATTTTCTATTTTTTTTTAATATTGGCTAGGTTTGCTCATGTCTGACATTGGAGAGGGTCTTTATTTCCATATGTGTTTGCCTATTGAACTGGATGCCATAACAACAGCAGATGGTGGAGGAAAACAAAATCACATGCCACATTGCACACCACCGGCACATTCGTTACAATTACGGCAACACCTTTGGATTCAATTATTATTGTATTCCAGCACTGCATGAATACAGCATTGCAGCATTGCTCTTGCTGCTCTACCACTTCATTCACTCAGGAGATTAGTTTTATTGATCATACACTAATAGTCTATGGCTGCCTTCTTGATGTATGTGGGGAGGTCTTTTCACTGGCAACTATCATTTCTCCTGGCTATATTGTTCATATCATGATGAATTATTTCTCATTAAAACACTGCAATGCACCAAACAGTTTGGTTATTTGTTATTTATTTCTATGATGACATCAGGGGTCTGCTGGCTGCAACGGTTGATCTGCTATACAGTAAATATACAGCCTACATTATTTTTCAGGAATTATTCAATAAGTTCATAGGGTAGTGAGCCTAGATGTTTTGAAAGGAGACATTTGTCTGACAATAGTGTCTGACATGTGTCTACAAATGTCATGCTTGACAACCAATGCTTCAAACTATGATAATAAATCACTATCTGAAAAAACAACATTTGGGAAAATGTAACACTGTCTAAAAAATAACCCCTTTTAACCAGCAGATGTTTTGGTCTAGAACAAAGAGTACAGGTAGGCAGCGATCTATCAAATCATACTATGGGCCTCTGTGTCCAATAACTATATTGATTGGTATGTTTATGAAAGCTCTTGCAGAATCATTAAAACTGTCCTTAAATACAGAACCATTCGCATGTTTCCAGTCATTTTCCTGCCCTTTACTTGCTTTTTATCCACTAGATGGCGGTCATTTGCAATTTACTACTGCCAAGAGAGAAGTGGAAGGAAAGAACTATTGAATTTTGCCTGTGCTTTAACCAATAAACTGTCTGACCAACGAACTAATTACCTAAAAATGACCCAAATTAAACAAATTAACTACTTGGACCTTCTTAACGCCCCAAAGGAAAAAATGTCAACATAACATCTGTGCATCAGTTTTTACACCAACAGACAAGTGAGTAGCTGCTTAGTCATTTCAAACTGTTTCAAAGCTCTTGGAAATTAGTTTAGATAATGACATTGACCCAGTTTGCTGAATTATGGCAGATGTAATCTGAGCCATGTAGGGTTTGACGCTATTATTGGCTAGCTACCCTTTTCTGAATATCCGCATAATTGCACCTAATACAAGCAGACAGCAACATGACTTTCAAATTCCTCCAAAATATGTTTTACACCAATATAGCCTGCATGTCATTGCCAAAGTTGATGTCACTATAAATCAGATTAGAATCTATTTGTAGACGTTTAGAGGTAACTAAACATACCCCATCTATTACTCAGGTAACTGCACTATGTGGACTTAGTGGGGCTTCTGGTTCACATAAATGACCAGGTCTACTTGTGGTGAAACCGCAAGAGGTGTCATAGAAGCAAAATGCACGGCACAAGCGCTCTTTATGTTGTGGCTGGGGGAACAGAATTCATAAATATGCAAACAGTTCGCTACTCACATAATGAGGACGAACAGACGTAGGCAGACACCGACAAAGGGGATATAAGATGTGAATTTAAAGCTGTACAATTAGATAAAGTTATATAGAGAAGAATTTAAACAGATGAAAATCCGCATCAAGCCACACTACTTTCTAAACGCACCAGAACGGTGGTGAGCAAAAAACCCATATCTCTAAACAGCTGGACTGCGCTTTTGCGGTGAACCCAACATGCAAGCGCAAGGCACACAGCCTCCTCCATAATTTCTCTTTCATAGTGGAGACCCCTTTGCCAACCAGCAGCAACCACTTATTTCTGTAGGCGTGCCGAGGATAGCTTGCGTAAAATGACTGACGCGCCCCAGGACCTATAGCGTCACGATTTGAAGTTGCAATCCAGTCACGTACCAATAGAATCATACAGTGGGTGGTATTTTCGGTTCGTAGCATGATTGAATCAGTGCCGTTTATGAGTTGGAGACACTGAGCATCAGTCGGAACAACAAAGGATGCGTGGATGAAGACTTCACGTCTCGACCTGCAACATTTCAAGCACGGAACGGTTCGCGTATTAAATTCGGAACCTATCAGGCGTACGTTGAGCTGGAGAGTACATTATCTTTATTGAACACTAAAATCAGCACGGGAGAGGGAGCTTCATCTTAAAAGGAGCTGCATCAGATTCAGTCTGCGCCGAAATGCCCGTGATGAACAGCGGTGAGGAGGGCGTCAGTTCTTATGATTGTGAGCTTATATGATGATATAAAAAGTCAGTTCCAATTGGATTCATATTGGATATACCTCATGGCAACTTCTGTTTTAAGTGGAGGTTTGCGCAGTGCAGTCAAGGCTTGTGAATGCAATAGTGTTTTGGTTTGCGAATGGAGTGGAATGCGAATTGCAGTGTTACCTAATCATTTTGTATAAGAGCTCGCGCACACAGTTAATATTCCGTTAAGGATATCACCTTATTACCTAACACTGTTCATTTTTCCATGTGAGAGGTTTATTACACGAGTGGTGCACACCACTCTCTTGGGATAAAGCTAGATGAGAGGCAAACAGTATCAGCAACTTAAGTTAACAGCGCCTTGGGAGAAGGATGGTGGCTATGGAAGGAAGCTCAAAACATATAGTAATCACACCAAAATAATAGCTCAACCGGGAATCGTGATGAAAGTTCTGCGCAGGAAGAGAATAGTCCTCTTCATAGCTTATTTCCTGCTGCTGGTGCTAACCATGCTGAACTTGGCAAACTACAAATGGACTAAGGAGCCCCAGCAGTGCAGTCATCAGATGAGGAGCACCACTTACCAGAGCCGGTCTGACATTCGGTTCCTCTACAGACCTCCACTGGCCAAAAAGAGGCAGCTGGTGTACGTGCTGACCACCTGGAGGTCGGGCTCGTCCTTCTTCGGAGAGCTGTTCAACCAGAACCCAGAGGTGTTTTTCCTCTATGAGCCAATGTGGCACATATGGCAGAAGCTGTACCCGGGGGATGCTGTCTCCCTGCAAGGGGCAGCACGGGACATGCTCAGCTCGCTGTACCGTTGCGACCTGTCCGTCTTTCAGCTTTACAACAGCCCCGGGGGGAAGAACTTCACATCCTTGGGCCTGTTCGGCGCCACGCTCAACAAGGTGGTGTGCTCCTACCCGCTCTGCTCTGCCTACCGCAAGGAGGTGGTGGGCATGGTGGACGACAAGGTGTGCAAGAAGTGCCCGCCGCAGAGCCTACGCATGCTGGAAGAGGAGTGTCTCAAGTACAGCACCATCGTCATCAAGGGCGTACGCATCCTGGACGTCAATGTCTTGGCACCGCTCATGGAGGACCCATCTCTGGACCTGAAGGTGATCCACCTGGTCAGGGACCCGCGGGCCGTGGCCAACTCCCGGATCAAGTCCAGGCATGGGCTGATCCGTGAGAACCTGCAGGTGGTGCGGAGCAGGGACCCCAAGCTGCGCCGCGTCCCCTTCGTGGACCCCGGCCACAAGGCCAACAAAAAGGACGGGTCCGACTACCACTCCATCGGGGCCATGGAGGTGATCTGTGACCGCACCTCCAGGACTTTAAGGACTGCCCTGACGCCCCCTAGCTGGCTCAAGGGGAAATACATGGCCGTGCGCTACGAGGACCTCGTGGAGAACCCCGTCAAAACCATCCGGAATGTTTACCGCTTCGCCAACCTCAGTGCCAACCACGACATCGAGTCCTTCGCCCTCAACATGACCAGTGGGACGAGCTCCTCATCCAAGCCCTTCATCGTTTCGTCCAGAAACGCTACGCAGGCGGCGAGCGCCTGGAGAACGGTGCTCAGCATTCAGCAGATCAAACAAGTGGAAGACTACTGCCACCACTCCATGGCTGTCCTGGGCTATGAGCGCGTGCGAACAGCCGGGGAGGCCAAGGACCTCAGTAAATCTTTACTAACTGCCTCAAAACTGTGATGGGACATCAAAAGGATCGCACCAAAGCTTGTGCTGTTATCAGCAGTGAATTTGCATCATGTGCCGACAACATGTGGAGTCAGAGCTTTATTTAAAAAGTGTTTCAAATGGGCATCGTGACTCATTTTACTGGAATGTCTGTTTCCTGTTTTAGATTTTATGTTCAGTGGGAAATCTCCTATTTTTAAAAAGTGGACAAATGGATGTGTGTTGACTAAGAGAGGCCTATAGGCAGACTTCTGAGCAAAACTGTTCTGGACCAGTAATCTGACAACGGTTACACATCTTACTTTAGTGGATGGATGTAAAATGTTATGAATGTTCACATTCCTGCAATATGTCTGCTCCCCCCCCAACTCCATATTCCCTGTAAATGTGACAATTGTGGATACAAAAAAAGAACAACCAAGTCAATTACAAGTCGATTACAAACTAGAAACAGTCTAAAGAGAAGAAGTGTAAAAAAAAGCTCTGTGGTAGAGCTGTCGGTGTATATTTGTCACTACTGGGAGACAATCATTAAAGTGGTCTGTTATAATTTTATTCTTGTCCTAAGACTCAATTTAATATTTATACCACAAGTTTGTCAGGCCATCAATTCCCATTAAGCTGCTCAGTATTCTTATTAGGAATCTTGTATGAGCCACTTCAAAGAGGCTTCTCTAAACCTGTGGCAGTGTTGATGCATGTGAACCCAGGTGACTTTTCAGAAATCCATCAAGTCTGTCTTGGAATAATTGTATTAAATATGTGTCACTGTTGTCAGAATGCATCAAATTGCATTCCATGCTTTGGATTTTTTCTACCCTTCAGCTTATTCCGATTAGAGCCAAGTGCAGGTCATATCGTGGGGCTGCAGTGATGCTTGCTGTGCCTGTTGGCTGTCTTGGAGCCAATTTCCTGTGCTGACAGAACAGTAGTGCTCGAAAAACAGAAAGCAAACAGTAATTGGCTGGCAGTTCCAAATTTGAAGTTTTGGTCATTTTCTGTTTTCTTTTGCAGTGGAGTGTTTATATGTCATTAGTCAAGAATCATTGTACTGCCTTTTTTTGGTTACAAAATTCTAAAAATGAGATTGATTGTTCTACAACACAAGAAACTGTCATTCTACAGTCACGGGACTGCTGTATACAACAATGGGCCTGTTCTAGTGCTAAGAAGGCTGTGCAGATTACAAAGCTGAATGTGTCAGTCTTTGCCAGCCAGGAATAAGAATGAGTGATTTATAGCCAAGCCACACTAATCAACCACAAAATGGTTGGCATTCTTTAAAAAAACAAAATACGGATGGAGTGAGTACGCTTTTCAATACATGTTACAAAGTTTCTTGGCTGACACGCTGATTCCTGATTGGTGTGTCCCCTTTTCTGTGTTCAATTACGCTGTAGCAACAGCTGCATGGCTGAGTGTTATGTTCATGAACATCTTGGCTGAATGCGCCTCTGTGTGCAGTGCAGGAGAAAAAAAAAATTCAAGTGCAACTTTGAGCTGTCAGTGAAGGCAGCAGACCTGATAAATTCAATCAGAGCTAAAAGGGAAAGCGGGACTGTGTCATAAAATGCTTTATGAGCGATGGCGTAAGCAGTAGAAAAAGCATGGCCTTGAGGACCAACAGGCAAAAGCTGTAATGACAAACATGACGTCTTGAGCTTCGCATGCACATAAACAAAAATGGGGGAAGGGGGGGGGGGGGCAGAGAGAGAGCTAGAGAAGACTTGTGACCTCTTGTTTTTCCTTTCAGAAATGAAAACATGGTTGGGGAGCTAACGTGAAGGGGTGACTTTTTGTATGTACCCAGCAGCCCTACAAAAGCACACCAGCACCGTGACCTACTTATACTATGACGCAAGCTTTTGGGAGGGAAGGGGGCAGGGGGCAGTCCTCGACAAATTAGGGAACGAGGGGGAGAGGTCAAATTTATCATGTGGAATGTATTAGTTTCAAGATGAAGCTGTTTCACTCAGTAAGAGAGGGTTCAAACATTCAGCTGTGTTCAGCACAGGTCATGTCCTGTGTGTGTGTGTGTGTATGTGTTTTCTGTGTGTGTGTGCCTTTCAGGGTGTGTGTATGTGTTTAATGGCCAGCCCCTTGGTTGTCGTCCTCTGTTATCACAGGGCGGGAGGTGCAGAGTCTCAGTTATTTTAAGAGGAACAGCTGTCTGTAGACCCATTCTTTATTTTGGTCTCTCACTTTGATCTGTTCTCGCTTTAGAAAAAAAAAAAGCTACAAAGGTCAGCAGGTCACTGTAGTTGTGTAGGCACACTTGAAGGCTGACTTTACTCTTGAGGCCCTTTGCTGATGTCTTCATGTGTCAGATGTGGGGAGCTAAACCATAAACCTGATAGTGGCGGGAGGTTGAAGTCAGTCCTCACTATGGAAAAACACTGGAACAATAAACTTCATCAACATGCTATGAGGGGTATGGTATGGCATGAAGTGTGAATTATACGTTGGTTGGAAGCGAGATCCTATGTTTGTCCTGAGGGTATGACAGCCATGCACATGCATCCATTAATTATTTTATGAAGAGGGGCGGTATATAAGTGTGGTAGTATAATTGTGTGGGTGCATGTTTCCTCATGTGCATTTAGTAAAACAACTGCCAAACTGATGCAAGGAGTAGAAGAATACTCCTGCTATAGGTATTTATCATTCTATTCCCTTGTAAGGAACAACTGTGACAGTGTTCCCATATATGTTCCGATTCAGGTTTTCCATATATATATATTATGTATACAGAGCGAAGGAGAGAGAGAGAGAAAGAGAAAGAAAGAAAGAGAGAGAGAGATTCATATTCCCAGTGCAGTTATGTCTCTGTTGAGTAGTTGAATGTTTGATGTAGAGCGTGAGAGTGGACTTTCAAATGCTGGAATGCAGAAAGAGTGGAGACTGTTGGGATATCTCTGTCAGTAAGCCCCCGTGGAACCTAATGGCAGAGCGCTTTAGTTAAGGGATAGTAAAGTCTTATGAGATAGTCTTGTGCCGCTACCTTTTCAAATCAAAGAAGCCATTTAGTTTATTTCAGAAACTGGTCTAATTCATTGGTGCCGTTAAGGAGAGGAAAAGCAGGTGAGACTAATGAAGAGGGTTGTTTCATATTTGCTGCAGCATTCCTGGCCTTTTCTTGTATGAAAACCTCCTTTGAGTAAGACAGAGAAAAGCAATAAGTGTTTCCCTCTGCTCAGGGGTGGAGAACCTTCATACAATAATAAGCTCAATACCCGTGTGTGTGTGTGTGTGTGTGTTTGTGTGTGTGTGTGTTTGTGTGTGTGTGCGTGTGTGCGTGTTTGTGTGTTCAGGGAACACCCAAGAGCTGCGGGTAAATGAGATGACAGACACACACACACACACACACACACACACACACACTTTCTCCAAGTGCTAATCACGTCCAGATCAAGTTTTGGGAGGGATGAAAAGCTAAAACACAATGGCCAATCCCTGCAACTTTGGAACCATAAAAGGACAACACACACACACACACACCCGGTGTCAGCAATCTGTGCAGAATTTCCCCCTCTGACTGTGTGTTGTAGGAATGCCACTGACCTCATGCTTTTCCAGTTGTTGCAGCACACTCACTCGTACCCCTGCTCGCCAGACTTCATACATATACAACTCCTGTCTGGGGTCATTTCATGCACATGTACAGCATGTACAGCAAACCTTCTCCTCCATCTGCCAACTCAGCCCAACCCAGCCCAACCCCTGCCCTATCCCCACTGACAGTGAGTGGGTTTTGGTTTTCTGGTTTTACTGGCAGTGAAATTCCTCAGTGTAAAAATTGATTGACTGTTAGTGCTGAGGTGGAGGAGGATGGGGATAGGGTAGGGTGGGGTGGGGTAGAGGTGGGTGGGTGCTGTGGTGAGATGGTTGTGAGATAGAAGATGGTGTTAAGGAAAGGGGTGGAGGTGAGAAGACAAGTAGAATGACACAGTTGCTCTGAAAGGTTAAAACTGGCTTCCTTGTTATGAAAAGTTGTGTTGTTTTTCCACACAAAGTGTCTCAGTGTTTTTTTTTTCATTTACACTTAAAACTGTTAAGGTTGCAGCCATTGTTTTCTAAAACTGTGGAGGCAGGCAGAAGGTAGAAAAAAAAGACATTGGCGGTGCGGGCAAATGGAGGTGTTACACCAAGAGAAAACTCAGAGAAATGACTGCTCTCACAGCTCTCCTGTCTCCCCCAAGAGGAGTCAAGGGGAGGTGGCACAAAGGTGATCATTCTTTTCCCAATAATATCACCTTGCAACAAAAGGTCGCTTTGTGTCTGACACAACCTAATGTGTCTGTGTTGTGGGCTGTGGATCACCCCGTGCTGAGCTCTTCCTGTGGTTGGAAGACACACATACAAACATTCACACAGATACGGACGCATGCATATACACACATATGTGCACACAGACAGAAACACAATCCCTCTATTGCAAAAACACACATACAATCCCTCCATTGCAAAAACCCACACGCACACACATGGCTACTGTGTGTGGCACTTCAGGTGGTAATTATCTCCTGTTATCTGCATCTTGATAAAGGGCAGGTCAGTTTGCAGGTTAAATGTTGAGGTCCTTTAGGACCTTTAGAGGCTACCCGCAGAAGGTCACAAGTGGGTTTGAATGTGCTCTGGCCCAAGAGAGCCCAGCACAGCCAGATTTGACACAGGGGGGGGGGAGCTGCTTTTCACCCGAGTGGCTGCTGGAGACAGATGCGGAGTGAGAAGGAGAGAGAACAGACAAAGACTAGAGCAAGAGCTGCGGGAAGAAAAAGAAAGGAAGCAGAAGAGAGACTAAATATCGAAGTAGAGAGGAGAAGGATAGGCAGGATAGGAGGCTTCCAGTTAACATTTGCAGCCATTACAATCCCAATCAATATTTGATGTTGTTAGACACACAGTCAGATGCAATATTTCAATCCAGCCCCAGTGCTAATGGAGTCCGTGTTTGATGGTACAGGCTCTTGACATAAGTAGCCCATATGTCTTATATGTAAACTAGAACAATGTAAGTGCATTACGTGGGTGGAAAATGTGTGTTAAAAAGTATATTTGGTGACATGGTTGATTACAGGGCCAGTGAGATGTGTGAGGTGCTAGGAGAGTCATGGCTGCCTCTGCGGCAGTAAACCACCAGAGCCTGTGGAGCTCAGGCTGCTTTGAAGTCTGTAGAGAAGAAACTAATTTTCATCAGCTCAAAGGCTGTGTGGATTTTTTTCTTTCACTTTTTTTTTTCTTACACTTTTTTTTCCTTCCACAGGACAACTTTAAATGACAAAATGGTATGTGACAGAAAAGAACATTTCCCCAAGTGGCGGTTCAATTACCTTCTGAGGGAAGAGGTGAATTTTTTTTTCATCCCAAACGCATGTGTTTTTTTTTTCTTATTCGCAATCTTCAAAGATTTATAGGGAATATGTGGACCTATGCTGTCCAAAAGGTTGCTGCATTCCTTTACAACACACACACAGAGGGAGACAGAGACTGCACATACACACACACACACACACACACACACACACACACACACACACACACATACACACACACATACACATATACACACCACCAGACAAATGCACATTCATGAACAAAGGCTAGCACACACATACACACAAGCCTGTTGCATATTCTGAGATGGGCCTAAATTGGTTGTCGTGAGCTGATGCTTTTAACTGGTTGCCATGGCTACGGAACATGACATGCCATTATCTGAACGAGGACACACTGCAGAGGCACAGACAGTGAAGGATAGAGGGAAGGATAGAGTAAGGGAATGACAAAAGATGTGTGTGTGTGTGTGAGAGAGAGAGAAAAAGAGAGAAAGAACGAAAAAGAGAGAGCCCATGAAGTGTCACCATGAAGTGCCATGAAATGAAGTGGCACTGTAAAGCCCTTTGTTTAAGGCAGTCCTTAAAGAGACTGTGCATGTATGTGAATGGCATTATAGAGAATACACATTGCATGCTGAATACAGCAAGAAATGGAGAATCATGTTTTTACACACAACTAGGTTTTCATGTGTTTTGCAACCAAAGTAAGGCTGGTGACCTTGAGATTAATTATAAATCTAACTGAGCCGCGTTAATTGATGTTAAATGTTTCATAAAGCCTCTTGCACATTGTGGCGCTGCTATGAGGCGAACAAAATGGATAAACTCGGCTACTGGCTGTGAATTGATTTATGTGCATCCATACCCGGGGGCCGCACCACCCAGCACACTCATCTTCAAACCATAGTGCATCAATAAGCCCCCTCCCAGCCAACTGATGCTATCAGTCTCTTCTCGCCTGAAGTCTCAGCCATGGGGGTAAAATTCTATCAAGCCATGGCGCTGAGAATTACCATAAGCACACAACCTCAAACCATGGGCTTGTGGGAGATATGTTTTTGTCAAAATGAAAGCAGCAGTGGGCATTTTCTTTTACTGTGGTTACTAAAACCACAGTGGGAACAAGTAGGTTTGTACACTCTCAGAAAAGAATATTGTACTTTTAGGAGTACAAAGCTTGTGACGCTGGCAGTACCCTCAAAGGTACATAACTGTAAATTTTCATGTTTTACAGCTAGTTTTTACTTTTGTCATAGCTGAAGAGGTACACATCAGTACCTTAAGGTCCAAATATTAGCCTTTGGGGGTACATTAATGCTGTTTGTACCTTAATATACAGATTTGTACCCTTACTGTCACATTGTTTCTGAGAGTGTAACTGACAGCAGCACAGTCATAAAAGGGAAGGCTGTGGTAATTTCATAATCTGTAGTGTTGAGCTAGGCATATAATTATTCATATGTGTTTGTGTCCACTCGTTGCTAAAGACTAACAGGTTTGGGCAGTGGTGGCCTGGTGGTTACTGTAACGGACCTGTAACCAGAGGGTCACAGAATCAAATCCACCTACTGCCAGAAGTGCCACTAAGGTACCCTGGGCACGGTACTGTCCCCAGATACTACTCCCCTGGTGCTGTTGTCATGGCTGCCCCCTGCTCAAATGGGTTAACACATAAATGCAGAGGTTTAATTTGTTGTGTGCACTGTGTGCTGTGTGAAAGAATAAAACGATGCAGGCATACACACACTGAAGACAGCAAAAATGATGCTTATGAGATCCCGCTGCCATGTTACCTTTGCTTCTGGTGGTATAATTAATGATATGTTATTATATTAATGATTTAATGTGTTTACTGGGTGGGCACAGAAAACACACAGTGCATCACCAGAGGGAGTGGGAGTGGCAGATAGCTTTTTCCATCCTTTACATGCCCATATACAGGCTGTTTAAAGATTATACCAAATCTACTTCCCTACAAAAACATACCTAAAAAAATTGACATATTATTGCCTATTGTTGCTTCAGCTTAAAAAGGATTCTAGCATAAAATGATTTGGTGAAGACTAAACCAATAGTTTCTGTATTTTGAAGCAACTTGTTTAATCAACGATTTAGCAACTCTGTTTGAAAAGGCTACTCACACATATGTTCATATTGCTAATCTCCTTATAAGCTGAGGCTGTCCCTGACTCACCCCATTTGACAGTTCCATTTTAAACACCCAAAGAATGGCCCTTTGTGGAGATAAATCAGTAAAAAAGAAATCCAAAGCCCAGTAGGCCTACCCTGACTCTCTTTCACTCTCACCGCTTTGTGGAGTTGTGTTTCTTTGTGCTGTACTGATGAGAAACCACCCTTTAGCCCAGAGGAAGTAGGTCTTTAGTGAGGGGTCATCTGCTTAAGTCCAAATGGGGATAGGCTCGATATAATGCGCAAATAGTTTGGGTGGTGAATTTAGAGCTGGTGTGCCTTTCTCTGTTCTTAATGATTAGGTTACAGATTGACTGTCTGTGTTTCTCAGTATGACTTTCTTCCATTCCTTCTCTCTCTGTTTTTCTCTCTCTCTCACCCCTTTTCTTTCTGTCTCTTTTTCTTTCTCTCTCTCTCTCTCTCTGATTGTATTTATTAGCCTGTGTGTTGAACATCCACCAACCTAATTAGCTGCTGCCATAATTGTTGTAATGACATGCTATCCGTACTTCCTCCTGGGGTCTCAGTATCCACCGCACACAAGGGCAACACTCATCAGGGGTGTGTGTACCCGTGTGGCTACGGCTCTGTCGGAGCCTGACTATGGTATCACTTGTCCAATTCTGTCTCGCCGAGCATGGGAGAGCCACAGCCAGCAGGCCCTGGAACAATGGGCCCCTTCTCAGGAGCCACAGAGCTGGTCCTGCGGAAACGAGCCTTAACCTGACTCCCAGGGGTCACCAGGGGCCATATCCGATGACCTCTGGTTTGCACACAAAGCCATTACCGAGCCACCAACAAGGTCGACCTCGTTAAGGACGAGCTTTTATGAAAATGCACCCACTCCTAGCGTGCACACACTCCGCCCTTCCACCTCCCTTAACCTGTGGTCCTAGCACTGCAGAGAGGCCCCAGTGGAGGCCCCTGCGCCCTTTGGGCCTGGTTACACAGGTGATTTCCATGAGAAAGCCACAGGCCCAGCTCAGAGACCCCAGGCTCTTGTCTTCTGCTTTCAGGGAGCACCTGTAGGCCAGTTTCATCTTGCTGCAAGCACACAGAGAATGGCCAGGTTAAATTGACTCAGGGTTCTGGATCAAAGCCCAGAAACAATGTGAGAATGGAGTCAGCTTGACCTAGATGGAAGATAAAGATGGTCATGATCAGTTGTACACTTGCAATCTCCTCAGAAAATTATGTTTGTGGGGATTAGCCATGTAACAGACTGCAGGTGGCCAGGGGTGAAATACAGCATAACATGGCAAGTTCTCATAAAAAATCTGTCTGAGGGATGAGATATTCTTTGACAAAGACCAAACAAAAGTGTAATGTGATAATAGGTGTCACTTATGGTGTTCAGATGTGCTTTTAAATCAAATCACTGACCTATTGGAGTACCTCCATCCTTTACACCTGGCAGTGGTGTAGCAATGTCATATGAAAGGTGTAGTAACAATACAAGAGATAAGAGACATGACTATTAATGTTATCATTTAAGTTGTTCAGTAAGCATACAGTATGATCATTCATCAATAATGAATCATTTGTCATATTCTATCTGTTTCCAAAAGCAATACGTCTCAAAAATGAAAAAGAGAGATTGAGGAGAGAACAGTAACTTTTAGTAAGGGACATCTCAAGAAGAATCACACAAACATCCAGGCAGGCACCCCCCCTCTTCCACACACACACACACACACACACACTATATACTTCCTGGCCCAGAAGAAATAATACTCATTTAATCTACAGTTGAAGTATCTTACATAGAGTTAGAGCAGGGGACGACTGTGCTATTGCAGCGGTGGGTGTTTCCTGCCTTTTACTTTCTGGCGGCATGCCACCCCCCCCCCCCCCCCCCCCCCCGCCCCACACACACACACATTCACAAAGAGAAAAGGTCATGGGGTGGCACCTTTCACCCTCTGATGCCAGTACAGAAGTCAAAATGACTGTTTTTTACTCAGGTTATTTATAGATTTGTGCTGTGTGCTTGTCCACTGCCACTACTGAGCCTTGCAGAGGGGAATTGTGTGTTTCTCTTGTTTTCACCCAACAGGCCAATCAAATGGACTTACCTCCTGCACTCGACACAGCCGATTTAATGTTTGCTGCTGAGTTGAGTGAGATGTCTTGTTGCCGTGTTTTAATTTTCTCAAAAAAACAAAAAAAACCCAACCAATTTTAAATCACTTTACATGAAGCTTGTTCAATCATCACTCTGTTTTCAGAGGAAATATTGTTGCTAAGAATTGATCAAAACAGTTTAAAGAAAGCTATAATGTTCTTGTTTGGATTCAAGGGTACGAAGCTCAAAAAATAAAGCTAACGTTAAGAGACCTTAAGTATCTATATTAAGACTTCTCATCTTCAGCTATAACATTTATCAGCTATACACAGCTCCATCTGAAATTTGTGTTTTGATATCCATTGTAACATCTTGTTTGCTTTGCGTTCCCTGTTTTTATCCCAGTTTCTTCCTTCCTTTCATTCTCTTTTGCTCGCGGTTAGTCTGGTACTCTCAACAGTGTTTATTTAAGTAGATTTGGCTTTATTCGGTTGTGAGAGAAATGACAATTTGCAGGGTATTATCTTCCTGGCAATATCACTTCACATCACAAAGGATTCAGTGTAATGAATTTTGAATTGCTTAGCGGTGGGCATAAAAAAGCAAACTCATTTGTGTTGCAGATACATCCACAGGATCAAAGAAAATAATTATACCAAAGCATAGCCTACCTTTGGAGGCAATATATTGCTTTTTTAACTTTGTATAAATTTAAGTTACTGCTTCTCCACAGACTCCTGCCTCTCCTTCTGCTGAGCGTCTAGAAGCTTCTAGCAGTTTCTAGAACACACAGCAGGGTGATTGTGGAGAAATGTGTGCATATGAACACAGGGTAGAGGACAGAGTTTAAATTGGGCCGGAGCCCTCCGGAGCTCAGCTACCCCTTCACCAGCCTCACCTCTGCAATACGGGCAGCCGGCGCTGAGCTCCCTCTGCTACAGTATTTTTAGTAATGCAACAGAGTGAGATATTAACCACAGTGAGTAAAGAAGGGCTCCCTGCTAAGTCTGCTAAGTGTAATTTAATGTAGTGTAAAGTAATGTAAAGAAGGGCTCTCTTCTTACAAAAGCCAACCTAATTACTGAGGAAATGGATGTCTTGTGAGTATGATGGCAGAATGCACAGTAAGAAAGGCAGCAGTGACTTCCTGGCTCAGAAGAAATAATAAGAAATAATAAGTATCTTACGTAGAGTTAGAGCAGAGGACAACTGTGCTATTGCAGGGGTGGGTGTTTCCTGCCTTATACTTTCTGGCGGCATGCCACACCCACACACACACACACACACACACACACATACTCACTCACACACACACACATACACACACACACACACACACACACACACACACACACACACACACACACACTCACAAACTGTCCAAATACATTGACCAAAACACTTTTTTTATAACCACCATCACAGGAAGTTTTGTGCAGTGTTTAAGCACATAATGAGTCATTCCATGACACCCTATGCCAGTCCCTAAAGCCCCAGCTTATATATTGTGTGCAAACGGTCTCTTTCTCTCTTACACATTTCCTCTCCTCAATCTCTCTCTCTTTCTCTCTCTCCCTCTCTAACAGACACGCACATGCACACACATACACACACACACACCCATACACTTGCACACACACACACACACACACACATGCACACTCTTAGTCATTCACACACCCACAGACACACAGACACACACACACACGCACACACACACACACACACACACACACACACACACACACACACACACACTCAATGACTCACTAGCTCACACAGCCTTTCCTAACTGCCACTCCATCACTGATAAGCCTCTTTCCCTCCTCTCTCTGCGGCAGCGTCTGCATGGGCACATTTGATTTTTTTAGCCTCCATCTCCTGCCTCTTGTCTCGAGGTTATCGGAGGGTTGGCCGAGGGACACCCTGTGTACGGAGGAGGCAAGGGTGAGGGATTCCCCAGGGACTCTGGTCTCAGAGGCACAGCAGTAGTGTGTGTGTGTGTGTGTGTGTGTGTGTGTGTGTGTGTGTGTGTGTGTGTGTGTGTATATGTGTGTGCGTGTGTGTCTCCTTTAAGCTCTGACTCACTTTTTTCATCCACAATCATTTTGTGTTTGTCCTTGTGTGTGTGTGTGTGTGTGCGTGTGTGTGTGTAGAGGCACAGCAGTAATGAGAGCAGGAGGGTCGAGCGGCCAACGTGAACACTGTGTTAGGAGAAAGGGGATACACCTGGATCCATTTGCCCTCAGGGGCTGACTGCTGTGCATGGGGTGTGAAGGTGTGTGGTAAGACATGGACCTCTGTATGTATGTGTGTGTGTGTGAGCGTGTGTGTGTGTGTGCGCACGTGTGTGCATGTGTGTGTAGAGGCACAGCAGTAATGAGAGCAGGGGGGTCGAGCGATGTGTGTGTGTATGTGTGCGTGTGTGTGTGTATGCTTCACGGGGGTATGTGATCACTAGTCTGATGCAATGCAGAGGTAGATGTGCTGGCTCCAGAGAGTAAACATCCTGTCTCATGCTTGTTCCAGTCATTCGCTGAATCAGCTGATCCTAACTAGTGCAACTAATCAGTCAGTCAGACCAGCTAATTAGTGAAACCACCAGTTAGGTACACAGGCAGAAGGAAGGAATAGCAGAATTTGTACTTCATAAAACTGAGATGTCCACATTTGGATCTTTGCAATGTGTGACAGGATTTTTCCTAACCACTTTCAGTCACAAAAAAACACAAAGGAAGAAACTTTTAAATACTTTTTGAAACACGTGCTATGACTAACTCACCATGCACTTATGCAATGAGTGTGTGTGTGTGTGTGTGTGTGTGTGTGTGTGTGTGTATGTCAGTGTGTGTGTGTGTGAGTATGTGTGTGTGTGTGTGTGTGTGTGTGTGTGTGTGTGTGTGTGTGTGTGTGTGTGTGTACGTGGCCCTTCACCTACCTGAGCAACCCTTTTTACTGCACATGCAGCACCAGTGATTCTACCCGCATCACAGAAGCGAAGTGCAGATAACGATGCAAGCCTTAGCAACCTCGTAGCTCTTCAGAGCAGTTTGTTTGTCCTTGCTGCCCTCCGAGTTCAGGCACATCTCTCACCAAGCTCCTTTGAGAAAGACCAGGGCCCTTTTCAGGTGGATAGTTTAGACCTTGTTAGCTTGGCAGAGTGGGCAGAGTGCTGAAATGCTTTGAGGGGTTTGACAGGCGGAGCCATGATGGTTTCTGGTCCCTGAAAGGGGAGAGAAATGAATGATGCAGTCCATTTTAGGCTGGAAAGCATCCAGTGCTTTTTGTGGATATTTTTTCTCAGGGTCTTGTCTTTCTCTGTTTTTCTAGTTTCTCCTCAGTATAAATTATGTGCGATTGAAGGTTCTGGTGGTATGATAAGTAAATTACAGGTCTTTTCATGATTCACAAAACCACAGTGTGGAGTTCATATGGAGGTGAAGGTCATATAATTAAAATTTGTAAGAGGCTGGTTTTATACTAATCATATTTTATTGTGACTGTGGACAGGAAGTATTGCAAACTTGAAAGCACCCATCTGCGTCATACACATTGCCCCATGAAAGCAAGTCAAAAAACTGTTGACATTTAAGCATCAAATATTTATTGACCAGTTGCTCTCAAAGAGTTGAAAGTCGACTCTGAATGGTGCATATAGCCGTATCCTGTTTACAGCTTCCTGTTCACGCTTCACTCTCCCCACATCCTTCAGCAAACCTTTGCTTGTACACCATATGAACTCTAGCCAGGATTGGCAAGGTGGCATGGTTGCAGGACAGACCACAGATCTGCATTTGGAGCACAGATGGCATCTTTTACCTGGGGCTAATAAGAGGGGACACATTACGGAACACTGAATTCGTCCTACACATTCCGACATTGAGTAGGTTAGCGGACTGTGTAAACACATTTTGACCATTTCTCCAAACGGCTACAAAATAACCGTGACACATGACCTTGGGTAATCCGATGCATCTACACATCATATCTGAAGGTCTTTTGCCATTCTGAACATGTTTCTGCAGTTTGGCAGGGTGGACATGAACCAATCTGAATGACATAAATATATGTAATAACCAGAGGAATGAAACAACCTGTGTATAACTAATTAATAGATATAGAGAATGTGTAACTGAAGTCCAAGTGAAATAAATATCATTGATTAATAAAAGCAACTGAAAGAATTGCTTTATGGTCCATATACTGCTGTATATGGGGGCCAAACATTTTGGTGCAAACGATTAACAGATGATGAACCAGATTATTCTAAGTGGGATAGCTGGTTAATAGGTGAGCTGCCCTCTGTCATTTATACAAGTCCAATGTAGAAGAGGAATGTTTCGCACACTGCAAAGTTAAGACCAAAGTTTTTCCAAAATCAGTTCATTCATTAACAGATAAAAAGAGCAGATGTTTCAGCTCAACAGCTTTTCTTAATGCTACAGTGTTCAAGTCCACACATGCAAATCCCAGAAAATTCTAATCCTTGAAATGTATTCGACTGTTCAGGCATTTTTAACAATCTGATTGGAATCACCTTTTTCTCCATCATCTTTTACCTCCTTACGTGGGTTTAAACAGATTTGGAAAAATCACATTTTATGTGGTTTTCTGCTCTTCAGTGTACCTGGAAATCCAAGCTAGATTCAGTCAGGGAATTCTGAAATCAGATTGAGTGGGCAGCCTGAACAATGCCATAGAGTCAGCAGATGCTGAATAGTGAGAGCTTTCTTATAGGTGAGCTGGCCTCTGTTTTGTGTACAAGTCCCACACGTCTAAATCCCAAAAACTTCTGAACAGCCCCATTTTGTTTTGTTCTCTTTCTGGAAATTTAGATAAGAACCTTGATAAATGGATGAATGGATTTGTCATTGTGTAGGCACATCCCACACAATGCTGCACAGGCATGGCATCTCTCATTACAAAGCTCCAAGCCACAAAGCCCCACCCAACTTGTGGGGGGACCAATGCCACAAAATGGCTATCCGGTGGCTCAATTGTGTCTGTGCGGACTCTGGATGGCTGGCTTTGAGGCCGATGCTACTCCCTTTCAATAGGCCCCCCACCCCACCCCCCTGCCACAGGAGGACTAAAGAGGTGGCTAAGAAGTGTCTGTGTGTGGACTGTCTGCCCAACTCTCTCCCTGGCCAATGCCACTCTCTCCTCCATTTCCACCCCCCCATCCCAGTCTCCCATGCCACAGGACAGCTATCTGGTTGCTAAAGAGTGGTTGTGCGGACTGTCTGCCTGACTCTCTCTGTGCTGGGATGGAAATCAGTTCCAGATGAGGGAGCCAGGACAGAACGCTCCTCTGACAGAGTTGAATCCGACCACGTCTGGATCTCATTTAGGAGGGACAGACCATCCACTGCTTCACCAACGAGCAGCCACTGGTTTAGGTAGTGAGAGCAGATTGGAAGTACGGGTCAGAACAGAGAGTTGACTGTGTTAATGGGGATGAGAAAGAGTTGCTTACAACCACACAACAAAGAAAAGGAGACATGATCCAATCTGATGAAGAGCAGATGCTTGAAATGTCAATTGTTATGAGAACCTAAATAAATGAAAAGTGAAGCTAAAAAAGCTGAAGCATGTGGACCCCTATTTCTCTTTTGTGGTTACAGTTGCACTGGGTCATAAAAGCCTAGTCATGAAAATGCAAGCAACTCAGAGACACACAGAGACACAGAGCCATAAATAGCACTGCCTCCACTGACATCAGTAGTTGAGAATTTATAAAAATCACTGTTGCTTGTACTATCTTTTCTCACTCCTGCACAAGTTAGGTTGTAGATACATCAAGTTTCATTTGGCTTAAAAGGGTTTATTCCTGGCTGGTCTGCAAGTGGTGGATAGTGGTTTAGGTGATGACGAAAAAGGGCTTTGAGCATATACGACACACTCAAAATAAGTTTGTAAAAACAAGTTACTGAATTACTTTTGGTAAAGTTGTAGCAGAAAAGAAGTTGGTACAACTTGACTCCACAGCACCATGTCTGACTGGTTTCTTTGGATTTATTCTGCATGTAAGAACACACAGGCCCTACAGTCACAACAAGCATTAGTAGCGTATGCAATCAACTTTACTTTCAATCAAAACCTCTTAGCAATTATCCTACCTCAAGATCCAGTCAAGTGAATTCTGTGAGAGGGTGATGCCAGTGTAATTCTTATTTAGTCTTGCCCTACTAATCTCATTAGAAAGTTAGTAAAGTAAGTACATTTACTTTATAAAGCACATTTAAAACAGCTTTCACTTATCAAAGTGCTCTACAAACCCAAAAAGGTAAAGGTAAGTTTTGAGAGTACATTTGAAGGAGAAGATAGAAGGGGCACATTTAATGTCTGGGTGCAAACAATTCCACACACGTGGGGCCGCACCTTTTTATTTGAGGTGAGTCAGGGCTACATAAGGCCTTTGTCTGCAGATCTAAGCGACCTATGTGCAGAATGGGGTAGTAATAGATGTGAGGTATAGGTAGTGGCCTGCCCGTGCAATGGCTTAAAAACTTCCAAAAGGACTTTGAACTGGATTGTGGAGATCACAGGGAGCTAGTGTAGGGAGGCCAGGACAGGGGTAATGTGTTATTAAGTCTTGGTAGCTGTCAGCAGTCTAGCTTCTGCATTTTGTCCCAACTGCATACACATTAATTGGAATTGGGAGAGACCAAGATAGAGGGACTTGCAATAATCCAGCCAGGATGTAATAAAGGCATGGATGACTTTTTGTAGATCCTCGAAGGACAAAGAGGGTTTTAGACAGGAAATCACTCTTAGCTGGTAGAAGCTGTTCTTAATAACAGAGCTAATCTGTCTTTTAAAGCAGAGCTCTGAATCAAGAATTAAGAATTCAGCTTTACTGGTGCACTGTCTAAAAAAACTATTGCTGGCATTTAAGGTTTTAATGCATGCTGATGCTGAATGTATGAACATATGAGTGACCAGACCCTGACTAGCTGGCCAGTTATCACCAACTCGCACATACAACCATAATCTTATCTGTCACGGTTTCCCTGCTCCTGTCTCCACTTTGTGAGAAGGATTTCCTAATATCCATTCAGAGAAGTAATTTAATATTGTTTTAGTCCATGTAGGGTAATGGGTTGGTAAAATGTTGTATGCTTTTGTTGCAGAAACTTTGTGCTACCTTAACTCATCTCGCCACTATCGTGCACTACAGTGGACGCGCGTTCCGGTTTACAGATCAGGTCAATGAAAAAATTTGTTAGAAAGTAGAGGTGAAAGAAGTTAGAAATACGTTTTTTTTTCCTACAGCCTACTGTAGGTCTTTGTTAATCTACCAAAGTTTGTTACTAAAATCTTTAGAAACATTTTACTGGGGCATGTGCAGTTGTGTGCCATCTATGTCAAAGTGAGAAGAGATATCATACTTTCGAATGATGTCACCTAGGGGGAGCATGTAAAAAACAGAAGAGCACTGGTCCCAAAATAGATTCCTGGGGAACCCCGTAGGAAACAGGTACTGAGAGAGAGGAGAACTGACCAACAGATACAAAAAAGGTTTTGAGTTTTAGGCAGGAGCTGAACCTAAGCAGTGCAGTCCCTTAATGCCTGCCCACTCCTCAAGGAGGATGTTATGATCCACAGTATCAAGGGCCACACACTTAGGTCCAAAAGAACCAAGATTGCATTCTCACCTGAGTCTAGAGTGAGGGGTGGATCATAGATAGATTAGCCCTGCCTGTAACTGTACCATGTCAGATTGAGTTCTTTCAGGGACAAATGCACATCCTCTTTCTTCACCGTTCTCTCCCACTCTCTGACATATTCATGCCATCAGCCACACAGCACACATGTACTGAATTGTCGTGGAGTTGTAGTGAAAATCATTGTCAACAACAAGATCAGGAGTCTGATTGCATCCTTGCAAGTTCAACAGCTGTATACAATCACTAATCAACAATGATTGTTCATGTTATAAGTTGCACAAACACCATGAGTTAGCATTCACAGATAAAAGAGCATAAGGGAATGACCACGGTTAAACAAGCCAGCCTTCCCCTGTATATGCGTTCCTAGCATGTCTAAAGGCCCCTGGGTCTGTCCTAGCTCCTTTCACTATTCTCTTTACCTTGACCACCTTTGAAAACATCATGGAGTGATGGGACACACATGAGGATGAATTCATAAGGGCTTAGGAAAAGATAAAAGTGAAATGAGGAGAATCTGAATCCACCTCTTATATACAGTCGATGGAATCCACATACAGTAAAGTGGGTATTGCTGATCTGTGTCAGGTTGATTGGTTGTTATCTCCCTTAACAATAGAATTGTCTTTTCTGATTGGCTGATGAGGTGGGAATTAACTTTGTATAATTGGCTACCTTAGAAGTAGATTTCAAAAAAATTAATCACTGTTTCATATCAATGCACTTATGAATGGTAACCATGACAACTCTTGTAGCCAAATTAACGGTTAAATGACTATTTCATGCTCTACTTTTTCTTAACGGATGATATAAAGTAGCAAATCAGCCATTTATTTTGGTCGTTTAAGCATATAAAATTAGATCATAAATACAAACAGGAGATAAAAGGGATAAAGGCCTTCATGGTGACCAGTTCTGTGGAAATAATGTCTTGGCGGTTCTTTGCCTCCACCTCACTATTATTTATACGGAACTGGTCACCTTGTTGCCCGTTATTCCTTATTTCATGGTGCAAGGAACTGTGGGGTATCTTACCTCCTTTCTTTTTGAAAAGGGACCACCAGTGTAGAGTATTCTGAAGGAGCTTTGAAAAAAAAAAAACATTATGGCACCTTGAAGAGAACTCAAAGGCCCCCTATCACTAAATATTTCCGGGTCTTTTCATGAGGATAGGAACTTTCCTGAGCGGAAAAAAAAAAACCCAAAACAAACAAAACTATTAAAAAAACTGAGTTTGAAAGCAGCCCTGCTGTCCGTCTGCCTTCCTATTGCATAATCGCTGGCAGGTCACTGACTGGGCTCAGTGGCCCTCCATAGTGCCCTGAAGCTGCGCTGCTTAACGAGTGCTAAGGACTACCACCACATTGCTTTAAAAAAAAAAAAAAAAGAAAGAAAAAACCTAACAACATAATGGCCCAATATAACCCAGGAGCCAGGAGACTGGTGCATTGACCATGGCCAAATGGCTGCCCCGCTTGCCAGGCTTGAGATGCTGGCGCAGCATGTGGAGGCCTGGGCAGAAGATAGTCCCCGCCGGAAGAGATGGGGGGAAGAGGCAGGGAGGGGTTGGAGAGAGGGTGAGATGAGGCGAACAGAGGCTCTATTGAGATACCAGCTGTCAAGCCCAATGGCCCAAGCTGGTTCATTGTCATTGTCACAGATTTCCTAGAAAATGGCATTTGGGGTGTGTGTGTGTGTGTGTGCATGCAAGTACGTGCCGGTGTGTGTATAATGTGTGTGTGTGTTTTAACAGTGCCTGTATTTAGTATTGCTGGAGCAGTTATAATACATTACGCTGTCTCTGATTGGTTGTGTATGTTGAATGGTCACTGATCAGTTGTCACTGACGGCCCACTGGTTGCCCTCAGCTCTTGGTGTCAGTGGTGTACTTATCACTGGCCAATCCCCTCATCGCGTCATCAGCACTTGCACAGCTACGCCTCTGACTTCCATAAACTAGCTGTTGCCTTGGACTCATAAACTTATAGACTCAATTACAGTAAAGGTCTACATGCTTCAAAGGGCTGGTTCATTGGCTGTATATGTCACAACGACATGGGTAGTCCCTTCTCATTCGGAAGGCCCATTTGAGTCCACCTGATATATACCTGTCTATTCCCATGCAGAGAAGGCTGCTGAAGTTGGATCCTTCATGGACCAGATTCTGTCTGGATTCATTTTATGCAACAAAAGGATTATATTGGGCTCAATCTCTGACAATTTAGTTATTACTTTTTTGTATTGATGTGGCCATTTTCTTATTGGTTGCTCTTATCAAATGTTTAACTGTCATGTTAACTGTCACATTATGTTCTACATTAGGAAGGCAACAGGATGAGCACTGAACTATGGGCCATTCTCCAAAGGCGAGGCAGTTTCATTTCTCTGTTTGGTCTCTGTGGCTATGGTAGGCCAGACCTCACTATGCAGGACCCTTCAAATAATGCAGATCCTGAAAAAAGAGAAGCAGTAATTGTGAAGTTCTTTCACTGACTAAAAGCCCCTTCTTGTTCATTTTCCCAGGAGTTTGCTTCTTTCAGGCTGTCTTGCTTTGTTTTCTAGTGTTTGTGTTTGTGTTCTCTCTCTTAAATTGATGAAGTCTGTGTTTGATATTAAACTTGTTGTTGTTTGCACCTGCAATCTCCTCCAATCTTGCGATGTCTCTTTGGAATCTCATGAGTCCATAAAGTGTCTCCATGTGTAGTGTAGGCGTGTCTCCATGAACTACACCCTCAGCAGAGACCAATCACGGGCCAGCAGCCCATTGCCAAATAGAAAAAAAATATGTGCAAGCACCTCTATGTCTCTTCCTGCTTACGAGCAATGAACAGGCACATCTCAATGATCAAAGTTTACTTTTCATATTCATATTTCATTAATTCAGGTAAGGAAGTGAAATGCTAATATAATATTGATTTTGTACAGACAAAGTAAAATATGCAAATAAAAAAGGTTTGTGTTTGCTTTAATTTTGATGATTACACCTTACAGCCAATATAAAAAAAAAAATTCAGTATCTCCGAAAATTAGAATGGTAACATCACACTAATGAAAAAATATTTTTATTACAGAAATGTTAGCCTTCTAGAAAGTATATTCATGTTTGTGCCCATAGTACTTGGCTGGGCTTGCTTTTTCATTTCACATTGCATTCAAGTAAATACATTTTTCCATGATATTCTAATTCATTGAGATATGCGGGTAATTCAATAAGGGATCAGTGAAAAGCTTCTTTCTCTTTCTCTCTTTTTCTTTTTCTCTTTTGCATGCACTCTCAATGCTCTGCAACATGTTGTATATAATAGCAAGGTTGTCTGTCTTTGGAGGAGCCAAAGATACTTGACACAGGGGTCAGGGGTGAGGTCAGGTCAATGTGTGTGTGTGTGTGTGGTATGTGTGTCTATGTGTGTGTGTGTGTGTATGTGTGTGTGTGTGTGTGTGTGTGTGTGTGTGTGTGTGTGTGTGTGTTGGGGGCAAGGTAGATAGAAGTTTGATTTGTGTCTCTGGCAACAGCGCATCAAGCCCTCCAATTAGATGAGTCAGACTAGCTTCCCGACCCAGACTTTAAAGAATGAATGTTCTTCATGGATGTGTATGTGTGTGTGTTTGCATGTATGTGTGTAAGTGTGTGTGTGTGTTTTGTGAGTGTTAGGGCTAATTTATCTTTGAAACGTTCTTAGTGATGCAAGCATAGATAAAAGACAACACACATATCCATGCACGCAAAGACACACCCACACACTCACTTTTCTTTTCTACTGCCCATTCATGACAGGAGTCTATCCTAACTCACATACCAGGCTGATGAAAATTGCAAGGTGGGTGATGAATTATGGATAAGGTGAAATTATGAGAGTGGCCACACACACTCTGACACACACACATACACACACACACACACACACACACACACACACACACACACACACACACACACACCGCACACATACATGCACGCACGCACACACACAGAGACACAGACACACACACTGCTGGTGAATTTGGATAATTTAGTTCTTTCTGCTTGCCCACGACACCCTGGCCGTGTGATGTGAAAGGCAGGGAGAAGAAAGGGAGAAAGAAGGGAAAGAAGAGGACGAAGGAAAGAATGAAAGGATAGTCTTGGTACTCACACCCAGGCGGAATGTGTGGAGCAGACAAGGTTTCCAGCCAAAACACACAACCCTTACACTTAACCTCAAACACAAGTGTATTCACATAAGTCTATGCATCAACCTACACAGACACACAGACACAGATACACACACACACACACACACACACACACACACACACACACACACACACACACACACACAAACACACACACAGCGTGGGATGCACATAGAAAAACATACACATCAATACACAGAGGAGTGCCAATTTAGTCGTGTGTGAGATTTTGTGTGTGTGTGTGAGGGGTTGTGTGAGTGCGCGTGTGAGTGTACCCGGGCATGCATGTACTCCTGAAAAGACAGCTTGCCAGACACCCAGTGCTCTACTGCTTCATTCTCCTTCACGCCTTCTTTTCTTCTCACACATTGGCCCATCTGTGCTGCCTGTACTGTCCCTTCCACCTCTGCATCTGGCTTTCCCCCCGAAACCCCCCCCCCCCTTTCTCTTTCCATCCTCTACCCCCCTCTCCTTCTGTCCCTCTTACTCTCTACCCTCTCTCTGTCTCCGCTTCCTTCTATTCTGTCTCTCCATCTCTGTTCAAAGTTGCTTGATTTCAGCATGACTGTTGAAATACAGTTTTGCCAAAGCATAAAGAAGAGTAGAACAGCTCGACCATTTGTAAAATAACATTACAACCATAAGCAAATGACATTACAACAACAGACAACAATAACATAACACACACACACACACACACACACACACACACACACACTCTCTCTCTCTCTCTCTCTCTTTATCTGTCTCCCTCTTTCACACACACACAACTCTCCCTCTCATTCTGTTTCTTTCCTTCTCTGTGCCCCTCTCTTTCTCTCCTCTCCTCTTCTCTTCTTTTCATTCTCTCCCTGAGACCCTCTCTTCCTCCCTCTCTCTCATTTGCTCTGTCTCCTTCCCTTC
>CM059285.1:14573264-14595764 GCA_030347295.1 Setipinna tenuifilis
GAATAGAATGGAATTTCCTGTGCGAGTGTGTCTGTATGTGTGTGTGTGTGTGTGAGAGAGAGTAAGACAGAAAGAAAGAGAGAGAGAGAGAGAGAGAGAGAGAAGAGAGAAAGAGAGAGAGAGAGAGAAGAGAGAGAGAGAGACAGAGACAGAGAGAGAGAGAATAAGACCAACACCTCATGCAAACTTGACAGTTGCATTTGCAAATGGGGTCAGGCGAATCCGAGTTTTTACCTTTATCTTTTCAACTTTCCGGTACTTTTTTCTCCCACACTACAGTATGTGGCAGATGAAGCCCGACAGCCTTGAGTGACTGTCCGTCATTTTCCCACTTTATTCTCTCAGCCTGTGTGCTCGTGTCCATGTGTCACTACGAGCTGGGAGCGGTGGGCGCACTGCAGCCTGGCAGAGGAGGAGTGCTGAATTTCAAAGCAGCAGCCAAGAGTGAGAGGCGAGAGAAAGAGAGAGAGAGAGACAGAGAGAGCGAGAGAGAGAGGGAGAGACAGAGAGAGAGAGAGAGAGAGAGAGAGAGAGAGAGAGACTGAGACAGAGACAGAGAGAGAAACCTTCTTCTTATTAGGAGATACCGTCTTCTTATATTAATATTCAAAACAGAGCAGCACAATTCTGGCACCACTTGCAGATAAACAAACCTAAGAGGTACCACCACACAGCTGCCCAGCTAAGGAGTAGTCACCCTGAGAAGGAAGCCAAAATATCCAAAAATATAGTCTAAACAAAACTGATTTAAGTAATGTCTCAAAAAATGCAAAAAAGGTCTAAAGAACAATATGATTGGAAGGAAAATAACCTAAATAAGTGAACTAATATATTACAAAGTAACAAAAAACGATTATAAATTAGCAACCTATTTAATTTAAATTAAAAACCATCATCATAGAAAACTATTCACCAAGTACAGGTTAGGTGATCATAGCTTTGCCATTGAAAAAGGGAGACATAGGCAAACCTGGGTGTCTCGAGAGCACAGAAAATGTAAACATTATAATACTGAGGAGATAGAGGATAAAGCACATTTTTATGTATCAAATACCATCATTTCTATCACACTTCTGTTTTTCATGTGTTATTATCATACCCTCCATGGTAACACTTTGGAGTAAGGTTACACAAATTATAATGATTTAATGCATGATTTGCTCATGAGTTTTGCATGGTTCATGCACTAATTGATCCCTTAATAAATCATGAGTCTTTTATTAATCAACATGAATTCATGTTCTGCCATTTGTGACCTTGTACAAAGACAACACATTAACTAAAGCATTACTTACCATAGGGAACCTCTTAATGAATAAGAATTTATTAAGCATGATGAATTCCTGATTCTTCAAAGACTTGGTTAGTTCAATTTGTGGAATTCAAATTGTGGTCATTGTACTTTAATTTATCATTAGGTTATAAATGAATTATAGGTTAATGCCCTCTTTATCTGTCAGATCTTCTCCACATTGCCGCCCCCCCGCGTCTCCCTCTCCCTCTCCCTCAGATCCTTCTCTTCCATCCACCTCTCTGTGCCCTCTACCCGCCTCAGTACTGTGGGGACTCTGGAACTCTCTCCCACTGGACATCCATAACATTTACTCTCATCCCCTTTTTAAGTCTAGACTCAAAGCTCAGCTGTTCCAGATTGCCTACTTACTTTGATTGCTCTGCTGAATTTCATCCCTTCTTGCTTGTGTCTGCGTTCTTAGCTTTTATCTGTGTTTTTAGCTTCTTATTTGCGTTTTTAGCTTTCTCTGTAAGTGTCCTTGAATGTTTTTGAAAGGAGCTTATAAATAAATGCATTATTATTATTGCTAGTTCATACAGAATTTATGCATGAATTCATTCATAGTTCATGCATGACCTCATTGCTGATGACCTAATCAATAAACATAAATTGACATTGAGTTAATGTTCCTAAATTATTATGGGAACATACAATTGTTCTGATCTATGCATTTCCCATTAATGATGCATTAGCCTCTCTTGAGTTCATCAAATGTGTGCCCCTTCAGTTGAAGTGGTAGATATACGGTAGCTTTCATCAAAACCAATGAAATGTATGTTATTGGGAATCATGAAAGTACATTAATTAATGGTTAGTAGCTTATGCTTTCATCATGTTTCTTATCACAACAATGACATGATATTACCAGTGTATTGGGAACTGTGAAATAACACAAATTCATCATGTTTGGATCCAGGTCCTTTTTGCTACATTGCTTATAGCTGGGTATTAACTATGTCAAAATCAATCTTTTCAAAGGCTTTACTTACAATACAATGTAATGCATCAGTCTTTAAACAAACAATAAAATTAATAACAATAAAAATAATAAAATGTTAACAAATCAAACAAAATATACATTTTAACTTGTGTTTGTCTTTCTTAATCCCCACTGTTTAACTTGTACAAAATCTACAAATCAAATTCAACATCAGTGCATACAGAATGCAGCTCATGAAAAAACACTGAACTCATGAACTAGCTTAAAGGGGTCCTTCCATCGTTATTTTTATTCATATTTCTGTGTCGCCACTATGGTTGAATGCATTGTGCGTCATTTCTGTGAAAAATTATGTCGTAGTTTTCTTGTTTGACGCTGTTTTCTGTAAGCTAGAACAGGTCTAGTGGTTGAACGACTGGCTTTTCCAGTGTCCCACGTGAATATCCATGACGTGTCAATAAGGCACCTCTGATTGGGCAAATTCGCTGTCTTTCGCTCACCTAGCTTCTGTCCACTGTTCTTCCTTTGGGATGTGAGCATGGCTCTGGACGGGGCTTACGACCTAGTGGCGTAGATAGGTTTAACCTGCTCTGATCCGCTCGTTTTGGTTAGCTTGACCCTTCAATGACCAGTAAAACCATGAGGATCGAATTTCACGTCTTGGAATGCTGTGTGCATATACTGCTTGTTGTGACCCACCACATTGTAAATAGAGCTACTAAAAGTGGTTTTTGACAGAAGGACCCCTTTAAACCGAATGGCCTAATGTAAAAAAAAATAAGTGCCACGGTTCTTTTAACGGTTCAGAGCACAATTTTTAGCTCTGCTGATACAGCCTATTAGCATGGCAAACCAGCCCCTCATATTTCACTTCATTTTGCACAAAATAAACAAAATAAAGTGAAGTATGAGGGTTGGAGGCTGGGTTACCATGCTAACAGTCTATATGCTGGGTTACCATGCTAACAGTCCATTCCATTCATTTTAGTGTCACCTTGACATGAAATAACGTTACATAGGAAGCACACCATACCTTGATTTTGGCATTGTTGGACACCGGAGAAATCCCAGCAAAACATATTTGCTTCAATTGGGAATCTGTCATGTCATTGCTTTATAAGAAAAGTTAATCTCAAATTGTGATTTGTGAAGTGAATAAAAGTTTCATTTTGATTTATTTCTTTACTATTCAGAATTATTTACTATGGTATTACTATCATTACCTGATTAGTGCTTTGGCAATGCTGTGTTTACATGCATGTCAATGAAGCTATTAAATTGTAATTAAATTGAATTGAGACAGAGACAGAGATAGACAGAGAAGGAGAGGGAAATAAAAGAGAGGGAGAAAGAGGGAGAAAGGCAAGTGGAGAAGAGGGGATGAGGAGAGGTAATGAGATGGAGAGGTGAAAATTGCAGCGAGCAGAAAGAAGATGGCTGGTGGAAGACAGACGGATAAGGAACCAGTGTGGAACGAGCTGAGACAGATGGGAGAAATACTGGTAAAGAGCAAAGGAGGAAGAGAGAGTGATAGAGAGAAAGAAAAAGAGATAGAGAGAAAACAAGAGAGAAGTAGATAGTCATAGAAAGAGAGAGATAGAGAAAAATAGATAGAGAGAGAAAGAGAGCGAGAGACAAAGAGAGATAAAGAGAGATAAAAAGAGATAAAGAAAAAGAGAGAGAGCGAAAGACAAAGAATGTGTGAAACTGAAGCATTGCACTGCAGGGATGATGAAGGTAGGAGTCTATTCAGACGCTGAGCTCTGGGTGGAATCAATGAGAGACGGTGGCTGCAGCTCATCTTCAGCAAGCTGTGGCCCAGAGATATTCACCCTGATTGATCTGGTGATAAAGCAAAATTAAATGAGCTCGGATGAAGAAGAGACCCCTGAGATAGAGAGGGTGTGTGTGAGTATGTGTGTGTGTTTGTATGCGTTTGTGTGTGAGTGAGTGTGTGTGTGTGTGTTCGTATGTGTGTATGTGTGTGTGTTTGTGTGTGTGTGTGTGTGTGTGTGTGTGTGTGTGTGTCTCAGAAAGAGAGTTATATTAAATGCAGGACTGCAAGAGCGCTTTGAAGAAGAAAAATGAATTTTTTTACTGTAGTCCATCACAGGATCATAACACTGCATTAATAAGAATCAGCCCAAACTTGCTCACTCACACCAAGTATCTGTGTCTGTCTCAAAGTCACCACTGTATGACAATCTAACATTTCTAGAAGTAGCTTATCTGAAAAAGACAGGAAATTTGTCACAACAAATCCCCTTCCCAAACAGACACAGCCGTGAAGAGAAGATAATTTCATATTTTTTTTCTTTTTTTTTATCTCACAACAAGCTGAAGAAAAGATAACAGAAGAAAATGGTTTTAGAAATGTCATTAATATCAATATTACATCCATCTGTGCAAAGTGTCAACTTTAACATTTAAATTATTCACAAAGACACAGAAGTCAGCTAAAGTCAGACAAGTAAACATCCAAATTGTCACACTAACAGAAGCACACACGCACACACACACCCACACACACACACGCATATAGAAACGCATTTCCCAGTCCACTTAATGTCTGGTCTCTGCATTGTCCGAATAGACAAAATACAGAAAAGCTACACACACAAAAGCTACACACTCTACATACTTGTATCCTTCTTTATTAAGAATGACTAAACCGTTGTTATGGAGGACAAAAACGCTCAAAACACACACACATACATACACATAGTGATGCAGAGGAAAAAAGCAAAATACTTGATTTCTTTCAGGCTGGATCTTAGCACCATTTAGAAGGCATTAGTCAATGTTTATCTCCTCCTCTCTAAATCCTTCCATCTCTCTCTCTCTCTCTCTCTCTCTCTCTCCATCAGCATGATTCTCGTGTTCCCTCCATCTGACTGCAAGGCCTCAATTAGCTCATAGCAGGCATGGTGACATTCGTCTGCCCTCCCCTCTACAGGCATGGATGGGAGCCTTAATTTAGATGAACAATGTGGATTATGATTGAGTGTTCTGGAAGGACAACACACATACACACACAAACACACATAAATACATACATACAAACACACACACACACACACACACACACTTACACATACACACACACACACACACTTACACATACACACACCATACGAACACACACAGACACACACACACACACACACACACGCACAAACACGCACAAACACGCACCATATGAACACACACACACACAGACACACACACACACACTCCCTGACTGCATGCTGAGCAGATACCACGTACACCCCTTGAGCAAAGCCCTGTTATGTATCATGAGATGCAAGGTAGCTCCACACAAACAGGACATGAAATAGAACACAGACAACAACATGACTGACTCATATGCTCAGTACATTTATGCCTGAGCTGGCATGGGTAGAGGGTCTCAGTTCAAAGATGGGTTGTGGCATTCACTAAGCCTGTCCTGAACAGATCTGCTGAGTCACTGGCCCACAGATATAAAGTCTTTAAAAAGCTGTGTGTGTGTGTGTGTGTGCGTGTGTGTGTGTACTTATGTGTGTGTGTATCTACAGCTCTATATTTATAAAGCGGTAGTTACGTTAAAGAACCTCCCGCAATAGGTGAAAATCTGTGATGTAGCGAGACCATGTAGATTTTTTTTTGTTTTATAGTAAAAATGACCCCTCTCACATGCTAGTTTGATACATTTACTTTATGTATTATTAAATATGTATTGCATTTGAAATATTTATATGTCACAGTGTAGTTATCATAAATGCTAATACTGTTCTGACCAGTTTTTCTTTAGTATGCATAGTGACATAGCAGGCATATACTGTATTATGGAAAAAAGATCTGCAGTATAGCGGGACCGTGAAAGCTGGACCATGAAAGGTGAACCACGATGTAGCAGGGAATCATTGTACCTACATTTATATCTACATCTGTATCTATATGTATATTAATATGCATGCATTGGTCCGCAGCAAAGCTAAGGATAGAGGCTTTAGCCACTCCAGAGGCTAATTCAGTGCTGTGATTCCTATATGCTGTATCAGCATCACTGATAATGTACCGCTGTTCTGAATTCAGATGAGGCCACATTATGGCACATGGGTTTTCCCACACTCTTGCACTCCACTCCACTGCACTCCACCGATCTGAGATCTGCCAGTAAGCCCCACACATCTTCCTCATCCTCTGCTAGGCTAGCACTGCTACTATAGGAAGACCCCTGGGGATTTCATTTAAGGCAGAATAGAGATTAAGAGACACTTAGGTGGTGAGTAGACCGAGAGAGAAAGAAAGAGAGAGAGAGAGAGAAAGAGGAGGAATTTTGGAGAAAAAGAGTAAGTCTAAAAGGGCATGAAGGCTGAAAGGCAGATAAGGGGAAAGAGGGAGTGAGAGAGTGAGAGAGAGAGAGAGAGAGAGAGAGGGAAAGAGGGAGGAGGAAAGAGCCGGGAGCCTTCCCATCTGTCCACTCAAGATGTGCAAACAAACAGGCATCTCAATGGCCAGTGCACAGCTGTTCCAGCAGAGGAGCCATGCAGGGTGCCCCTGACAGTGTGACGGACAGAGGGGGGGTGGGGTGGGGGGGTGGGGGGGCTGTAGGCAAAGAGAGGGTCATAGAGAGAAAGAGAGGGAGAAATGGGTGCAACAAAACAAACAAGAACAGTATCTCTTCAGCTCTTAGCTCTTAGCTTGTGATATGCTTGTGGACAGTCTCTCAATGCCTCTTTTGCACACACTCAATTATACACTCACACACACAGACACAAACACGCACACACACACACACAAACTGTACTTCTGAATATTCACTTGTTATGTGTGCTCAAAGCTTGGGAGAGCACTCAAAGGAAAACAAAAGCCAGAAACACATCACACTGTTACACACCCCCCCACACACACTTGTACACGCACTCTGACAGGTATACATGTATAGAGCACAGAAGAGGTGTAATCATGCACACAGAAAAACAAAGACACAAACACACACACACACACACCCACACACACACACACACACACACACGTACACACACACACACACACACACGTACACACAGAGTGACAAACACACACCCATACAGCTTTAAGACATTAACAACAACAAAGGATGGATGTAAACCTCAGAGGCACCAGTACAGTGAGCAAGAGAAGGCAAAAACAAAGACAGCGAATGAAAAGACAAGAGAAACAAGCAGACATAACAAGCCCCAGTGTCTAGAACACAGACAAGACAGACGAGAGGAGACAGAGGCAGAGGAGACGGGAGGAGAGAGAGGCAGAGATATAAGCACATAATGTGTGTGTGTGTGTGTGTGTGTGTGTGTGTGTGTGTGTGTGTGTAAATGACTTACTAATGATTTGTTAAGAATCAGTTAATCCGTTAATATGTAATTTACTAAAAGCTTGTTCATGATCTATTACTAATTAATAGGGTATAGTTATAAATCATTAACATTCAGTTAACAAGTAATTTATTATTCATTAGCTAACAGCATAAAGGTTATCTATTGGCTATCTATAAAGCACAGTTATAATTCCTCAACAAACTGTTAACTGTTATTTAACAAGTCATTTATAAATCATTAGATAGATAACTTATATGCTGTTAGCTAACGAGTTATACATGACTTGTTAACTGTATGTTAATGATGAATAACTATACCTATATATAAATTAGTAGTAGATCATGAACAAGCTATTAGTAAATGACTTACTAATGATTTGTTTAGAATAGGGATCTATTAATTCATTATAATGGATAGTTATTGTAAAGTGTTACCGATCAACAACAGAGACAGAGATGTAAACAGATCTCAACAAAAACATGTTCCCCCTGCCCTCATCAGACTCCAAACTCATCATTGTCATCATCATCTCTATCGTCATCATCATCATGATCATCATGATCATCATCATCATCATCATCATCATCATCATGATCATCATAATCTTCTTCTTCTTCTTCAGTGGTCCCTTACAGCATAAACCTAGTGCACTCAGGCTGACAGCTCTGGCAGAGTAGAGCTCTCAACCTGTGAAGGTGGACTTGTTACCTGTCAGGTAGCAGATGCTACTGAGTGACTGCCACGAGCCCCACACACCCTCCCCAGGGATGTTCACAGAGGTGGGGAGTCACCTCTGAGTTAACTCAAATTCCTATTTCTATTTATGGTAGAGACAAAACCAGATAGATAAAATAGACAGGCAATCAGACAGACAGACAGACAGACAGACAGACAGACAGACAGACAGACAGACAGACAGACAGACAGATAGATAGATAGATAGATAGATAGATAGATAGATTTATGAAGAAATACAGGAAAAAAGGAAAACCTTGAAGACATTTGCATGGAGGGCACATACACAGTTCTCCCAAAGCTTTACATTCTGGTCATTCTAATCTAAGCACATAATCCCTCACATTTGTACGTCATGCCACATTAACATGCACCTGTCCCAGACGCTAAACATGACTTGGCACACAGGTCCAAAATAAGCGCCCATCGTAGCAGTCGTATTATCTCAGCTTGTGCATTCACCTGGAAACCTAATTTGCCTTTGGCAGTTTCTTCCCTGTGCCTGGGCCAACAACACAGGCTTTCTGGGGCCTGCACCAGACAACTGCAGCTGCTTGGGAAACATGTCCACTGCCCACTGCCCTGAATGAGAGAAAGGCTTTTTGTAGGATTTTAATGGATTCAGAGGCTTAGTGGGTATATTTGTCTGGTGAGGCGTACAATTTGTGTTACACAGACTGTGACATTTAGAGGAGGGAAAACAATAGGGAATAGTGATCGGCATATTTATACGGATGAGGTTAATGTTTTATAAATAGGATTGACGGCTATGGTTACTATTGTTGTTGCTACTATGGCACATAAATATATTGATCCTTTTCTCAAATGACCTCTCTGCTCTCTTTTTCCCTCTTTCCCTCACACAGCACATCTCCCGCTCTCTGTCTAGGTCTGAGTTCTCCTTACCACATTCCTATATTCTCCCTCTCTTTCTTTCTCTCTTTCCCTCTCTTTCTCTCTCCCTCTCTCTCTCTCCCTCTCTCTCTCTTTCTCTGTCTCTCTGTCCACCCTCTCCCCCCCCTTTCTCTCTTTCTCTGTGTCTCTTTCTCCCCCCTCTCTGTCTGTCTGCCCACCCCCCTCTCTCTCTCTCTCTCATGCCAATGATCAATTTACAATATCCCAGACGCAAAGTCACAGACTTTGGCTCAGGGTATTGTAAAGCATTGGCGATAGACAGAGTGAGCGATTCACTGGCATTCCGAGTAACTTCTGTGAATCATCATCAGCCAGGTTGTGTGTGTGTGTGTGTGTGTGTGTGTGTGTGTGTGTGCCTGCGCGGCCATCTCTGTGGCTGTGCCCTATTTCCTCAGCTCCTTGTGTTCCAAAGGCTCTCTCATGTGTGGAAATATCCCCCCCACCAGCACACATTAACCCTTTCCTTCTCCGACTCTGCCTACACGAGAAAACACCAGGTCCTTTTCAATGCAGGAGTCTTTAATTTTGTACTGAGAAAACCACTATAAAATATATTTTTAACATAGTTGTGGGGAAAAAATCCCCTTATAATAAAAACTCAACACGGTTGGATAAGTTTCTTTGGCTGTCAAGGAGAGACAGGTCTGTTTGGCAAAAGGACAGTACCCAACTCTCTCAACAATCACAGTTTGCAGCATGTAGTTTACATGCTGTCTCGGTAGCTAAGTATGAACTTTGCATTTCATCTGGGCATGTCTGGTTTCTTGTCTGCTTTGCAAACGCACTATTCCCAGTTCCCCTTACTGGACTTTCACTAGGCTGAGTAGGTCACAGGTCACAGAAGCACAAGGCATACATTTCCCCTCTTTCTCCTTGATTAAAAACCAACTCTTATAATCACATTGTTCATAACATTTCTTTTGCATAATGATAAAATTCAAGAATTCTCTAACAATAGTAAATGAGGCATCAACCTTTTAATAGTAACTGAAAGGCCACACACCACAGTGGACAAAACAGCAATGACAATAATTGGAAAAGAGACACTGTTTAGGTGGTCTTGTTACTTTTTAAACACATTCAAACCCAGTAGCATGTTTTACTGAGGTGCATTGGAGTTTATGCTGTAATATATCAGAGCTATTACCTAGAATTGGCATGCGACCGCAGACGATTTCTATTAAAGCACACACACAAATGTGTTCAAAGTAGGACAAAACTGAGCGATGCTAACAAGCCAGCTTTCTGCTCAGTGCACACACACACCCAAACACTTCCAGTGGATCTGCACCCATTTAATGAGCAGTTTCCTCTGTCCCAAAATCTGCCACAAAACACATCCCCTCCTCCACACACACACACACACACACACACACACACACACACATTCACCGTAATGAGGCCCTAAAGGGACCTTTTTTTTTTGCGAGATGACAGAGGTTTTAGCGTTCCTTGGACCTGCTGAGTAAGAGCGTGTGAAGTGTGTGAGCTCCACTCCCAGTTGAAACTTCTAGGCAACACTGCAAGACATGGGAGACACCCCCCCAACACACACACACACACACACACACACACACACACACACACACACACACACAGATACACACACAGACACACACACACACACACACACACCACACACACACACAGATACACACACAGACACACACACACACACACACACACACACACACACACACAGTACTACTCAGCACCCCACACAGATGCACAGTCAAACACAAAAAAGTTACATACTGTATGAATCAATCACCATGGAAACAGACATGATGAAGGTAAAATGGTGAAAAGTTTCTTTCAGTTTTTTAAGACTCACAAGCATTACAAGCAAACGCACACACAGACACAGACGCATACACACAGACAGAAACACACGCACACACAAGCATGCAAGCACACACACGCAGACACACACATACACATGTGCGAGCACACACACATCCTTTGAAATGGCACACCACACCAGCGCAGGGATTAAAAGCAAGCATACAGAGTAGCTCTCTGGGGAAGTTCTGACCCAAACACACACTTCTTCACCAGTGGCCCAGATCCAACCCCATTAGCAAAAGTCTGACTTTGGACTGAGGGTTGTGTGTGTACTCGTGTGTGTGTGTGTGTGTGTCTGTGTCTGTGTCTGTGTATGTGTGTGCGTACAAGTAGGTTATAATACTTTATTGTTAAATCATATTCTGCAGAGTGAAAAAAAGTCTTTAGGTCAACTCAAGTTGAAAAACAACAACAAGAGAAAGAGAAAAAAAAAACTTTTCAAGACTCTTCAAGACTTTTTTTCTCACCACCTTGCAGGATGAATACCACCATTGCATCACCCAGTCTACTAGGCAAGATACCGACTGCATACCGACAGCATCCAAAGAAGCGCTCTGCCTCCAGGTTGACATGGCACGCTTCAAAAAAAAGCATGCTACCTCCTACCTCCTACCTCCTACCTGCTAATCAACATTCTGCTCTCTCAGGTGCTATCGCCTCCAAACCTGTTTAGCACCTGCAGCCTGAGAGAGAGGAGAAGAGAGAGAGAGAGAGACAGAGAGAGAGAGAAGAGAGAGAGAGAGAGAGAGAGAGAGAGAGAGAGAGAGACAGAGACAGAGAGAGAGAGAGAGAGAGAGAGAGAGAGAGAGAGAGAGAGAGAGAGAGAGTCTCGCTTGTGGTGCCAGTGCAATGCCAGTGCGTCAGCACTGCCAGTGACAGATGGGCTTATTCTCAACAACGCCAAGCCCAAGGCTCCAGCATAACTTTAAACAACACAAAACGCCTTATGTAACAGCGTTAATATCTGCACTAGAGAGACTGACTGGCAAACAGGGGTGTTGTGTGTGTGTGTGTGTGTGTGTGTGTATGTGTGGGTGGGCGGGGGAAGGGGGAGGGGGGTCGGGGGGGCAGAGTTGCTGCAGGGGTTTCAATCATTACATGAGATGCATTGCTCATGGGATGCATGGTTCATGAGCGGGAATAGGAGGGGTGGTGGCGGTGGTTGGGAGACGGTTTATGGGGGGTCATTGAGTGGGGCATTTTAAAGCCATTACCAGTGCCTAGGGGGAACACACAGAGCAACACAAACCAATATCAACCATCAGAGGGCAAAATAAAGGAGGGCAGAAAAATCCGGCAAAACACAATAAACTTCGACTGCCTATAGCCTGCAAAATGAGGGTTGTTTCTTTGAGAACAAAAAAATCCAATAATTGAACTCTAGTGAATTAATTTGAGTTCAATTTTGAAATAGCCTTGGAGGACTGTATGAGATAAATAGCCACAGTGAGAGAGAAAGAGCAGTTTGGTTCAGGAAGTCCGTTTAAGACCGACCGATCGGCCCAGTTGTGGCCGGCCCTGACTCACACTGCAGGTAAACGACTCATTTCTGCCTCTGTGTCATTAGCTCGAGGCTCTCTCTGGCAATCATGGCCGAAAGAGGGGCTCTGAATACTAACTCTGGTGCGGGTTCTAATTTGGGCTCACTGTAAAGCCATGGCTTACATCTCTTGTGTGTGTGCTGTGCTGAGGGGCAGAAGTGATGAGGCTCGTCTCTGGCTTCGTGGAGCTGCACAGGTGCATGCTGAAAGGGTCTACAGAGGTAAGATGGCAGTGCATGTTAAATAGACGTGATGTAGCAAATAAACAACCACGCAAACAGACACACACTGACACACACACGTACACCTAGACATAAAAACCCAAACACAGAAGAATCGCACACATGCATGCAGAAAAACACACATGCATGCAGAAAAAAACACATGCATGCAGAAACACATATGCTTTCTCACAAACACAAATATGCACAGGACCACGCATTATAGCAAGTCCAACAATTATGTCAACTGTTTTCTAAGCCTGGATGAGTACCTTACACAGCTTCCTCTCTAGGAGCCACATTTTCTGATTACTCCTGGACTGACATTGTCATGTTGACATAGGAGCCACATTTCGTCATTGATCCATTATCATGTTGATCCTGGAGACACATTTTGACAATGATCGTGGACTGACATTACCATGTTGACACAGGAATCACATTTTCACATTGATCTTGCACTGACATTATCATGTTGATCCTGGGCTGATTTCAACATGGGCACAGCGCGCTTGAAAATGAAAAATGGCGGATGGTGGCAGTGGTAGACTGGCAGGTTCTGCCACCTCACCTTTCCTAAAAATAACTGGGAAACCGCCAGATTACCAATTTAAAGCAAAAAACTGGACACAGAGAAAATGGTTTTGTAAATTCGCTAAAATCAATCTGTTCGTGCGTTTGGTTGTCCTCGTCTTGTTGCCCACGATTACACAAATGTGGGGGAACTGGTCTGCTGCCTGTGGACGCTCGTCTGCAGCCATTACATCTGCAGGAAAGTTCGCTGCCGTCCCTTTAACTTCGTGGAGTGAATATGTCGTATACTCAAATGTTCTAACTGACGGACGCGCAAAATGTGAACAGTACGTTAAACAACGTAGGCAAAATGCCACCTTGTTGCCAGCTAAGCAGAGCTACTCCGATGTGCTCTGTTTAGTTCTGTTGTTGTGCGGTGACATTCACCTGAATCCCGGACCTGTCGTGCAAATGAAGCCTCAACAGGTGACACAGCAGGTAGATGGTCTAGGGCCTACTTCTCAACTAGCCCATAAATGTGCTAAAACAACAGGCACCTATTTGGGTGAAGGCCGTGGGCTGACAACAACATTGAACATTCCTCTCACTGGATTGCGTAGTGGATCGGGAAATGCCTCCACAATCACAGGGGTGATTGGCGACTTCGAAGCTGGATGTCGTCAACCCCATGGATTTATGGAAACAACACCGAAAAACACGGACATCTCTCTCCATCAAGACCATGGATTAACATCAACAACGAACCTGGACACCCCTTTCGCTGGATTACGAGGTAACCACCATAACACAAACACCAAGGACAAGGACGTTTCCACAGAGACACATAAACTATTATCATCTAATGAGCGCGCAACCGCAGCATCTTTAAAGCAAAAGCAACACAAACTCTTTCAAACTGTAAATCACGCCGCTGTTATCTGGAACAGGAAAACTAAACCCAAAGGAATTTTTGGTGGACATCTGAACATCCGTAGTATCATATCAAAATCAAATCAACTTGAACACTTGCTGACGAACTCAAATCTGGATTATCTTTGTCTCTCCGAAACATGGTTAACCCCTTCCACCCCGTTAGCTGTTTTCAACGTCCCTGGCTACAAGGTCTTTAGAAGAGATAGGAATAAGGGTAGGGGTGGTGGGGTCTTGATTTATGTAAGAGAATCCATTCAATGCAAGCAACTAGATATTAACGTTGAAAACTTTGAATGTGTAGGGGTTAGTTTAGTACTCTCACCTGAAATGTCTTTTTTTGTAATTGCAGTGTACCGGCCACCAAATGCCACTAATGTGTTTTTTGAGAATCTTTTTTCTGTTCTTAAACTGTTTGAGGGGAAAGAATTCTTATTGATGGGTGATTTTAATTTAAATTGGTTTGAAAATGTACGCAGGAAAAAACTAAAGAGCATTGTCAGCACTTACCAGCTGACACAATTAATTAATAAACCCACAAGAATTACAAAATCGTCACAAACCCTCTTAGACTTGATCTTCACTAACAAACCGGACAGAATTTATAAAACATATAACTTAATCACTGGGCTGTCTGACCACAACCTCACACTGACTGCTAGGAAATTAAATAAGTCCAGGTACAAGAATCCCAACTCCATAGATTACAGTACTATATCTTGCATTCCTCAAAAAAATCTTAAATTATTTGAGGATGACCTGAAGCAAGTAAAATGGAATGAAGTCATTGCAAATAAATCCTGTGAACACTCCTGCAATGATTTAGTAACAACCTACAAAACCATATTGTCAAAACACACTAGGACACTGAAACGGAAACAAAAAACAAAACAAAATCTCCCCTGGTTTAACAATGACCTGTGGGACCTAATGAAGAAAAGAGACGTTGCACTAAAGACATTCATAAAATCAAGGTTAAATACTGATAACTTGATTTTTAGAAGTTTACGAAATAAAGTCGTGGCACAGCTTAGACAGGCTAAAGCGAATTTCTTCCTTGAGCTTATAAAGGATGCAAAAGGAAATAGTCAAAAACTATGGAAGAATATTGACAAACTTCTTGGTAAGGAAAACCACAAGTGTGTTAACATTGAACTCAAAATAGACACCAATGTTGTAACTGACAGCCTGACTGTTGCAACCCATTTTAACAATTATTTTATTAACTCTGTGCAACAATTAGGTCAGAGTTTTGGGAACACAATCACCTCACAATTACCATACTGTGCTTCATCAACATCACTAACCCTGGTACCCATAACCGAGTCAAAAGTAACAAAACTACTCTCCACATTTACAAATAGTAAAGCTAAGGACATCTATGGAATGGACAGTGCCATGATAAAACAAAATCAAGGTTGCATTATTCCGCCCTTGACAAAATTAGTGAACCAGTCTATTGATGAATGCATTTTTCCTAGTGTTTTTAAATATGCCATAGTAACACCTGTGTTTAAGTCTGGAAATCCGCAAGACGTTTGTAACTATCGGCCAATCAGTATTCTCCCAACCTTATCAAAAATATTTGAGCGTGCTGTGACTGAACAACTCACTGATCATCTTTACAATAATGAACTGTTACATCCAATGCAATTTGGCTTCAGGAAAAAACACTCTACTGAAACTGCCTGTTGCTATTTCATTGAGAAAATAAAAACCTATCTTGATCAAGGGGGAGTGGTGGGAGCAGTCTTCCTTGATCTACGTAAGGCATTCGACACCGTGAATCACAAAAAGTTAATAAGAAAACTAGCAAACTATGATCTATCTGTTAGCACACAAAAATGGATTAAATCCTATCTTGGTGATCGAAATCAATGTGTTAGGGTAAAGAATGCACTCTCATCATCGCAGTCCTGTGAAATGGGGGTGCCTCAGGGGTCTATTTTGGGGCCATTGTTGTTTAGCATTTATATAAATGACCTCCCCTCTGTATGTGATCGGGTAGATATTGTAATGTATGCAGATGACACTGTACTCCTTGTGCATGGCAAAAATGCAGCTGAGGTTGCAACTACACTCACCAATGAAATGAAAAGGGTTGCTGAATGGCTGCATGATTCCTGTCTTGTCCTTAACACTGAAAAAACTGTCTCCATGTTCTTTACAAACAGGCGTAAAGTCATAAACTATCCAGAAATCACAATAAATGGACAAGCCATTAACAATGTAGATAAGTTTAAATATCTTGGCATCATCCTGGACCAGACCCTTACTTTCAAATCTCACGTAAAAAGACTCGGTAACACTTTAAAATTTCATCTTCTTAATTACAGATATATACGGAATTCTCTCACCACTGATGCATCTAGTTTATATTTGAATGCAATGATTATGTCTCATTTCCTATACTGTATAACTAGCTGGTCACAAGCCTGTAAAACAGTCCTAAAACCCTTAAACTCAATATACAAAAGTGCCATAAAAATTCATGATAAGAAAAAACGTTCACATCACCACTGTTTAGTGCTCCATAAATATAATATGTTGAGTTTTGATAATTTAATCATGCATGCTAATCTGTGTCTGCTTTTTAAAATCATTCATGGTGGTGCACCACCCCCACTGGAACAATTTATTTCTCTGTGCTCAGAGACATCAACCCGGACTACTAGATCAGTCTCTAGAGGAGAGTGTAGTGTCCCACGACGAAAAACTACATTTGGAAACACATCTTTTTCCTCTGTAGCCACAAATCAGTGGAATAACCTTCCAGCTGAACTTTTATCCTGTACAAACTTTAAGTCCTTTTCATATTTGGTAAAGAAATGGATCTTATCAACTCAGACATGCACGCATGCTTAGATAAGGGTTAGGGGTATGGGGGGAATTGTTGATGCAGGGAGTGGGATGGTTACACATGTGTGTGTTGTGGGGGGTTTAGGGGTATGGGGGGAATTGTTGATGAAGGTTACTGTGTTTCTTTTATTTATTGTATTATTTGTAAAGAGAAATTGATATGGACACTGTATTTTGCACTTTCACTTTAGCACTTTATTTTACATTGTAGTGTGTGTGAGTGCGTGTGTGTACCTGAGTGCGTGCGTGTGTGCGTGCGTGTGTGTGTGTGCGTGTGTGTGTGTGTGTGTATGTGTGTGTGTGTGTGTGTGTGTTTTTATGAAAACAACTGACATTTGGCCTATTTTTTATCTTTTACTGGTATGTTCTTAATTCATCAACCTGCCAAAGGGACGACAGGTGGAAATTAGCAGTATGCTAAAACCTGGTGCAAACATATCGCCTTCCTGTAAGGAAAATGTTAATGTACGCTGTCCCTTTTCAAAAATAAAATAAACTCAAACTCAAACTCAAACCTGCAGCCACATTTTCTCATTCATCCGGGACTGACATTGTCACGTTGACCCAGGAACCACATTTTCACATTGATCCTGGACTAACATTACAATGCTGATCCTAGCCTGATTTCAACATGGACATTGTCATGTCGACCCAGAAGGCCACATTTTCTCATTGATCCTGGACCAACATTACCATGTTGACACAGGAGTCACATTTTCTCATTGATCTGGGACTGGATTACCTTGTAGTCCCTGAGTTTATCCACCTCAAGGCTCGGGTCAAACCTGGTTGCAAATACACTCACCATCTTTGTTTTGACAGCTTGTATACTAGCTGCCCCAGTTCCAATTATGCCTGTTCTTTTATACTGACTTTTAGTAACTTGTCCCAAGGTAGATACCTCCAGCATTGCCCTTCCCTCACCACATCCCTTCAGCCAGACTGTAGTTGTACTGGGCAGGGCAGGGCAGGGAGCATGGAAGCAGACTGCAGCAGGTTGTTGTTGGTAGTCTGGCTGGTCCTAGCCACCCATCCTTCAGATATCATTACAGAATCCTTGGTGATCACGACAGTAGGACTGCACAGCTTCTCCAAGGCAGTCAGCTGGTTATCGAGAGCAGCAATTATCGGCCGTAGATTCCTGCATGCATCTATTTAGATATCGATTGCTTTTTTTCATACAGGAGACATCACTGTTGATTTGTTCCATTCTTCCAAGAAGTACGGAGACATCAATGTAATTGAAAGACACAGGAGGCAGCCTGCCCAAATAATATGAGAGAAACCTTGGTGTGTTTTCCCCACTCATTAAGCACTTGCAGGCAAACTTTCACAATGTCGATATACCTTTGTGCACCCTTATTAGGAACAAAGCGCTGAGAGATGTTGGGGCAGATCTCAAATAAAGTCTTTTTGGAAGCCTCTATAAGGTCAGAGCTGAAGCTGTGCGTCACCAACATTACAATTTCATCATGGCTCAATCTCATCTTCACCACCACCAAGAAAGTTAATAAGTTTAAAGTCAAAGTGAAAGTTCATCTTCCACAATCACTTTACCATCATTTGTCCTGTAAATCTCTAGACCGAGACAATGCATTACAAGTGGCAGCTCTCTTTGTGGCTTTAGCCGCCATCTTGCACACCGATCATAGCAATAGATTAACAGGTCATTGCATGTGCATATTAACAGACATATGTACATAACCCCTTGTAATGAACCTACATGTAGAGAGACTCCTCCTTATGCATGTATGTAGGTTCATTACACTGGGTTATATATATCTCTCTGTAACCTACATGCAGAGAGACACCTTCTAATGCTCTCTCTCTCACTCTCTCTGTCACACACACACACACACACATACACACACACACACACACACACGCACACGTGTTTAGAATTCACCACCAGCCCTGCCAAGTAGCTGGGATGGAGAAGACGAGAAGCAGAATCTCTCCCACTCCTCTCCCAGGTGCTTTGATGTTCCAGGCAGGGTGCAGCGAAAACCTGAGCAGACGAGGAGGCTTCGGGGCTTGTGTAGCCACATTTTAAATAATCACATTAGGAGCACCATCCAAAAAAAAAGAAATCATACCCAACTATGCTGTTTCGAACCTGGTGGTGGCTTATTGCAATAAGGAATCTCAGGCCCATTTGCATCTGCAATATCTTGGTTAAGTCTTGGAATTACACTGATGGCATTCGTGATCATTGGAGGATGGCTCCTTGCTAAGGGTTTATGATATGCAGTAATGGCTTGCGCATCATAAATATGACCTATAGGATTCATAAACATGGCACTGATTTTCCGAGGAAGCACGTCATAGTTGTTCATCAAGAGGCCCCTTGGGGCCACTTCTATGGGACTAATTAAAGCCCCAATGACACTTTAATCTCTGCCTCGTTTCCAATAACCCTGGCCGCCCCGTCCCTAATGGCCTCATATTGCACAGAGATTAAAATCTACTGTGTGACGGCCATGAAACGATCACGGAATTAATCACATGCCTGTTTGGATTTTCATCAACAGCTTCGAACTCGAGAAAACTGTTGTAATCCTATTTGCCAGAGCATCACGTGGCCCCTATTCCTAAAGCCCAAAGACTCTACAGTAAATCTAAGAAAGATTATGACAGATGAACGAAAAAGAAGACGTCAGGCACAGCATAGTGGCAGTAAGCAGTTCAAGACAAATATTGGTCTTGTTGACTTGTTCTGGCTTGATATTGTATTTGGATAAATCTACTACTGTAGGTCAACTCATGGCGTTCACTCATGGCCCTCCCTACGCCTTAGCCCCTCCATTTTGGCTCCAGACTCTGCCAGCAGAGAGGAATCATAATTTCTGGCCATCTGGGCACTTTGCACTGTGTGAAAAGAAAGCCTTTCTGGAGGGGAGCCATACGTGGTTGGACTAAGCTTCGAACCAACCACTCCATAAAGTGCCACCTCTGCCCCCCCACCAGTCCACTGCTACTGCATTACTCTCCACTGACTCAACTCACAGTCACAACATTTGGGACAGGAATTAATTATCAAAGGGCAGGACACACACATACTATATGTCATTGACTGTGTAAAAAAAAGAAAGAACGAAAATAAATAATAAACATAAAAGAAGCATAAAGACATTAATTAAGGTGAAAGAGAAAGATGGGCTTTAGCAGGCACACTGCTTGACACACTCTTCAGGAGGACTCAGAGTGACAACTTACAGGATTCAGATAGAGTGTCAATTATTCTAGCATCAACATCACCCTCTTCAGTCTATTCACTCTCACACTTATACTGGAGTCCAACCACTTCAAGACTTCAAGACATTTATTGTCATTGAACAGTGGCCTGTACAATGAAGCTAAACAGCAAGGCCACAAAGGTGTAACATGGAAGTATCAAAGTGTCAAGTATAAAAAGAACAAGGAAGAAGGGAATATGTATAAGGGCATTATAATTAATGAATAATAAGCAATAGGCTATGTACAGACTAGTACAATATTAGTAATATTGCACATTATGCTGTGGGTATCGCACAATGACAGGTAGTGGGGCAAACCCATATTGCACATAGACATCAGCAGCAGTGGCGGTAACAAACCCTAAAAATTACACACACACAGCTGCAGCAGCAGCAGCAGAGTGACAGTGAAGTGTACCAGATACCACCTGCTAAGCTGCCACTGCCTCTGATCAAAAGAGGCTTGGTTACTCATGCAAATCAAGTTAGTCCCCGACAAGGACTGTCCCACTACAAAGACCTTTGATAGAATAACACTGCCTTACCCATTTGGCCCACCAAGATGATGTACAATTAGCCTTCAACACTAACCTCAACAGGTCAGTCCGTTTAGGTGAGCTCTAAGCTACAGCATCTCCTGGTACCCTCTGATATGCCCTAGAAGGCTTGTTTTGGCAGCAGCTTGGTCATCCAGCCTCTGTAGTAGACCACCCATTGACCCATTATGTATTTAGTGTAGTGCACCACAGTGTCTAGTGCTACCTACCTATTAATGTGCTATACACTATGTTCTTTCAACATCAATGTGTTCTTTCAGCACTGTTCCTGTGTCTGAGATCCACAAAAGAATAGTTTGACTGAACCAATCAAAACACTGCTGTGCTTTTCTTGCCATCTCTTGGCTTGCCTGAAGCTGTTAGAATTCCCATTGCCCACAAAGTGCTAATCAAAGCATAAAAAAAGGAAATTGAAGTCGGATCTGTCTGTACCAAAGGACACCTTGTGTCTTTTTATTCTGACATGAATAAAACTTCTACACTGTTGTATTATTAAAAAACAAACCTGTAATACATGTTCAGTCTCTTGTATCTATACCTGTTATCATGTTTCCTTGTGTATTTATTCATGTAGCCTATGTACATCTGCTGTTGCACAACCTTTTATTTTTTGTACTAAAGAGGTTGTTTTTGGTTTTCAGTGCTCTAAGTCTGTCCATCTGTCTGTCTGTCTGTCTGTCTGACTGTTTGCCTGTCTATCTCTCTGTCTGTCTGTCTGTCTGTCTGTCCGCCTACATGCATTTATGCCTCTATACTTGTCAGTAGCATTCTCTCCTCTTGCGTTGTTAACTTGCACTGTGTCATCATTCTATGTGTCTCTAGAACAATTAGTCAGTTAAATGACTCTATGTTCCACTTCTTTCCTCTTCTTTTTTTGGGGTAAAGTTTGCTTAACAACCTTGGGGGTTTAGAGGGGGGTGTAGGGTGTAAACTAGATTCTTGCAGCAAGAAACAAGGCCAATTGACAGTGAGGTAATTGCATCATATTGAAAACTCAAAACAGAACTGAAAATGAAAATACGTTGAATTGTGAAACATTTTAGGGAAGTACTGAGTGTAGGGATGCATTGTTAAGGAAGATGAGAGGACTGACGTAGAGTATTGGGGTTTGTGGGCATTGAGCACAATGGGGTGTAGGAGCGCTCTGATGTGCTAGTCCTCGAGTAAGGCCCACATGTACAAGGGCAGCTTTAAGGATGTGGCCCTTAGACATCAACACAGTGCAGAAACTCCAGTGCAACACAAAGGCAACACAAATGTCCCCAATTACAGTAAAAATGTAAAAGACGGACAAAACACAAATGGGAAGGCAGCCATGGATAAAAGAGAAAGAGATAGAGGACAGAGTTTAGCAGTAGTGTGCAGGGACTATGGAAATTAGCATTAGCGTAGTATTCTGTGAAAACAGATGAGTGATACTTCAGTCATTTCCAATCAAACATTTATATCAGTATAGTATGGGAGAAAAACAACTTCTACAATGCAGAAACAAATGTCTCCGCCTCCACATAACAAACCAATCAGAGATCCTTGTTCATGTGTAGTTCTAATGTATTGTGCATGCCCAGTGTG
>CM059285.1:14598264-14602933 GCA_030347295.1 Setipinna tenuifilis
CTTTCTTTTATAGAAGGAGACAGCTGAACACACACAGCAACCCTCTCTTTCTCTCTCACTCTCTCTCTCTCTTTCCCACTGTTCTCCTCCCTCTCGTCATCTCTACACCACACCATATGCACAGAAATGCAATATCCATGTACATACACACAGAAACACATCTGTACAGACAGACAGATACACATGCGCACATACGTGCACACGTATGCTCGCACGCATATGTGTACACACACACACACACAAACGCACACTTGTGCACACACACACACATACGTGCACACGCATGCTCGAACGCATATGCGTACAGACACACACACACAAATGCACACACACACACACACACACACACACACACACACACACACACACACACACACAAACCCCTGGGCCACCTGGCACACCTGTCTGACATGTAAGCAATGGACAGGACACGACTAAAACCTCAAACCCATCCTGCACACACCAGCCTGCAGCTAAAACAGCAGCTCTGAAGAATGTTTCAGCTAAAGCCAGTGGGATACAGGCCCTTCTGTTCCACAGCATGCCAGCACTCCATTTTTAATATCAGCCTTCTGACTTCCTGAGCAATAGATGTAAACGGTACCGCCAATATTATTACTGCAGTGTGGTAATGCAGACTATTATATAAAGCGAGGTACGGCATAGAGGAGAATAGAGAATGGCACACTGAGAGAGAAATATGAAAGGGAAAAAAAAGGTGGACTGCGGGAGAGAAAATGCTGGGAGCAATTTAAGAGGTATGAAGAAAAAAAAGAAAAAGACAGGTACGTGCTATGTTCATGCTCATATACTGTGGACATGTATTTTGCTCTGAGATTTGATTCAAAGAAAGAGAGAGTGTGTGTGAAGGAGAGGGGGTGGCCAGTGATGGAGTGGTGGATAAACGCAAGTAAACGGAGTTTACTCACTTCTCAAATTTCAGAAAAAGAGTTTACCCACCTCTCAACTGAGTTTATCCACCTATCCATACAGTTTGTTCACCCTATAATAGAATTTAGGTACCAAAAACAATTTCTAACATTCCAAAATCACACTGTGTCATCTATATGTGCACTAGAGACCATTACAATGCCTTCAGACTGTTCAAATATGTTTTACATGTCTGTTTAAAACATCTTGTGTCGCACCGTGCATCCACTTCACAGTGACCACCAAATTCATAGTTTATCCACCTCTGATTTTACCACTACACCACTGGGGGTGGCGATTTAAAGATATGCAAACAGAGTGAAACTTAACAACTGCATTGATACTCAACTATGTCGTGGAGCACAAGTGCTCACTGTTGCTGCTTGTTGACGAAAGACTCCAGGGGGGCAGTGAGTCCTCTGACTTGTGCTGCTTACAATTGAATTTCACATTTCTCTCCTCTCCCACGAATCATGTGCTCTCGGCCGCGAGGTCACCACCAGTGGTGCAGCTCTCCAACTCTACACAGAGGCATGCTAGATTAGCATCAGCCCCTCAAGGACAAAGCCCTGGAGGTCACAGCCCCCACCCTCAACACACACACACACACACACACACACACACACACACACACACACATATATATTGCACAGCTATCAAATGCAGATGCTCTGGAGTCCTTATGTTCTGTAGGGACTGGAGAAATAATTTTAGCTTGAAGGTTATATGGTTGTTCAGTGTTGGGATCTGTCCAGGCTAGGAGACACTGAAACTCACAGTTGTGAGTACAGAACCTAAGGGTTTTTTTGTTGTCCAGTGCAACCCAATTTAAAATGTTTTGTCACTGCAAAACTCACCTGTCGCAAAAAAAAACAAAAAAAACAAAAAAAAACAAAGGGATGTAAGTGTTAAAGGAAAAGGAACTAAAAACATTTCCAATCAGACTGACACAACCTCCCACAAATCACCTCCAATCCGACAGACAGAGACTCCTACAGAGCTGACACTTGACTCACACGTCCATCCTATACTGGGCAGTCTGGAGGATGTCAAGCAGGGGCAGACAGTCTGGCAGGAGGATGCAGATCCATCATCGTCCCTAGGGGGCATGGCAGGGACTGGTTGTCCCCTGGCACTGCATCACACCAATTAGCACCTGTGAACACACCATTACAGAATGGCACATGTCAGGAAATGATTATTTTTTTTGTCAGTGCAGCCTGTATATGTCTGCCACCAAGGTCCAAGTAGGTGCAGATATACTGAGGTACATGCGTATGTTGGTATGTAGTGCACAGTTACTTTTTGAGATGAGTTGAGTTTAAAGTGGTAATTTGAGTTGTTTGTTTTGGGGGGGGGGGGGGGGGGGGGGTGTCACATTCCACACTGCAAAATCACTTGTTTCAGCAATATGGAGAATCACAAATAAGTTATTTCTTGAAGATGCACTGCGGCACAAAAAACGATGTTTCCTATATGAGGCATTAGTGGATCCATGGGTGGGAATGTTGGGCATGGGCAGATTTGCGCAGGAGAGCATTGTAGTGACTGCAGTGGCTAATACCTTTATGCAAACTCATCAAGAACTTATCCCACCGCGTCCTTTTTTTACCTCCGTGAGCTGTAGAAACTGCCAGATAGGATAACAAATAGTGCAATTTCACAGTTGTATCTATACACAACTATACACAAGACCAAGTGCTTGTTCAGTTTTAATAGGCCATCAGCCATCATTATTGACTTCAATAAAACAACAAGAGCTCCCGTGGGATGTCGAACAGAATGTAAAACAAACAAAATTGCTCATTCCACAAATATTACAGCATTTTTTAGCCCACCATCCCTGTTTATGCCAATGTTGCATAGTGCGATATGAATGTTGGGCAAAGTACACAGAAAAAGTAAAGAGTAAGTGAAGTGAAGTGAAGCATGCATATTTATGGTGTGCTAAGGCTGAAGCTATGGCTGGTATCCTGAGTTCTGAGGCCTTGTTTACAGGGATTTCTTTGATAGCGATTAGTGTATCAGACATCAAGGGCAACATCAAAGAGCTCACAACTTCTTAACTGAGTGACCTGCACACAAAATAAGACAGATAGTTCTGATGCCAGGTGGAGCTGCTGAGCTGGGGGTTGAAACAGACCCTTATCAGTCCCTGTGCCTATGCCTTCAGATTTGCACAGACAGTAGTGTCAGAGGCCCCAGAGCTGATGTCAAGTGGGCTGAAGATAGGAAGCCTCGGGGCAGCTTCCCCTCCTGGCTCTCCCCAGCTGTGCCTGGTGTCTGAAGCAGGCAGAGTCCTGTCAGTATGGGTTGGGGGAAATGACTTTTGGGGTATGGAGCTCGCCTGTAGGTGATGGAGACAGCTCATTCCTGGAGACTTCAACTTTGCATGACCTACCACATAAACCCCCGCCTCCGCCCCTGCCCCACCCCATCTCCTATCCCTGTTTCAATCCTCCAGCAACGTATGATCTCAACACCCCTTCTTCAGCCCCTGATGAGGTCAGGCCCAGCCCTAAAAGATGAGCCCCAGGGCAGCCCCAGCCAAGTGAAGAAAATGGCTGATAAGCACAGAAAGGGGGTGGGGTGCTGGGGCTTTGGAAAGAATAATAGCCCCGACTGAAGCAGCAGACTCAGACACACGCCCTGGATGGGAATTGTTTTGAGGGTGTGTCAGGGCCCGAGAGGAGAAACAGATGACCAAAAAAAAATGAAGTCGTGTGACTGCTGTGTGGAGTATTGACTGTCACCTGAGCAACAACAGCCACAACGCATAGTGCTGTCTCGGTCAAAGGGTATTACTGGTAGTCCTGCAAAGCTACCTCTAAAACTGGCCCACTGCGGTGCACACTACTAAGCTCATTTGTGTGTTTTTTTTTTCTGTGTGAGTCCTTAAAGGGGTTTCCACCACATAATGAAGTCCAGATTTGTCTGCGGTGCTCTACACATCTCCGGGTAGAGGGCTGTTGCAAGCTCATGGCTGCTTTTCAAACCAAACAATGTTGTGGCCAAAACATCAAGCAAACTTGCACGGTGCAGCATCATCACAGTTAACAATGACATTCAGGAGAAGTTAAATATGAACAACAGAGAGAGAGAGAGAGAGAGAGAGAGAGAGAGAGAGAGAGAGAGAGAGAGCGAGAGAGCGAGAGGAAAGAAGAGAGGAAAACAGGAAAGTAAGGTGAGAGAGGTGTGGAAATAGGTGTGTATGTGGGTATATGCTGACAAGGTGTGGAGGGAGAATGGGTCAAACGTCAGATGGCTCCCACAGCAACTCACTGTTCGCCACCCACGCCACTCTTTGTTGCCTCCTACACTCTCTGTTCGCCCTGGCAGCGCTGGATACACACATGATCTCTTTCTGAGATGAATCTTGGCAGCAAGGTTTTAGTGGGAGGGCTCCGCTTGTGTGCTCCTTAAAAAAAAAAAGGTGGCTTTGGAGCATGTGGGATTGCGTGCAAGCACACAGTACATCAAAACCAAAATGCTAACAAAAAAGTGTTAAGCGCACAGAGCACAATCTAAAAGCCCAGGGTGTGTTCTTTCAATTGATTTGCATATTAGCATCTCGCTATGAGGTAGATCTGCTACAGTGAAGTAACATAACAGAGAAGAATAGGTGTGCTTTTGCCATTTTGTGTCCATGGTCCTGTAATTATAGGGGGGCTTGAGCCCCTAAAATAGCCCTAGTGGCGCCATTGCATATAGACTATGGTAAGGAAGAAAAAGGTGCAAA